>CM066039.1:209533643-210153108 GCA_033557465.1 Ichthyophis bannanicus | reverse complement strand
AGGGACTCCGGATCGCGGCACAAAAAACAAGGAATCCCCCTGTCCAGAAACGCCGCATCCGGGCTCAGATGACCGCGCTGATCCAATCGCCGACCGAGGGGAAAGAGAAAAGGAGAAGGGCCAGACCACGATCAACACGCTGACAGCAGGGTATCCCCCTGTAAACACTTCTGAAGAGGAAGAGGGGCGAGAAGAAGTCGGCCAAGTGCAGGCATCTATCCCCCTCAGAGACAAGTGAGAACCAGCTCTCACAGCAGGAGGATCCAGCTCTCATCACAGGAAGAGACACAGAAGCAGCAGAACTGCTTCCGCCTCTTCTGCCATCCTGAGTCTGCTATCCCGCCTGGTGGAACAGGGACCGCGCCACTGCGGACCAGAACAACAACGTAGGGCTATGAGTCCACAAGCGACTCTCTCAGCCCGCTCCCCCTGTTCCCCTAGACTTTCGCCTAGAGCGCGGACCCCCTCCCCTGACCCCTCCAGAGCGCGATCTCCTTCACAAGTGCGACTCTTGGAAGCGAGCGACGCTGAGAACCGGTAGCCTTACTCAGAGGTGGAGGAATCAGGTCCAGGCTCGGACAACTTAAAAGACGCAACACGAACGAGGACAGACCCTCCACCACAGCGCCTGAGGACCTCACCTACGACCTAAATTCCTCAGGAAAGTGGTGTCTACACTTGGACTGACCACCGAGGAAACAACAGGGGAAAAAGATCGGAGGAGTGAAGTACCTAAGCGGTTCCTTAACCAGCCATGGCTCTCCCCTCCACCGCAAGTTAAAGAAAAAAAAGAAACAGCTGACCACTCTGGCAGTCACCAGCATCTGGTTCAGCCTTCACCCGGCGCATGGACACCAAATACATGGTCCACTCGGGACCGGGGTTCAACAAAGCACAGTTACCCCCACCAGTCCATCGTGGTGTCATTCAGCTCTCAAGAGATCCAAGTCCCCGCGTACCCCAAACTAACCATCCACCAGGTCGGGACACAAAACGCCTGGATGACATTGTGAGAAAGGTGTTGGTCAAGGGGCTATGCTCAACGCCAAGATAGCAGCCCACCAATTCCAGCAACGTCCTCTTTCCAAGACGCTCTCCTGGCCGACCTTAAGAAGCACCTACAGGACCTTCCCAAGGACTCACGGATCAACGGCGTCAGTCCATATGCAGGAGTTAGCTGAATGCAGAAACGAATCTGATGTGCACCGCCTTCGATGCGTTCGACACCGCCATCCGAACAGCCGGCACGGCCATCTCGCCCGCCGCTGGGCATGGCTCGGGGCCTCAGGGCTCTCCGACAACACCCATGACCGAATTGCGGATGCCCCCTGCTCAGGTGACTCCCTGTTCGGGGACAAGGTAGCCGACACTGTGAAAGGCCTCAAGAGGACTGCCACCACCTTAAAGACTCTAGCAGCAGACGGCCTTGAACGACCCTCGTGGAACCAAAAAGGGGGCTATTTCAGAAAGCCCTTCGGCCTCTTCGAAGCAATTCCATAGCTCCAACCGGCAGTGGCAGGCGCCAAAGTACAAGCCCAAGTTATCAGAAGGCGCCTTTTCAGCGACAGCAACCGCGACAGCGCAAGCAGAAGCAGTCCAACCTTCCCACTCCGGGAAAGAACCCCCCTCCTATGACTATACCCCGGTTGGGGGTCGCCTGTCGCTATTCCTCTCAGCCTGGCAAGAGATCACCACGGACAAGTGGGTCCTACAGATAATCCAGTCGGGCTACCGCTTGCCCTTCTCCTCCCCTCCACGTCAGCGCAAGCGACCGACCAGCCAGCCTCCGCAGCACTTGGAACAGCCGCTGCAAGAACTCATACAGCAACTCCTCCAGGCCAGAGCAATAGAACAAGTGCCCCCCGGAGAGGTCAACACTGGCTTCTACTCCCGGTACTTCCTATACCCAAGAAGAAAGGGGGCCTACGTCCGATCCTGGACCTCCGGAAATTGAACAACTTCATAATCAAGCAGAAGTTCAGGATGTATTCACTCAACTCCATCCCTTCCCTCATCAGGCAGGGGATTGGCTTGCAACGCTGGACCTCCAGGACGCCTACTCCCACATTCCGGTCCATGCTTCTCACAGGAAGTTCCTCAGATTCACGGCACTGGGCTGCCATTACCAGTATCGAGTCCTGCCATTCGGGCTATCCCCAGCACCCAGAGTCTTCACAAAGTGTGTTGCGGTGGTCGCTGCACACCTCCGCAAACAAGGAGTCGCCATCTTTCCCTACCTGGACGACTGGCTCCTGGCGGCGGATTCAGCCTCCGGACTACACAAGGCAGTACGCATGACGGACAGACCTGCTGATCAGGGTGGGATTCCTTCTCAACAAGGAGAAGTCCAAGCTGGAACCAGCCCAGCGCACAGAGTTCATCGGGGCGATAATAGATACCAGAGTCTTCAAGGCTTTTCTGCCCCAGCTACGGATCAAACACCATCATCCGCATAGCCACGGAGATGTCAGCGGAGAAGCATACCTCGGCCCGCGTGATCCTCTGTCTCCTAGGCCACATGGCTGCAACAACTTCAGTCCTCCCATTAGCGAGGCTCCATATGCGCACCCTGCAGTGGCACCTACGGACGCACTGGAAGCAAATCTCCCAGCCTCTCAACACTTGCATTACGATATCTGCCCGTGTGGTCCAGAGCCTGCACTGGTGGACTCAGCCATCCAACCTCTCGGTGGGCAAGTGCCTTCACCCACGCATACACCAGCTCACCCTCACCACGGATGCCTCCTCCTCGGGATGGGGGGCCCACCTAAGGCACCTCAGCACGCAAGGAGCATGGACCCCTGCGGAACAAACCCTCCACATCAATCTTCTCGAACTCAGAGCCATCAGGTATGCCCTACAGACATTTCATGCCCAGACTGAAAGGGAAAGCAGTCTTGATACAGACGGACAACCAGGTCGCAATGTTTTATATAAACAAAGCAAGGCGGCACTCGCTCCCATTCGCTCTGCAAGGAAGCCCTCGACACATGGGCTCTGGCGCTGCACAACAATTGCACACTCCAGGCGACGTACCTTCCCGGGGAGCAGAACGCCTTAGCGGACAGACTCAGCAGGCAGCTTCAACCTCACGAATGGATGCTCCACACGGAAGTGACACGCACCCTCTTCCAGCGCTGGGGGAAAACCCCAGATCGACCTCTTCGTGACCGAGGAGAACGCAAGATGTCCCTTGTTCTGCTCCAAGCACCCGTCACAGCAGAGGGTAGCCTCGGATGCATTCGCCATTCCCTGGAAAAGTTGGGAGCTGGCCTACGCATTCCCTCCGACACCTCTCTTGACAAACACCATACAGCGCATCATCGAGGAGGAAAGTACAGGTGATTCTGGTAGCCCCTTATTGGCCAAGACAGATGTGGTTCTCCCCACTGTCGCAACTCGCCCAGGAGCCACCAATCAGACTGCCTCTGCGACCAGACCTCTTAACCCAGAACGGGGGCCTAACCTGGCACCCCAATCTTCGGACGCTAGCTTTGACAGCCTGGAGGCTGAAAGGTTAACCTTCAACGGCTCACACCTTCCCGGAGGTGCAACAAAATTGTCCTGGCTTCACGGAGACCATCTACAAGAAAGGCATATGGACTCAAATGGAAACGCTTCACTATCTGGTGCAAGGACCAAGGATTTGAACCAGCATCTTGCCCGATACCCACTATCCTACAATATCTAGCCCTCCTTTGCAGATCGGGGTTAAAGCCACAATCCATCAAGGTACACCTAGCCGCCATTGCCTCTCTGCACGATCGCACAGATGACACAATGTCAGGCTCTATCGCCACTCTTCCTATTGTCACCCGTTTCATGAGAGGCCTCCGAAATCTAAAACCCCGGTACAGAAACCGGTACCCTCCTGGGACCTCAACATAGTTCTCCAACAGCTTACACAAGAGCCATTCGAGCCGTTGGCCACAGCCGAAGGAAAGTTTCTCACCTGGAAGACCCTTTTCCTCGTTGCCATCACCTCTGCGAGAAGGGTTAGCGAGCTGCAGGCTCTGGTGGCGCACCCGCCATACACGCAACTCTATCACAACAGGGCGTCCCTGCGGACTCACCCCAAATTTGGTGCCGAAGGTTGCCTCGGCTTTTCACATCAACCAGGCAGTAGAGCTGCCATCCTTCTTCCCGGCACCACATTCATCCCCTGAGGAGCAACGCCTTCATTCCCTAGATTGCGTGCGTGCCTTACGCACCTACATCGACAGGACATCTGCTACTCGTCGGGGGACACAGCTCTTCGTCTCTTTCGACCCGAACAAACCTGGGAGACCGGTTACCAAACGTACTCTATCCCTCTGGATCTCAACATGCGTGGCCTATTGTCTACAAAAGCTGGCGCACTCTCCGCAAAACAAGGCCAGTGCACACCAGCTCCGCGCAATAGCTGCTTCCTTGGCCTGCGCCCAGGAGATTCCAGTGAGCGATATCTGCAGGGCCGCCACCTGGTCCTCTCACCTCACATTCCAGAAGCATTTACTGCCTCAACTTCCATTCTGAGACAGACGGCTCTTTCGGCCGAGCGGTCCTATCCGCAGCCCTGGCGCCAGAAAAGGCGAACTCTGCACAAGACTGAACTCTGGGCTATCGCCCTGAATTGGACTATGCACTTGTCACTATTGTTCCTATTGCACACTTATGCCTTGTTCTTGCACATTTGTTCACAATTGCACAGTTATGCCTTGTTCTTGCACAGTTGTTGTTTGCACTGTTCTGATTGCACTACTACTGTTGTTCTCAATAAATGTTTTGCATCTCACGCATGCCTCCCTCATTCCCCTCTGCATGTACACAGCTCGGGAGACACCAGGTGTGGCTGACACATCCTGCTTGTCCTAGGAGAAAACAGAGTTACTTACCTGTAACGGAGTTCTCCGTGGACAGCAGGATAAGTCAGCCACACCATCCCACCCGCCTCCCCTTCATGAGGGTGGCCTGCGCTCCGCACCTAGCCGTAACGGCATAGCTAGTCACCACTGGCCGGCTAGGGGCGGGCTGGGGAGGTGGGACCTCCTCACACATGCTCAGAAATCTCTGAGCTAGAGAGCACTTCCGTCACGGCGCCGTCGGGGGACGACACCAGGTGTGGCTGACTTATCCTGCTGTCCACGGAGAACTCCGTTACAGGTAAGTAACTCTGTTTTCTCGGACCAATCGCATCTTTAGGCAGCAACGTGATGACGTCAGGGCTCAACTGCCTCCAATAGCGAGGAAAGATGCTCGGCTGCAAGAATTTGCATGGGCGGCTTATAAATAGCGCCTCCCGCATCCTTTCGGCATAGTCCAGTAACAATAGTGTTGGAAGGGTTGCGTGAGAATTTATTTTTTTTTATTAAAAAGGATGCCAGAGCCAGCAAAGTCTGCTCCAGCTCCCAAGAAGGGCTCCAAGAAAGCGGTGAGCAAAACCCAGAAGAAAGACGGCAAAAAGCGTAAGAGAAGCAGGAAGGAGAGCTATGCCATCTACGTGTATAAGGTACTGAAGCAGGTTCACCCTGAACCGGGGCATTTCTTCGAAAGCTATGAACATCATGAACTCTTTCGTGAATGACATCTTTGAGCGATGCGCTCAAAGATGTCATTCACGAAAGAGTTCATGATGTTCATAGCTTTCGAAGAAATGCTATGCGCAGGAGAAGCCTCCCGCCTGGCTCATTACAACAAGCGCTCCACCATCACTTCCAGAGAGATCCAGACCGCAGTGCGTCTCTTGCTGCCCGGTGAACTGGCCAAGCACGCCGTGTCCGAGGGCACCAAGGCTGTCACGAAGTATACCAGCTCCAAATAATGCCGGGCTAAAGGCTCCAGCTCTGCAAACCGAACCCAAAGGCTCTTTTCAGAGCCACCCACCTTCCCCACCCAAAGAGCTTGAGTTTCCGCTTCTTCTTGAAGTAGTACAGGTAACTAAAAGGTTAGTCTTCCCTATCATTCTCATGAATAGTTAAGCGACTTGCCGTAGGATCACAAGGAGCGCAGTGGGATTTCCCCTTGGCTTCATTTGCTCTCTTTACCACGTACTTCGGCCTCAAACCGCAAGATGACTCCTCCGTTTTACACGGATCTTCCCCAGTTATTGCTTACAATTCTCCCCACAGGCGAACGTGCTCCCCCGCTTAAGACAAGGAGGGGGAGAGAGGGTAGACTTCAGTGCTTACCTCGGAGCTTTATGGTCGGTTTCTGCTTTAACCTTACATTAGTATCACAGCTCTTGTTAGTGAAAGCGTGGGTGGCTCTTAAAAGAGCCTTTGGGATTGTAGGTGCCGATGCAACAGTCGGCGTGGGTGCTTTAGCCTCCGAAGCCGTAGAGAGTGCGGCCCTGGCGTTTCAGCGCATACACAACGTCCATAGCTGTCACCGTCTTTCTTTTGGCGTGCTCAGTGTAGGTGACGGCGTCTCGGATGACATTTTCTAGGAAAACCTTCAACACCCCGCGAGTTTCCTCGTAGATAAGGCCAGAGATGCGTTTCACTCCGCCCCTACGAGCCAGGCGCCGAATAGCGGGTTTCGTGATCCCCTGAATGTTATCGCGCAGCACTTTTCTGTGCCGTTTGGCGCCCCCTTTTCCCAAACCCTTACCACCTTTGCCGCGACCAGACATTTTCAGCTCAAAAAGCAAAGAGCACGATGATGTGCGACGGCCAGTGAACTGCTTTTCATATAGCAGCCGAACAGACCTGATGGAGAACTTGGCTTCATGAAAAGGCGGGAGCCCAGCCGACTCGCTCCCCTCCCTTTTTTTGTTCCTTCTGCGCCTTCTCTATCAATTCATTTAGGAAATGAATAGAAAGCTACTGAGCTGATCACATGCCCTCTCCTACACACCTGAAACAAAGAATGACCATTTCAAAGTGCTGTGAATGATATCAATATCACAAATGGGGGAAGGATAGCGACCTAACGTGCCCCACTCAAACACCTCATTCCACATTAAAACGACTTTTAGAAATGCTTCCGAATCGGCCTTCACCCCCATACGACTTTAAACACTGCTCATGCGAGTAATGCTAAGCTAGTTTCAGACCACGACTCCTTTGCAGCAAAATTATTTCATGCAAAGATCAGTAATTCCATTCAAATCAAATATAGTCCCGAAAGTTCACTCTAAAGCAGTTGCGTGGATGCCTGGGTGGGAACCAGAGAGATGGAAGGTGACAGGCTACATGGGTTGGTGGATGAGGGAAAAAATGTCGTGTGTGGTGTGATGGGCGATGCTGGACTATAATGGGTGAGGGGAGATGCTGGGGGCATGGTGGAAATGGAACCATGTGGGGGAAGGGGAGTAAGGGGGAATGCATGAAAGATAAAAGGGAACAAGAAAGGAGGGAGACAGGAGAAATGGCAGAGCTAGGGGAGGTGGACTGGGCGGGACATGGCGAGTTGATTGATAGGCCGAAAGTAAAAAGCAGGAGGTAGACGGGCAAACTAAGCGGTTGCCTAGGGCAAAGGCTTCTGAGGGGCCGCAAAGAGCAGGATATTCAAAGCTAAACAATGGATTCTGACAACATAAGGCTTAGGTTTTGCCTAGGATACCAAAGCCTTGAACCAACTCTGGGGGCTGTCACTTCTCGAACCATCGTAAATGGAGAAATAAAATACTCCCACAACAAAGGTAGAAAAAAAAAGTATTTTATTTTGAATGTATTAACTGGAATATGTTATCTTTGGGAGATTTATATTGCGCATGGTGGTGTAATTTGTTCACTTCAAAAGGAAATGCATTTCTGTTGTTAGTTTTCCAGTGTTACAGTACCTGCCGAGTCTGACTTCTTGGCATTCCCAGTTCAATATTTGTTTTCATATGTCTATTTCTAATTGTGGTCCTTTGTTCTGCATTTGATGAGTCTGTCAGTCAGAGCTGGCCCATCCAATAGGTGGATGCCTAGGGTAGAAGACCCAAGTGGCCCTCGTGGCAATGTGATCCCTCCATGATTTTTGATAATCCGGGCATGCACTCTTGGCCTGCCGCCCCTGTCCCTCTCCTATACCGCTTACTGTGAGAGGGGGCAGGAGCAGCAGGCCATGACTTTGCGTATATATGTTGGGGCCTTAAGCTTGTTGCAGGCACTGAAGCAACAGCACAGAGCCGCTGCTTTCAAAAATCATGGAAGGGTCAAGGCGCTGCAACCACTACAAAGTTAGATGATGGATGCAGAAGGGGGTCGGCCAAAAGCAACAGAAACCCTTAGGCCAGACTTGCTGTCAGTGTTCTGCATATGACCGAGGTGCGATTTCATTAGCATGTAGTTTCTGTAGAGCTCTGCAGAACTCCACTTATTCTGTTTTACTAGAAGTAGGTGTATTGCTGTTCTACGCCCAGAATGATCTTTTTAGTGCTGACTATTCTCTGTTACGGCTCTAGCTGTGTTCTTTCGCCGTGTGCCTGGTAATGGGAAGTCTTACATGTATATATATTTGTAGTATTTAGCTCACACCTTTCCAGGGAGATATCGCGTGAGTTACATTTAGGTGCAGAATGCTGTTACTCAAATGATGTGAGAGTCAGAATATTTTTTGCATGGTGAAATGTCCTGGTTCTGAACTGCACCTATGTAGGGGGCACAGGAGCCTACGTTCAAACCACCACCGATCCAACATTCATTGATAGGAGAGAGAGAGAGCAGCTATGCAAATGCTAGGAGTCTAAAAAATAAGACGGGAGAATATATAGCACTAAATGAGAGGCTAGATATGATTGGTATCAAAGAGACATGGTGGAAGGAGGACAACCAGTGGGGACAGCGTGATACCTGCGTAAAACTACATCGTAATGATAGAGCTGATCAAATTGGTGCAGTGGTTGCGCTTTATGTCAGAGAGGGCATTGAGTCACAAAGGATTAAAGTTTTGCAAGAAACAAAATTTGCTGTAGAATCCCTATGGATTGAAATTCCATGTAAGAAAGGGGAAGGCGATGGCAGTGGGGGTGTACTATCGCCCTCCTGGCCAGAATGAACAAGCGAATGGTGAAATGCTCAAAGAAATCAGGGAAGCTAACAATATTTACAGCACAGTAATAACAATAGGTGATTTCAATTACTCCGGTATTGACTGGGTCAGTGTCACGGCAGGACATGCAAGGGAGATCAATTTTCTCGATGAAATAAATCACTGCTTCTTAGAGCAGCTGGTTCATGAACCGACCAGAGGGGAAGCCATTTTGGACCTAGTCCTTAGCGGAACACCAGATCTAGTGCAAGAGATAAGGGCGTTGGGGCCACTTGGCAATAGTGATCATAGCATGATGTCTTTTGATTTCATTAATGGAGGAGGGATGATAAGGACATCCACAGTACTACCTTTTTTAACTTTCGAAAGGGAGACTATGATAAAATGAGAAAAATAGTTAAGAAAAAACGAAACGGAGCACTTGCAAAGGTTAAAGACTTACTTCAAGCCTGGGTGTTGTCTAAAAATACTATCTTGGAATCCAAGAAAAAGGACACATTTACTCAAGTATTTAAAGGAAATTTCACAGCCGTAAACAGACTATAAATAACCTAAGCATCTAAGAGAGCTCGCTCATTCACCCCCAACTGGTCCCCTAGAATTTATAAAGGAAGCAATTGAGAGGAATAAAGAAAACTATAGGAATGACCCTGAAATTTTACCAAGCATTTACTCGGGTACTTCAGAAAAAAGTAATCCCCAAGCCTCTCGAACCCGCGGACGCAGTACTAAAAACTCACTCCTGCGCCGCCGGGTCTCCCGAGCCAGGTCAGGAAAAATATGGACAAGACACCCCTTAAATAAGGCTTTTTTTTCAGGAAAAGGAATGTTTTAACAGCCACTCCCGGTCAGAAACCAATGCTAAGGTGACTAAACAGGTAGCAGGTTTCACTAAAGCTATATCTGAACTTTCCAATAACTCAGAAATATTAAGCTCATCTAATTGTACAGGCCCGGCTGCCTCAGTAGAAACTGAAGCCTTCCGAGCTGTAGGAAGGTAATATGCCTTTACAATGGGAGGACAGGAGTCCACAGGGACCCCCAAAATCTCAACCAAATATTTTTTAAACATTTCTTTTGCAGGAATAGTAGGTACATAAGGAAAATTGACCAAACGAAGATTAGATAACTTGGAAAAGTTCTCTAATTGCTCCAACCTGATTTTCATCTGATTGGAGTCCTTAATAAATGTTTCGGGTAGTCTCCAACTGATTATTCTTTACAGAAACCTCTTCCAACTTTACTTTCATTAAATTCAAATCCTGCTCCGTTTTGACACTACTGGTAGAGTTCAATACAACCTGCTCCTGAAAATCCATTAATCTGGGATACAAAGGTTTCCCCTAGATGGTTAATGGCAGTCCATATCGACTCCAGGATACAATGATCCGGCCGTGGCAGGGAAAAGGAAAAAGCAGAGCCCCGTTGGACAGCCGGCAAGACTCCACAGGGCCGTAGGCTTCCAGGAGGGGGAGTTCCGGTGCCACTTCCAGACGCCACAGCGCTGCTCCCGGATCCTGTCCCGTCGAGGGGAAAACACCCTCCGACATGCTGGGCACACGCGGCCCCACTGAAGATTCAAGGGCTCCCATCGTAGGAGAGACCCACATCTCCACGCCGCACCGAGCTGACTCGGATTTTCTTGGATTCCTTGTATAGTGGGCTATTGGAGGGGTTTACTTTGGGACTATTGCTGTTAATTTTATTTCCTTTTTGTGTTATGTCTTTTCTGAAGTTTCCCCCATTACTAAGCAAGTGTGTTTACTTGTGATATGTTTGTAAAGCAATATAAATAAATAAAAATACTATCGTGGAAGCCCAGACCAGCTGTATTCCACGCCTTAAGAAAAGTGGAAGGAAGTCCAAAAAATTAAAAGCATGGTTTAAAGGAGAGGCCAGAGAGGCTGTTGTTGCCAAAAAAGCATCTTTCAGGACATGGAAGAAAGAGCCAAATGACGAAAACTGGAAACAGCGCAAGCGCTGGCGAGTTAGATGCAAGGCATTGATAAGGCAGGCAAAGAGAGAATTCGAGAAGAAGCTTGCTCTGGAAGAAAAAACGCATAATAAAGACTTTTTCAAGTACATTCGTAGCTAAAAAAAACAAAACAAAACGTGAGAGAGTCAGTTGGACCTTTAGATGATAGAGGGGTAAAAGGGTCACTAAGAGGGCACAAGGTCATAGCGGACAGACTGAATGAATTCTTCACTTCGGTCTTTACAGAGGAAGAGGCAGGGATGTTACCCATGACTGAAGTGGTATTTAAAGGTGATACTGCAGAAGAATTGAAAGAAATATCGATACACCGGGAAGATGTATCACAACTATTTGATAAACTGAAGAGCAGCAAATCACCTGGACCGGATGGTATACATCCAAGGTGTTTAAAGAACTGAAATATGAGATTGCAGACCTGCTATTAGTAATCTGTGAACTATCATTAACATCATCTGTAATACCTGAAGATTGGAGGATGGCCAATGTAACGCCAATTTTTCAAAAGAGTTCCAGGGGTGATCTGGGAAACTACAGACCGGTGAGCCTGACGTCAGAACCGGGAAAATGGTAGAAACCATCATAACGAACAAAATTACTGAACATGTAGATAGTCATGGCTTAATGGGAGACAGCCAATATGGCTTTAGATAAGGAATATCTTGTCTTACTATTGTGTCATGTTTTTTTGAAGGTGCGAATAAACAGGTAGACAAAGGTAGGTCGGTCGATCTAGCGTATCTGGACTTTCAGAAAGCCTTTGAGAAGGTGGCATCAGAGACTTTTGGCAAAACTAAAAAGTCGTGACAAGGAGGCAGTGTGCTATGATGGATCGGGAACTGTTTAAAAGATAGAAAGCAGAGGGTAGGGCTAAATGGCCAATTTTCCCATTGTGGAGTACCCGAGGGTTCTGTGCTGGGTCCGTTTATTTCTAACATATTCATTAATGACCTTGGAAAGGGAATAACGAGCGAGGTTATCAAACTTGAAGATGACCCCAAACTATTTAAAGTTGTTAAAACCCATGAGGACTGTGGAAAATTGCAAGAGATCTTGATAAACTGGAAGACTGGGCATCCAAATGGCAGATGAAATTTAATCTGGACGTGTGCAAAGTTATGCACCTAGGAAAGAACAACCCAAACCATGCTTACATAATGCAAGGTTCCACATTAGGAACCACACCCAGGAAAAAGATTTAGGCGTCATCGTGGATAACATGTTAAAACCCTCCATCCAGTGTGCCGCGGTGGCCAAGAGAGCAAATGGAATGCTAGGTATCATAAGGAAATGAATGGAACATAAAGCAAAGGATATTATAATGCCTCTGTATCGTTCCATGGTGCGACCGCACCTTGGATATTGTGTTCAATTCTGGTCGCCGTACCTCAAAAAGGATATAGCGTTATTAGAAAAATACAGAGAAGAGCCACCAAAATGGTAAAGGATAATGCCCTATGAAGACAGGCTATGAAGGTTAGGGCTCTTCAACCTGGAAAAGAGACGGTTGAGTGGAGATATGATAGAGGTCTATAAATTAATGAATGGAGTGGGACGGGTAAACGTAGATCTATAGTTTACATCATCAGAATATAGAAAGACTAGGGGACATGCAACGAAGCTACAGGGTAACCTAGTTAAGACTAATAAGAGAAAATATTTTTTCACTCAACGTGTAATCAAACTCTGGAATTTGTTACCGGAGGATGTAGTAAAAGCTGTTAGTGTAGCTGGGTTTAAAAAAAGGTTTGGACAAGTTCCTGGAGGAAAGGTCCATAAACCATTATTAAAAGGGACCCGGGATATCGCTGCTTGACCCAATACAAGCATTGTGGAACCCGTGTCTTTTGGGGAAACAGCTAGGTACTTATGACGTAGATTGGCTACTCTTGGAAACAGGATACTGGGCTTGCTGGACCGTGGTCTACCCAGTATGGCATATCTTATGTTCTTATGCGGACAGCCGAACCCACGATAGCCACCGAGGGAACAGACACCACCCCCATGACAGCAGCCTCACGCAAGATGACCTCTGGGGAAGGAAGAAATGGGCCCTTCACCATATCGACAGCAGGAATTTCCACAGTGTAGGCAAACAATGCCGACATAAGCACAGCCGCTCTCATGAGCCAAGTTCCATCAACAGGGGCCGCTTCAACAACTTTGCAGAGGCATGAGCTCACATCACCACGGATCAATGGGACGTGAACATCAAAAGGTGCGGCTTCTGCATTCATTTGCAAAACCCAGCCATCCCCATCGACCCCCTTCTGATGGATTTTAGACTGCATTGCCTTCTGCTATGAACAGGCAGGCCTGTGACCTGCCGGTAGGGTCCACACACGCCAACCGATAGCCATCGTTGCTCGCCCTCGCCAACAGCCACTATGCATCTTCGGAGGACATCTGCAGGGCAGCCACCTGGGCCTCCATCCACATTTTTACCAAACATTACTGCCTTGACCGAGCCTTCCAGGATCTTTTTACCTTCGGACAGGATGTCCTCCAGGAAGGCCACCCCAGCCCAGATGCCAACGCAGTGCTCCCACAGGGAGGAAGCTGGCAGGGTAGCCGCGACCAAGGCTGCTCGTAAAAGCGCGCCGGCTACGGGCGGGGTGAAAAAACCTCATCGTTACCGACCAGGCACCGTAGCGCTCAGAGAAATCCGTCGCTATCAGAAATCCACTGAGTTGCTCATCCGTAAGCTGCCCTTCCAGCGCCTGGTCCGCGAGATCGCGCAGGATTTCAAGACCGACCTGCGCTTCCAGAGCTCGGCCGTCATGGCCCTGCAAGAGGCCAGCGAGGCTTACTTAGTTGGACTCTTTGAGGACACGAATCTCTGCGCAATCCACGCCAAGAGGGTCACCATTATGCCCAAAGACATCCAGCTAGCCCGCCGCATTCGTGGCGAGAGAGCTTAAAGAGCATCATCTCTTCTATCCTTACAACCCAAAGGCTCTTCTAAGAGCCACCACATTCCCACTCAAAAGAGCTCTCGAGTTAGTAAATCGTTAGCATGTTAGCTCAATTACTCAAATCCTTCAGGAAGTAGAAACCCGACGTGCCACTGAAGCTGACTGTTCTTTGTCCCGTTTTCCCCACTGATGCTCTAACCACTAAGCTGTTTTTGAGGCATGCTTGATGCCTTCCACGAGGAATCTCTTCTCACGCTTGAATTAGAACGGGCTGACTTTCCCTTCGGGGCAGGATGGTAAAGGATTTCGGCGTGTCGTCCCCGGTGATTTTGGAAGGATATTCTCTTCCACTTTCTCCTTACCCCCCAACAAAGTTAACGATCCTTCTCCCTGCTCGAAACCCCTAAGGATTGTGAGCAGAAAAGAAAGCGCGTTTCCCTCATCCATTTACAATTGTGAAACACGAGAAGAAACCCCTCGGGTGATAAGGAGTCGAGCACAAAGCCCTCTGCCGGGATAGCAAAGGAATTTGAACTTCCTCGTCCTGCCGCTTTAGCATACATGACACATCTGAAAGCATCGGGGGTCTCCGCCTATCAGCGCCTGCTAGTTTCTTATAAAGCGATTGAATACAAAATAAATCATCCAGCTCTTTCCTTGATCTAGATGGTGGCTCTGAAAAGAGCCTTTGGGTTTACAAAGAGATGACGACAAAAGGTAGAAATCTTCATTTTTTCTTAGGCGCCCCCTTCGTGGCTTTCGCTGCTTTGGGCTTAGCAGGCTTTGCCGGGCTCTTTTTCGCCTTTGGTTTCACAGGCTTGGCTTTTGCCGGGCTCTTGACGGCCTTTTTGGGCTTCGCCGCTTTTGGCTTCTTGGGGCTCTTGGCTACCTTCTTAGTAGCAGCCGCCGCCGGTTTCTTGGCTCTCTTCGGGCTCTTTTTCACTCCCGCAGCCGCTGATTTTTTCGGTTTCTTTGCCGCCGGTTTCTTGCTTTTGGGCGCGCTCTTCTTGCTCTCTGGCTGCTTCTTGTTCAATTTAAAGGATCCCGAAGCTCCGCTGCCCTTCGTCTGCAGCAGGTTGCCTTTGCTGACCAAGCTCTTGACGGCCAACTTCAGGCGGCTGTTGTTCTTCTCCACGTCGTAGCCCGAGGCCGCCAGATGCTTTTTCAGGGCAGCTAGGGACACGCCGCTGCGATCCTTGGAGGCTGAAACAGCCTTGACTATGAGCTCGGAGACGCTGGGACCCGAGGTCTTGCGCGCCTTGGAAGTTGCCGACGGCTTCTTGGACTTCTTTTTGGCGACGCCGGTAGCAGCAGGAGGCGGAGCCGCGGCTGCTGGAGCGGTTTCGGCCATTCCGTACAGAGGGCTCGGAGCTGGCCTACTAAAAAAAACAAAAAGCAAACAAAACAACCGCCTACTTACGGAAATGAGGACTTGCTTGGCCCACTAAGTCCCTCTATTTATAGCGGCAGCCGCCTTCTGATTGGCTGTCTGCACGCTCATTGCCTGCCTGCCTGCCCGAGACGCTTCAATCTAGGGCTCCTCTCGCCCTGTGTTTCTTCAATGGGCAAAATTCACTTTTAATAATCGAATGATGTTCATTTACAAGAACATTCTCACTCGGGTTACTAAAGAAGAGTTTAGACATTTGAGTAAACGCCGTCTCTCGTTTAAATGTGCATTAAGAAAGTCTTAAAGATGCCTCGAACTGCACCTTTCAGGCGTCTTTTTTTCCGAAGCGGGGCAGAAATCATTTTTATCTGTGAAAATAAACACGAACTCGGCATGAGCGTTGACATAAACTCTCTCAAACAATTTTTCAAGAGCAGTAAAACGACACTGCTTCCAAATCAGCTGCTTCTTTCGAAAACTCTCAACTACGAACAGAGATCTAACGGAAGGCAAATAGCACACGTATTTCGGCACTATCCTGTTAAAAGCCATCAGAAGAAGGAGTTGACCTTGTTAAAAATGGTGTCGCAAATTAAGAGCAATGTCTTAATTATAACCTTTTAAAAGGGAAATGCCTTTCCGCTCTCTTTTATCTCTCTCATAGGGAATGCCCTTAACATTTTCCCGAACGACATATACTCTCTTACCCCACCACCACCCACACGGAGAATACTCTCAATAGTGAAGTGCCATACTGGGTCAGATTAAGGGTCCATCAAGCCCATTTCTAACAGTGACCAATTCAGGTCACAACTACCCCGCGTGCCCTGAAAGTATCCAGATGTCATTCTACTTTATCCCCAGGGGCCAGGGCCTCTGCAACCCCATAAAAACCTGGGCAAATGGGTGAGAATGGGTACCCCTTCATCCCCCCAGAGCAGCACAGTCAGTGGTTCTGTTCCTCCCTTCTGCTCTCTCAAGCCGAACAGACCGGAAGCAGAGAAAGTGAGGTTACTTAGCTGTAACGATGGTTCTCTGTGGACAGCAGGATAGGCCAGTCACATCTGGAAGTGCTCTCCTATAGCTCAGAAAGGCAGAGCATGTGCCTAGTTGGCCCTAGCCCCTGGCTCTTTCAGTCCCGAGCCTAGGCTCTCCCGGGTTGGGATTGGAATTTCCACATGCGCTGGATGCTCCACTGGCTTTGTCCTTCAGGGAGGGGGGTTGAGTACGTTTGGCTGACTTATCCTGCTCTCTACGGAGAACCCCTTACAGGTAAGTAATAACCATTACGGCGGCGGTTCAACGATCCTGGTAAACGTACAACATAGGGGCTTGTTTACAAAGCCGCGGTAGCGGTTTGCGATCGTAATCGGAGCCGCGGCCCCATTGATTTCAATGGGGCCGCGGCTGCGATCGCGAACCACTACCGCGGCTTTGTAAACAAGCCCCATAGTGTAACAAGAACTACAACAAACCTCATGATTGTAGTACAGCATAACAGTGGTTGAAACAGATCAATGGTAACAAAACACGGTCATCGTAACGTAACAAATGTGCTTAACCTAGCCCGTGTACAGGTGCGATATCAGTCAACAGGTAACAGTCTCAGAGTCAAAGGACGCAGGCGGTGGGTTCTAATTGTCTCGGCATCCGAATGAGGTCCGGAGGCCTCTTTCCAGTCCTCTTGGGCAAGGGGTGGACCGTCGTGGTCCCGCCGGGCGATCGTGCTGAGGATGATGCGACCGCAGGAGCTGTCGTCCAATTCAAGCTGATCCAGGCAGTAGTGCCTCTGGATGGGTAAGGCTGGAGAACCAGGTGGCGGCTCTGCATATTTAGCTCAAACCTATATTTAAAAAAAAAAAAAAAAAAAAAAAAAAAAATATATATATACAGATATCATCAGGCTTTTAAACTACAGAATGGCCAGATATTATCTGTGGGGCTTGTAAGTGGAGAAGCAAGGGTAGGCCAGAACATTATCCAGATAGTGACAATATTCGCAGAAAAAGACCACATGGTCTATCTAGTCTTCCCTAGTATATTAACTACAATAGTCCCCTTTTTACACTTAGAGATCCTGTGTGTTTATCCCATGCTTTTTTGAATGCCAATATTGTCCTCGTATCTAACTACCACATCCACCGGGAGACTATTCCATTCTTCTGTAAAGAAATATTTCTGCATATTACTCCTGCGTCTATCCACTTTCACCCTCATCCTATGTCCCCTCTGAGCAGAGCTTGCTTACAATCAAACGACTTTCCTCCTTGGCATTTATGCCGCGGAGGTATTTAAAAATCTCTATCGTAGCTCCTCTAGCCCGCCTTTCGTCTAAAGCATACGTATTAAGGTCTTTAAGTCTGTCCTCATATGCTTTATAAGGAAGACCACTAACCATTTTAGTATCCACCCTCTGCACGGACTCCAACCCGTTTATATCCTTTTGGAGGTGTGGTCTCCAGAAGTGCACACAGTACTCCAAATGAAGCCCACCAGAGACTTATACAGAGGTATTATCACCTCCTTTTGTTCTGCTGGCACCCGAAGCACCCATCCTTACGCACCCCGAGCATCCATCTGGCTTTCGCCGTCGCCTTTTCTACCTGTTTAGCTACTTTAAGATTGTCAGACACAATCACGCCTGTGTCCCCCTCTCTTCTTTCGTGGGCAGAAGTACTTCATTCCCTACACTGTACCGTTCTCTTGGAATTTTGCAGCACAAATGTACAACCCTGCATTTTTTTAGCATTAAATCTCAGCTGCCAAATGCTAGACCACTCTTCAAGCTTAGCTACATCCCTTCTCGGGTGTCTACTCTATTGCAGATTTTGGTATCGTCTGCAAACAGGCAAACCTTATCCGACAGCCCTTCTGCAATATCACTAACAAAGATGTTAAAAAGGAATCGGACTAAGGACAGATCCCTGCAGCACACCAATGGTAACCTCCTCCTCAGAGCAAGCTCCATTTGTTTATGTCGCCTGTGCGGAACAATGTCCAAGTCTTTAATGAAATCTAAGTGTATCACATCTAGGACTCTCCCTCAATCCAACGCCCAGGTCACTCACTCAAATAAATCAAGCCATGCTGCCTTGGATTCTGCAATCCATTGGACTCCAGAAACCTCAATATCCTCTCTTTTAGCAGCCTCTCCAATCTTTTACTCGCCACAGAGGTTAGACTAACCGGCCTGTAGTTTTCAACCTCATTCTTACTTCCGCTTCTGTGTAAAGGGACCACATGCGCCTTTCTCCGTTCCTCTGGGACCACTCCTGACTCCAAAGAAGCACTGAAAAGGTCAGTCACTGGAGCCACCAGAATGTTCCGTCAGTATTTTCGTATGTATCCCCCATTCGGTCCCATCGCTTTATCTACTTTTAGTTTAGCTAGTTTCTCATGAACACAGTCTTCTGAAAATCATTCGAGCTCCCCGTCACTTCTGTTTCTATTTGTGGGTGTTTTCTGAGGTCCTGCTCCTGGCCCTTCATCTGCGAACACTGAACAGAAATATTTGTTAAGCATTTCCGCTTTATCCTTATCAGCTTCTACATATTCCTCCCCTTCAGCCTTGAGTCTGACAATACCACTTTTGCCCTCCCTCCTCTCACTAACATATCTGAAAATATATATTATCCCCCTACCCATTTTATTGCATTGGCTATTTCTTCTTCTTTTGTATCTTTGCTTTCCTGATTACTTTGATAGCTTCTCTAAGTTTTTCCAAATACAGATGCCCGTCTTCCTCTCTCTGTGAGCTCTTGTATTTCCTGAAGGCCTCCCTATTTTTCTTCACCTTTTCAGCTGCTTATATGGAGAACCACAGTGGCCTCCTTTTCCTTTTATTTACCTTTCTAACAAAAAAGGTTTGGTGCCCTTAGAATATCCCTTTTCAGTTTTGCCCACTCTTTTTCTACATCCCGCAGCAGTTCCCATTCCACTTACAACGCCTTGAAGTATTGTCCTATCCTGGCAATTCTCCAAAAGTCTTAGACCCTCGCTTTTGAATGGATTTGATCAGCCCAAGTCCTAATACCGAACCACACCATCTGGTGAACACTGGATGCGAGACGATCTCTCACTATAACATCAGAAACACTTTCCCCATTGGTAAGCACCGAGTCCAGTATGGCCCCTTCACGTGTGGGCTCTCCTACCAGTTGCCTGAATAGTTCTCCCTGTAATGAGTCCAGAATCTCCTTACTTCTAGATGACACCGCAGCAGGGATGTGCCAACCAACATCCAGCATATTGAAATCTCTTATCAGCTTCTTCCATTACAGCCTCAACATCTGGGATCTTACATCCCATGCTATGAGCATTTATACACACTGCTTTCCAGATGTTGCCCCCTTTACCTATTTCTACAGAGCTATTTGATCTTTCACTTATCTGGGGGCTTTCTTCGCCCATCCCCAATCTAGTTTGAAGCCCTCTTCTATAGGTTAGCCAGTCTGCTGCTGAATACACTTCGACCCTTCTTAAATACCTCCGTGGCATAAATGTTCAGGGAGAGAGCCTCTTTCAATTGAAAGCAAGTTCTGCTACGAGGGGACATGGGATGAGGATGAAGGGAGATAGATTCAGCAGTGATATGCGGAAATATTTCTTTACAGAAAGAGTAGTGGATCCGTGGAATAGTCTGCCAGTGGAGGTGGTAGAGATGAGGACAGTAACTGAATTCAAAAAAGCATGGAACCAACACAGAGGATCTGTAAAGGTAAAAAGTGGACG
This sequence comes from Ichthyophis bannanicus, assembly GCA_033557465.1. Lineage (NCBI taxonomy): Eukaryota > Metazoa > Chordata > Amphibia > Gymnophiona > Ichthyophiidae > Ichthyophis > Ichthyophis bannanicus. The sequence continues at coordinate 210,133,121 of CM066039.1, read as the reverse complement.
GTTGTAGTTGTTGTTATGGAAGGACAGGCTAGATAGGCCATGTGGTCTTTTTCTGTCATCATGTTTCTATGTTTCTTGGACAGATGGGTGCCAACGCTGCTCGGCAGCCATTAAGAACGTAATATATGCCTTACTGGGTCATATCAAGGTCCATCAGGCTCCAGTATCCTGTTTTCAACAGTGGACAATCTAGGACACAAGTACCTAGCAGTTTCCCCAAAAGACACAGGTTCCACGATGCTTGTATTGGGGCAAGCAGCGGATTTCCTGGGTCCCCTTTAATAATGGTGTGTATGGACCTTTCCTCCAGGAACTTGTCCAAACCTTTTTTAAAGCCAGCTACGCTAACGGCATTTACTACATCCTCCAAAGCATCCAGAGGGTGTAGAGAAGAAAGCACTCTATCATCCCCAGTACTCAGCACAATTTCAACTGTAGCAGCAGCAGGATTTGAGCCCTGGCTGCTCTGTTCTCCTAGGACAAGCAGGATGAGTCAGCCACACTTGGTGACGTCATCCGACGGCGCCGAGACGGAAGTACTCTCCATAGCTCAGAAGGGCTTTTGCCCTTCTGAGCATGGGCCAACTGGCCCCACCCCTCTGCCCGCCCCTAGCTAGCCAGTTTCAGTTCTTCCGCCTTGCCTGCAAGACGGATTTTGATACTCTCCACCTAAAATTAACTTAAATCATCAGGAAAACTCCTTATCTACATCTGTTTAAACTGTTTTATGCCTTGTTCTTACTTCTTCAGAGGGAACAGTCTGCGGGAGAAGATCTCCAGGACTTGGAGCTAGAAGGGAAACAGCACAGTGTAGCAGCCCAGGACGTGCCTCACAGGCCTCCGTCCCCGGCCAGCTCTCTAACAGGCCTCCTTCCCGGCCAGCCCCAGGGCGTACCTTCCGGCCAGCCCTCTAACAGGCCTCCACCGCAGCGAGTGGGCCTGATGAATAAGGCTTCTGAGGCATTATATTTACTGTCACCACTGCTGTTGAGGCAGTCAACATACCGCAAGAGTGGTACTCAAAATGAGGCTCAAGTAGCCGCGGCAGATCAGGACGTGCCTAAGAAGGCCTCCGTCCTCGACCAGCTTCATCTCAGATGGTAAGCCATCCTCTTACCTCTCTCTCCTCTCCGATGGAATTGAAGAAGAAACCCTCGAGGCAGCCCGGAACACCCTCTGCGACCGGGGACCTTCGCACATGTGTGGCCTCTGTCCCTGTGCTCCTACGCTCCGGGACTTCTTCGCACGTGTGGCCCATGGAGACTGCCATCTTGGTCCGCCAGGATGCCCTGCAAGCCACACCCTCTGCATGTTTAGAAACGGGATGTGCTTTCGGGCCTCCATCCCCGGCCGCGAAACCCCGACCTCTGTTTGCCTGCTCCGCAGCCCAAACAGCTCCTGTCCGACCAGCCACGAGGCTCCTATGGCGGTCGCCATCTTGGTCGATGACATCACGACTCCTGGCTCCTCCCCCTGCGGCGCCATTGGTCAGCGCCGATCCTGCATCAGAGAAGGAGGAGCCACTCGCAGGAGACTCTCCCAGTCAGCCTGACAGTCCTGCTCGGCGCAGAGGCATTGCCAAGGACCGCACCGGCCCTCCGAACACCGGCGCAGAAGCAGCTAGGCAATCGGAGAAGCCACTCACACTGGAGACACTCCCTCCACCGGCGGTACTGTTCGGCGCAGAGGCATGGCCAACGACCGCGCCTACCCTCTGGACACCGGCGCTGAAATCACAGCAGCAGCAGCAGAGGCAGTAGCATTCTGCATCCCGTTACAATTCCTGCCTCCCGCTACAGCACTGCTTCGCACTCCGGCGGTACTGTTCGGCGCAGAGGCATGGCCAAGGACCGCGCCGACCCTCTGGACACCGGCGTTGAAATCACAGCAGCAGCAGAAGCAGTAGCATTCTGCATTCCCGTTACAATTCCTGCCTCCCGCTACAGCACTGCTTCGCACTTCTGTACTGCTCCCGCGGCAGTACAGTCCCTGCTTCCCGCTGCAGTGCATATGCTAATCGAAATCTGAGGGCTGAAGGCATATTCTGCTCACTGCCTTACAAGAAGGCCGACGCTAAGAGCTCTGCTGCGGGAACTAACAGCAGGTATCCTTCATCCCTCACGCTAGCCCCCTGCCCTGGGCGCTTCATCATGCCTCCTGGTCCTGCCAGTCAGTGAGGCAGCAGCTCGGCAAATAGCAGCTCAGTATGCAGGTATTGTCCAGGCATCCTCCAGGTTCTGAGGAGGAGGGAACTCCTCTTCACAGGCCCGTTGTCGAGGGAAAGTTGCCTTTTGCCGCTGGCCGGTCACCCTAAAATCACTCTGCCCCTGCTAACAGGCATAGCACTTATTAAGACTCCTTGTGCCTTAGCGACTGCCTGCCAGGGGTACCCTGACCGCAACTAGACAAAGGAAACCCTTGCTCAGGCAGAACACATACTTCATGGCTCTCCTGCTGGGCCTCCAGCGTAGTGGAGTGGAGCAGTAGCCTAATGTTAGAGCACGGGCAAAATGGCCATCAGAAGGGCACGCTCACCACCAGGTCCCTGTGCGCGACCCATGGCATCAGCACATCCATCCTTGGACCACAGGCAGAACCAATGCTAGTGGGCAGCTCATACATGAGCCAATGCTAGTGGGCAGCTCCTGCTATCAGCAAATCGACTCCACAGTGTGGTGCAGCGGACACAGCCAGTGCCTGTAGGATCAGAAGGTCACAGGTTCAAATCCCAGCTCGGGCTCCTGCCAACCCAGTGAGAACACATAGTGAGAACATGGTGGTGCAGTGCACTGCTTGTCCTAGGAGAACCAGTGTATTCGGAAGCAGAAGGTCACATGTTCAAGTCCCAGTTGTGGTCTCCGCCAACCAGTCCTCATATTTACAGCCTGCTTTGGACCCCAGGTAGCGTCTAAACTAACCGCAGCCAGCTCCGGTGGTCAGCAGAAGAGACCCGTGGCATCAACACAGCCACCAGTACGCAGGATCTGGGCTAGAGCGGGCAGCTTCTGCCACCGATCCTCCAGCAGCCCTTCGAAACAAAGGCAGAAGGTGCCCAGGATCAGTCTTGGCAAAGCAACCCCAGAGCGGGAGTACCCGAGGTTAGCAATCCCGCAAACATTGTGCACATCTGCCTACAGTCCCTCGGGCCCAGCTGCACCTCGGACTCTGTAGCGTGGCCCTTGCAGACAAGGGACAACTGCTCCCATATGCTCGCCTGCCTCAAATATATAAATACATCTCCACCCCACACCCTCGCCTGAGGCAGTGCTGCGCGGGGGCAACAGCCTAAATTAATAAATATATAGACAACATCTCTAGGTGTATCCCCGGATGCAGGCAGTGATTCAGCAAACCATACTTCTCCTCCCTGGTGAACCACCAGAAGCCTCACATTGACTGACTGCTGTCTAAGCTAACATCAAGACCACCGTGTCCACGTCAATCCTTCCATAACACTGGCAGGACAACCCGGGTGGGACTACAGTGCGGTACTACACACAGCCAAGGTACTTAGAACAGAGACACAATTCTTTGATGATCTTTCAGGCATGGCCTACCGTACGAAGCATGCACCTCTGGCAAACTACCCAGCTGCCGTGCAAGGCCAGAAGACTTCACAATACTAAGGACAGGGCCAAGACTCGCATCCCCGGGGCTGCGTTCATTGCTCCACAACGTTCGCAGCAAGCTATCATTAGCCCTTCAGATACAGGGACAACTGGCTACCACCAAGATTTCCCTACTAAACAAGTCCTACACAGGAACCCCAGTGAGCGACACACACTCACACACAAGCCAGATCCATTTCAACGAACATCACAGGTTCAAGACCTGGCTGCAGGCCCAGTTCGGCATTGGAACACACCGCAAGAGTGCCACAACGCGCCGCCAGAGTGCCACAATGGCTTCTCTCACTAAGGCCTGATTGTCAACAGGGTGGTCATAGTCCCACACCCACGCACAAAGGGAACAGGTTCCCACTCCCTTATGATAAGCACTGTCTACCATCCTAGGAAGGTACCTAGTTCGAATCCTGAGTTGGGACTTCTAATCACCAAGCAGGATGGGTCTGGTCACTGTGCAGGAGTGGCACCTAGTTCAAAAGCAAATAAGGATGGTTCTAATTAACTTCTAAACCCCGGACTAACCACTCTGAACCCCGGCTTACCACTGCAAGCACTTCCCACCCTTCCTGGCCGGGCTAACTGCAAGTGCCCTCCCAGAGACAGCTAACAGGTCTTACACCCGTCCTGCAGGTGGGACTCTCAACCCGGGGCATCAGCTCCGTCTTACATGGTGGGGCTGACCACTGATCGACCCTTTACGCTTCTACAAATGCACAGAGCCCAGGACATACTCATCAGGTCGTAATTCGGACCTGGCTCCTTTGGCCTTATACTTACCAATGCGATACGAATGAAACTCATGCCTTTGCGTCATCATCATGCAAGTCCTATAGCGCTTGACACAAGTGCCAGACAGGTTCCCCAATCCCTGGCTTTGCGACCTCTGACAATTGCGCTCGGCAACCGCACTGACACACTACTCAACTGGCTTACATGGGGAGCATCCCGAGGACAGAACCACCACAGGCAGAACTACGGTAGAATGCCAGCAGGCTCTGCTATCCTAATGCCATTTCGGTAGCGCTCCAAACCGCTTCCCAAGTAGCGATCCAAAACGCTAGTCTTGCTATGATACCGCGGACAAGCCCGTTGGAGTGCAAGATCCCTCTCGCAGAGTCTCCACGCCTTGCATATCCCCACAATCCCAAGCAGCTATGCGCCCAGGATGTACGCGAGACGGCACGCCAGCAACAGAGCACGCCAGCAACAGAGGACACAACTCCTTGTATGTGACCTCGAAAAATCCGGTGTACCCTCTACAAGAGATTCTTCTTCACCAGGAACTCAAGCAGGTGTTCCAGCCACACTTAGGGCACTACCACGCATGCAATGCCACCATGGCCGCCAGGTCATCGTGCTGGAAAATAGACATCATCCAGCCCTACGCAGCTACATGCCCAGGACATACACGAAACAGTGCACCAACAACAAGGGACCCAGCTGGTCCCAGCTTACTCTACCTCTAGGAAGTCAGCATGCCCCTCCTCCTGGCACAAGTGGAGGCTCAAACCAAACACTGGACTCTAGCCATGCCGAAGGTTCCATCGACAGCCTGTGGCCACTCCAGCAACATGGACAAATGCGTCGCTTAGCAGTCTCATGGTCTACACCATTACCTCTGCCTAGACACATGACTCATGTCCTCTACGGTATCACTCGGGTTACTTACGGTGCTAATGCTTCGTTGCAGCACTCTGGTAGCGCTGTCAACATTGATGCTGGTCCTATCCTTATTCTCTGTGACCGCCTCACTGCCATGATAGCCTTGCTCACAGTAACCAACTCGCCACTGCTCGATGTGACTACATCTCCAGGTGTACCTTAATTTCACACGTGTGCATCGCATCTGCAAGCCAGCGTACGGTAATTCACGCCCTCTGCACATGTGTGTATCGCATCTGCAAACCGGCATATGGGTAACTTCACCTCAATTACACGCTCGTACGGAAGGGACCTTCCTACTGCGCCCTCTCACAACACTGCTACTGCACAGGCGTGTATCGCCACTGCAATCTGACAGGTTTCTGTTGCTACTTCTGCTCCACAAGGGCTCATAATAGCCCTGAAGTAGTGCCTCGGCCTCCCCCCATCCACCACAGCGCGTGGCAGCTTGGGAGACACCAAGTGTGGCTGACTCATCCTGCTGTCCCCGGAGAACTCAGTTACTGGTAAGTAACTCCGTTTTCCTAACCCACTGCTCTAACCATTATGCTATACTAGATGACTTGGAACTTCATCCCATGATCCAGGAAACCAAAACGTTCTCGATGGCACCATCCACGCAGCCATGCATTCATCTCCAGAATGCAAGCTTCCCTGCCTCAGCCTTTACCCTCTCAACAGGGATGATTGAAGAGAGCACCGCCTGCACGCCTATCTGTTTCACCCTCTGTTCCAGAGCCATGAAGTCACTTTTGATAAGCTCAGAGGGATATCTAGCAGTATCGTTTGCGTCGACACGGATGAGCAACATTGGATAATGGTCAGCAGGCTTGATTTTGGCAGCTGGCAGACTGCACACAACGTCTCTGGACATCACGTCTGGTCGGCAGATGGATGCCTCGGTACCTCTCAGAAGAGGGGCACCAACAACCAGTACCCTTCCTTGTGGTCACTGATTCGGGAACTTTGGGGTGCTCAAGCTCTGTTTCTTTCCTTTCCTTTCCTGGGATGCTTTCACCTCCTTCACTTCCTGGGCTGTATGCTGGTTCTTCAATTCAAGGGCTAGAGGAGTGGGAGTGCTGATTCTGCAGGCACTGGTGAATCGTGTCCAACTTCCTTCATTCTGTAGTCTCCCGTCTTCACTTCTGTCGGAGAGCTTGGATCTTTCAAGAAGCATCGCATCAGTGTACTTCTCACTGTCTTGAATGCTTGTGAGCCTCGCCACCTCTTCTCTGACCTCCTCCACTTGTTTTCTGAGAGCTTCAGCACGCAGGCATGCTGCACATGGAACCGGTCCTTCAACCGGCATGGGATCTCTGTCTGGACAGAGGTAAAAGCTGTAATTTGGGCAACAGCTTTGGCAATACGATGTTTCCCAGCTACCGTTCAGTTGGTGGAGCTCTGGAACCTGTTGAAGTAAAAGAGAGAGACCTACCAAAGTCCCTCAGCTGTCCTTTAAGAGAAAAAGCAGTTAGCCTATTTTAAGTGTGCTCTAACAGCACTCTTTTATGTCCCTGTATGTAGCTAATTGGGGAGTTGCCCTATAAAGCAAAAATGGGAGCTGGGGTGGCTAGGGAGGGAGCTATCACCTGATGAGGTCAGTGGTTTCAAAAGAGCTAACTGTGAATGGGTAGCTGGAACAAAAAACCAATGAACTCTAACTGACAGAGCTTTGCCCAACACCACACACAAAAATAAATCCTCTCTTTTCAGAATAGTAAAAGAATTAAAACCAAAACCCCTTAAAGAACTTAAGGTGAACACTACCAACAGTCACAAGCGCTGATTCTTACCTTAAAAATGCCAAAACCGGGGTTCAAGAAGTGCCCACGCTGTGGCAGGAAGATGAACACTACCGACAGCCACGACTACTGCATCAGATGCTTGGAGCCTACAGGACTGTTCCAAATGTTCCCGCATGTCGCCCGGAGAACGTAAGCATAGAGGCTACGCTCTCCGGGACTATCTGGCTGCTTCTGAGGCTCCCGTCACTGTTTCCTGCTCCTCTCCAACACCCGGACTTGCAACGTGCTTCTGGGTCCTCGGCCCGGGATGCGCCGCTTGCGGCCTCCTTCCTGCCTCCCAGCCTGCGCTCCAACCTGCTGGTGAGAGCCCCTTCAGCAAGCATAGAAGGCTCAGCAGCTCAGACTCTAGCTACTGTTGCCCCTACAGGCATAGCAGAGCTCTTTCATCCAGAGACGTTTCTTCTTCTAGAGATAAATCTGATGCTATTCTGGAGCTCCTTTCATGCCTGGTCAATCAGACCGCCCCCGCAGGACCCCAAACCAGACCTGCCTGCCTGCCTGCGCATCTCCAGCAGCTGTCGCAACCGCACCGCAGGCCTCAACAGCCAGCTTATCCACGGACCTCAACAAGGTCACCTTCCCCCAGAGACCTCCCATCCGATGCCAGCGAAGGGGAAATCATCGACCCCACCCCCGTGGGGTCCGCCGCTTCCAAGGAGTCCGCCGGCTCGGAACCTACTAACGACAAGGAGGACTCTAAACACTATAAGCCCGCCGAAGGACCTCACCTATCCAAAGTTCTTGAAGAAGGTGTTGTCAGCCCTGAACTTTGCTACCGACAAGGCTGCGGAGGAGCCGGAGCTACATAAGTACCTACACGGCCCAAAGCCGGCCATGCCCTTACCCATACACCAAAAACTGCGTGACAACCAGCTTTCACTGTGGCAGACCCCTACCCCTGGCTTCCTCAGGCAGCAATTCCCGCACCAGTCCATTGTCGTGTCCTCCGCCCTCAAAAAAGTCAAGTCTTCCAGGAACCTGGCCAACCATCCACCTGGACGAGACGGTAAACTCGTGGACGACATCGGGAAGAAGGTCTACCAAGGAGCCATGTTAAGCGCCAGAATTGCGGCTCATCAATTCCAACACATCCACTTCCTGGATGGGTTGCTGGCGTCTCTCAAAAGCCGCCTCTCTGCCTTAACCAAGGACTTGCAAACCGAAACCTCCTTATCCGTTCTGGACATCACCGAATGCAGCAGACACCTGGTGGCCACCGCCATCAGGACTGCGGGGCAGCGCTCTCTGCTGGAGACTCAGAGAAAGGATCTAGGGAGCTCCTGAAGTCAGAAGAGGCTATTTTTCTTCACCGAAGAAACCATGGGGGAAATAACCTGCAAGAAGGCAGAGCAAGTACAACCCCCTAAATAAAACTGGCCAAAGTGGCACAGCTGGAATAGTTGTGTCTGCCCTGTGGATGGGTCCCCCTTGCCGCATGGCAGGTGGAGAGGGGAGGGGGGCTCGCACTAAACCGCCCGTGACGTTTTTTTTGTGAAAGACGTTAAGGCTGGGCTATCGTTAGGACTACTCTAATAAATACAATAGCCTTTTAAATATGACTACGTATCACCGTACTGGTGGGCTTTCGGGGGAGGGGGTATCTTTGCTAGCTTGGGCAGACTGGGTTCTATTCTAAATGTTCTTTGTGCATTCTACTTCATGCCCATCTGTTTTCAAATTATCTACTTTTGAAAGCTAGAGTGCCTCCTTTTTCAATTGGAAATTGTCCAAAGCCCCCCTCCCATTTGGCAGATCTTCTGATTCGTTTGATTATAGATTATTTGGCAAGTCTACAAGGCACTTTATAAACCATTTCGCACATTTGCGATCAGTGCTCACGGCTAGCATCTCCTTTCATTAGCGACTGTACCATTTCCCGAACCCACGTTGGCAAGGTTTGAAAAGCCCGCTTTAGTCAGGGATTGGTCAAATAATTCTTCCCGGAGGTGACAGGAGAGAACGTCCTTCCGAATTGTTTTCTAACGGGGGGGTGCTTTTAATCCAAATAATCCGCTATCTGGCTGAAAACTGTGGGCTAACTTTTCCTTCTATTCGAAATCGTTGATTTTTCTAAATATCCTGGCTATGCCATTTCTTTTCTCGCCCTTCCTTTCACCGTCTCGGGGAGGTTTTTGTTTAATATCTTTACGACGTCAAAAATGTTCCCTTCCAGATAAAACCGAGGTAAGAGATGCAACTAGCTGAAAAGGGAGAGAGAGAGAGTGTGCTCTTTTTTTAAACTTCCCGTTATCGGTGTTACAAACTTCATGGTGGTGTGAGAAAGAGCAGCGGAGGTCTCTGCGAGTACGGTCCCCTGGAGGGAAAGGCGGGGCAAATTGACAGTTACGCGTTTGAAGCTTCTGTCTTCAGCCGAGTAATTTTGAAAGATCCGAAGAGCGAAAACTATCTCGATTTCTAGTTGAGCATCGCCTGATCTTAAAAAGTAATCATCCATTCTCGACCTCCCGGTATATTAGCAGATGGTGCCCTGCTTTTTTAGCTGCAGCATCGCCGGCCTTTAAGGAGGAAATGCTACACGGAGGGGGGTGTCTCTGCCTAAGTTACTAGCAATTTCAAAGCACTAGGGAAACGAACGAGGGTAAACAAATATAGCTCGTTAATAATAAGAATTCATTCGGAGAAACTTGGCTCTTCACAAGACAGCGTGGGTGGCTCTGAAAAGAGCCTTTGGGTTTCCGGTCTCCGTCCCCTCAGCTTTACTTGCTCTTGGCCGCTTTGTGGCTCTCTGTTTTCTTGGGCAGCAGCACAGCCTGGATGTTGGGCAGGACGCCTCCCTGGGCGATGGTGACTCTCCCCAGCAGCTTGTTCAACTCTTCGTCATTGCGAATAGCGAGCTGCAAGTGCCTGGGGATGATGCGGGTCTTCTTGTTATCCCGCGCTGCATTACCAGCCAGCTCCAGGATCTCAGCCGTGAGATACTCCAGCACCGCCGCCAGGTAGACCGGGGCTCCGGCGCCAACGCGCTCAGCGTAGTTGCCCTTCCGTAGCAGTCTGTGCACGCGGCCGACGGGAAACTGCAGCCCTGCGCGAGAAGACCGTGTCTTCGCCTTAGCCCGAGCTTTTCCACCCTGCTTGCCGCGTCCCGACATTATGCAAAATATTTCCTACCCTGTCGCAAATAATTCACAATAAGCCAGTCCCATGGCTTTTATCCTTTCCCAAAGCTTCTCTACCTCCCTTCTGATTGGTTAAGAAAGTTAAACCGGCATCTCTCAGCAAATATCATAGTAGCTTTGTTCTCGGACCAATCGCATCTTTAGGCAGCAACGTGATGACGTCAGGGCTCAACTGCCTCCAATAGCGAGGAAAGATGCTCGGCTGCAAGAATTTGCATGGGCGGCTTATAAATAGCGCCTCCCGCATCCTTTCGGCATAGTCCAGTAACAATAGTGTTGGAAGGGTTGCGTGAGAATTTATTTTTTTTATTAAAAAGGATGCCAGAGCCAGCAAAGTCTGCTCCAGCTCCCAAGAAGGGCTCCAAGAAAGCGGTGAGCAAAACCCAGAAGAAAGACGGCAAAAAGCGTAAGAGAAGCAGGAAGGAGAGCTATGCCATCTACGTGTATAAGGTACTGAAGCAGGTTCACCCTGACACGGGCATTTCTTCGAAAGCTATGAACATCATGAACTCTTTCGTGAATGACATCTTTGAGCGCATCGCAGGAGAAGCCTCCCGCCTGGCTCATTACAACAAGCGCTCCACCATCACTTCCAGAGAGATCCAGACCGCAGTGCGTCTCTTGCTGCCCGGTGAACTGGCCAAGCACGCCGTGTCCGAGGGCACCAAGGCTGTCACGAAGTATACCAGCTCCAAATAATGCCGGGCTAAAGTCTCCAGCTCTGCAAACCGAACCCAAAGGCTCTTTTCAGAGCCACCCACCTTCCCCACCCAAAGAGCTTGAGTTTCCGCTTCTTCTTGAAGTAGTACAGGTAACTAAAAGGTTAGTCTTCCCTATCATTCTCATGAATAGTTAAGCGACTTGCCGTAGGATCACAAGGAGCGGCAGTGGGATTTCCCCTTGGCTTCATTTGCTCTCTTTACCACGTACTTCGGCCTCAAACCGCAAGATGACTCCTCCGTTTTACACGGATCTTCCCCAGTTATTGCTTACAATTCTCCCCACAGGCGAACGTGCTCCCCCGCTTAAGACAAGGAGGGGGAGAGAGGGTAGACTTCAGTGCTTACCTCGGAGCTTTATGGTCGGTTTCTGCTTTAACCTTACATTAGTATCACAGCTCTTGTTAGTGAAAGCGTGGGTGGCTCTTAAAAGAGCCTTTGGGATTGTAGGTGCCGATGCAACAGTCGGCGTGGGTGCTTTAGCCTCCGAAGCCGTAGAGAGTGCGGCCCTGGCGTTTCAGCGCATACACAACGTCCATAGCTGTCACCGTCTTTCTTTTGGCGTGCTCCGTGTAGGTGACGGCGTCTCGGATGACATTTTCTAGGAAAACCTTCAACACCCCGCGAGTTTCCTCGTAGATAAGGCCAGAGATGCGTTTCACTCCGCCCCTACGAGCCAGGCGCCGAATAGCGGGTTTCGTGATCCCCTGAATGTTATCGCGCAGCACTTTTCTGTGCCGTTTGGCGCCCCCTTTTCCCAAACCCTTACCACCTTTGCCGCGACCAGACATTTTCAGCTCAAAAAGCAAAGAGCACGATGATGTGCGACGGCCAGTGAACTGCTTTTCATATAGCAGCCGAACAGACCTGATGGAGAACTTGGCTTCATGAAAAGGCGGGAGCCCAGCCGACTCGCTCCCCTCCCTTTTTTTGTTCCTTCTGCGCCTTCTCTATCAATTCATTTAGGAAATGAATAGAAAGCTACTGAGCTGATCACATGCCCTCTCCTACACACCTGAAACAAAGAATGACCATTTCAAAGTGCTGTGAATGATATCAATATCACAAATGGGGGAAGGATAGCGACCTAACGTGCCCCACTCAAACACCTCATTCCACATTAAAACGACTTTTAGAAATGCTTCCGAATCGGCCTTCACCCCCATACGACTTTAAACACTGCTCATGCGAGTAATGCTAAGCTAGTTTCAGACCACGACTCCTTTGCAGCAAAATTATTTCATGCAAAATGCAAAGATCAGTAATTCCATTCAAATCAAATATAGTCCCGAAAGTTCACTCTAAAGCAGTTGCGTGGATGCCTGGGTGGGAACCAGAGAGATGGAAGGTGACAGGCTACATGGGTTGGTGGATGAGGGAAAAAAAGAAGGGTGTGGTGAGAAGGGCGATGCTGGACTATAATGGGTGAGGGGAGATGCTGGGGGCATGGTGGAAATGGAACCATGTGGGGGAAGGGGAGTAAGGGGGAATGCATGAAAGATAAAAGGGAACAAGAAAGGAGGGAGACAGGAGAAATGGCAGAGCTAGGGGAGGTGGACTGGGCGGGACATGGCGAGTTGATTGATAGGCCGAAAGTAAAAAGCAGGAGGTAGACGGGCAAACTAAGCGGTTGCCTAGGGCAAAGGCTTCTGAGGGGCCGCAAAGAGCAGGATATTCAAAGCTAAACAATGGATTCTGACAACATAAGGCTTAGGTTTTGCCTAGGATACCAAAGCCTTGAACCAACTCTGGGGGCTGTCACTTCTCGAACCATCGTAAATGGAGAAATAAAATACTCCCACAACAAAGGTAGAAAAAAAAAGTATTTTATTTTGAATGTATTAACTGGAATATGTTATCTTTGGGAGATTTATATTGCGCATGGTGGTGTAATTTGTTCACTTCAAAAGGAAATGCATTTCTGTTGTTAGTTTTCCAGTGTTACAGTACCTGCCGAGTCTGACTTCTTGGCATTCCCAGTTCAATATTTGTTTTCATATGTCTATTTCTAATTGTGGTCCTTTGTTCTGCATTTGATGAGTCTGTCAGTCAGAGCTGGCCCATCCAATAGGTGGATGCCTAGGGTAGAAGACCCAAGTGGCCCTCGTGGCAATGTGATCCCTCCATGATTTTTGATAATCCGGGCATGCACTCTTGGCCTGCCGCCCCTGTCCCTCTCCTATACCGCTTACTGTGAGAGGGGGCAGGAGCAGCAGGCCATGACTTTGCGTATATATGTTGGGGCCTTAAGCTTGTTGCAGGCACTGAAGCAACAGCACACAGCCGCTGCTTTCAAAAATCATGGAAGGGTCAAGGCGCTGCAACCACTACAAAGTTAGATGATGGATGCAGAAGGGGGTCGGCCAAAAGCAACAGAAACCCTTAGGCCAGACTTGCTGTCAGTGTTCTGCATGTGACCGAGGTGCGATTTCATTAGCATGTAGTTTCTGTAGAGCTCTGCAGAACTCCACTTATTCTGTTTTACTAGAAGTAGGTGTATTGCTGTTCTACGCCCAGCATGATCTTTTTAGTGCTGACTATTCTCTGTTACGGCTCTAGCTGTGTTCTTTCGCCGTGTGCCTGGTAATGGGAAGTCTTACATGTATATATATTTGTAGTATTTAGCTCACACCTTTCCAGGGAGATATCGCGTGAGTTACATTTAGGTGCAGAATGCTGTTACTCAAATGATGTGAGAGTCAGAATATTTTTTGCATGGTGAAATGTCCTGGTTCTGAACTGCACCTATGTAGGGGGCACAGGAGCCTACGTTCAAACCACCACCGATCCAACATTCATTGATAGGAGAGAGAGAGAGCAGCTATGCAAATGCTAGGAGTCTAAAAAATAAGACGGGAGAATATATAGCACTAAATGAGAGGCTAGATATGATTGGTATCAAAGAGACATGGTGGAAGGAGGACAACCAGTGGGACAGCGTGATACCTGCGTAAAAACTACATCGTAATGATAGAGCTGATCAAATTGGTGCAGTGGTTGCGCTTTATGTCAGAGAGGGCATTGAGTCACAAAGGATTAAAGTTTTGCAAGAAACAAAATTTGCTGTAGAATCCCTATGGATTGAAATTCCATGTAAGAAAGGGGAAGGCGATGGCAGTGGGGGTGTACTATCGCCCTCCTGGCCAGAATGAACAAGCGAATGGTGATGTAGCAGCAAAGCGCAGACAAACCAATGATACCAGGAGTCTGTTCAGAAGGTCCAAATCATTTATTTGTGCACAAGTCTCAAGCAAGGCAATTTCAAAATGGCTGAGCAAAGTTTTCAAGCATTACAACAACTTTTATAGACTTCTGTTCCATTCTAGGTATAGAAAAACACTTCATTGGTCCCGGTACGCTCCCGTACCTCCCGTAGCCCTTCTATTGGTCCCGGTACTGATAAGTTTCTCCAATTATGTTCCTTCTGTGGGCTTCTGTAGGCATGACACCTGCCTGCCCCCCCCTTCTAGTCCCAATTACAATGGTCAGTTCATCAACTTGTTACTTTCACACTTTCAAGGCTATGGGACCATTTGTGCGTGCAGAAGAGCAAGGTTCTGTAACTCATCTGTCAGCACTCCTCAATATTTCTCTGCAAATGTACTCTTTCTTATCAGTAACTTTAAAACACATCTTTTCTGTATTTTTCCATTTCTTAATTCTGCAATTCTGCTTATCTAAGCTAATTCAATATTTCTACTGAGTTCTTTCTTACAATAGCAGCATATTGGGGGATGTGCAATCCTATATGCCTCTCCACAGGCCTCATTTACAGGTCAAGCTAGCCATGCTGGCCTGCCTATGTCAGACACCGTGGGTCACAGGCCTGCACCTGCCACATTCCCCCCTTTGATTAATCTCACCCTATTACTTAATAAGGTGTGAGAATTAAATCACTTTCCAGAAAATTCACATCCTGATTAAAGGATTCTTACTAGTTCCACTAGGGCTAGCTTTGTATAAAGCCATTATTCTAGTTGCGGTCTTCCGCTCTACTGTACTATCAATAGCACTATGAAGGGAACGCATACAACATGGGATTAAACATGGTAAACAGAGGACAACAGCAACAAGGATTAATACTAAGATAACGAAAGTCTTAAATCCTCCCAGCCAAGAGAAAAGGTTAGCAAACCAATTAGGAAATTTCAAGGCGTGCCACGTCTGTACTGGCACATAAGCATGTCTTTGCATATCTTTAGCAATTTCTTCAACTACTTGACCTTTATCATCTATTTTCAAACAGCAATTAGTTAAATTCAGTTTACCACATACTCCTCCTTCAGCTGCTAATAAATAATCAAGTGCTAAGCGATTTTGGTATATGGCAGTGCGCATCTGAGTACTTTGTCTAGCTAAGAGCGTGAGAGCATGACTAGTTTCATTGGTTATTATTTCAACTACTGCTTGTAAACGAATAATACGATTAATCATATAAATTGGGGTACGATAACCATACATACCATCATCATTCCAAGTGGCAGGTCCATAATACTCAATAATTCTTTCTGGTGGCCAATCATCACCTTGCCACTTCTCCCACTTGCCTATCTGTAAGGCCTCTCTTTTCTGTCTAGATGCTCCTTTGTGTTTGTGGGTAGTGTATACAGGGTATCCTAATTGTTCTCCATGTTCAGTGTTTAACAGGAAGAAAGAAGGTCTGATGGTTCCTAAGACACATGCTCCTCCCCATTGTGGTGGGAGTTGCGCATATGCTCGGTTTCCACAGATCCAATATAGGCCAGGTGGGGCTTGCCAGGCTTGGACTTTGGCAAGGTTAGTCCATAGACCTGCAAGTTCAGGAAATCTGGCTAATGGGTTAGGAGGTTCAGGATGTCTGATTCCTGACCACCATGCTGTCTTTTTAGTCGTGGCATTATAGTACTTCTGGCTAAGACAGACCAGCTGTCCTACTTTTTGGGTGAACTGGGGTCCAGTTCTGGCAAAGCAAAGACGTCCAACGATTGAGTGCGCTAACACCCATTCACTGGTTGTCTTATGTAATTCAGTCTGATTGTAAATCATGGAATAATTCAATTCTTGGGCTTCCCAGGGCCATTGGTCTCCCATTTGGGTTCCGCCACAGAAATAACAATCTGTGATCTTAAGACTAGATACTACTGCTCCGGCTAATTCTAGAAACAAATTCTGTGAAGGGTGAGGGATCTCAAACTTATTTACATGCATAGCTTCATAAAAGGTATTATGAATATGATATTTAGATGACTTGTGGGCTTGGGTATTCAATCTAACATACACAATGGTCCCTGGATCTGTTCCTCCTCCTGCAATACGTAAACCAAACTTATATCCTTGTTTCCATGCATGAGGGTTATGTACACGCAAATGTAAGGGGTTGCAAGCATCTTTCTGACATTTATCATTTGTGGTTGGCTTGGTTAGAGTAGCCATCCGCTTATCTATTTTCTCATCAGTTATACCAGTGTTCCAGGTAGCATAAAAAACACATTCCCAATACGGGCAATAGTAGTCTGCCGCTGTAGCAGTACTATACCCTGGTTCCTTTTTACCTGTACACTTCCTCCATCCCGTGGCACCTTCTGGACACATATACTTATGGTCATTCCGATACGCTTTCTCCCATGTACCACAGGTGGACTGACTATCTCTATTAATAGCATTACATGCATCAAAATTCAAAACAGCAGGTTTAGTAATGTCCTTAAGTGGTGGTGTAGCAGCTAATATAGGTCCATCTGCATCCTTCCATCTTATTTCCAACGTGTAATAGGATGGATTCTGATGCGGATTGTAGCATGCTTTGATTTTGCCATGAGTGCAAACATTTAGTTCAGTGGTGTTATAAATACACCGAGTTATTGTTCCCTTGCAGGTATAGTAAGAATGGTAAAGCAAAGTCTGAGTTACTTTCAGTCCAGTTCTAGTAGAAGTAATGCAAGCTGTGCATGGAGGTAGAGCATAAGTCTGTTCAAAACCTCCAAAGAAGGCAACCAAGGCAAAGCAGAAGCAAAGATACATGTTGATGTTGATTGGAGTTCTTCTGAATCCTCAGCTTGCTGATCTTGATCACGACGGTCTATTATTCTTCGTCCCGTTTGCTAATAAAGCAATTTAACGGGTGCTGAGTGTTGATTGAAGATCCTCAAGATGTCCAGCACACATTGACCAACTTAGCAATTCAGTTGGCTTGTGAAGTCTGGCTTAGTCAATGTAGTCTCACAGTAGTGTGTCAAATCACACACGCAAGTTGGGTTCGTTGAAACAAAGCTGTTGCTGCATGGAAAACAGCAATCCTCTTCGAAAGACTTGGCTACTGCAAAGCACTTGTGATGAAGTGTCTATGCTGCTGGTTGCCGTCTCAAAGTAACTCGCAAGGGTACATCAGGGTGCTGCTCTGCTGTCCACCGCTCTGGTTCAGGATCGGCGGCGGGCTTGACTCTGCTATGGTGGATCCAGGCGTCGATCTCGGCTACCTTTACTGCAGTTGGGGTAGACAGGATGACGGTGTACGGTCCCTTCCAATGGGGTTCCAACGGTATCTTCTTCCAATCTTTGATCCACACCGAAGTTCCAGGCTGGTAGGGATGCAGGGGTTCCGTCAAGTTGATAGGCAACTGGTCTTGGATCCACGTATGGAGAGTCTGCAGAACAAAACTAAGAGCTAGGAGTTCTTGTCTGGTTACTTCTGAACCAATCTGGGCTAGATTTCCTTTGACTCCCTGCACTATTGGTGGGGGTTTACCATACAAAACTTCAAAAGGGGAAAATCCTGTTGACTTTACGGGGGCTGAGCGTATTCTGAGTAAAGCTATGGGGAGCACTTGGGGCCATTTCAAGTGTGTCTCCTGACAAAGCTTAGATATTTGGGCTTTCAATGTACGATTCATTCGCTCAACTTTCCCTGAACTCTGGGGTCTGTATGCAGTGTGGAGTTTCCACTGTATCTGCAAAGCTTTTGCTAACTGCTGAGTAACTTGAGAGACAAATGAGGGTCCATTGTCTGACCCTATTACTGCTGGGATTCCAAATCTGGGGACAATCTCTCTCATTAAGGCTTTGGTAACTTCTCGGGCTTTCTCAGTTCTGGTTGGGAATGCTTCTACCCACCCAGAGAAAGTACAAACTAATACTAGTAGGTAATGGTATCCATTGGCTTTTGGCATTTCGGTGAAATCAACTTGGAGGTTGTGCATGGGGGTCACACCTCTTGACTGAACTCGGGGTGCTGTAATAAGGCCTTGCTTGGCATTATTCTTGGCACAGATCTGACATTGTCGTGCTACTGAGGCTGATATGGTTGTCATCAGAGGGATGTAGAAATGTGGTCTGAGTGCTTTCTCCATAGCACTCTTTCCATAGTGGGTGGCTTCGTGGAAAGCTTTGACAAAGGATGGTCCTAACAGTTCAGGAATTACTATTCTTCCCGGAGGTTGGCTACCTTCTTCTGGTGGCAGCTCAATCCATCCGTCTTTCAATACTCCATTTTCTTTGTCACAATAGTAATCCAATTCTTTGGTGGTATATCGTGGGGTCCATAGATTCAAAGGTACTGGAAACAATGCTGCTTGCATTGGCATAGCTTGTGGGGCAATTTGTCCTGTCATAGCTGCTTGTCGTGCTGAGGCATCTGCGAATCTATTTCCTCGAGCAACTTCTCCTTTCCCTGCTTGATGTCCTCTACAATGCATGACAGCTACACGTGTTGGGGCCCAGACTGCATCAAGTAACATCAATATTTCGGGACCATATTTAACTGATTTTCCTCCGGATGTGATGAGTCCTCTTTCTTTGTAGAGAGCTCCATGGGCATGCAAGGTAGTGAAAGCATATTTAGAATCTGTATATACATTTAGCACAAGTTTTTCTCCTAATAGCAATGCTCTGGTGAGTGCTATCAATTCGGCTTTCTGGGCTGATGTGCCTGAGGCTAGAGCTGATGATTCAACTACTTCATGTTGAGTGACGACTGCATATCCGGCACAGCGTCGTCCGTCAAGGATGAGACTGCTCCCATCTACATAATAGATCTGGTCAGGATTGTCTATGGGCACATCTGTTAGGTCAGGTCGACTAGAGAACACAGTTTCCATGACTTCGATACAGTCATGTTCTGGGAGTTCTTCACTGATGGGTATCAAGGTGGCTGGATTCAGGGCATGGCTCACTTCAAGTTGTATCTGTGGGTTTTCACATAACATGCTCTGGTACTTCAACATTCGGGAATTGGTGAGCCAATAATTTGCTTTCTGTTCCATAAGGGCAAGGACTGCATGTGGCACAGTGACTCGTATGTTCTGTCCTAATGTGAGTTTGTCTGCTTCACTCACTAATAGTGCTGTAGCTGCAACTGCTCTCAAGCAGGGTGGCCATCCTTTGGCCACAGGGTCCAATTGTTTCGATAGGTAGGCTACAGGTCGTTCCCAATTTCCTAATTTCTGAGTCAACATGCCTAAGGCATTTCCCTGTGCTTCATGTACAAACAAGTGGAAAGGTTTGTGGACGTCTGGTAGTCCAAGTGCTGGTGATGACATCAGTTCTTCTTTTAACTTCTGGAAGGCTGTATCCTGCTCAAGTCCCCACTCCAGTGGTGACTTCTCTTCTCCTTTTGTGGCTTCATACAGTGGTTTGGCAATTTGGGCAAAGTTGGGTATCCAGATTCGGCAATATCCTGCCGCTCCCAGAAAGGCTCTGACTTGCTTTCTGGTTGTTGGAGTTGGAATTCTACATACTGCTTCTTTTCTTTCTCTGCCTAATCTTCTGCTTCCTTGGGTAATACGAAAACCCAAGTATTTCACTTCTGTTTGGCATAGTTGTGCTTTGGCTCTGGAAACTTTATATCCAGCTTCATTTAGTAACTGCAAGAGATCTTTGGTGGCTAATATACATTCTTTTTCTGATACGGCAGCTATCAACAGATCATCCACGTACTGGAGAAGCACTCTCTTTCCCGGGGCTACTGGATAGCTTGAAAGGTCTTGATTTAGTGCAGCACTAAAGATGGTAGGTGAATTCTTGAATCCTTGGGGTAATCTTGTCCAGGTGAGTTGGCCCCCTCTTCCAGAGATGGGGTCCTGCCATTCGAATGCAAACAATATTTGGCTTACAGGGGCTAATCTTATGCAAAAGAATGCATCTTTTAAATCCAGTACAGTGAAATGGGTAGCTTCAGCGGGTATCAATCCTAGTAGAGTGTAAGGATTGGGTACAACTGGATGTATAGTTTCAACTGCATCATTTACTCTTCTCAAATCTTGCACTGGGCGATAATCATCTGTCTCAGGTTTCTTCACTGGCAAAAGTGGGGTGTTCCACGGGGATTGACATACTTTTAGTAGGCCATACTCGAGCAATCTCTGTAGGTGACGATGAATGCCTTCAATTGCGGCTCTTGGGAGAGGGTACTGTTTGACGTGCACTGGGGTAGCGCTAGGCTTGAGGGTTACAATCACTGGAGCTATATGCTTTGCTAGGCCTGGGGGACTGCCTTCTGCCCACACTTCAAGTGGTGCATGAATGTTCTTTAAAGTTTGTTCAAAATAGGTATCTTGAATCGAATCATCAATGTAGTATCTCCATTCTTCTTCTCGGGGTACTGTCAGCAGCATTACTCCTGCTGGTTTGGCTTGGGAATTCACTGTCATTTGCATTTCTCCTTGTTCGGAGAAAGATATTTGGGCTTGAAGCTTGGCTAGCATATCTCGTCCCAGTAGGGGTACTGGACATTCGGGCATGTAAAGGAATTGATGAGTTACTTGCTGTCCTCCTAGACTGCATATTCGGTTTTGTAGAAAAGACTTTGTGGCTTTGGCACCAGTTGCTCCTATAATGGTGACTGCTTTCTTGGTGAATGGGGCTATCTTTTTGTCTATTACTGAATGTTCTGCTCCAGTATCAACCATAAAGTTCATAAATTGGTCTCCTATTTGTATTTCGACCATAGGCTCCTGGAGACCTAAAGCAAACTTGGAGCCCGGTCTGTCCTAATCCACGTCATCCTCATCATGGGCCTGTGTGGCCAATGCTTGGATGGCTCCTCCTCCCCTCTCTCTCTGGAATTGTTCTCGATTGGCTCCTCCTCGGCCTCGGGGACGGCCTCGTCTTTCTTCTCGCCACTGATGATCGTATTCGTCATCTTGCTGGGCGTCTTCGAGTTGCGGGCAAGTATCTCTCCAATGTCCTTCTTCTTTGCAATAGGCGCATTGGTTCACGCCTAGTCTCTGGGTCCGGCCTCCGCCTTGACCCCGCCCTCTTCCTCTGCTCCTTCGATTAGGGACACCTCCCCTTTTCTTTTCAACTATGGCCGCAGCCAAAAAAATCAGCTTTCTTCTTCATCTTTCTATCACATTCTCTCTGTCTTTCAGTATCACGATTCACATACACTTTATGAGCGACTTCCAATAACTGTGTTGCATTCATGCCCGCAAACCCTTCTAATTTCTGTAATTTACGTCTAATGTCTGGTTGAGACTGGTTTACAAAAGCAGAATTCACCATGCATAAACTTCCTGGTGCCTCGGGATCATAGGGAGTATACATTCTATAAGCT
Source organism: Ichthyophis bannanicus (assembly GCA_033557465.1). NCBI lineage: Eukaryota > Metazoa > Chordata > Amphibia > Gymnophiona > Ichthyophiidae > Ichthyophis > Ichthyophis bannanicus. The sequence goes on along the minus strand of CM066039.1, from coordinate 210,111,644 downwards.
TCAGTTAATCTTTCATAATAATCTGCTGGGCTCTCATCTATTCCTTGGATAATTCCTGCTACTTTGGAAAGGTTCATAGCTTTTTGGCCTCCTCTTCGCAGGCCTTGTAAAAAGCCTTGGCGAAAACGGGCTAGGGCTGTGGATCCTTCATCTGTATTTGGATCCCATTGGGGGTCTTCATTCGGGAATTCTCTCTGAGCTGCTTCTCTACGATCTATTATATTCTGCCCCTGCGCTGGAGCTGCAGGGTTTTCTGCCATCCATTCAATAGCTGCTTTTCTAATTCTCGCTCGTTCTTCTGTGGTAAATAGGGTGGTCAGGAGCTGACGGCAATCTGGCCAAGTGGGTTGGTGAGTTTCCATAATACTAGTTACTAATTCTGTCAGCTCCTGGGGCTTGCTAGTATAGGAGGCATAATGCGACCTCCAATTTAATAAATCAGTTGTAGAGAAGGGAATATACACATAAGTTAGGGGTCCCGCTACCACTTCATCATTATCATTCTTTACGGGCACTCCCGGGACTTGCCTTAAGGGAAACAGTTTGGCTGTCGTCCCAGGCGTCATTTGGGTCTGGGATCTAAGGGCTATTGTCGTTGTCTTTGCAGGAGTTGCTTTCTTTTTCTCAACTGGTTTTGCTTTGGGTTTTTCTTTCACTGGCTTGCTAGTGCTAGCGCTGGCTTTCTCAATTATTTGTACGCTGTCCTCTTCTTCTTCTTCTGGGGGATTCCTTCCTACTTCTTCTTCTAGCTCCGCTTCTGGCTCACCTTTTACATCCTCCTCCTCTCTTCCCGCTACTTCTATCTCTTCTTCTCCTCCAGGAGGAGGGGGGTCAGGGGTTGGGTCTCGCCTCGGCTCCGGCGGTCTCTGGGGATCTGGGGCAGGACGCCGCCGGGCTATTCTTACTGGACTTGGGGTTCGGGGCTGCCTGAGGACTACTTCTGGGGAATCGGGATCTGCCAAGATGGGTTTCTTCTTGGCTTTCTTATCCTGTTCGTTCATTCTAGGCTGTTCCTTTTTCTGTCTAGAATCTGTTTTAGCTAACATTATTCTGCACTGTTCCTCATAACAGCGCTGCGCCCAGGAGGGCGGATCTTCACAAATACTTAACCAGGAATCTATATAGGGGTACTGATCTGGGTGCGCTACCCGCACTCTACGATGTATTGACTGGATAATCTCTACGGTGAACGTTCCCTCTCGGGGCCAGATGGGGTCTAGATCGGGCCACTCCCTAGTACACAAAATCTGCAAACGGGCTGCTGTCATTTTAATACCATAATCTCCTGAATATCCCTCTTTAAAATGTGCGATCATACATTCTAATGGAGTGTTCCTAGTAGACTCCGCCCCTCCCATTTCGATGTGTGCGCGCAACAACAGACAGAAGGGACAAGGTGGGCGGACCGTGGGTAAGGGGTCCTCACGGCCCTGGAAACATACAGGGAATACAAATAACAAGACAAGACGACAATCGCTTCCCCCTTTTCGCGACCTGAACGCGGTCGCCCGGTCAGGAAATGCGCTAATCAGGGGTCCGCTTTCACTTGGTCCGTGCTGCCGGACCTCTCAATCACACTTCGTTCACACAATCATGCTAGCAACGTATTCCCAGAATGCATTCGTTTCTATCTGTTCTGACTAGTCTTTTTCCCAAATTACAAAAAGGATGAGGGTTTCACCTAGCGCATTCCCATGCCAGGCTACTCGGCTCTTCCTTGAGAGTTGATCAAGCTCTCTTACCAATTCCCAATATCTCGAGATTACAAATTCCAAGTTCCAATGGCAGTACTGCTCTTTCTATTTCTGTCTAGACCCAAAATCAAAACTATACTCACCGGATCCGGTCCTCAAAACTTCCCAAGCAGGCGCATGAGTTGGACCTCGGACTCCCCTCACTCGGGTTCGAGGCGTTGACTCCAGCCGGGCTCGTCGCCCGCCGAGGTCCGACCAGCTCCCTCCGATACAAGGGACCGGTGGCGCCAGGGAGCGGCCCTCGTCGGAAGGGCGCGATCCCGGCAGGACCAAGCCTATAGAGGCGGAAAGTCGTGGTATATTGCCCTATATACACTTTGATTCCACAACTTCCCGGCCAATGCACCAAGGAATATGTAGCAGCAAAGCGCAGACAAACCAATGATACCAGGAGTCTGTTCAGAAGGTCCAAATCATTTATTTGTGCACAAGTCTCAAGCAAGGCAATTTCAAAATGGCTGAGCAAAGTTTTCAAGCATTACAACAACTTTTATAGACTTCTGTTCCATTCTAGGTATAGAAAAACACTTCATTGGTCCCGGTACGCTCCCGTACCTCCCGTAGCCCTTCTATTGGTCCCGGTACTGATAAGTTTCTCCAATTATGTTCCTTCTGTGGGCTTCTGTAGGCATGACACCTGCCTGCCCCCCCCTTCTAGTCCCAATTACAATGGTCAGTTCATCAACTTGTTACTTTCACACTTTCAAGGCTATGGGACCATTTGTGCGTGCAGAAGAGCAAGGTTCTGTAACTCATCTGTCAGCACTCCTCAATATTTCTCTGCAAATGTACTCTTTCTTATCAGTAACTTTAAAACACATCTTTTCTGTATTTTTCCATTTCTTAATTCTGCAATTCTGCTTATCTAAGCTAATTCAATATTTCTACTGAGTTCTTTCTTACAATAGCAGCATATTGGGGGATGTGCAATCCTATATGCCTCTCCACAGGCCTCATTTACAGGTCAAGCTAGCCATGCTGGCCTGCCTATGTCAGACACCGTGGGTCACAGGCCTGCACCTGCCACAGTGAAATGCTCAAAGAAATCAGGGAAGCTAACAATATTTACAGCACAGTAATAACAATAGGTGATTTCAATTACTCCGGTATTGACTGGGTCAGTGTCACGGCAGGACATGCAAGGGAGATCAATTTTCTCGATGAAATAAATCACTGCTTCTTAGAGCAGCTGGTTCATGAACCGACCAGAGGGGAAGCCATTTTGGACCTAGTCCTTAGCGGAACACCAGATCTAGTGCAAGAGATAAGGGCGTTGGGGCCACTTGGCAATAGTGATCATAGCATGATGTCTTTTGATTTCATTAATGGAGGAGGGATGATAAGGACATCCACAGTACTACCTTTTTTAACTTTCGAAAGGGAGACTATGATAAAATGAGAAAAATAGTTAAGAAAAAACGAAACGGAGCACTTGCAAAGGTTAAAGACTTACTTCAAGCCTGGGTGTTGTCTAAAAATACTATCTTGGAATCCAAGAAAAAGGACACATTTACTCAAGTATTTAAAGGAAATTTCACAGCCGTAAACAGACTATAAATAACCTAAGCATCTAAGAGAGCTCGCTCATTCACCCCCAACTGGTCCCCTAGAATTTATAAAGGAAGCAATTGAGAGGAATAAAGAAAACTATAGGAATGACCCTGAAATTTTACCAAGCATTTACTCGGGTACTTCAGAAAAAAGTAATCCCCCAAGCCTCTCGAACCCGCGGACGCAGTACTAAAAACTCACTCCTGCGCCGCCGGGTCTCCCGAGCCAGGTCAGGAAAAATACGGACAAGACACCCCTTAAATAAGGCTTTTTTTCAGGAAAAGGAATGTTTTAACAGCCACTCCCGGTCAGAAACCAATGCTAAGGTGACTAAACAGGTAGCAGGTTTCACTAAAGCTATATCTGAACTTTCCAATAACTCAGAAATATTAAGCTCATCTAATTGTACAGGCCCGGCTGCCTCAGTAGAAACTGAAGCCTTCCGAGCTGTAGGAAGGTAATATGCCTTTACAATGGGAGGACAGGAGTCCACAGGGACCCCCAAAATCTCAACCAAATATTTTTTAAACATTTCTTTTGCAGGAATAGTAGGTACATAAGGAAAATTGACCAAACGAAGATTAGATAACTTGGAAAAGTTCTCTAATTGCTCCAACCTGATTTTCATCTGATTGGAGTCCTTAATAAATGTTTCGGGTAAAGTCTCCAACTGATTATTCTTTACAGAAACCTCTTCCAACTTTACTTTCATTAAATTCAAATCCTGCTCCGTTTTGACACTACTGGTAGAGTTCAATACAACCTGCTCCTGAAAATCCATTAATCTGGGATACAAAGGTTTCCCCTAGATGGTTAATGGCAGTCCATATCGACTCCAGGATACAATGATCCGGCCGTGGCAGGGAAAAGGAAAAAGCAGAGCCCCGTTGGACAGCCGGCAAGACTCCACAGGGCCGTAGGCTTCCAGGAGGGGGAGTTCCGGTGCCACTTCCAGACGCCACAGCGCTGCTCCCGGATCCTGTCCCGTCGAGGGGAAAACACCCTCCGACATGCTGGGCACACGCGGCCCCACTGAAGATTCAAGGGCTCCCATCGTAGGAGAGACCAACATCTCCACGCCGCACCGAGCTGACTCGGATTTTCTTGGATTCCTTGTATAGTGGGCTATTGGAGGGGTTTACTTTGGGACTATTGCTGTTAATTTTATTTCCTTTTTGTGTTATGTCTTTTCTGAAGTTTCCCCCATTACTAAGCAAGTGTGTTTACTTGTGATATGTTTGTAAAGCAATATAAATAAATAAAAATACTATCGTGGAAGCCCAGACCAGCTGTATTCCACGCCTTAAGAAAAGTGGAAGGAAGTCCAAAAAATTAAAAGCATGGTTTAAAGGAGAGGCCAGAGAGGCTGTTGTTGCCAAAAAAGCATCTTTCAGGACATGGAAGAAAGAGCCAAATGACGAAAACTGGAAACAGCGCAAGCGCTGGCGAGTTAGATGCAAGGCATTGATAAGGCAGGCAAAGAGAGAATTCGAGAAGAAGCTTGCTCTGGAAGCAAAAACGCATAATAAAGACTTTTTCAAGTACATTCGTAGCTAAAAAAAACAAAACAAAACGTGAGAGAGTCAGTTGGACCTTTAGATGATAGAGGGGTAAAAGGGTCACTAAGAGGGCACAAGGTCATAGCGGACAGACTGAATGAATTCTTCACTTCGGTCTTTACAGAGGAAGAGGCAGGGATGTTACCCATGACTGAAGTGGTATTTAAAGGTGATACTGCAGAAGAATTGAAAGAAATATCGATACACCGGGAAGATGTATCACAACTATTTGATAAACTGAAGAGCAGCAAATCACCTGGACCGGATGGTATACATCCAAGGTGTTTAAAGAACTGAAATATGAGATTGCAGACCTGCTATTAGTAATCTGTGAACTATCATTAACATCATCTGTAATACCTGAAGATTGGAGGATGGCCAATGTAACGCCAATTTTTCAAAAGAGTTCCAGGGGTGATCTGGGAAACTACAGACCGGTGAGCCTGACGTCAGAACCGGGAAAATGGTAGAAACCATCATAACGAACAAAATTACTGAACATGTAGATAGTCATGGCTTAATGGGAGACAGCCAATATGGCTTTAGATAAGGAATATCTTGTCTTACTATTGTGTCATGTTTTTTTGAAGGTGCGAATAAACAGGTAGACAAAGGTAGGTCGGTCGATCTAGCGTATCTGGACTTTCAGAAAGCCTTTGAGAAGGTGGCATCAGAGACTTTTGGCAAAACTAAAAAGTCGTGACAAGGAGGCAGTGTGCTATTATGGATCGGGAACTGTTTAAAAGATAGAAAGCAGAGGGTAGGGCTAAATGGCCAATTTTCCCATTGTGGAGTACCCGAGGGTTCTGTGCTGGGTCCGTTTATTTCTAACATATTCATTAATGACCTTGGAAAGGGAATAACGAGCGAGGTTATCAAACTTGAAGATGACCCCAAACTATTTAAAGTTGTTAAAACCCATGAGGACTGTGGAAAATTGCAAGAGATCTTGATAAACTGGAAGACTGGGCATCCAAATGGCAGATGAAATTTAATCTGGACGTGTGCAAAGTTATGCACCTAGGAAAGAACAACCCAAACCATGCTTACATAATGCAAGGTTCCACATTAGGAACCACACCCAGGAAAAAGATTTAGGCGTCATCGTGGATAACATGTTAAAACCCTCCATCCAGTGTGCCGCGGTGGCCAAGAGAGCAAATGGAATGCTAGGTATCATAAGGAAATGAATGGAACATAAAGCAAAGGATATTATAATGCCTCTGTATCGTTCCATGGTGCGACCGCACCTTGGATATTGTGTTCAATTCTGGTCGCCGTACCTCAAAAAGGATATAGCGTTATTAGAAAAATACAGAGAAGAGCCACCAAAATGGTAAAGGATAATGCCCTATGAAGACAGGCTATGAAGGTTAGGGCTCTTCAACCTGGAAAAGAGACGGTTGAGTGGAGATATGATAGAGGTCTATAAATTAATGAATGGAGTGGGACGGGTAAACGTAGATCTATAGTTTACATCATCAGAATATAGAAAGACTAGGGGACATGCAACGAAGCTACAGGGTAACCTAGTTAAGACTAATAAGAGAAAATATTTTTTCACTCAACGTGTAATCAAACTCTGGAATTTGTTACCGGAGGATGTAGTAAAAGCTGTTAGTGTAGCTGGGTTTAAAAAAGGTTTGGACAAGTTCCTGGAGGAAAGGTCCATAAACCATTATTAAAAGGGACCCGGGATATCGCTGCTTGACCCAATACAAGCATTGTGGAACCCGTGTCTTTTGGGGAAACAGCTAGGTACTTATGACGTAGATTGGCTACTCTTGGAAACAGGATACTGGGCTTGCTGGACCGTGGTCTACCCAGTATGGCATATCTTATGTTCTTATGCGGACAGCCGAACCCACGATAGCCACCGAGGGAACAGACACCACCCCCATGACAGCAGCCTCACGCAAGATGACCTCTGGGGAAGGAAGAAATGGGCCCTTCACCATATCGACAGCAGGAATTTCCACAGTGTAGGCAAACAATGCCGACATAAGCACAGCCGCTCTCATGAGCCAAGTTCCATCAACAGGGGCCGCTTCAACAACTTTGCAGAGGCATGAGCTCACATCACCACGGATCAATGGGACGTGAACATCAAAAGGTGCGGCTTCTGCATTCATTTGCAAACCCAGCCATCCCCATCGACCCCCTTCTGATGGATTTTAGACTGCATTGCCTTCTGCTATGAACAGGCAGGCCTGTGACCTGCCGGTAGGGTCCACACACGCCAACCGATAGCCATCGTTGCTCGCCCTCGCCAACAGCCACTATGCATCTTCGGAGGACATCTGCAGGGCAGCCACCTGGGCCTCCATCCACATTTTTACCAAACATTACTGCCTTGACCGAGCCTTCCAGGATCTTTTTACCTTCGGACAGGATGTCCTCCAGGAAGGCCACCCCAGCCCAGATGCCAACGCAGTGCTCCCACAGGGAGGAAGCTGGCAGGGTAGCCGCTTGCCCAAGTTTTCAGTTGAACAAGGGCAGTATCAGAACAAAATTTAGTGTTGGACAAAGCAGCAGCATCAGACAAGGAGGGTGCCCTGCCCTTAGCAGTAGCAATCCCAACCCCCTACTTTCTTGTGTTGATTGTTGACTTCCCTGAGTGAATGTATAGCCGACTTAGCCTGCCTAAGGAGAATGCGAGGTTCCTAATCATAAGGGAGATCTGCAAAGGACACCTAGGAACGTTTGGCTGCACTGGTAGCAGAGAGAAGTTTTTGTCCAATCACTGCACAGGGCGGGATTTTCAAACGCGGGCGCTCGATATCCTCGCTAATTTTAAGTAGACCGGAGGGGACTTCAATCTTAATCATTTTCGGCTCCTCTATTCTTTTTTTTTATAGCGGATCACTAAATTGGTTAATTTTGCTCTTCAGTTAGTCTGAACGTCGTTCCCAATCCGCGGCAATGAAGGGAAACCTCCACTAAACTCGGAAGGTGAGAAAGTGAATCAGGGAATTACATACACTTATAATTTCATTTCTTTTGACTTCTTTTCATCACTTCCCTCCAGGCTCCGATCAAAAGTTGGAAGCGTTGGCTGTATCCGATTTATTCTCTGACCAATCCCGGCAAAGGGCGGGCTTTTCATACTCTGTCTAACGGCTCTTTATCCCCCCGAAGCCTATCGGGAGCCGGCACTAGGGCTATAAAAGCGGGCTGCTCGGCCACTTTTTCAGATCCAGAATATAGAAAACGGAAAGAGCGCGTGTCTATAATGGCCAGGACCAAGCAGACCGCCCGTAAATCCACTGGAGGAAAAGCTCCTCGTAAGCAGCTGGCGACCAAGGCTGCTCGTAAAAGCGCGCCGGCTACGGGCGGGGTGAAAAAACCTCATCGTTACCGACCAGGCACCGTAGCGCTCAGAGAAATCCGTCGCTATCAGAAATCCACTGAGTTGCTCATCCGTAAGCTGCCCTTCCAGCGCCTGGTCCGCGAGATCGCGCAGGATTTCAAGACCGACCTGCGCTTCCAGAGCTCGGCCGTCATGGCCCTGCAAGAGGCCAGCGAGGCTTACTTAGTTGGACTCTTTGAGGACACGAATCTCTGCGCAATCCACGCCAAGAGGGTCACCATTATGCCCAAAGACATCCAGCTAGCCCGCCGCATTCGTGGCGAGAGAGCTTAAAGAGCATCATCTCTTCTATCCTTACAACCCAAAGGCTCTTCTAAGAGCCACCACATTCCCACTCAAAAGAGCTCTCGAGTTAGTAAATCGTTAGCATGTTAGCTCAATTACTCAAATCCTTCAGGAAGTAGAAACCCGACGTGCCACTGAAGCTGACTGTTCTTTGTCCCGTTTTCCCCACTGATGCTCTAACCACTAAGCTGTTTTTGAGGCATGCTTGATGCCTTCCACGAGGAATCTCTTCTCACGCTTGAATTAGAACGGGCTGACTTTCCCTTCGGGGCAGGATGGTAAAGGATTTCGGCGTGTCGTCCCCGGTGATTTTGGAAGGATATTCTCTTCCACTTTCTCCTTACCCCCCAACAAAGTTAACGATCCTTCTCCCTGCTCGAAACCCCTAAGGATTGTGAGCAGAAAAGAAAGCGCGTTTCCCTCATCCATTTACAATTGTGAAACACGAGAAGAAACCCCTCGGGTGATAAGGAGTCGAGCAGAAAGCCCTCTCCCGGGATAGCAAAGGAATTTGAACTTCCTCGTCCTGCCGCTTTAGCATACATGACACATCTGAAAGCATCGGGGGTCTCCGCCTATCAGCGCCTGCTAGTTTCTTATAAAGCGATTGAATACAAAATAAATCATCCAGCTCTTTCCTTGATCTAGATGGTGGCTCTGAAAAGAGCCTTTGGGTTTACAAAGAGATGACGACAAAAGGTAGAAATCTTCATTTTTTCTTAGGCGCCCCCTTCGTGGCTTTCGCTGCTTTGGGCTTAGCAGGCTTTGCCGGGCTCTTTTTCGCCTTTGGTTTCACAGGCTTGGCTTTTGCCGGGCTCTTGACGGCCTTTTTGGGCTTCGCCGCTTTTGGCTTCTTGGGGCTCTTGGCTACCTTCTTAGTAGCAGCCGCCGCCGGTTTCTTGGCTCTCTTCGGGCTCTTTTTCACTCCCGCAGCCGCTGATTTTTTCGGTTTCTTTGCCGCCGGTTTCTTGCTTTTGGGCGCGCTCTTCTTGCTCTCTGGCTGCTTCTTGTTCAATTTAAAGGATCCCGAAGCTCCGCTGCCCTTCGTCTGCAGCAGGTTGCCTTTGCTGACCAAGCTCTTGACGGCCAACTTCAGGCGGCTGTTGTTCTTCTCCACGTCGTAGCCCGAGGCCGCCAGATGCTTTTTCAGGGCAGCTAGGGACACGCCGCTGCGATCCTTGGAGGCTGAAACAGCCTTGACTATGAGCTCGGAGACGCTGGGACCCGAGGTCTTGCGCGCCTTGGAAGTTGCCGACGGCTTCTTGGACTTCTTTTTGGCGACGCCGGTAGCAGCAGGAGGCGGAGCCGCGGCTGCTGGAGCGGTTTCGGCCATTCCGTACAGAGGGCTCGGAGCTGGCCTACTAAAAAAAACAAAAAGCAAACAAAACAACCGCCTACTTACGGAAATGAGGACTTGCTTGGCCCACTAAGTCCCTCTATTTATAGCGGCAGCCGCCTTCTGATTGGCTGTCTGCACGCTCATTGCCTGCCCGCCTGCCCGAGACGCTTCAATCTAGGGCTCCTCTCGCCCTGTGTTTCTTCAATGGGCAAAATTCACTTTTAATAATCGAATGATGTTCATTTACAAGAACATTCTCACTCGGGTTACTAAAGAAGAGTTTAGACATTTGAGTAAACGCCGTCTCTCGTTTAAATGTGCATTAAGAAAGTCTTAAAGATGCCTCGAACTGCACCTTTCAGGCGTCTTTTTTTCCGAAGCGGGGCAGAAATCATTTTTATCTGTGAAAATAAACACGAACTCGGCATGAGCGTTGACATAAACTCTCTCAAACAATTTTTCAAGAGCAGTAAAACGACACTGCTTCCAAATCAGCTGCTTCTTTCGAAAACTCTCAACTACGAACAGAGATCTAACGGAAGGCAAATAGCACACGTATTTCGGCACTATCCTGTTAAAAGCCATCAGAAGAAGGAGTTGACCTTGTTAAAAATGGTGTCGCAAATTAAGAGCAATGTCTTAATTATAACCTTTTAAAAGGGAAATGCCTTTCCGCTCTCTTTTATCTCTCTCATAGGGAATGCCCTTAACATTTTCCCGAACGACATATACTCTCTTACCCCACCACCACCCACACGGAGAACACTCTCAATAGTGAAGTGCCATACTGGGTCAGATTAAGGGTCCATCAAGCCCATTTCTAACAGTGACCAATTCAGGTCACAACTACCCCGCGTGCCCTGAAAGTATCCAGATGTCATTCTACTTTATCCCCAGGGGCCAGGGCCTCTGCAACCCCATAAAAACCTGGGCAAATGGGTGAGAATGGGTACCCCTTCATCCCCCCAGAGCAGCACAGTCAGTGGTTCTGTTCCTCCCTTCTGCTCTCTCAAGCCGAACAGACCGGAAGCAGAGAAAGTGAGGTTACTTAGCTGTAACGATGGTTCTCTGTGGACAGCAGGATAGGCCAGTCACATCTGGAAGTGCTCTCCTATAGCTCAGAAAGGCAGAGCATGTGCCTAGTTGGCCCTAGCCCCTGGCTCTTTCAGTCCCGAGCCTAGGCTCTCCCGGGTTGGGATTGGAATTTCCACATGCGCTGGATGCTCCACTGGCTTTGTCCTTCAGGGAGGGGGGTTGAGTACGTTTGGCTGACTTATCCTGCTCTCTACGGAGAACCCCTTACAGGTAAGTAATAACCATTACGGCGGCGGTTCAACGATCCTGGTAAACGTACAACATAGGGGCTTGTTTACAAAGCCGCGGTAGCGGTTTGCGATCGTAATCGGAGCCGCGGCCCCATTGATTTCAATGGGGCCGCGGCTGCGATCGCGAACCACTACCGCGGCTTTGTAAACAAGCCCCATAGTGTAACAAGAACTACAACAAACCTCATGATTGTAGTACAGCATAACAGTGGTTGAAACAGATCAATGGTAACATAACACGGTCATCGTAACGTAACAAATGTGCTTAACCTAGCCCGTGTACAGGTGCGATATCAGTCAACAGGTAACAGTCTCAGAGTCAAAGGACGCAGGCGGTGGGTTCTAATTGTCTCGGCATCCGAATGAGGTCCGGAGGCCTCTTTCCAGTCCTCTTGGGCAAGGGGTGGACCGTCGTGGTCCCGCCGGGCGATCGTGCTGAGGATGATGCGACCGCAGGAGCTGTCGTCCAATTCAAGCTGATCCAGGCAGTAGTGCCTCTGGATGGGTAAGGCTGGAGAACCAGGTGGCGGCTCTGCATATTTAGCTCAAACCTATATTTAAAAAAAAAAAAAAAAAAAAAAAAAAATATATATATACAGATATCATCAGGCTTTTAAACTACAGAATGGCCAGATATTATCTGTGGGGCTTGTAAGTGGAGAAGCAAGGGTAGGCCAGAACATTATCCAGATAGTGACAATATTCGCAGAAAAAGACCACATGGTCTATCTAGTCTTCCCTAGTATATTAACTACAATAGTCCCCTTTTTACACTTAGAGATCCTGTGTGTTTATCCCATGCTTTTTTGAATGCCAATATTGTCCTCGTATCTAACTACCACATCCACCGGGAGACTATTCCATTCTTCTGTAAAGAAATATTTCTGCATATTACTCCTGCGTCTATCCACTTTCACCCTCATCCTATGTCCCCTCTGAGCAGAGCTTGCTTACAATCAAACGACTTTCCTCCTTGGCATTTATGCCGCGGAGGTATTTAAAAATCTCTATCGTAGCTCCTCTAGCCCGCCTTTCGTCTAAAGCATACGTATTAAGGTCTTTAAGTCTGTCCTCATATGCTTTATAAGGAAGACCACTAACCATTTTAGTATCCACCCTCTGCACGGACTCCAACCCGTTTATATCCTTTTGGAGGTGTGGTCTCCAGAAGTGCACACAGTACTCCAAATGAAGCCCACCAGAGACTTATACAGAGGTATTATCACCTCCTTTTGTTCTGCTGGCACCCCAAGCACCCATCCTTACGCACCCCGAGCATCCATCTGGCTTTCGCCGTCGCCTTTTCTACCTGTTTAGCTACTTTAAGATTGTCAGACACAATCACGCCTGTGTCCCCCTCTCTTCTTTCGTGGGCAGAAGTACTTCATTCCCTACACTGTACCGTTCTCTTGGAATTTTGCAGCACAAATGTACAACCCTGCATTTTTTTTAGCATTAAATCTCAGCTGCCAAATGCTAGACCACTCTTCAAGCTTAGCTACATCCCTTCTCGGGTGTCTACTCTATTGCAGATTTTGGTATCGTCTGCAAACAGGCAAACCTTATCCGACAGCCCTTCTGCAATATCACTAACAAAGATGTTAAAAAGGAATCGGACTAAGGACAGATCCCTGCAGCACACCAATGGTAACCTCCTCCTCAGAGCAAGCTCCATTTGTTTATGTCGCCTGTGCGGAACAATGTCCAAGTCTTTAATGAAATCTAAGTGTATCACATCTAGGACTCTCCCTCAATCCAACGCCCAGGTCACTCACTCAAATAAATCAAGCCATGCTGCCTTGGATTCTGCAATCCATTGGACTCCAGAAACCTCAATATCCTCTCTTTTAGCAGCCTCTCCAATCTTTTACTCGCCACAGAGGTTAGACTAACCGGCCTGTAGTTTTCAACCTCATTCTTACTTCCGCTTCTGTGTAAAGGGACCACATGCGCCTTTCTCCGTTCCTCTGGGACCACTCCTGACTCCAAAGAAGCACTGAAAAGGTCAGTCACTGGAGCCACCAGAATGTTCCGTCAGTATTTTCGTATGTATCCCCCATTCGGTCCCATCGCTTTATCTACTTTTAGTTTAGCTAGTTTCTCATGAACACAGTCTTCTGAAAATCATTCGAGCTCCCCGTCACTTCTGTTTCTATTTGTGGGTGTTTTCTGAGGTCCTGCTCCTGGCCCTTCATCTGCGAACACTGAACAGAAATATTTGTTAAGCATTTCCGCTTTATCCTTATCAGCTTCTACATATTCCTCCCCTTCAGCCTTGAGTCTGACAATACCACTTTTGCCCTCCCTCCTCTCACTAACATATCTGAAAATATATATTATCCCCCTACCCATTTTATTGCATTGGCTATTTCTTCTTCTTTTGTATCTTTGCTTTCCTGATTACTTTGATAGCTTCTCTAAGTTTTTCCAAATACAGATGCCCGTCTTCCTCTCTCTGTGAGCTCTTGTATTTCCTGAAGGCCTCCCTATTTTTCTTCACCTTTTCAGCTGCTTATATGGAGAACCACAGTGGCCTCCTTTTCCTTTTATTTACCTTTCTAACAAAAAAGGTTTGGTGCCCTTAGAATATCCCTTTTCAGTTTTGCCCACTCTTTTTCTACATCCCGCAGCAGTTCCCATTCCACTTACAACGCCTTGAAGTATTGTCCTATCCTGGCAATTCTCCAAAAGTCTTAGACCCTCGCTTTTGAATGGATTTGATCAGCCCAAGTCCTAATACCGAACCACACCATCTGGTGAACACTGGATGCGAGACGATCTCTCACTATAACATCAGAAACACTTTCCCCATTGGTAAGCACCGAGTCCAGTATGGCCCCTTCACGTGTGGGCTCTCCTACCAGTTGCCTGAATAGTTCTCCCTGTAATGAGTCCAGAATCTCCTTACTTCTAGATGACACCGCAGCAGGGATGTGCCAACCAACATCCAGCATATTGAAATCTCCTATCAGCTTCTTCCATTACAGCCTCAACATCTGGGATCTTACATCCCATGCTATGAGCATTTATACACACTGCTTTCCAGATGTTGCCCCCTTTACCTATTTCTACAGAGCTATTTGATCTTTCACTTATCTGGGGGCTTTCTTCGCCCATCCCCAATCTAGTTTGAAGCCCTCTTCTATAGGTTAGCCAGTCTGCCGCTGAATACACTTCGACCCTTCTTAAATACCTCCGTGGCATAAATGTTCAGGGAGAGAGCCTCTTTCAATTGAAAGCAAGTTCTGCTACGAGGGGACATGGGATGAGGGTGAAGGGAGATAGATTCAGCAGTGATATGCGGAAATATTTCTTTACAGAAAGAGTAGTGGATCCGTGGAATAGTCTGCCAGTGGAGGTGGTAGAGATGAGGACAGTAACTGAATTCAAAAAAGCATGGAACCAACACAGAGGATCTGTAAAGGTAAAAAGTGGACGGTTGTAGTTGTTGTTATGGAAGGACAGGCTAGATAGGCCATGTGGTCTTTTTCTGTCATCATGTTTCTATGTTTCTTGGGCAGATGGGTGCCAACGCTGCTCGGCAGCCATTAAGAACGTAATATATGCCTTACTGGGTCATATCAAGGTCCATCAGGCTCCAGTATCCTGTTTTCAACAGTGGACAATCTAGGACACAAGTACCTAGCAGTTTCCCCAAAAGACACAGGTTCCACGATGCTTGTATTGGGGCAAGCAGCGGATTTCCTGGGTCCCCTTTAATAATGGTGTGTATGGACCTTTCCTCCAGGAACTTGTCCAAACCTTTTTTAAAGCCAGCTACGCTAACGGCATTTACTACATCCTCCAAAGCATCCAGAGGGTGTAGAGAAGAAAGCACTCTATCATCCCCAGTACTCAGCACAATTTCAACTGTAGCAGCAGCAGGATTTGAGCCCTGGCTGCTCTGTTCTCCTAGGACAGGGGTCTGCAACCTTTAAGACATAAAGAGCCACTTGGACCCGTTTCCGAAGGGAAAAAAAAACTGGGAGCCGCAAAACCATTGCGACATTTAAAACAAATCTAACACTGCATATATTGTTTCTTACCTTAATGCTATATACGACCCCCTACTTTTCCTGTTAAAATATAGGTGTTTGGCCTATACTCGCCGTATAAGACTACCCCTCTTCCTTCGCACACCAAAAAAAATACGCCAGAAAATATAACAACAAGAAGTAACAATATTTGATTTCAAAATTATGATGATTTTGTAGTCAAATCACTAATATGAAATAAAATTATTTTTTCTACCTTTGTTGTCTGACCAATTTATTCTTTGATCATGCTGGTCCCGATCTGAGGCTTCTGCTTTCCTGTCTTCTCTTAGCTCTCTTTCTGTGGTCTATGGTCCATCTGCCAGTTCTTATCTCTTCTTTCGTTTTCTTCACTTCTTTCCATCAGCCTATTTCCAGTCCCAGTAACCCTCCCCAATATCAGCCCCTTTCCAGTCCTCACTCCCAGTACCTTCCAATGTCAACTTGCATTCCCATGATTGCCACTGGTGTCCATTTCCTTCCAGTCCCCCTCCTTCCCCACTGACCAGTCCCTTCTAGTACAAATACCATGGCAGCCCCTCTCAGATCCAGTTCCATTCTCCCATCCCCTCATATCAGCCCATTTGTAGCCTTAGCCCCCAGTTATCTTCCAGGGCCAGCAGCTCTATCCTCCCCTCCCCACAATCAGCCCATGCCCAGTCAAAGCCCCCCAATCAGCTCGCTTCCAGTGCTAATCCCCCCTCAACCCCATTACCAGTGCTAGCCTCCCCTAATCAGCTCATTTCCAGTGCTCGTCCCCTCAACCCCATTACCTGTGCTCCATGTCAGCCCCCTCCCTTTAGAGGCGGGACAATGCTGCACGGAGCCCGTCAAGACAGGAAGGGCTCCGAGATGATTTTAAAAGCACAGCCGCGGTTCCCTAAGAGACAGGGAACCGCGGCTGCAGAAGAAGGGAGGGAGCCCATAACGCGACGTTTAAAGCGGGCAGTGTGTTCCGGAGCCGCGGCAAAGGTGAGAAAGAGCCGCATGCGGCTCCGGAGCCGCGGGTTGCCGACCCCTGTCCTAGGACAAGCAGGATGAGTCAGCCACACTTGGTGACGTCATCCGACGGCGCCGAGACGGAAGTACTCTCCATAGCTCAGAAGGGCTTTTGCCCTTCTGAGCATGGGCCAACTGGCCCCACCCCTCTGCCCGCCCCTAGCTAGCCAGTTTCAGTTCTTCCGCCTTGCCTGCAAGACGGATTTTGATACTCTCCACCTAAAATTAACTTAAATCATCAGGAAAACTCCTTATCTACATCTGTTTAAACTGTTTTATGCCTTGTTCTTACTTCTTCAGAGGGAACAGTCTGCAGGAGAAGATCTCCAGGACTTGGAGCTAGAAGGGAAACAGCACAGTGTAGCAGCCCAGGACGTGCCTCACAGGCCTCCGTCCCCGGCCAGCTCTCTAACAGGCCTCCTTCCCGGCCAGCCCCAGGGCGTACCTTCCGGCCAGCCCTCTAACAGGCCTCCACCGCAGCGAGTGGGCCTGATGAATAAGGCTTCTGAGGCATTATATTTACTGTCACCACTGCTGTTGAGGCAGTCAACATACCGCAAGAGTGGTACTCAAAATGAGGCTCAAGTAGCCGCGGCAGATCAGGACGTGCCTAAGAAGGCCTCCGTCCTCGACCAGCTTCATCTCAGATGGTAAGCCATCCTCTTACCTCTCTCTCCTCTCCGATGGAATTGAAGAAGAAACCCTCGAGGCAGCCCGGAACACCCTCTGCGACCGGGGACCTTCGCACATGTGTGGCCTCTGTCCCTGTGCTCCTACGCTCCGGGACTTCTTCGCACGTGTGGCCCATGGAGACTGCCATCTTGGTCCGCCAGGATGCCCTGCAAGCCACACCCTCTGCATGTTTAGAAACGGGATGTGCTTTCGGGCCTCCATCCCCGGCCGCGAAACCCCGACCTCTGTTTGCCTGCTCCGCAGCCCAAACAGCTCCTGTCCGACCAGCCACGAGGCTCCTATGGCGGTCGCCATCTTGGTCGATGACATCACGACTCCTGGCTCCTCCCCCTGCGGCGCCATTGGTCAGCGCCGATCCTGCATCAGAGAAGGAGGAGCCACTCGCAGGAGACTCTCCCAGTCAGCCTGACAGTCCTGCTCGGCGCAGAGGCATTGCCAAGGACCGCACCGGCCCTCCGAACACCGGCGCAGAAGCAGCTAGGCAATCGGAGAAGCCACTCACACTGGAGACACTCCCTCCACCGGCGGTACTGTTCGGCGCAGAGGCATGGCCAACGACTGCGCCGACCCTCTGGACACCGGCGCTGAAATCACAGCAGCAGCAGAGGCAGTAGCATTCTGCATCCCGTTACAATTCCTGCCTCCCGCTACAGCACTGCTTCGCACTCCGGCGGTACTGTTCGGCGCAGAGGCATGGCCAAGGACCGCGCCGACCCTCTGGACACCGGCGTTGAAATCACAGCAGCAGCAGAAGCAGTAGCATTCTGCATTCCCGTTACAATTCCTGCCTCCCGCTACAGCACTTCTGTACTGCTCCCGCGGCAGTACAGTCCCTGCTTCCCGCTGCAGTGCATATGCTAATCGAAATCTGAGGGCTGAAGGCATATTCTGCTCACTGCCTTACAAGAAGGCCGATGCTAAGAGCTCTGCTGCGGGAACTAACAGCAGGTATCCTTCATCCCTCACGCTAGCCCCCTGCCCTGGGCGCTTCATCATGCCTCCTGGTCCTGCCAGTCAGTGAGGCAGCAGCTCGGCAAATAGCAGCTCAGTATGCAGGTATTGTCCAGGCATCCTCCAGGTTCTGAGGAGGAGGGAACTCCTCTTCACAGGCCCGTTGTCGAGGGAAAGTTGCCTTTTGCCGCTGGCCGGTCACCCTAAAATCACTCTGCCCCTGCTAACAGGCATAGCACTTATTAAGACTCCTTGTGCCTTAGCGACTGCCTGCCAGGGGTACCCTGACCGCAACTAGACAAAGGAAACCCTTGCTCAGGCAGAACACATACTTCATGGCTCTCCTGCTGGGCCTCCAGCGTAGTGGAGTGGAGCAGTAGCCTAATGCTAGAGCACGGGCAAAATGGCCATCAGAAGGGCACGCTCACCACCAGGTCCCTGTGCGCGACCCATGGCATCAGCACATCCATCCTTGGACCACAGGCAGAAGCAATGCTAGTGGGCAGCTCATACATGAGCCAATGCTAGTGGGCAGCTCCTGCTATCAGCAAATCGACTCCACAGTGTGGTGCAGCGGACACAGCCAGTGTCTGTAGGATCAGAAGGTCACAGGTTCAAATCCCAGCTCGGGCTCCTGCCAACCCAGTGAGAACACATAGTGAGAACATGGTGGTGCAGTGCACTGCTTGTCCTAGGAGAACCAGTGTATTCGGAAGCAGAAGGTCACATGTTCAAGTCCCAGTTGTGGTCTCCGCCAACCAGTCCTCATATTTACAGCCTGCTTTGGACCCCAGGTAGCGTCTAAACTAACCGCAGCCAGCTCCGGTGGTCAGCAGAACAGACCCGTGGCATCAACACAGCCACCAGTATGCAGGATCTGGGCTAGAGCGGGCAGCTTCTGCCATCGATCCTCCAGCAGCCCTTCGAAACAAAGGCGGAAGGTGCCCAGGATCAGTTCCTGAATGACCACTGGCCCACACCCTTACAGGGATTCACATCCGCTGCAGTCTTCAAATAAAAGCCTCAGTCTTCAAAAGAAAACACACAGCCTATCTGCAGCAGGCTCAGTGCCCGCACAACAGGTTAGACGAGCAGCCTAAAGGCTAAGGTTGGGCAGACTTCGATAAGTCTCTCGGCACTAGCTACATCTAAGAAGACAGAGGGTGGCGGCTCCACAGATGTCCTTGGACTCTGTTCAACGCCACCGGCAAGAAAACAGTCTGTGCTCCTGGGGGTAAGACAACTGAGGTTGTCCAAAGGGAAGGTGACGCGCTCTTTCCGTGTTAAAAAAAAAAAAAAAAAAGTCTTGGCAAAGCAACCCCAGAGCGGGAGTACCCGAGGTTAGCAATCCCGCAAACATTGTGCACATCTGCCTACAGTCCTTCGGGCCCAGCTGCACCTCAGACTCTGTAGCGTGGCCCTTGCAGACAAGGGACAACTGCTCCCATATGCTCGCCTGCCTCAAATATATAAATACATCTCCACCCCACACCCTCGCCTGAGGCAGTGCTGCGCGGGGGCAACAGCCTAAATTAATAAATATATAGACAACATCTCTAGGTGTATCCCCGGATGCAGGCAGTGATTCAGCAAACCATACTTCTCCTCCCTGGTGAACCACCAGAAGCCTCACATTGACTGACTGCTGTCTAAGCTAACATCAAGACCACCGTGTCCACGTCAATCCTTCCATAACACTGGCAGGACAACCCGGGTGGGACTACAGTGCGGTACTACACACAGCCAAGGTACTTAGAACAGAGACACAATTCTTTAATGATCTTTCAGGCATGGCCTACCGTACGAAGCATGCACCTCTGGCAAACTACCCAGCTGCCGTGCAAGGCCAGAAGACTTCACAATACTAAGGACAGAGCCAAGACTCGCATCCCTGGGGCTGCGTTCATTGCTCCACAACGTTCGCAGCAAGCTATCATTAGCCCTTCAGATACAGGGACAACTGGCTACCACCAAGATTTCCCTACTAAACAAGTCCTACACAGGAACCCCAGTGAGCGACACACACTCACACAAGCCAGATCCATTTCAACGAACATCACAGGTTCAAGACCTGGCTGCAGGCCCAGTTCGGCATTGGAACACACCGCAAGAGTGCCACAACGCGCCGCCAGAGTGCCACAATGGCTTCTCTCACTAAGGCCTGATTGTCAACAGGGTGGTCATAGTCCCACACCCACGCACAAAGGGAACAGGTTCCCACTCCCTTATGATAAGCACTGTCTACCATCCTAGGAAGGTACCTAGTTCGAATCCTGAGTTGGGACTTCTAATCACCAAGCAGGATGGGTCTGGTCACTGTGCAGGAGTGGCACCTAGTTCAAAAGCAAATAAGGATGGTTCTAATTAACTTCTAAACCCCGGACTAACCACTCTGAACCCCGGCTTACCACTGCAAGCACTTCCCACCCTTCCTGGCCGGGCTAACTGCAAGTGCCCTCCCAGAGACAGCTAACAGGTCTTACACCCGTCCTGCAGGTGGGACTCTCAACCCGGGGCATCAGCTCCGTCTTACATGGTGGGGCTGACCACTGATCGACCCTTTACGCTTCTACAAATGCACAGAGCCCAGGACATCCTCATCAGGTCGTAATTCGGACCTGGCTCCTTTGGCCTTATACTTACCAATGCGATACGAATGAAACTCATGCCTTTGCGTCATCATCATGCAAGTCCTATAGCGCTTGACACAAGTGCCAGACAGGTTCCCCAATCCCTGGCTTTGCGACCTCTGACAATTGCGCTCGGCAACCGCACTGACACACTACTCAACTGGCTTACATGGGGAGCATCCCGAGGACAGAACCACCACAGGCAGAACTACGGTAGAATGCCAGCAGGCTCTGCTATCCTAATGCCATTTCGGTAGCGCTCCAAACCGCTTCCCAAGTAGCGATCCAAAACGCTAGTCTTGCTATGATACCGCGGACAAGCCCGTTGGAGTGCAAGATCCCTCTCGCAGAGTCTCCACGCCTTGCATATCCCCACAATCCCAAGCAGCTATGCGCCCAGGATGTACGCGAGACGGCACGCCAGCAACAGAGCACGCCAGCAACAGAGGACACAACTCCTTGTATGTGACCTCGAAAAATCCGGTGTACCCTCTACAAGAGATTCTTCTTCACCAGGAACTCAAGCAGGTGTTCCAGCCACACTTAGGGCACTACCACGCATGCAATGCCACCATGGCCGCCAGGTCATCGTGCTGGAAAATAGACATCATCCAGCCCTACGCAGCTACATGCCCAGGATATACACGAAACAGTGCACCAACAACAAGGGACCCAGCTGGTCCCAGCTTACTCTACCTCTAGGAAGTCAGCATGCCCCTCCTCCTGGCACAAGTGGAGGCTCAAACCAAACACTGGACTCTAGCCATGCCGAAGGTTCCATCGACAGCCTGTGGCCACTCCAGCAACATGGACAAATGCGTCGCTTAGCAGTCTCATGGTCTACACCATTACCTCTGCCTAGACACATGACTCATGTCCTCTACGGTATCACTCGGGTTACTTACGGTGCTAATGCTTCGTTGCAGCACTCTGGTAGCGCTGTCAACATTGATGCTGGTCCTATCCTTATTCTCTGTGACCGCCTCACTGCCATGATAGCCTTGCTCACAGTAACCAACTCGCCACTGCTCGATGTGACTACATCTCCAGGTGTACCTTAATTTCACACGTGTGCATCGCATCTGCAAGCCAGCGTACGGTAATTCACGCCCTCTGCACATGTGTGTATCGCATCTGCAAACCGGCATATGGGTAACTTCACCTCAATTACACGCTCGTACGGAAGGGACCTTCCTACTGCGCCCTCTCACAACACTGCTACTGCACAGGCGTGTATCGCCACTGCAATCTGACAGGTTTCTGTTGCTACTTCTGCTCCACAAGGGCTCATAATAGCCCTGAAGTAGTGCCTCGGCCTCCCCCCATCCACCACAGCGCGTGGCAGCTTGGGAGACACCAAGTGTGGCTGACTCATCCTGCTGTCCCCGGAGAACTCAGTTACTGGTAAGTAACTCCGTTTTCCTAACCCACTGCTCTAACCATTATGCTATACTAGATGACTTGGAACTTCATCCCATGATCCAGGAAACCAAAACGTTCTCGATGGCACCATCCACGCAGCCATGCATTCATCTCCAGAATGCAAGCTTCCCTGCCTCAGCCTTTACCCTCTCAACAGGGATGATTGAAGAGAGCACCGCCTGCACGCCTATCTGTTTCACCCTCTGTTCCAGAGCCATGAAGTCACTTTTGATAAGCTCAGAGGGATATCTAGCAGTATCGTTTGCGTCGACACGGATGAGCAACATTGGATAATGGTCAGCAGGCTTGATTTTGGCAGCTGGCAGACTGCACACAACGTCTCTGGACATCACGTCTGGTCGGCAGATGGATGCCTCGGTACCTCTCAGAAGAGGGGCACCAACAACCAGTACCCTTCCTTGTGGTCACTGATTCGGGAACTTTGGGGTGCTCAAGCTCTGTTTCTTTCCTTTCCTTTCCTGGGATGCTTTCACCTCCTTCACTTCCTGGGCTGTATGCTGGTTCTTCAATTCAAGGGCTAGAGGAGTGGGAGTGCTGATTCTGCAGGCACTGGTGAATCGTGTCCAACTTCCTTCATTCTGTAGTCTCCCGTCTTCACTTCTGTCGGAGAGCTTGGATCTTTCAAGAAGCATCGCATCAGTGTACTTCTCACTGTCTTGAATGCTTGTGAGCCTCGCCACCTCTTCTCTGACCTCCTCCACTTGTTTTCTGAGAGCTTCAGCACGCAGGCATGCTGCACATGGAACCGGTCCTTCAACCGGCATGGGATCTCTGTCTGGACAGAGGTAAAAGCTGTAATTTGGGCAACAGCTTTGGCAATACGATGTTTCCCAGCTACCGTTCAGTTGGTGGAGCTCTGGAACCTGTTGAAGTAAAAGAGAGAGACCTACCAAAGTCCCTCAGCTGTCCTTTAAGAGAAAAAGCAGTTAGCCTATTTTAAGTGTGCTCTAACAGCACTCTTTTATGTCCCTGTATGTAGCTAATTGGGGAGTTGCCCTATAAAGCAAAAATGGGAGCTGGGGTGGCTAGGGAGGGAGCTATCACCTGATGAGGTCAGTGGTTTCAAAAGAGCTAACTGTGAATGGGTAGCTGGAACAAAAAACCAATGAACTCTAACTGACAGAGCTTTGCCCAACACCACACACAAAAATAAATCCTCTCTTTTCAGAATAGTAAAAGAATTAAAACCAAAACCCCTTAAAGAACTTAAGGTGAACACTACCAACAGTCACAAGCGCTGATTCTTACCTTAAAAATGCCAAAACCGGGGTTCAAGAAGTGCCCACGCTGTGGCAGGAAGATGAACACTACCGACAGCCACGACTACTGCATCAGATGCTTGGAGCCTACAGGACTGTTCCAAATGTTCCCGCATGTCGCCCGGAGAACGTAAGCATAGAGGCTACGCTCTCCGGGACTATCTGGCTGCTTCTGAGGCTCCCGTCACTGTTTCCTGCTCCTCTCCAACACCCGGACTTGCAACGTGCTTCTGGGTCCTCGGCCCGGGATGCGCCGCTTGCGGCCTCCTTCCTGCCTCCCAGCCTGCGCTCCAACCTGCTGGTGAGAGCCCCTTCAGCAAGCATAGAAGGCTCAGCAGCTCAGACTCTAGCTACTGTTGCCCCTACAGGCATAGCAGAGCTCTTTCATCCAGAGACGTTTCTTCTTCTAGAGATAAATCTGATGCTATTCTGGAGCTCCTTTCATGCCTGGTCAATCAGACCGCCCCCGCAGGACCCCAAACCAGACCTGCCTGCCTGCCTGCGCATCTCCAGCAGCTGTCGCAACCGCACCGCAGGCCTCAACAGCCAGCTTATCCACGGACCTCAACAAGGTCACCTTCCCCCAGAGACCTCCCATCCGATGCCAGCGAAGGGGAAATCATCGACCCCACCCCCGTGGGGTCCGCCGCTTCCAAGGAGTCCGCCGGCTCGGAACCTACTAACGACAAGGAGGACTCTAAACACTATAAGCCCGCCGAAGGACCTCACCTATCCAAAGTTCTTGAAGAAGGTGTTGTCAGCCCTGAACTTTGCTACCGACAAGGCTGCGGAGGAGCCGGAGCTACATAAGTACCTACACGGCCCAAAGCCGGCCATGCCCTTACCCATACACCAAAAACTGCGTGACAACCAGCTTTCACTGTGGCAGACCCCTACCCCTGGCTTCCTCAGGCAGCAATTCCCGCACCAGTCCATTGTCGTGTCCTCCGCCCTCAAAAAAGTCAAGTCTTCCAGGAACCTGGCCAACCATCCACCTGGACGAGACGGTAAACTCGTGGACGACATCGGGAAGGTCGTCTACCAAGGAGCCATGTTAAGCGCCAGAATTGCGGCTCATCAATTCCAACACATCCACTTCCTGGATGGGTTGCTGGCGTCTCTCAAAAGCCGCCTCTCTGCCTTAACCAAGGACTTGCAAACCGAAACCTCCTTATCCGTTCTGGACATCACCGAATGCAGCAGACACCTGGTGGCCACCGCCATCAGGACTGCGGGGCAGCGCTCTCTGCTGGAGACTCAGAGAAAGGATCTAGGGAGCTCCTGAAGTCAGAAGAGGCTATTTTTCTTCACCGAAGAAACCATGGGGGAAATAACCTGCAAGAAGGCAGAGCAAGTACAACCCCCTAAATAAAACTGGCCAAAGTGGCACAGCTGGAATAGTTGTGTCTGCCCTGTGGATGGGTCCCCCTTGCCGCATGGCAGGTGGAGAGGGGAGGGGGGCTCGCACTAAACCGCCCGTGACGTTTTTTTGTGAAAGACGTTAAGGCTGGGCTATCGTTAGGACTACTCTAATAAATACAATAGCCTTTTAAATATGACTACGTATCACCGTACTGGTGGGCTTTCGGGGGAGGGGGTATCTTTGCTAGCTTGGGCAGACTGGGTTCTATTCTAAATGTTCTTTGTGCATTCTACTTCATGCCCATCTGTTTTCAAATTATCTACTTTTGAAAGCTAGAGTGCCTCCTTTTTCAATTGGAAATTGTCCAAAGCCCCCCTCCCATTTGGCAGATCTTCTGATTCGTTTGATTATAGATTATTTGGCAAGTCTACAAGGCACTTTATAAACCATTTCGCACATTTGCGATCAGTGCTCACGGCTAGCATCTCCTTTCATTAGCGACTGTACCATTTCCCGAACCCACGTTGGCAAGGTTTGAAAAGCCCGCTTTAGTCAGGGATTGGTCAAATAATTCTTCCCGGAGGTGACAGGAGAGAACGTCCTTCCGAATTGTTTTCTAACGGGGGGGGGGGGGGTGCTTTTAATCCAAATAATCCGCTATCTGGCTGAAAACTGTGGGCTAACTTTTCCTTCTATTCGAAATCGTTGATTTTTCTAAATATCCTGGCTATGCCATTTCTTTTCTCGCCCTTCCTTTCACCGTCTCGGGGAGGTTTTTGTTTAATATCTTTACGACGTCAAAAATGTTCCCTTCCAGATAAAACCGAGGTAAGAGATGCAACTAGCTGAAAAGGGAGAGAGAGAGTGTGCTCTTTTTTTAAACTTCCCGTTATCGGTGTTACAAACTTCATGGTGGTGTGAGAAAGAGCAGCGGAGGTCTCTGCGAGTACGGTCCCCTGGAGGGAAAGGCGGGGCAAATTGACAGTTACGCGTTTGAAGCTTCTGTCTTCAGCCGAGTAATTTTGAAAGATCCGAAGAGCGAAAACTATCTCGATTTCTAGTTGAGCATCGCCTGATCTTAAAAAGTAATCATCCATTCTCGACCTCCCGGTATATTAGCAGATGGTGCCCTGCTTTTTTAGCTGCAGCATCGCCGGCCTTTAAGGAGGAAATGCTACACGGAGGGGGGTGTCTCTGCCTAAGTTACTAGCAATTTCAAAGCACTAGGGAAACGAACGAGGGTAAACAAATATAGCTCGTTAATAATAAGAATTCATTCGGAGAAACTTGGCTCTTCACAAGACAGCGTGGGTGGCTCTGAAAAGAGCCTTTGGGTTTCCGGTCTCCGTCCCCTCAGCTTTACTTGCTCTTGGCCGCTTTGTGGCTCTCTGTTTTCTTGGGCAGCAGCACAGCCTGGATGTTGGGCAGGACGCCTCCCTGGGCGATGGTGACTCTCCCCAGCAGCTTGTTCAACTCTTCGTCATTGCGAATAGCGAGCTGCAAGTGCCTGGGGATGATGCGGGTCTTCTTGTTATCCCGCGCTGCATTACCAGCCAGCTCCAGGATCTCAGCCGTGAGATACTCCAGCACCGCCGCCAGGTAGACCGGGGCTCCGGCGCCAACGCGCTCAGCGTAGTTGCCCTTCCGTAGCAGTCTGTGCACGCGGCCGACGGGAAACTGCAGCCCTGCGCGAGAAGACCGTGTCTTCGCCTTAGCCCGAGCTTTTCCACCCTGCTTGCCGCGTCCCGACATTATGCAAAATATTTCCTACCCTGTCGCAAATAATTCACAATAAGCCAGTCCCATGGCTTTTATCCTTTCCCAAAGCTTCTCTACCTCCCTTCTGATTGGTTAAGAAAGTTAAACCGGCATCTCTCAGCAAATATCATAGTAGCTTTGTTCTCGGACCAATCGCATCTTTAGGCAGCAACGTGATGACGTCAGGGCTCAACTGCCTCCAATAGCGAGGAAAGATGCTCGGCTGCAAGAATTTGCATGGGCGGCTTATAAATAGCGCCTCCCGCATCCTTTCGGCATAGTCCAGTAACAATAGTGTTGGAAGGGTTGCGTGAGAATTTATTTTTTTTATTAAAAAGGATGCCAGAGCCAGCAAAGTCTGCTCCAGCTCCCAAGAAGGGCTCCAAGAAAGCGGTGAGCAAAACCCAGAAGAAAGACGGCAAAAAGCGTAAGAGAAGCAGGAAGGAGAGCTATGCCATCTACGTGTATAAGGTACTGAAGCAGGTTCACCCTGACACGGGCATTTCTTCGAAAGCTATGAACATCATGAACTCTTTCGTGAATGACATCTTTGAGCGCATCGCAGGAGAAGCCTCCCGCCTGGCTCATTACAACAAGCGCTCCACCATCACTTCCAGAGAGATCCAGACCGCAGTGCGTCTCTTGCTGCCCGGTGAACTGGCCAAGCACGCCGTGTCCGAGGGCACCAAGGCTGTCACGAAGTATACCAGCTCCAAATAATGCCGGGCTAAAGTCTCCAGCTCTGCAAACCGAACCCAAAGGCTCTTTTCAGAGCCACCCACCTTCCCCACCCAAAGAGCTTGAGTTTCCGCTTCTTCTTGAAGTAGTACAGGTAACTAAAAGGTTAGTCTTCCCTATCATTCTCATGAATAGTTAAGCGACTTGCCGTAGGATCACAAGGAGCGGCAGTGGGATTTCCCCTTGGCTTCATTTGCTCTCTTTACCACGTACTTCGGCCTCAAACCGCAAGATGACTCCTCCGTTTTACACGGATCTTCCCCAGTTATTGCTTACAATTCTCCCCCGCTTAAGACAAGGAGGGGGAGAGAGGGTAGACTTCAGTGCTTACCTCGGAGCTTTATGGTCGGTTTCTGCTTTAACCTTACATTAGTATCACAGCTCTTGTTAGTGAAAGCGTGGGTGGCTCTTAAAAGAGCCTTTGGGATTGTAGGTGCCGATGCAACAGTCGGCGTGGGTGCTTTAGCCTCCGAAGCCGTAGAGAGTGCGGCCCTGGCGTTTCAGCGCATACACAACGTCCATAGCTGTCACCGTCTTTCTTTTGGCGTGCTCCGTGTAGGTGACGGCGTCTCGGATGACATTTTCTAGGAAAACCTTCAACACCCCGCGAGTTTCCTCGTAGATAAGGCCAGAGATGCGTTTCACTCCGCCCCTACGAGCCAGGCGCCGAATAGCGGGTTTCGTGATCCCCTGAATGTTATCGCGCAGCACTTTTCTGTGCCGTTTGGCGCCCCCTTTTCCCAAACCCTTACCACCTTTGCCGCGACCAGACATTTTCAGCTCAAAAAGCAAAGAGCACGATGATGTGCGACGGCCAGTGAACTGCTTTTCATATAGCAGCCGAACAGACCTGATGGAGAACTTGGCTTCATGAAAAGGCGGGAGCCCAGCCGACTCGCTCCCCTCCCTTTTTTTGTTCCTTCTGCGCCTTCTCTATCAATTCATTTAGGAAATGAATAGAAAGCTACTGAGCTGATCACATGCCCTCTCCTACACACCTGAAACAAAGAATGACCATTTCAAAGTGCTGTGAATGATATCAATATCACAAATGGGGGAAGGATAGCGACCTAACGTGCCCCACTCAAACACCTCATTCCACATTAAAACGACTTTTAGAAATGCTTCCGAATCGGCCTTCACCCCCATACGACTTTAAACACTGCTCATGCGAGTAATGCTAAGCTAGTTTCAGACCACGACTCCTTTGCAGCAAAATGCAAAGATCAGTAATTCCATTCAAATCAAATATAGTCCCGAAAGTTCACTCTAAAGCAGTTGCGTGGATGCCTGGGTGGGAACCAGAGAGATGGAAGGTGACAGGCTACATGGGTTGGTGGATGAGGGAAAAAAAGAAGGGTGTGGTGAGAAGGGCGATGCTGGACTATAATGGGTGAGGGGAGATGCTGGGGGCATGGTGGAAATGGAACCATGTGGGGGAAGGGGAGTAAGGGGGAATGCATGAAAGATAAAAGGGAACAAGAAAGGAGGGAGACAGGAGAAATGGCAGAGCTAGGGGAGGTGGACTGGGCGGGACATGGCGAGTTGATTGATAGGCCGAAAGTAAAAAGCAGGAGGTAGACGGGCAAACTAAGCGGTTGCCTAGGGCAAAGGCTTCTGAGGGGCCGCAAAGAGCAGGATATTCAAAGCTAAACAATGGATTCTGACAACATAAGGCTTAGGTTTTGCCTAGGATACCAAAGCCTTGAACCAACTCTGGGGGCTGTCACTTCTCGAACCATCGTAAATGGAGAAATAAAATACTCCCACAACAAAGGTAGAAAAAAAAAGTATTTTATTTTGAATGTATTAACTGGAATATGTTATCTTTGGGAGATTTATATTGCGCATGGTGGTGTAATTTGTTCACTTCAAAAGGAAATGCATTTCTGTTGTTAGTTTTCCAGTGTTACAGTACCTGCCGAGTCTGACTTCTTGGCATTCCCAGTTCAATATTTGTTTTCATATGTCTATTTCTAATTGTGGTCCTTTGTTCTGCATTTGATGAGTCTGTCAGTCAGAGCTGGCCCATCCAATAGGTGGATGCCTAGGGTAGAAGACCCAAGTGGCCCTCGTGGCAATGTGATCCCTCCATGATTTTTGATAATCCGGGCATGCACTCTTGGCCTGCCGCCCCTGTCCCTCTCCTATACCGCTTACTGTGAGAGGGGGCAGGAGCAGCAGGCCATGACTTTGCGTATATATGTTGGGGCCTTAAGCTTGTTGCAGGCACTGAAGCAACAGCACACAGCCGCTGCTTTCAAAAATCATGGAAGGGTCAAGGCGCTGCAACCACTACAAAGTTAGATGATGGATGCAGAAGGGGGTCGGCCAAAAGCAACAGAAACCCTTAGGCCAGACTTGCTGTCAGTGTTCTGCATGTGACCGAGGTGCGATTTCATTAGCATGTAGTTTCTGTAGAGCTCTGCAGAACTCCACTTATTCTGTTTTACTAGAAGTAGGTGTATTGCTGTTCTACGCCCAGCATGATCTTTTTAGTGCTGACTATTCTCTGTTACGGCTCTAGCTGTGTTCTTTCGCCGTGTGCCTGGTAATGGGAAGTCTTACATGTACATATATTTGTAGTATTTAGCTCACACCTTTCCAGGGAGATATCGCGTGAGTTACATTTAGGTGCAGAATGCTGTTACTCAAATGATGTGAGAGTCAGAATATTTTTTGCATGGTGAAATGTCCTGGTTCTGAACTGCACCTATGTAGGGGGCACAGGAGCCTACGTTCAAACCACCACCGATCCAACATTCATTGATAGGAGAGAGAGAGAGCAGCTATGCAAACGCTAGGAGTCTAAAAAATAAGACGGGAGAATATATAGCACTAAATGAGAGGCTAGATATTATTGGTATCAAAGAGACATGGTGGAAGGAGGACAACCAGTGGGACAGCGTGATACCTGCGTAAAAACTACATCGTAATGATAGAGCTGATCAAATTGGTGCAGTGGTTGCGCTTTATGTCAGAGAGGGCATTGAGTCACAAAGGATTAAAGTTTTGCAAGAAACAAAATTTGCTGTAGAATCCCTATGGATTGAAATTCCATGTAAGAAAGGGGAAGGCGATGGCAGTGGGGGTGTACTATCGCCCTCCTGGCCAGAATGAACAAGCGAATGGTGAAATGCTCAAAGACATCAGGGAAGCTAACAATATTTACAGCACAGTAATAACAATAGGTGATTTCAATTACTCCGGTATTGACTGGGTCAGTGTCACGGCAGGACATGCAAGGGAGATCAATTTTCTCGATGAAATAAATCACTGCTTCTTAGAGCAGCTGGTTCATGAACCGACCAGAGGGGAAGCCATTTTGGACCTAGTCCTTAGCGGAACACCAGATCTAGTGCAAGAGATAAGGGCGTTGGGGCCACTTGGCAATAGTGATCATAGCATGATGTCTTTTGATTTCATTAATGGAGGAGGGATGATAAGGACATCCACAGTACTACCTTTTTTAACTTTCGAAAGGGAGACTATGATAAAATGAGAAAAATAGTTAAGAAAAAACGAAACGGAGCACTTGCAAAGGTTAAAGACTTACTTCAAGCCTGGGTGTTGTCTAAAAATACTATCTTGGAATCCAAGAAAAAGGACACATTTACTCAAGTATTTAAAGGAAATTTCACAGCCGTAAACAGACTATAAATAACCTAAGCATCTAAGAGAGCTCGCTCATTCACCCCCAACTGGTCCCCTAGAATTTATAAAGGAAGCAATTGAGAGGAATAAAGAAAACTATAGGAATGACCCTGAAATTTTACCAAGCATTTACTCGGGTACTTCAGAAAAAAGTAATCCCCCAAGCCTCTCGAACCCGCGGACGCAGTACTAAAAACTCACTCCTGCGCCGCCGGGTCTCCCGAGCCAGGTCAGGAAAAATACGGACAAGACACCCCTTAAATAAGGCTTTTTTTCAGGAAAAGGAATGTTTTAACAGCCACTCCCGGTCAGAAACCAATGCTAAGGTGACTAAACAGGTAGCAGGTTTCACTAAAGCTATATCTGAACTTTCCAATAACTCAGAAATATTAAGCTCATCTAATTGTACAGGCCCGGCTGCCTCAGTAGAAACTGAAGCCTTCCGAGCTGTAGGAAGGTAATATGCCTTTACAATGGGAGGACAGGAGTCCACAGGGACCCCCAAAATCTCAACCAAATATTTTTTAAACATTTCTTTTGCAGGAATAGTAGGTACATAAGGAAAATTGACCAAACGAAGATTAGATAACTTGGAAAAGTTCTCTAATTGCTCCAACCTGATTTTCATCTGATTGGAGTCCTTAATAAATGTTTCGGGTAAAGTCTCCAACTGATTATTCTTTACAGAAACCTCTTCCAACTTTACTTTCATTAAATTCAAATCCTGCTCCGTTTTGACACTACTGGTAGAGTTCAATACAACCTGCTCCTGAAAATCCATTAATCTGGGATACAAAGGTTTCCCCTAGATGGTTAATGGCAGTCCATATCGACTCCAGGATACAATGATCCGGCCGTGGCAGGGAAAAGGAAAAAGCAGAGCCCCGTTGGACAGCCGGCAAGACTCCACAGGGCCGTAGGCTTCCAGGAGGGGGAGTTCCGGTGCCACTTCCAGACGCCACAGCGCTGCTCCCGGATCCTGTCCCGTCGAGGGGAAAACACCCTCCGACATGCTGGGCACACGCGGCCCCACTGAAGATTCAAGGGCTCCCATCGTAGGAGAGACCAACATCTCCACGCCGCACCGAGCTGACTCGGATTTTCTTGGATTCCTTGTATAGTGGGCTATTGGAGGGGTTTACTTTGGGACTATTGCTGTTAATTTTATTTCCTTTTTGTGTTATGTCTTTTCTGAAGTTTCCCCCATTACTAAGCAAGTGTGTTTACTTGTGATATGTTTGTAAAGCAATATAAATAAATAAAAATACTATCGTGGAAGCCCAGACCAGCTGTATTCCACGCCTTAAGAAAAGTGGAAGGAAGTCCAAAAAATTAAAAGCATGGTTTAAAGGAGAGGCCAGAGAGGCTGTTGTTGCCAAAAAAGCATCTTTCAGGACATGGAAGAAAGAGCCAAATGACGAAAACTGGAAACAGCGCAAGCGCTGGCGAGTTAGATGCAAGGCATTGATAAGGCAGGCAAAGAGAGAATTCGAGAAGAAGCTTGCTCTGGAAGCAAAAACGCATAATAAAGACTTTTTCAAGTACATTCGTAGCTAAAAAAAACAAAACAAAACGTGAGAGAGTCAGTTGGACCTTTAGATGATAGAGGGGTAAAAGGGTCACTAAGAGGGCACAAGGTCATAGCGGACAGACTGAATGAATTCTTCACTTCGGTCTTTACAGAGGAAGAGGCAGGGATGTTACCCATGACTGAAGTGGTATTTAAAGGTGATACTGCAGAAGAATTGAAAGAAATATCGATACACCGGGAAGATGTATCACAACTATTTGATAAACTGAAGAGCAGCAAATCACCTGGACCGGATGGTATACATCCAAGGTGTTTAAAGAACTGAAATATGAGATTGCAGACCTGCTATTAGTAATCTGTGAACTATCATTAACATCATCTGTAATACCTGAAGATTGGAGGATGGCCAATGTAACGCCAATTTTTCAAAAGAGTTCCAGGGGTGATCTGGGAAACTACAGACCGGTGAGCCTGACGTCAGAACCGGGAAAATGGTAGAAACCATCATAACGAACAAAATTACTGAACATGTAGATAGTCATGGCTTAATGGGAGACAGCCAATATGGCTTTAGATAAGGAATATCTTGTCTTACTATTGTGTCATGTTTTTTTGAAGGTGCGAATAAACAGGTAGACAAAGGTAGGTCGGTCGATCTAGCGTATCTGGACTTTCAGAAAGCCTTTGAGAAGGTGGCATCAGAGACTTTTGGCAAAACTAAAAAGTCGTGACAAGGAGGCAGTGTGCTATTATGGATCGGGAACTGTTTAAAAGATAGAAAGCAGAGGGTAGGGCTAAATGGCCAATTTTCCCATTGTGGAGTACCCGAGGGTTCTGTGCTGGGTCCGTTTATTTCTAACATATTCATTAATGACCTTGGAAAGGGAATAACGAGCGAGGTTATCAAACTTGAAGATGACCCCAAACTATTTAAAGTTGTTAAAACCCATGAGGACTGTGGAAAATTGCAAGAGATCTTGATAAACTGGAAGACTGGGCATCCAAATGGCAGATGAAATTTAATCTGGACGTGTGCAAAGTTATGCACCTAGGAAAGAACAACCCAAACCATGCTTACATAATGCAAGGTTCCACATTAGGAACCACACCCAGGAAAAAGATTTAGGCGTCATCGTGGATAACATGTTAAAACCCTCCATCCAGTGTGCCGCGGTGGCCAAGAGAGCAAATGGAATGCTAGGTATCATAAGGAAATGAATGGAACATAAAGCAAAGGATATTATAATGCCTCTGTATCGTTCCATGGTGCGACCGCACCTTGGATATTGTGTTCAATTCTGGTCGCCGTACCTCAAAAAGGATATAGCGTTATTAGAAAAATACAGAGAAGAGCCACCAAAATGGTAAAGGATAATGCCCTATGAAGACAGGCTATGAAGGTTAGGGCTCTTCAACCTGGAAAAGAGACGGTTGAGTGGAGATATGATAGAGGTCTATAAATTAATGAATGGAGTGGGACGGGTAAACGTAGATCTATAGTTTACATCATCAGAATATAGAAAGACTAGGGGACATGCAACGAAGCTACAGGGTAACCTAGTTAAGACTAATAAGAGAAAATATTTTTTCACTCAACGTGTAATCAAACTCTGGAATTTGTTACCGGAGGATGTAGTAAAAGCTGTTAGTGTAGCTGGGTTTAAAAAAGGTTTGGACAAGTTCCTGGAGGAAAGGTCCATAAACCATTATTAAAAGGGACCCGGGATATCGCTGCTTGACCCAATACAAGCATTGTGGAACCCGTGTCTTTTGGGGAAACAGCTAGGTACTTATGACGTAGATTGGCTACTCTTGGAAACAGGATACTGGGCTTGCTGGACCGTGGTCTACCCAGTATGGCATATCTTATGTTCTTATGCGGACAGCCGAACCCACGATAGCCACCGAGGGAACAGACACCACCCCCATGACAGCAGCCTCACGCAAGATGACCTCTGGGGAAGGAAGAAATGGGCCCTTCACCATATCGACAGCAGGAATTTCCACAGTGTAGGCAAACAATGCCGACATAAGCACAGCCGCTCTCATGAGCCAAGTTCCATCAACAGGGGCCGCTTCAACAACTTTGCAGAGGCATGAGCTCACATCACCACGGATCAATGGGACGTGAACATCAAAAGGTGCGGCTTCTGCATTCATTTGCAAACCCAGCCATCCCCATCGACCCCCTTCTGATGGATTTTAGACTGCATTGCCTTCTGCTATGAACAGGCAGGCCTGTGACCTGCCGGTAGGGTCCACACACGCCAACCGATAGCCATCGTTGCTCGCCCTCGCCAACAGCCACTATGCATCTTCGGAGGACATCTGCAGGGCAGCCACCTGGGCCTCCATCCACATTTTTACCAAACATTACTGCCTTGACCGAGCCTTCCAGGATCTTTTTACCTTCGGACAGGATGTCCTCCAGGAAGGCCACCCCAGCCCAGATGCCAACGCAGTGCTCCCACAGGGAGGAAGCTGGCAGGGTAGCCGCTTGCCCAAGTTTTCAGTTGAACAAGGGCAGTATCAGAACAAAATTTAGTGTTGGACAAAGCAGCAGCATCAGACAAGGAGGGTGCCCTGCCCTTAGCAGTAGCAATCCCAACCCCCTACTTTCTTGTGTTGATTGTTGACTTCCCTGAGTGAATGTATAGCCGACTTAGCCTGCCTAAGGAGAATGCGAGGTTCCTAATCATAAGGGAGATCTGCAAAGGACACCTAGGAACGTTTGGCTGCACTGGTAGCAGAGAGAAGTTTTTGTCCAATCACTGCACAGGGCGGGATTTTCAAACGCGGGCGCTCGATATCCTCGCTAATTTTAAGTAGACCGGAGGGGACTTCAATCTTAATCATTTTCGGCTCCTCTATTCTTTTTTTTTATAGCGGATCACTAAATTGGTTAATTTTGCTCTTCAGTTAGTCTGAACGTCGTTCCCAATCCGCGGCAATGAAGGGAAACCTCCACTAAACTCGGAAGGTGAGAAAGTGAATCAGGGAATTACATACACTTATAATTTCATTTCTTTTGACTTCTTTTCATCACTTCCCTCCAGGCTCCGATCAAAAGTTGGAAGCGTTGGCTGTATCCGATTTATTCTCTGACCAATCCCGGCAAAGGGCGGGCTTTTCATACTCTGTCTAACGGCTCTTTATCCCCCCGAAGCCTATCGGGAGCCGGCACTAGGGCTATAAAAGCGGGCTGCTCGGCCACTTTTTCAGATCCAGAATATAGAAAACGGAAAGAGCGCGTGTCTATAATGGCCAGGACCAAGCAGACCGCCCGTAAATCCACTGGAGGAAAAGCTCCTCGTAAGCAGCTGGCGACCAAGGCTGCTCGTAAAAGCGCGCCGGCTACGGGCGGGGTGAAAAAACCTCATCGTTACCGACCAGGCACCGTAGCGCTCAGAGAAATCCGTCGCTATCAGAAATCCACTGAGTTGCTCATCCGTAAGCTGCCCTTCCAGCGCCTGGTCCGCGAGATCGCGCAGGATTTCAAGACCGACCTGCGCTTCCAGAGCTCGGCCGTCATGGCCCTGCAAGAGGCCAGCGAGGCTTACTTAGTTGGACTCTTTGAGGACACGAATCTCTGCGCAATCCACGCCAAGAGGGTCACCATTATGCCCAAAGACATCCAGCTAGCCCGCCGCATTCGTGGCGAGAGAGCTTAAAGAGCATCATCTCTTCTATCCTTACAACCCAAAGGCTCTTCTAAGAGCCACCACATTCCCACTCAAAAGAGCTC
Source organism: Ichthyophis bannanicus (assembly GCA_033557465.1). Classification (NCBI taxonomy): domain Eukaryota; kingdom Metazoa; phylum Chordata; class Amphibia; order Gymnophiona; family Ichthyophiidae; genus Ichthyophis; species Ichthyophis bannanicus. The sequence continues at coordinate 210,075,663 of CM066039.1, read as the reverse complement.
TCGAGTTAGTAAATCGTTAGCATGTTAGCTCAATTACTCAAATCCTTCAGGAAGTAGAAACCCGACGTGCCACTGAAGCTGACTGTTCTTTGTCCCGTTTTCCCCACTGATGCTCTAACCACTAAGCTGTTTTTGAGGCATGCTTGATGCCTTCCACGAGGAATCTCTTCTCACGCTTGAATTAGAACGGGCTGACTTTCCCTTCGGGGCAGGATGGTAAAGGATTTCGGCGTGTCGTCCCCGGTGATTTTGGAAGGATATTCTCTTCCACTTTCTCCTTACCCCCCAACAAAGTTAACGATCCTTCTCCCTGCTCGAAACCCCTAAGGATTGTGAGCAGAAAAGAAAGCGCGTTTCCCTCATCCATTTACAATTGTGAAACACGAGAAGAAACCCCTCGGGTGATAAGGAGTCGAGCACAAAGCCCTCTCCCGGGATAGCAAAGGAATTTGAACTTCCTCGTCCTGCCGCTTTAGCATACATGACACATCTGAAAGCATCGGGGGTCTCCGCCTATCAGCGCCTGCTAGTTTCTTATAAAGCGATTGAATACAAAATAAATCATCCAGCTCTTTCCTTGATCTAGATGGTGGCTCTGAAAAGAGCCTTTGGGTTTACAAAGAGATGACGACAAAAGGTAGAAATCTTCATTTTTTCTTAGGCGCCCCCTTCGTGGCTTTCGCTGCTTTGGGCTTAGCAGGCTTTGCCGGGCTCTTTTTCGCCTTTGGTTTCACAGGCTTGGCTTTTGCCGGGCTCTTGACGGCCTTTTTGGGCTTCGCCGCTTTTGGCTTCTTGGGGCTCTTGGCTACCTTCTTAGTAGCAGCCGCCGCCGGTTTCTTGGCTCTCTTCGGGCTCTTTTTCACTCCCGCAGCCGCTGATTTTTTCGGTTTCTTTGCCGCCGGTTTCTTGCTTTTGGGCGCGCTCTTCTTGCTCTCTGGCTGCTTCTTGTTCAATTTAAAGGATCCCGAAGCTCCGCTGCCCTTCGTCTGCAGCAGGTTGCCTTTGCTGACCAAGCTCTTGACGGCCAACTTCAGGCGGCTGTTGTTCTTCTCCACGTCGTAGCCCGAGGCCGCCAGATGCTTTTTCAGGGCAGCTAGGGACACGCCGCTGCGATCCTTGGAGGCTGAAACAGCCTTGACTATGAGCTCGGAGACGCTGGGACCCGAGGTCTTGCGCGCCTTGGAAGTTGCCGACGGCTTCTTGGACTTCTTTTTGGCGACGCCGGTAGCAGCAGGAGGCGGAGCCGCGGCTGCTGGAGCGGTTTCGGCCATTCCGTACAGAGGGCTCGGAGCTGGCCTACTAAAAAAAACAAAAAGCAAACAAAACAACCGCCTACTTACGGAAATGAGGACTTGCTTGGCCCACTAAGTCCCTCTATTTATAGCGGCAGCCGCCTTCTGATTGGCTGTCTGCACGCTCATTGCCTGCCTGCCTGCCCGAGACGCTTCAATCTAGGGCTCCTCTCGCCCTGTGTTTCTTCAATGGGCAAAATTCACTTTTAATAATCGAATGATGTTCATTTACAAGAACATTCTCACTCGGGTTACTAAAGAAGAGTTTAGACATTTGAGTAAACGCCGTCTCTCGTTTAAATGTGCATTAAGAAAGTCTTAAAGATGCCTCGAACTGCACCTTTCAGGCGTCTTTTTTTCCGAAGCGGGGCAGAAATCATTTTTATCTGTGAAAATAAACACGAACTCGGCATGAGCGTTGACATAAACTCTCTCAAACAATTTTTCAAGAGCAGTAAAACGACACTGCTTCCAAATCAGCTGCTTCTTTCGAAAACTCTCAACTACGAACAGAGATCTAACGGAAGGCAAATAGCACACGTATTTCGGCACTATCCTGTTAAAAGCCATCAGAAGAAGGAGTTGACCTTGTTAAAAATGGTGTCGCAAATTAAGAGCAATGTCTTAATTATAACCTTTTAAAAGGGAAATGCCTTTCCGCTCTCTTTTATCTCTCTCATAGGGAATGCCCTTAACATTTTCCCGAACGACATATACTCTCTTACCCCACCACCACCCACACGGAGAACACTCTCAATAGTGAAGTGCCATACTGGGTCAGATTAAGGGTCCATCAAGCCCATTTCTAACAGTGACCAATTCAGGTCACAACTACCCCGCGTGCCCTGAAAGTATCCAGATGTCATTCTACTTTATCCCCAGGGGCCAGGGCCTCTGCAACCCCATAAAAACCTGGGCAAATGGGTGAGAATGGGTACCCCTTCATCCCCCCAGAGCAGCACAGTCAGTGGTTCTGTTCCTCCCTTCTGCTCTCTCAAGCCGAACAGACCGGAAGCAGAGAAAGTGAGGTTACTTAGCTGTAACGATGGTTCTCTGTGGACAGCAGGATAGGCCAGTCACATCTGGAAGTGCTCTCCTATAGCTCAGAAAGGCAGAGCATGTGCCTAGTTGGCCCTAGCCCCTGGCTCTTTCAGTCCCGAGCCTAGGCTCTCCCGGGTTGGGATTGGAATTTCCACATGCGCTGGATGCTCCACTGGCTTTGTCCTTCAGGGAGGGGGGTTGAGTACGTTTGGCTGACTTATCCTGCTCTCTACGGAGAACCCCTTACAGGTAAGTAATAACCATTACGGCAGCGGTTCAACGATCCTGGTAAACGTACAACATAGGGGCTTGTTTACAAAGCCGCGGTAGCGGTTTGCGATCGTAATCGGAGCCGCGGCCCCATTGATTTCAATGGGGCCGCGGCTGCGATCGCGAACCACTACCGCGGCTTTGTAAACAAGCCCCATAGTGTAACAAGAACTACAACAAACCTCATGATTGTAGTACAGCATAACAGTGGTTGAAACAGATCAATGGTAACATAACACGGTCATCGTAACGTAACAAATGTGCTTAACCTAGCCCGTGTACAGGTGCGATATCAGTCAACAGGTAACAGTCTCAGAGTCAAAGGACGCAGGCGGTGGGTTCTAATTGTCTCGGCATCCGAATGAGGTCCGGAGGCCTCTTTCCAGTCCTCTTGGGCAAGGGGTGGACCGTCGTGGTCCCGCCGGGCGATCGTGCTGAGGATGATGCGACCGCAGGAGCTGTCGTCCAATTCAAGCTGATCCAGGCAGTAGTGCCTCTGGATGGGTAAGGCTGGAGAACCAGGTGGCGGCTCTGCATATTTAGCTCAAACCTATATTTAAAAAAAAAATATATATATATATATATATACAGATATCATCAGGCTTTTAAACTACAGAATGGCCAGATATTATCTGTGGGGCTTGTAAGTGGAGAAGCAAGGGTAGGCAAGAACATTATCCAGATAGTGACAATATTCGCAGAAAAAGACCACATGGTCTATCTAGTCTTCCCTAGTATATTAACTACAATAGTCCCCTTTTTACACTTAGAGATCCTGTGTGTTTATCCCATGCTTTTTTGAATGCCAATATTGTCCTCGTATCTAACTACCACATCCACCGGGAGACTATTCCATTCTTCTGTAAAGAAATATTTCTGCATATTACTCCTGCGTCTATCCACTTTCACCCTCATCCTATGTCCCCTCTGAGCAGAGCTTGCTTACAATCAAACGACTTTCCTCCTTGGCATTTATGCCGCGGAGGTATTTAAAAATCTCTATCGTAGCTCCTCTAGCCCGCCTTTCGTCTAAAGCATACGTATTAAGGTCTTTAAGTCTGTCCTCATATGCTTTATAAGGAAGACCACTAACCATTTTAGTATCCACCCTCTGCACGGACTCCAACCCGTTTATATCCTTTTGGAGGTGTGGTCTCCAGAAGTGCACACAGTACTCCAAATGAAGCCCACCAGAGACTTATACAGAGGTATTATCACCTCCTTTTGTTCTGCTGGCACCCCAAGCACCCATCCTTACGCACCCCGAGCATCCATCTGGCTTTCGCCGTCGCCTTTTCTACCTGTTTAGCTACTTTAAGATTGTCAGACACAATCACGCCTGTGTCCCCCTCTCTTCTTTCGTGGGCAGAAGTACTTCATTCCCTACACTGTACCGTTCTCTTGGAATTTTGCAGCACAAATGTACAACCCTGCATTTTTTTTAGCATTAAATCTCAGCTGCCAAATGCTAGACCACTCTTCAAGCTTAGCTACATCCCTTCTCGGGTGTCTACTCTATTGCAGATTTTGGTATCGTCTGCAAACAGGCAAACCTTATCCGATAGCCCTTCTGCAATATCACTAACAAAGATGTTAAAAAGGAATCGGACTAAGGACAGATCCCTGCAGCACACCAATGGTAACCTCCTCCTCAGAGCAAGCTCCATTTGTTTATGTCGCCTGTGCGGAACAATGTCCAAGTCTTTAATGAAATCTAAGTGTATCACATCTAGGACTCTCCCTCAATCCAACGCCCAGGTCACTCACTCAAATAAATCAAGCCATGCTGCCTTGGATTCTGCAATCCATTGGACTCCAGAAACCTCAATATCCTCTCTTTTAGCAGCCTCTCCAATCTTTTACTCGCCACAGAGGTTAGACTAACCGGCCTGTAGTTTTCAACCTCATTCTTACTTCCGCTTCTGTGTAAAGGGACCACATGCGCCTTTCTCCGTTCCTCTGGGACCACTCCTGACTCCAAAGAAGCACTGAAAAGGTCAGTCACTGGAGCCACCAGAATGTTCCGTCAGTATTTTCGTATGTATCCCCCATTCGGTCCCATCGCTTTATCTACTTTTAGTTTAGCTAGTTTCTCATGAACACAGTCTTCTGAAAATCATTCGAGCTCCCCGTCACTTCTGTTTCTATTTGTGGGTGTTTTCTGAGGTCCTGCTCCTGGCCCTTCATCTGCGAACACTGAACAGAAATATTTGTTAAGCATTTCCGCTTTATCCTTATCAGCTTCTACATATTCCTCCCCTTCAGCCTTGAGTCTGACAATACCACTTTTGCCCTCCCTCCTCTCACTAACATATCTGAAAATATATATTATCCCCCTACCCATTTTATTGCATTGGCTATTTCTTCTTCTTTTGTATCTTTGCTTTCCTGATTACTTTGATAGCTTCTCTAAGTTTTTCCAAATACAGATGCCCGTCTTCCTCTCTCTGTGAGCTCTTGTATTTCCTGAAGGCCTCCCTATTTTTCTTCACCTTTTCAGCTGCTTATATGGAGAACCACAGTGGCCTCCTTTTCCTTTTATTTACCTTTCTAACAAAAAAGGTTTGGTGCCCTTAGAATATCCCTTTTCAGTTTTGCCCACTCTTTTTCTACATCCCGCAGCAGTTCCCATTCCACTTACAACGCCTTGAAGTATTGTCCTATCCTGGCAATTCTCCAAAAGTCTTAGACCCTCGCTTTTGAATGGATTTGATCAGCCCAAGTCCTAATACCGAACCACACCATCTGGTGAACACTGGATGCGAGACGATCTCTCACTATAACATCAGAAACACTTTCCCCATTGGTAAGCACCGAGTCCAGTATGGCCCCTTCACGTGTGGGCTCTCCTACCAGTTGCCTGAATAGTTCTCCCTGTAATGAGTCCAGAATCTCCTTACTTCTAGATGACACCGCAGCAGGGATGTGCCAACCAACATCCAGCATATTGAAATCTCCTATCAGCTTCTTCCATTACAGCCTCAACATCTGGGATCTTACATCCCATGCTATGAGCATTTATACACACTGCTTTCCAGATGTTGCCCCCTTTACCTATTTCTACAGAGCTATTTGATCTTTCACTTATCTGGGGGCTTTCTTCGCCCATCCCCAATCTAGTTTGAAGCCCTCTTCTATAGGTTAGCCAGTCTGCCGCTGAATACACTTCGACCCTTCTTAAATACCTCCGTGGCATAAATGTTCAGGGAGAGAGCCTCTTTCAATTGAAAGCAAGTTCTGCTACGAGGGGACATGGGATGAGGGTGAAGGGAGATAGATTCAGCAGTGATATGCGGAAATATTTCTTTACAGAAAGAGTAGTGGATCCGTGGAATAGTCTGCCAGTGGAGGTGGTAGAGATGAGGACAGTAACTGAATTCAAAAAAGCATGGAACCAACACAGAGGATCTGTAAAGGTAAAAAGTGGACGGTTGTAGTTGTTGTTATGGAAGGACAGGCTAGATAGGCCATGTGGTCTTTTTCTGTCATCATGTTTCTATGTTTCTTGGACAGATGGGTGCCAACGCTGCTCGGCAGCCATTAAGAACGTAATATATGCCTTACTGGGTCATATCAAGGTCCATCAGGCTCCAGTATCCTGTTTCCAACAGTGGACAATCTAGGACACAAGTACCTAGCAGTTTCCCCAAAAGACACAGGTTCCACGATGCTTGTATTGGGGCAAGCAGCGGATTTCCTGGGTCCCCTTTAATAATGGTGTGTATGGACCTTTCCTCCAGGAACTTGTCCAAACCTTTTTTAAAGCCAGCTACGCTAACGGCATTTACTACATCCTCCAAAGCATCCAGAGGGTGTAGAGAAGAAAGCACTCTATCATCCCCAGTACTCAGCACAATTTCAACTGTAGCAGCAGCAGGATTTGAGCCCTGGCTGCTCTGTTCTCCTAGGACAGGGGTCTGCAACCTTTAAGACATAAAGAGCCACTTGGACCCGTTTCTGAAGGGAAAAAAAAAACTGGGAGCCGCAAAACCATTGCGACATTTAAAACAAATCTAACACTGCATATATTGTTTCTTACCTTAATGCTATATACGACCCCCTACTTTTCCTGTTAAAATATAGGTGTTTGGCCTATACTCGCCGTATAAGACTACCCCTCTTCCTTCGCACACCAAAAAAAATACGCCAGAAAATATAACAACAAGAAGTAACAATATTTGATTTCAAAATTATGATGATTTTGTAGTCAAATCACTAATATGAAATAAAATTATTTTTTCTACCTTTGTTGTCTGACCAATTTATTCTTTGATCATGCTGGTCCCGATCTGAGGCTTCTGCTTTCCTGTCTTCTCTTAGCTCTCTTTCTGTGGTCTATGGTCCATCTGCCAGTTCTTATCTCTTCTTTCGTTTTCTTCACTTCTTTCCATCAGCCTATTTCCAGTCCCAGTAACCCTCCCCAATATCAGCCCCTTTCCAGTCCTCACTCCCAGTACCTTCCAATGTCAACTTGCATTCCCATGATTGCCACTGGTGTCCATTTCCTTCCAGTCCCCCTCCTTCCCCACTGACCAGTCCCTTCTAGTACAAATACCATGGCAGCCCCTCTCAGATCCAGTTCCATTCTCCCATCCCCTCATATCAGCCCATTTGTAGCCTTAGCCCCCAGTTATCTTCCAGGGCCAGCAGCTCTATCCTCCCCTCCCCACAATCAGCCCATGCCCAGTCAAAGCCCCCCAATCAGCTCGCTTCCAGTGCTAATCCCCCCTCAACCCCATTACCAGTGCTAGCCTCCCCTAATCAGCTCATTTCCAGTGCTCGTCCCCTCAACCCCATTACCTGTGCTCCATCCCTCCATGTCAGCCCCCTCCCTTTAGAGGCGGGACAATGCTGCACGGAGCCCGTCAAGACAGGAAGGGCTCCGAGATGATTTTAAAAGCACAGCCGCGGTTCCCTAAGAGACAGGGAACCGCGGCTGCAGAAGAAGGGAGGGAGCCCATAACGCGACGTTTAAAGCGGGCAGTGTGTTCCGGAGCCGCGGCAAAGGTGAGAAAGAGCCGCATGCGGCTCCGGAGCCGCGGGTTGCCGACCCCTGTCCTAGGACAAGCAGGATGAGTCAGCCACACTTGGTGACGTCATCCGACGGCGCCGAGACGGAAGTACTCTCCATAGCTCAGAAGGGCTTTTGCCCTTCTGAGCATGGGCCAACTGGCCCCACCCCTCTGCCCGCCCCTAGCTAGCCAGTTTCAGTTCTTCCGCCTTGCCTGCAAGACGGATTTTGATACTCTCCACCTAAAATTAACTTAAATCATCAGGAAAACTCCTTATCTACATCTGTTTAAACTGTTTTATGCCTTGTTCTTACTTCTTCAGAGGGAACAGTCTGCAGGAGAAGATCTCCAGGACTTGGAGCTAGAAGGGAAACAGCACAGTGTAGCAGCCCAGGACGTGCCTCACAGGCCTCCGTCCCCGGCCAGCTCTCTAACAGGCCTCCTTCCCGGCCAGCCCCAGGGCGTACCTTCCGGCCAGCCCTCTAACAGGCCTCCACCGCAGCGAGTGGGCCTGATGAATAAGGCTTCTGAGGCATTATATTTACTGTCACCACTGCTGTTGAGGCAGTCAACATACCGCAAGAGTGGTACTCAAAATGAGGCTCAAGTAGCCGCGGCAGATCAGGACGTGCCTAAGAAGGCCTCCGTCCTCGACCAGCTTCATCTCAGATGGTAAGCCATCCTCTTACCTCTCTCTCCTCTCCGATGGAATTGAAGAAGAAACCCTCGAGGCAGCCCGGAACACCCTCTGCGACCGGGGACCTTCGCACATGTGTGGCCTCTGTCCCTGTGCTCCTACGCTCCGGGACTTCTTCGCACGTGTGGCCCATGGAGACTGCCATCTTGGTCCGCCAGGATGCCCTGCAAGCCACACCCTCTGCATGTTTAGAAACGGGATGTGCTTTCGGGCCTCCATCCCCGGCCGCGAAACCCCGACCTCTGTTTGCCTGCTCCGCAGCCCAAACAGCTCCTGTCCGACCAGCCACGAGGCTCCTATGGCGGTCGCCATCTTGGTCGATGACATCACGACTCCTGGCTCCTCCCCCTGCGGCGCCATTGGTCAGCGCCGATCCTGCATCAGAGAAGGAGGAGCCACTCGCAGGAGACTCTCCCAGTCAGCCTGACAGTCCTGCTCGGCGCAGAGGCATTGCCAAGGACCGCACCGGCCCTCCGAACACCGGCGCAGAAGCAGCTAGGCAATCGGAGAAGCCACTCACACTGGAGACACTCCCTCCACCGGCGGTACTGTTCGGCGCAGAGGCATGGCCAACGACTGCGCCGACCCTCTGGACACCGGCGCTGAAATCACAGCAGCAGCAGAGGCAGTAGCATTCTGCATCCCGTTACAATTCCTGCCTCCCGCTACAGCACTGCTTCGCACTCCGGCGGTACTGTTCGGCGCAGAGGCATGGCCAAGGACCGCGCCGACCCTCTGGACACCGGCGTTGAAATCACAGCAGCAGCAGAAGCAGTAGCATTCTGCATTCCCGTTACAATTCCTGCCTCCCGCTACAGCACTGCTTCGCACTTCTGTACTGCTCCCGCGGCAGTACAGTCCCTGCTTCCCGCTGCAGTGCATATGCTAATCGAAATCTGAGGGCTGAAGGCATATTCTGCTCACTGCCTTACAAGAAGGCCGATGCTAAGAGCTCTGCTGCGGGAACTAACAGCAGGTATCCTTCATCCCTCACGCTAGCCCCCTGCCCTGGGCGCTTCATCATGCCTCCTGGTCCTGCCAGTCAGTGAGGCAGCAGCTCGGCAAATAGCAGCTCAGTATGCAGGTATTGTCCAGGCATCCTCCAGGTTCTGAGGAGGAGGGAACTCCTCTTCACAGGCCCGTTGTCGAGGGAAAGTTGCCTTTTGCCGCTGGCCGGTCACCCTAAAATCACTCTGCCCCTGCTAACAGGCATAGCACTTATTAAGACTCCTTGTGCCTTAGCGACTGCCTGCCAGGGGTACCCTGACCGCAACTAGACAAAGGAAACCCTTGCTCAGGCAGAACACATACTTCATGGCTCTCCTGCTGGGCCTCCAGCGTAGTGGAGTGGAGCAGTAGCCTAATGCTAGAGCACGGGCAAAATGGCCATCAGAAGGGCACGCTCACCACCAGGTCCCTGTGCGCGACCCATGGCATCAGCACATCCATCCTTGGACCACAGGCAGAAGCAATGCTAGTGGGCAGCTCATACATGAGCCAATGCTAGTGGGCAGCTCCTGCTATCAGCAAATCGACTCCACAGTGTGGTGCAGCGGACACAGCCAGTGTCTGTAGGATCAGAAGGTCACAGGTTCAAATCCCAGCTCGGGCTCCTGCCAACCCAGTGAGAACACATAGTGAGAACATGGTGGTGCAGTGCACTGCTTGTCCTAGGAGAACCAGTGTATTCGGAAGCAGAAGGTCACATGTTCAAGTCCCAGTTGTGGTCTCCGCCAACCAGTCCTCATATTTACAGCCTGCTTTGGACCCCAGGTAGCGTCTAAACTAACCGCAGCCAGCTCCGGTGGTCAGCAGAACAGACCCGTGGCATCAACACAGCCACCAGTATGCAGGATCTGGGCTAGAGCGGGCAGCTTCTGCCATCGATCCTCCAGCAGCCCTTCGAAACAAAGGCGGAAGGTGCCCAGGATCAGTTCCTGAATGACCACTGGCCCACACCCTTACAGGGATTCACATCCGCTGCAGTCTTCAAATAAAAGCCTCAGTCTTCAAAAGAAAACACACAGCCTATCTGCAGCAGGCTCAGTGCCCGCACAACAGGTTAGACGAGCAGCCTAAAGGCTAAGGTTGGGCAGACTTCGATAAGTCTCTCGGCACTAGCTACATCTAAGAAGACAGAGGGTGGCGGCTCCACAGATGTCCTTGGACTCTGTTCAACGCCACCGGCAAGAAAACAGTCTGTGCTCCTGGGGGTAAGACAACTGAGGTTGTCCAAAGGGAAGGTGACGCGCTCTTTCCGTGTTAAAAAAAAAAAAAAAAAAGTCTTGGCAAAGCAACCCCAGAGCGGGAGTACCCGAGGTTAGCAATCCCGCAAACATTGTGCACATCTGCCTACAGTCCTTCGGGCCCAGCTGCACCTCAGACTCTGTAGCGTGGCCCTTGCAGACAAGGGACAACTGCTCCCATATGCTCGCCTGCCTCAAATATATAAATACATCTCCACCCCACACCCTCGCCTGAGGCAGTGCTGCGCGGGGGCAACAGCCTAAATTAATAAATATATAGACAACATCTCTAGGTGTATCCCCGGATGCAGGCAGTGATTCAGCAAACCATACTTCTCCTCCCTGGTGAACCACCAGAAGCCTCACATTGACTGACTGCTGTCTAAGCTAACATCAAGACCACCGTGTCCACGTCAATCCTTCCATAACACTGGCAGGACAACCCGGGTGGGACTACAGTGCGGTACTACACACAGCCAAGGTACTTAGAACAGAGACACAATTCTTTAATGATCTTTCAGGCATGGCCTACCGTACGAAGCATGCACCTCTGGCAAACTACCCAGCTGCCGTGCAAGGCCAGAAGACTTCACAATACTAAGGACAGAGCCAAGACTCGCATCCCTGGGGCTGCGTTCATTGCTCCACAACGTTCGCAGCAAGCTATCATTAGCCCTTCAGATACAGGGACAACTGGCTACCACCAAGATTTCCCTACTAAACAAGTCCTACACAGGAACCCCAGTGAGCGACACACACTCACACAAGCCAGATCCATTTCAACGAACATCACAGGTTCAAGACCTGGCTGCAGGCCCAGTTCGGCATTGGAACACACCGCAAGAGTGCCACAACGCGCCGCCAGAGTGCCACAATGGCTTCTCTCACTAAGGCCTGATTGTCAACAGGGTGGTCATAGTCCCACACCCACGCACAAAGGGAACAGGTTCCCACTCCCTTATGATAAGCACTGTCTACCATCCTAGGAAGGTACCTAGTTCGAATCCTGAGTTGGGACTTCTAATCACCAAGCAGGATGGGTCTGGTCACTGTGCAGGAGTGGCACCTAGTTCAAAAGCAAATAAGGATGGTTCTAATTAACTTCTAAACCCCGGACTAACCACTCTGAACCCCGGCTTACCACTGCAAGCACTTCCCACCCTTCCTGGCCGGGCTAACTGCAAGTGCCCTCCCAGAGACAGCTAACAGGTCTTACACCCGTCCTGCAGGTGGGACTCTCAACCCGGGGCATCAGCTCCGTCTTACATGGTGGGGCTGACCACTGATCGACCCTTTACGCTTCTACAAATGCACAGAGCCCAGGACATCCTCATCAGGTCGTAATTCGGACCTGGCTCCTTTGGCCTTATACTTACCAATGCGATACGAATGAAACTCATGCCTTTGCGTCATCATCATGCAAGTCCTATAGCGCTTGACACAAGTGCCAGACAGGTTCCCCAATCCCTGGCTTTGCGACCTCTGACAATTGCGCTCGGCAACCGCACTGACACACTACTCAACTGGCTTACATGGGGAGCATCCCGAGGACAGAACCACCACAGGCAGAACTACGGTAGAATGCCAGCAGGCTCTGCTATCCTAATGCCATTTCGGTAGCGCTCCAAACCGCTTCCCAAGTAGCGATCCAAAACGCTAGTCTTGCTATGATACCGCGGACAAGCCCGTTGGAGTGCAAGATCCCTCTCGCAGAGTCTCCACGCCTTGCATATCCCCACAATCCCAAGCAGCTATGCGCCCAGGATGTACGCGAGACGGCACGCCAGCAACAGAGCACGCCAGCAACAGAGGACACAACTCCTTGTATGTGACCTCGAAAAATCCGGTGTACCCTCTACAAGAGATTCTTCTTCACCAGGAACTCAAGCAGGTGTTCCAGCCACACTTAGGGCACTACCACGCATGCAATGCCACCATGGCCGCCAGGTCATCGTGCTGGAAAATAGACATCATCCAGCCCTACGCAGCTACATGCCCAGGATATACACGAAACAGTGCACCAACAACAAGGGACCCAGCTGGTCCCAGCTTACTCTACCTCTAGGAAGTCAGCATGCCCCTCCTCCTGGCACAAGTGGAGGCTCAAACCAAACACTGGACTCTAGCCATGCCGAAGGTTCCATCGACAGCCTGTGGCCACTCCAGCAACATGGACAAATGCGTCGCTTAGCAGTCTCATGGTCTACACCATTACCTCTGCCTAGACACATGACTCATGTCCTCTACGGTATCACTCGGGTTACTTACGGTGCTAATGCTTCGTTGCAGCACTCTGGTAGCGCTGTCAACATTGATGCTGGTCCTATCCTTATTCTCTGTGACCGCCTCACTGCCATGATAGCCTTGCTCACAGTAACCAACTCGCCACTGCTCGATGTGACTACATCTCCAGGTGTACCTTAATTTCACACGTGTGCATCGCATCTGCAAGCCAGCGTACGGTAATTCACGCCCTCTGCACATGTGTGTATCGCATCTGCAAACCGGCATATGGGTAACTTCACCTCAATTACACGCTCGTACGGAAGGGACCTTCCTACTGCGCCCTCTCACAACACTGCTACTGCACAGGCGTGTATCGCCACTGCAATCTGACAGGTTTCTGTTGCTACTTCTGCTCCACAAGGGCTCATAATAGCCCTGAAGTAGTGCCTCGGCCTCCCCCCATCCACCACAGCGCGTGGCAGCTTGGGAGACACCAAGTGTGGCTGACTCATCCTGCTGTCCCCGGAGAACTCAGTTACTGGTAAGTAACTCCGTTTTCCTAACCCACTGCTCTAACCATTATGCTATACTAGATGACTTGGAACTTCATCCCATGATCCAGGAAACCAAAACGTTCTCGATGGCACCATCCACGCAGCCATGCATTCATCTCCAGAATGCAAGCTTCCCTGCCTCAGCCTTTACCCTCTCAACAGGGATGATTGAAGAGAGCACCGCCTGCACGCCTATCTGTTTCACCCTCTGTTCCAGAGCCATGAAGTCACTTTTGATAAGCTCAGAGGGATATCTAGCAGTATCGTTTGCGTCGACACGGATGAGCAACATTGGATAATGGTCAGCAGGCTTGATTTTGGCAGCTGGCAGACTGCACACAACGTCTCTGGACATCACGTCTGGTCGGCAGATGGATGCCTCGGTACCTCTCAGAAGAGGGGCACCAACAACCAGTACCCTTCCTTGTGGTCACTGATTCGGGAACTTTGGGGTGCTCAAGCTCTGTTTCTTTCCTTTCCTTTCCTGGGATGCTTTCACCTCCTTCACTTCCTGGGCTGTATGCTGGTTCTTCAATTCAAGGGCTAGAGGAGTGGGAGTGCTGATTCTGCAGGCACTGGTGAATCGTGTCCAACTTCCTTCATTCTGTAGTCTCCCGTCTTCACTTCTGTCGGAGAGCTTGGATCTTTCAAGAAGCATCGCATCAGTGTACTTCTCACTGTCTTGAATGCTTGTGAGCCTCGCCACCTCTTCTCTGACCTCCTCCACTTGTTTTCTGAGAGCTTCAGCACGCAGGCATGCTGCACATGGAACCGGTCCTTCAACCGGCATGGGATCTCTGTCTGGACAGAGGTAAAAGCTGTAATTTGGGCAACAGCTTTGGCAATACGATGTTTCCCAGCTACCGTTCAGTTGGTGGAGCTCTGGAACCTGTTGAAGTAAAAGAGAGAGACCTACCAAAGTCCCTCAGCTGTCCTTTAAGAGAAAAAGCAGTTAGCCTATTTTAAGTGTGCTCTAACAGCACTCTTTTATGTCCCTGTATGTAGCTAATTGGGGAGTTGCCCTATAAAGCAAAAATGGGAGCTGGGGTGGCTAGGGAGGGAGCTATCACCTGATGAGGTCAGTGGTTTCAAAAGAGCTAACTGTGAATGGGTAGCTGGAACAAAAAACCAATGAACTCTAACTGACAGAGCTTTGCCCAACACCACACACAAAAATAAATCCTCTCTTTTCAGAATAGTAAAAGAATTAAAACCAAAACCCCTTAAAGAACTTAAGGTGAACACTACCAACAGTCACAAGCGCTGATTCTTACCTTAAAAATGCCAAAACCGGGGTTCAAGAAGTGCCCACGCTGTGGCAGGAAGATGAACACTACCGACAGCCACGACTACTGCATCAGATGCTTGGAGCCTACAGGACTGTTCCAAATGTTCCCGCATGTCGCCCGGAGAACGTAAGCATAGAGGCTACGCTCTCCGGGACTATCTGGCTGCTTCTGAGGCTCCCGTCACTGTTTCCTGCTCCTCTCCAACACCCGGACTTGCAACGTGCTTCTGGGTCCTCGGCCCGGGATGCGCCGCTTGCGGCCTCCTTCCTGCCTCCCAGCCTGCGCTCCAACCTGCTGGTGAGAGCCCCTTCAGCAAGCATAGAAGGCTCAGCAGCTCAGACTCTAGCTACTGTTGCCCCTACAGGCATAGCAGAGCTCTTTCATCCAGAGACGTTTCTTCTTCTAGAGATAAATCTGATGCTATTCTGGAGCTCCTTTCATGCCTGGTCAATCAGACCGCCCCCGCAGGACCCCAAACCAGACCTGCCTGCCTGCCTGCGCATCTCCAGCAGCTGTCGCAACCGCACCGCAGGCCTCAACAGCCAGCTTATCCACGGACCTCAACAAGGTCACCTTCCCCCAGAGACCTCCCATCCGATGCCAGCGAAGGGGAAATCATCGACCCCACCCCCGTGGGGTCCGCCGCTTCCAAGGAGTCCGCCGGCTCGGAACCTACTAACGACAAGGAGGACTCTAAACACTATAAGCCCGCCGAAGGACCTCACCTATCCAAAGTTCTTGAAGAAGGTGTTGTCAGCCCTGAACTTTGCTACCGACAAGGCTGCGGAGGAGCCGGAGCTACATAAGTACCTACACGGCCCAAAGCCGGCCATGCCCTTACCCATACACCAAAAACTGCGTGACAACCAGCTTTCACTGTGGCAGACCCCTACCCCTGGCTTCCTCAGGCAGCAATTCCCGCACCAGTCCATTGTCGTGTCCTCCGCCCTCAAAAAAGTCAAGTCTTCCAGGAACCTGGCCAACCATCCACCTGGACGAGACGGTAAACTCGTGGACGACATCGGGAAGGTCGTCTACCAAGGAGCCATGTTAAGCGCCAGAATTGCGGCTCATCAATTCCAACACATCCACTTCCTGGATGGGTTGCTGGCGTCTCTCAAAAGCCGCCTCTCTGCCTTAACCAAGGACTTGCAAACCGAAACCTCCTTATCCGTTCTGGACATCACCGAATGCAGCAGACACCTGGTGGCCACCGCCATCAGGACTGCGGGGCAGCGCTCTCTGCTGGAGACTCAGAGAAAGGATCTAGGGAGCTCCTGAAGTCAGAAGAGGCTATTTTTCTTCACCGAAGAAACCATGGGGGAAATAACCTGCAAGAAGGCAGAGCAAGTACAACCCCCTAAATAAAACTGGCCAAAGTGGCACAGCTGGAATAGTTGTGTCTGCCCTGTGGATGGGTCCCCCTTGCCGCATGGCAGGTGGAGAGGGGAGGGGGGCTCGCACTAAACCGCCCGTGACGTTTTTTTTGTGAAAGACGTTAAGGCTGGGCTATCGTTAGGACTACTCTAATAAATACAATAGCCTTTTAAATATGACTACGTATCACCGTACTGGTGGGCTTTCGGGGGAGGGGGTATCTTTGCTAGCTTGGGCAGACTGGGTTCTATTCTAAATGTTCTTTGTGCATTCTACTTCATGCCCATCTGTTTTCAAATTATCTACTTTTGAAAGCTAGAGTGCCTCCTTTTTCAATTGGAAATTGTCCAAAGCCCCCCTCCCATTTGGCAGATCTTCTGATTCGTTTGATTATAGATTATTTGGCAAGTCTACAAGGCACTTTATAAACCATTTCGCACATTTGCGATCAGTGCTCACGGCTAGCATCTCCTTTCATTAGCGACTGTACCATTTCCCGAACCCACGTTGGCAAGGTTTGAAAAGCCCGCTTTAGTCAGGGATTGGTCAAATAATTCTTCCCGGAGGTGACAGGAGAGAACGTCCTTCCGAATTGTTTTCTAACGGGGGGGGGGGGGGGGGTGCTTTTAATCCAAATAATCCGCTATCTGGCTGAAAACTGTGGGCTAACTTTTCCTTCTATTCGAAATCGTTGATTTTTCTAAATATCCTGGCTATGCCATTTCTTTTCTCGCCCTTCCTTTCACCGTCTCGGGGAGGTTTTTGTTTAATATCTTTACGACGTCAAAAATGTTCCCTTCCAGATAAAACCGAGGTAAGAGATGCAACTAGCTGAAAAGGGAGAGAGAGAGAGTGTGCTCTTTTTTTAAACTTCCCGTTATCGGTGTTACAAACTTCATGGTGGTGTGAGAAAGAGCAGCGGAGGTCTCTGCGAGTACGGTCCCCTGGAGGGAAAGGCGGGGCAAATTGACAGTTACGCGTTTGAAGCTTCTGTCTTCAGCCGAGTAATTTTGAAAGATCCGAAGAGCGAAAACTATCTCGATTTCTAGTTGAGCATCGCCTGATCTTAAAAAGTAATCATCCATTCTCGACCTCCCGGTATATTAGCAGATGGTGCCCTGCTTTTTTAGCTGCAGCATCGCCGGCCTTTAAGGAGGAAATGCTACACGGAGGGGGGGGGGGGGGTGTGTGTCTCTGCCTAAGTTACTAGCAATTTCAAAGCACTAGGGAAACGAACGAGGGTAAACAAATATAGCTCGTTAATAATAAGAATTCATTCGGAGAAACTTGGCTCTTCACAAGACAGCGTGGGTGGCTCTGAAAAGAGCCTTTGGGTTTCCGGTCTCCGTCCCCTCAGCTTTACTTGCTCTTGGCCGCTTTGTGGCTCTCTGTTTTCTTGGGCAGCAGCACAGCCTGGATGTTGGGCAGGACGCCTCCCTGGGCGATGGTGACTCTCCCCAGCAGCTTGTTCAACTCTTCGTCATTGCGAATAGCGAGCTGCAAGTGCCTGGGGATGATGCGGGTCTTCTTGTTATCCCGCGCTGCATTACCAGCCAGCTCCAGGATCTCAGCCGTGAGATACTCCAGCACCGCCGCCAGGTAGACCGGGGCTCCGGCGCCAACGCGCTCAGCGTAGTTGCCCTTCCGTAGCAGTCTGTGCACGCGGCCGACGGGAAACTGCAGCCCTGCGCGAGAAGACCGTGTCTTCGCCTTAGCCCGAGCTTTTCCACCCTGCTTGCCGCGTCCCGACATTATGCAAAATATTTCCTACCCTGTCGCAAATAATTCACAATAAGCCAGTCCCATGGCTTTTATCCTTTCCCAAAGCTTCTCTACCTCCCTTCTGATTGGTTAAGAAAGTTAAACCGGCATCTCTCAGCAAATATCATAGTAGCTTTGTTCTCGGACCAATCGCATCTTTAGGCAGCAACGTGATGACGTCAGGGCTCAACTGCCTCCAATAGCGAGGAAAGATGCTCGGCTGCAAGAATTTGCATGGGCGGCTTATAAATAGCGCCTCCCGCATCCTTTCGGCATAGTCCAGTAACAATAGTGTTGGAAGGGTTGCGTGAGAATTTATTTTTTTTATTAAAAAGGATGCCAGAGCCAGCAAAGTCTGCTCCAGCTCCCAAGAAGGGCTCCAAGAAAGCGGTGAGCAAAACCCAGAAGAAAGACGGCAAAAAGCGTAAGAGAAGCAGGAAGGAGAGCTATGCCATCTACGTGTATAAGGTACTGAAGCAGGTTCACCCTGACACGGGCATTTCTTCGAAAGCTATGAACATCATGAACTCTTTCGTGAATGACATCTTTGAGCGCATCGCAGGAGAAGCCTCCCGCCTGGCTCATTACAACAAGCGCTCCACCATCACTTCCAGAGAGATCCAGACCGCAGTGCGTCTCTTGCTGCCCGGTGAACTGGCCAAGCACGCCGTGTCCGAGGGCACCAAGGCTGTCACGAAGTATACCAGCTCCAAATAATGCCGGGCTAAAGTCTCCAGCTCTGCAAACCGAACCCAAAGGCTCTTTTCAGAGCCACCCACCTTCCCCACCCAAAGAGCTTGAGTTTCCGCTTCTTCTTGAAGTAGTACAGGTAACTAAAAGGTTAGTCTTCCCTATCATTCTCATGAATAGTTAAGCGACTTGCCGTAGGATCACAAGGAGCGGCAGTGGGATTTCCCCTTGGCTTCATTTGCTCTCTTTACCACGTACTTCGGCCTCAAACCGCAAGATGACTCCTCCGTTTTACACGGATCTTCCCCAGTTATTGCTTACAATTCTCCCCACAGGCGAACGTGCTCCCCCGCTTAAGACAAGGAGGGGGAGAGAGGGTAGACTTCAGTGCTTACCTCGGAGCTTTATGGTCGGTTTCTGCTTTAACCTTACATTAGTATCACAGCTCTTGTTAGTGAAAGCGTGGGTGGCTCTTAAAAGAGCCTTTGGGATTGTAGGTGCCGATGCAACAGTCGGCGTGGGTGCTTTAGCCTCCGAAGCCGTAGAGAGTGCGGCCCTGGCGTTTCAGCGCATACACAACGTCCATAGCTGTCACCGTCTTTCTTTTGGCGTGCTCCGTGTAGGTGACGGCGTCTCGGATGACATTTTCTAGGAAAACCTTCAACACCCCGCGAGTTTCCTCGTAGATAAGGCCAGAGATGCGTTTCACTCCGCCCCTACGAGCCAGGCGCCGAATAGCGGGTTTCGTGATCCCCTGAATGTTATCGCGCAGCACTTTTCTGTGCCGTTTGGCGCCCCCTTTTCCCAAACCCTTACCACCTTTGCCGCGACCAGACATTTTCAGCTCAAAAAGCAAAGAGCACGATGATGTGCGACGGCCAGTGAACTGCTTTTCATATAGCAGCCGAACAGACCTGATGGAGAACTTGGCTTCATGAAAAGGCGGGAGCCCAGCCGACTCGCTCCCCTCCCTTTTTTTGTTCCTTCTGCGCCTTCTCTATCAATTCATTTAGGAAATGAATAGAAAGCTACTGAGCTGATCACATGCCCTCTCCTACACACCTGAAACAAAGAATGACCATTTCAAAGTGCTGTGAATGATATCAATATCACAAATGGGGGAAGGATAGCGACCTAACGTGCCCCACTCAAACACCTCATTCCACATTAAAACGACTTTTAGAAATGCTTCCGAATCGGCCTTCACCCCCATACGACTTTAAACACTGCTCATGCGAGTAATGCTAAGCTAGTTTCAGACCACGACTCCTTTGCAGCAAAATTTCATGCAAAATGCAAAGATCAGTAATTCCATTCAAATCAAATATAGTCCCGAAAGTTCACTCTAAAGCAGTTGCGTGGATGCCTGGGTGGGAACCAGAGAGATGGAAGGTGACAGGCTACATGGGTTGGTGGATGAGGGAAAAAAAGAAGGGTGTGGTGAGAAGGGCGATGCTGGACTATAATGGGTGAGGGGAGATGCTGGGGGCATGGTGGAAATGGAACCATGTGGGGGAAGGGGAGTAAGGGGGAATGCATGAAAGATAAAAGGGAACAAGAAAGGAGGGAGACAGGAGAAATGGCAGAGCTAGGGGAGGTGGACTGGGCGGGACATGGCGAGTTGATTGATAGGCCGAAAGTAAAAAGCAGGAGGTAGACGGGCAAACTAAGCGGTTGCCTAGGGCAAAGGCTTCTGAGGGGCCGCAAAGAGCAGGATATTCAAAGCTAAACAATGGATTCTGACAACATAAGGCTTAGGTTTTGCCTAGGATACCAAAGCCTTGAACCAACCCTGGGGGCTGTCACTTCTCGAACCATCGTAAATGGAGAAATAAAATACTCCCACAACAAAGGTAGAAAAAAAAAGTATTTTATTTTGAATGTATTAACTGGAATATGTTATCTTTGGGAGATTTATATTGCGCATGGTGGTGTAATTTGTTCACTTCAAAAGGAAATGCATTTCTGTTGTTAGTTTTCCAGTGTTACAGTACCTGCCGAGTCTGACTTCTTGGCATTCCCAGTTCAATATTTGTTTTCATATGTCTATTTCTAATTGTGGTCCTTTGTTCTGCATTTGATGAGTCTGTCAGTCAGAGCTGGCCCATCCAATAGGTGGATGCCTAGGGTAGAAGACCCAAGTGGCCCTCGTGGCAATGTGATCCCTCCATGATTTTTGATAATCCGGGCATGCACTCTTGGCCTGCCGCCCCTGTCCCTCTCCTATACCGCTTACTGTGAGAGGGGGCAGGAGCAGCAGGCCATGACTTTGCGTATATATGTTGGGGCCTTAAGCTTGTTGCAGGCACTGAAGCAACAGCACACAGCCGCTGCTTTCAAAAATCATGGAAGGGTCAAGGCGCTGCAACCACTACAAAGTTAGATGATGGATGCAGAAGGGGGTCGGCCAAAAGCAACAGAAACCCTTAGGCCAGACTTGCTGTCAGTGTTCTGCATGTGACCGAGGTGCGATTTCATTAGCATGTAGTTTCTGTAGAGCTCTGCAGAACTCCACTTATTCTGTTTTACTAGAAGTAGGTGTATTGCTGTTCTACGCCCAGCATGATCTTTTTAGTGCTGACTATTCTCTGTTACGGCTCTAGCTGTGTTCTTTCGCCGTGTGCCTGGTAATGGGAAGTCTTACATGTATATATATTTGTAGTATTTAGCTCACACCTTTCCAGGGAGATATCGCGTGAGTTACATTTAGGTGCAGAATGCTGTTACTCAAATGATGTGAGAGTCAGAATATTTTTTGCATGGTGAAATGTCCTGGTTCTGAACTGCACCTATGTAGGGGGCACAGGAGCCTACGTTCAAACCACCACCGATCCAACATTCATTGATAGGAGAGAGAGAGAGCAGCTATGCAAATGCTAGGAGTCTAAAAAATAAGACGGGAGAATATATAGCACTAAATGAGAGGCTAGATATGATTGGTATCAAAGAGACATGGTGGAAGGAGGACAACCAGTGGGACAGCGTGATACCTGCGTAAAAACTACATCGTAATGATAGAGCTGATCAAATTGGTGCAGTGGTTGCGCTTTATGTCAGAGAGGGCATTGAGTCACAAAGGATTAAAGTTTTGCAAGAAACAAAATTTGCTGTAGAATCCCTATGGATTGAAATTCCATGTAAGAAAGGGGAAGGCGATGGCAGTGGGGGTGTACTATCGCCCTCCTGGCCAGAATGAACAAGCGAATGGTGAAATGCTCAAAGAAATCAGGGAAGCTAACAATATTTACAGCACAGTAATAACAATAGGTGATTTCAATTACTCCGGTATTGACTGGGTCAGTGTCACGGCAGGACATGCAAGGGAGATCAATTTTCTCGATGAAATAAATCACTGCTTCTTAGAGCAGCTGGTTCATGAACCGACCAGAGGGGAAGCCATTTTGGACCTAGTCCTTAGCGGAACACCAGATCTAGTGCAAGAGATAAGGGCGTTGGGGCCACTTGGCAATAGTGATCATAGCATGATGTCTTTTGATTTCATTAATGGAGGAGGGATGATAAGGACATCCACAGTACTACCTTTTTTAACTTTCGAAAGGGAGACTATGATAAAATGAGAAAAATAGTTAAGAAAAAACGAAACGGAGCACTTGCAAAGGTTAAAGACTTACTTCAAGCCTGGGTGTTGTCTAAAAATACTATCTTGGAATCCAAGAAAAAGGACACATTTACTCAAGTATTTAAAGGAAATTTCACAGCCGTAAACAGACTATAAATAACCTAAGCATCTAAGAGAGCTCGCTCATTCACCCCCAACTGGTCCCCTAGAATTTATAAAGGAAGCAATTGAGAGGAATAAAGAAAACTATAGGAATGACCCTGAAATTTTACCAAGCATTTACTCGGGTACTTCAGAAAAAAGTAATCCCCCAAGCCTCTCGAACCCGCGGACGCAGTACTAAAAACTCACTCCTGCGCCGCCGGGTCTCCCGAGCCAGGTCAGGAAAAATACGGACAAGACACCCCTTAAATAAGGCTTTTTTTCAGGAAAAGGAATGTTTTAACAGCCACTCCCGGTCAGAAACCAATGCTAAGGTGACTAAACAGGTAGCAGGTTTCACTAAAGCTATATCTGAACTTTCCAATAACTCAGAAATATTAAGCTCATCTAATTGTACAGGCCCGGCTGCCTCAGTAGAAACTGAAGCCTTCCGAGTTGTAGGAAGGTAATATGCCTTTACAATGGGAGGACAGGAGTCCACAGGGACCCCCAAAATCTCAACCAAATATTTTTTAAACATTTCTTTTGCAGGAATAGTAGGTACATAAGGAAAATTGACCAAACGAAGATTAGATAACTTGGAAAAGTTCTCTAATTGCTCCAACCTGATTTTCATCTGATTGGAGTCCTTAATAAATGTTTCGGGTAAAGTCTCCAACTGATTATTCTTTACAGAAACCTCTTCCAACTTTACTTTCATTAAATTCAAATCCTGCTCCGTTTTGACACTACTGGTAGAGTTCAATACAACCTGCTCCTGAAAATCCATTAATCTGGGATACAAAGGTTTCCCCTAGATGGTTAATGGCAGTCCATATCGACTCCAGGATACAATGATCCGGCCGTGGCAGGGAAAAGGAAAAAGCAGAGCCCCGTTGGACAGCCGGCAAGACTCCACAGGGCCGTAGGCTTCCAGGAGGGGGAGTTCCGGTGCCACTTCCAGACGCCACAGCGCTGCTCCCGGATCCTGTCCCGTCGAGGGGAAAACACCCTCCGACATGCTGGGCACACGCGGCCCCACTGAAGATTCAAGGGCTCCCATCGTAGGAGAGACCAACATCTCCACGCCGCACCGAGCTGACTCGGATTTTCTTGGATTCCTTGTATAGTGGGCTATTGGAGGGGTTTACTTTGGGACTATTGCTGTTAATTTTATTTCCTTTTTGTGTTATGTCTTTTCTGAAGTTTCCCCCATTACTAAGCAAGTGTGTTTACTTGTGATATGTTTGTAAAGCAATATAAATAAATAAAAATACTATCGTGGAAGCCCAGACCAGCTGTATTCCACGCCTTAAGAAAAGTGGAAGGAAGTCCAAAAAATTAAAAGCATGGTTTAAAGGAGAGGCCAGAGAGGCTGTTGTTGCCAAAAAAGCATCTTTCAGGACATGGAAGAAAGAGCCAAATGACGAAAACTGGAAACAGCGCAAGCGCTGGCGAGTTAGATGCAAGGCATTGATAAGGCAGGCAAAGAGAGAATTCGAGAAGAAGCTTGCTCTGGAAGCAAAAACGCATAATAAAGACTTTTTCAAGTACATTCGTAGCTAAAAAAACAAAACAAAACGTGAGAGAGTCAGTTGGACCTTTAGATGATAGAGGGGTAAAAGGGTCACTAAGAGGGCACAAGGTCATAGCGGACAGACTGAATGAATTCTTCACTTCGGTCTTTACAGAGGAAGAGGCAGGGATGTTACCCATGACTGAAGTGGTATTTAAAGGTGATACTGCAGAAGAATTGAAAGAAATATCGATACACCGGGAAGATGTATCACAACTATTTGATAAACTGAAGAGCAGCAAATCACCTGGACCGGATGGTATACATCCAAGGTGTTTAAAGAACTGAAATATGAGATTGCAGACCTGCTATTAGTAATCTGTGAACTATCATTAACATCATCTGTAATACCTGAAGATTGGAGGATGGCCAATGTAACGCCAATTTTTCAAAAGAGTTCCAGGGGTGATCTGGGAAACTACAGACCGGTGAGCCTGACGTCAGAACCGGGAAAATGGTAGAAACCATCATAACGAACAAAATTACTGAACATGTAGATAGTCATGGCTTAATGGGAGACAGCCAATATGGCTTTAGATAAGGAATATCTTGTCTTACTATTGTGTCATGTTTTTTTGAAGGTGCGAATAAACAGGTAGACAAAGGTAGGTCGGTCGATCTAGCGTATCTGGACTTTCAGAAAGCCTTTGAGAAGGTGGCATCAGAGACTTTTGGCAAAACTAAAAAGTCGTGACAAGGAGGCAGTGTGCTATTATGGATCGGGAACTGTTTAAAAGATAGAAAGCAGAGGGTAGGGCTAAATGGCCAATTTTCCCATTGTGGAGTACCCGAGGGTTCTGTGCTGGGTCCGTTTATTTCTAACATATTCATTAATGACCTTGGAAAGGGAATAACGAGCGAGGTTATCAAACTTGAAGATGACCCCAAACTATTTAAAGTTGTTAAAACCCATGAGGACTGTGGAAAATTGCAAGAGATCTTGATAAACTGGAAGACTGGGCATCCAAATGGCAGATGAAATTTAATCTGGACGTGTGCAAAGTTATGCACCTAGGAAAGAACAACCCAAACCATGCTTACATAATGCAAGGTTCCACATTAGGAACCACACCCAGGAAAAAGATTTAGGCGTCATCGTGGATAACATGTTAAAACCCTCCATCCAGTGTGCCGCGGTGGCCAAGAGAGCAAATGGAATGCTAGGTATCATAAGGAAATGAATGGAACATAAAGCAAAGGATATTATAATGCCTCTGTATCGTTCCATGGTGCGACCGCACCTTGGATATTGTGTTCAATTCTGGTCGCCGTACCTCAAAAAGGATATAGCGTTATTAGAAAAATACAGAGAAGAGCCACCAAAATGGTAAAGGATAATGCCCTATGAAGACAGGCTATGAAGGTTAGGGCTCTTCAACCTGGAAAAGAGACGGTTGAGTGGAGATATGATAGAGGTCTATAAATTAATGAATGGAGTGGGACGGGTAAACGTAGATCTATAGTTTACATCATCAGAATATAGAAAGACTAGGGGACATGCAACGAAGCTACAGGGTAACCTAGTTAAGACTAATAAGAGAAAATATTTTTTCACTCAACGTGTAATCAAACTCTGGAATTTGTTACCGGAGGATGTAGTAAAAGCTGTTAGTGTAGCTGGGTTTAAAAAAGGTTTGGACAAGTTCCTGGAGGAAAGGTCCATAAACCATTATTAAAAGGGACCCGGGATATCGCTGCTTGACCCAATACAAGCATTGTGGAACCCGTGTCTTTTGGGGAAACAGCTAGGTACTTATGACGTAGATTGGCTACTCTTGGAAACAGGATACTGGGCTTGCTGGACCGTGGTCTACCCAGTATGGCATATCTTATGTTCTTATGCGGACAGCCGAACCCACGATAGCCACCGAGGGAACAGACACCACCCCCATGACAGCAGCCTCACGCAAGATGACCTCTGGGGAAGGAAGAAATGGGCCCTTCACCATATCGACAGCAGGAATTTCCACAGTGTAGGCAAACAATGCCGACATAAGCACAGCCGCTCTCATGAGCCAAGTTCCATCAACAGGGGCCGCTTCAACAACTTTGCAGAGGCATGAGCTCACATCACCACGGATCAATGGGACGTGAACATCAAAAGGTGCGGCTTCTGCATTCATTTGCAAACCCAGCCATCCCCATCGACCCCCTTCTGATGGATTTTAGACTGCATTGCCTTCTGCTATGAACAGGCAGGCCTGTGACCTGCCGGTAGGGTCCACACACGCCAACCGATAGCCATCGTTGCTCGCCCTCGCCAACAGCCACTATGCATCTTCGGAGGACATCTGCAGGGCAGCCACCTGGGCCTCCATCCACATTTTTACCAAACATTACTGCCTTGACCGAGCCTTCCAGGATCTTTTTACCTTCGGACAGGATGTCCTCCAGGAAGGCCACCCCAGCCCAGATGCCAACGCAGTGCTCCCACAGGGAGGAAGCTGGCAGGGTAGCCGCTTGCCCAAGTTTTCAGTTGAACAAGGGCAGTATCAGAACAAAATTTAGTGTTGGACAAAGCAGCAGCATCAGACAAGGAGGGTGCCCTGCCCTTAGCAGTAGCAATCCCAACCCCCTACTTTCTTGTGTTGATTGTTGACTTCCCTGAGTGAATGTATAGCCGACTTAGCCTGCCTAAGGAGAATGCGAGGTTCCTAATCATAAGGGAGATCTGCAAAGGACACCTAGGAACGTTTGGCTGCACTGGTAGCAGAGAGAAGTTTTTGTCCAATCACTGCACAGGGCGGGATTTTCAAACGCGGGCGCTCGATATCCTCGCTAATTTTAAGTAGACCGGAGGGGACTTCAATCTTAATCATTTTCGGCTCCTCTATTCTTTTTTTTTATAGCGGATCACTAAATTGGTTAATTTTGCTCTTCAGTTAGTCTGAACGTCGTTCCCAACCCGCGGCAATGAAGGGAAACCTCCACTAAACTCGGAAGGTGAGAAAGTGAATCAGGGAATTACATACATTTATAATTTCATTTCTTTTGACTTCTTTTCATCACTTCCCTCCAGGCTCCGATCAAAAGTTGGAAGCGTTGGCTGTATCCGATTTATCTCTGACCAATCCCGGCAAAGGGCGGGCTTTTCATACTCTGTCTAACGGCTCTTTATCCCCCCGAAGCCTATCGGGAGCCGGCACTAGGGCTATAAAAGCGGGCTGCTCGGCCACTTTTTCAGATCCAGAATATAGAAAACGGAAAGAGCGCGTGTCTATAATGGCCAGGACCAAGCAGACCGCCCGTAAATCCACTGGAGGAAAAGCTCCTCGTAAGCAGCTGGCGACCAAGGCTGCTCGTAAAAGCGCGCCGGCTACGGGCGGGGTGAAAAAACCTCATCGTTACCGACCAGGCACCGTAGCGCTCAGAGAAATCCGTCGCTATCAGAAATCCACTGAGTTGCTCATCCGTAAGCTGCCCTTCCAGCGCCTGGTCCGCGAGATCGCGCAGGATTTCAAGACCGACCTGCGCTTCCAGAGCTCGGCCGTCATGGCCCTGCAAGAGGCCAGCGAGGCTTACTTAGTTGGACTCTTTGAGGACACGAATCTCTGCGCAATCCACGCCAAGAGGGTCACCATTATGCCCAAAGACATCCAGCTAGCCCGCCGCATTCGTGGCGAGAGAGCTTAAAGAGCATCATCTCTTCTATCCTTACAGCCCAAAGGCTCTTCTAAGAGCCACCACATTCCCACTCAAAAGAGCTCTCGAGTTAGTAAATCCTTAGCATGTTAGCTCAATCACTCAAATCCTTCAGGAAGTAGAAACCCGACGTGCCACTGAAGCTGACTGTTCTTTGTCCCGTTTTCCCCACTGATGCTCTAACCACTAAGCTGTTTTTGAGGCATGCTTGATGCCTTCCACGAGGAATCTCTTCTCACGCTTGAATTAGAACGGGCTGACTTTCCCTTCGGGGCAGGATGGTAAAGGATTTCGGCGTGTCGTCCCCGGTGATTTTGGAAGGATATTCTCTTCCACTTTCTCCTTACCCCCCAACAAAGTTAACGATCCTTCTCCCTGCTCGAAACCCCTAAGGATTGTGAGCAGAAAAGAAAGCGCGTTTCCCTCATCCATTTACAATTGTGAAACACGAGAAGAAACCCCTCGGGTGATAAGGAGTCGAGCACAAAGCCCTCTCCCGGGATAGCAAAGGAATTTGAACTTCCTCGTCCTGCCGCTTTAGCATACATGAGACATCTGAAAGCATCGGGGGTCTCCGCCTATCAGCGCCTGCTAGTTTCTTATAAAGCGATTGAATACAAAATAAATCATCCAGCTCTTTCCTTGATCTAGATGGTGGCTCTGAAAAGAGCCTTTGGGTTTACAAAGAGATGATGACAAAAGGTAGAAATCTTCATTTTTTCTTAGGCGCCCCCTTCGTGGCTTTCGCTGCTTTGGGCTTAGCAGGCTTTGCCGGGCTCTTTTTCGCCTTTGGTTTCACAGGCTTGGCTTTTGCCGGGCTCTTGACGGCCTTTTTGGGCTTCGCCGCTTTTGGCTTCTTGGGGCTCTTGGCTACCTTCTTAGTAGCAGCCGCCGCCGGTTTCTTGGCTCTCTTCGGGCTCTTTTTCACTCCCGCAGCCGCTGATTTTTTCGGTTTCTTTGCCGCCGGTTTCTTGCTTTTGGGCGCGCTCTTCTTGCTCTCTGGCTGCTTCTTGTTCAATTTAAAGGATCCCGAAGCTCCGCTGCCCTTCGTCTGCAGCAGGTTGCCTTTGCTGACCAAGCTCTTGACGGCCAACTTCAGGCGGCTGTTGTTCTTCTCCACGTCGTAGCCCGAGGCCGCCAGATGCTTTTTCAGGGCAGCTAGGGACACGCCGCTGCGATCCTTGGAGGCTGAAACAGCCTTGACTATGAGCTCGGAGACGCTGGGACCCGAGGTCTTGCGCGCCTTGGAAGTTGCCGACGGCTTCTTGGACTTCTTTTTGGCGACGCCGGTAGCAGCAGGAGGCGGAGCCGCGGCTGCTGGAGCGGTTTCGGCCATTCCGTACAGAGGGCTCGGAGCTGGCCTACTAAAAAAAACAAAAAGCAAACAAAACAACCGCCTACTTACGGAAATGAGGACTTGCTTGGCCCACTAAGTCCCTCTATTTATAGCGGCAGCCGCCTTCTGATTGGCTGTCTGCACGCTCATTGCCTGCCTGCCTGCCCGAGACGCTTCAATCTAGGGCTCCTCTCGCCCTGTGTTTCTTCAATGGGCAAAATTCACTTTTAATAATCGAATGATGTTCATTTACAAGAACATTCTCACTCGGGTTACTAAAGAAGAGTTTAGACATTTGAGTAAACGCCGTCTCTCGTTTAAATGTGCATTAAGAAAGTCTTAAAGATGCCTCGAACTGCACCTTTCAGGCGTCTTTTTTTCCGAAGCGGGGCAGAAATCATTTTTATCTGTGAAAATAAACACGAACTCGGCATGAGCGTTGACATAAACTCTCTCAAACAATTTTTCAAGAGCAGTAAAACGACACTGCTTCCAAATCAGCTGCTTCTTTCGAAAACTCTCAACTACGAACAGAGATCTAACGGAAGGCAAATAGCACACGTATTTCGGCACTATCCTGTTAAAAGCCATCAGAAGAAGGAGTTGACCTTGTTAAAAATGGTGTCGCAAATTAAGAGCAATGTCTTAATTATAACCTTTTAAAAGGGAAATGCCTTTCCGCTCTCTTTTATCTCTCTCATAGGGAATGCCCTTAACATTTTCCCGAACGACATATACTCTCTTACCCCACCACCACCCACACGGAGAATACTCTCAATAGTGAAGTGCCATACTGGGTCAGATTAAGGGTCCATCAAGCCCATTTCTAACAGTGACCAATTCAGGTCACAACTACCCCGCGTGCCCTGAAAGTATCCAGATGTCATTCTACTTTATCCCCAGGGGCCAGGGCCTCTGCAACCCCATAAAAACCTGGGCAAATGGGTGAGAATGGGTACCCCTTCATCCCCCCAGAGCAGCACAGTCAGTGGTTCTGTTCCTCCCTTCCAGGGGCGGCCCAAGGGGGGTGCGGGGCCATGTGCGGAGACTCGGTGCGGGGCCTCATTTGCATAAGTGGCCTTATTTGCATAAATATTTGCATAATACTAACATACACTAACTTTTAGTAAACATGTCTCTTAATGAGTGTATGGATAAAGACAGACTATAATCCAGTGCCAACCGCCAGGCACATTAGGAACTACTACAAACACTGCCCAGGCACATTAGGAACTACTACAAACACTGCCCAGACTACAGTATAATGCAGTGCCAACCGCCAGGCACATTAGGAACTTCTACAAACACTGCCCATTTAGAACCCATAGCAAACCCGCCGTATCCTAACAGCACTACCAGGACTCACAAAGCACCATACCCTACCTATCAAAAAGCAACACTGCAAATATTAAACCAATACATTTCAGAGTACAACAATACATGACCTACTGGGGAAAGAGAACAAGTGGCAATGTCAAATAGGAATTACATAAACAGAATACCTCAGCTCAGTTACACATGCAGAACATAGACCATCACCAAACAAGGAATCACAATTTAGAAACAGGAAGGTAATAATTAAACTGGGAACCCCAAAAGCCAAACTTGGAATGTACAACAACACTGTAGAAATAAAACTATAAATTAATTTCCACTTGTACCAAACAAAGCGCAGACGTTAATGATGCACATTTCCCAGAGCTTTCATATTCCAGTTAATAAATTCAAAATAAAGAGATATCTTTTTACCTTTTGTGCATTTTTTTTCAGTTGCAATTGCTCCAGACACTTTCTTCTGGTTTCTTCATGTTTTCTGCTAACTCTCCATCATCTGCTGTCCATTTGTCCTTTCTTCTCTCTTCTAGTTTTTTTTCCATTCTCTCTCTCTACATCTGCTTTAACATACTAATCTTTCTCCTTTTGCTCTTTCCTCATTCCTATTTCATCCACTCAAATTTTACCCCTCCATCCTCAATCCCCACTTACTCTCCCAATACCCGGCTAATTGTAGATTTTTTTATCCCTCCCACACAAAATATTTTTCCCCTCTCCATTTTACTCTCCCAGCCCCATCCCATTCTAATCCTCCCCCAACATCAGCTCCCTTCTAGTTCCAGCCTCACCCAGCATCCATTCCCTTCTAGTCCCTGCATCAGCCCATTTCCAGTCCTAGCCCCCCATCAGCCCATTTCCAGTCCTAGCAACCCCCCAACCCAATACCAGTCCTAGCCCCCCCCATCAACCCACTTCCAGTCCTAACCCACCATCAGCCCACTTCCAGTCCTAACCCCATCAACCCATTTCCAGTCAGCCCCCCATAGCCCATTGCCAGTCCTAACCCCCCCATCAGCCCACAGCCCATTACCAGTCCTAACCCTATCAGCCCACCTCAAGTCCTAACCCCTCCCCATCAGCCCATTTCCTGTCCTAGCCCCCCCCCCATAGCCCATTATCAGTCCTATCCCCCCCATAGCCCATTACCAGACAGCCCCCATCAGCAACAGCCCATTACCAGTCTTAACCCCCCCATAGCCCATTACCAGTCCTAACCCCCCATCAGCCCACAGCCCATTACCAGTACTAACCCCATCAGCCCACCTCCAGTGTTAACCCCCCCCATCAGCCCATTCCCAGTCCTAGCCCCCCCATAGCCCATTACGTCCTAACCCCATCAGCCCACCTCCAGTCTTAATCCCCCCAGCCCATTTCCAGTCCTAGCAACCCCCCCAACCCATTACCAGTCCTAGCCCCCCATAGCCCACTGCCAGTCCTAATCCCACCAGCCCATTTCCAGTCTTAATCCCCATCACCCAATTTTCAGTTTAAGCCCCCCCATACCCCATTACCAGTCCTAACCTCCCCATCAGCCCACTCCCAGTCCTAATCCCACCAGCCCATTTCCAGTCCTAATCCCCCATCAGCCCATTTCCAGTCCTAATCCCCCATAGCCCATTACCAGTCCTAACCCCCCCCCCATCAACCCACTTTCAGTCTTAATCCCATCAGCCCATATACAGACTTAGCTCCCCCATAGCCCATCACCACTCCTAACCACCCCCCATAGCCCATCACCACTCCTAACCCCCCCATAGCCCCCCCATAGCCCATCACCACTCCTAACTCCCCATAGCCCCCCCATAGCCCATCACCACTTCTAACCCCCCCATAGCCCATCACCACTTCTAACCCCCCCAATGCCCATCTCCAGTTCTAACCCCCCCATAGCCCATCACTTCTAACCCCCCCATAGCCCATCACCACTTCTAACCCCCCCCATAGCCCATCATCACTTCAAACCCCCCCCCATTTCCCATCATCACTTCTAACCCCCCCCCCATAGCCCATCACCACTTCTAACCCCCACCATAGCCCCCCCCCCCCAGCCCCCCAGCCCGGGAAAATTTTTTTTTTTTTTAAGCTGTCTTCTCCGGCTGCCGGGGCCGCCGCGGCAGCATCGAGTGTGCCGCGGGGCCCCCCCTGCCCAGCAGAACCTGCCCTCCCCTTTATCACCTCTGTCTCTGATTGTAGCTTCAGTCAAACGCGCCGGCTTTCAGAGCGCGAAAGGACCAGTTTTCCTTTCGCGGCTCTGATAAGCCCGCGGGGGCTGATGGGAACTTCCCATCAGCCCCCGCGGGCTTAACAGAGCAGCGAGGGAGAAACTCTCCTCTCGCGCTCTGAGAGCCGGCGCGTGTGACTGAAGCTACAACGAGAGACAGAGGTGATAAAGGGGAGGGCAGGTTCTGCTGGGCAGGGGGGGCCCCGCAGCACACTCGATGCTGCCGCGGCGGCCCCCGGCAGCGGAAGAAGACAGCTTTTTTTTTTTTTTTTAAATTTAACTTTAGGATCAGAATGTTTTTTGCGCGGGGCCCCCTGAAACGCGGGGCCCTGTGCAAAAAACATTCTCGCTCAATGGACGGGCCGGCCCTGCTCCCTTCTGCTCTCTCAAGCCGAACAGACCGGAAGCAGAGAAAGTGAGGTTACTTAGCTGTAACGATGGTTCTCTGTGGACAGCAGGATAGGCCAGTCACATCTGGAAGTGCTCTCCTATAGCTCAGAAAGGCAGAGCATGTGCCTAGTTGGCCCTAGCCCCTGGCTCTTTCAGTCCCGAGCCTAGGCTCTCCCGGGTTGGGATTGGAATTTCCACATGCGCTGGATGCTCCACTGGCTTTGTCCTTCAGGGAGGGGGGTTGAGTACGTTTGGCTGACTTATCCTGCTCTCTACGGAGAACCCCTTACAGGTAAGTAATAACGCTATGGGGCTTGTTTACAAAGCCGCGGTAGCGGTTTGCGATCGTAATCGGAGCCGCGGCCCCATTGATTTCAATGGGGCCGCGGCTGCGATCGCGATCGCGAACCACTACCGCGGCTTTGTAAACAAGCCCCATAGCGTAACAAGAACTACAACAAACCTCATGATTGTAGTACAGCATAACAGTGGTTGAAACAGATCAATGGTAACATAACACGGTCATCGTAACGTAACAAATGTGCTTAACCTAGCCCGTGTACAGGTGCGATATCAGTCAACAGGTAACAGTCTCAGAGTCAAAGGACGCAGGCGGTGGGTTCTAATTGTCTCGGCATCCGAATGAGGTCCGGAGGCCTCTTTCCAGTCCTCTTGGGCAAGGGGTGGACCGTCGTGGTCCCGCCGGGCGATCGTGCTGAGGATGATGCGACCGCAGGAGCTGTCGTCCAATTCAAGCTGATCCAGGCAGTAGTGCCTCTGGATGGGTAAGGCTGGAGAACCAGGTGGCGGCTCTGCATATTTAGCTCAAACCTATATTTAAAAAAAAAAAATATATATATATATATATATACAGATATCATCAGGCTTTTAAACTACAGAATGGCCAGATATTATCTGTGGGGCTTGTAAGTGGAGAAGCAAGGGTAGGCCAGAACATTATCCAGATAGTGACAATATTCGCAGAAAAAGACCACATGGTCTATCTAGTCTTCCCTAGTATATTAACTACAATAGTCCCCTTTTTACACTTAGAGATCCTGTGTGTTTATCCCATGCTTTTTTGAATGCCAATATTGTCCTCGTATCTAACTACCACATCCACTGGGAGACTATTCCATTCTTCTGTAAAGAAATATTTCTGCATATTACTCCTGCGTCTATCCACTTTCACCCTCATCCTATGTCCCCTCTGAGCAGAGCTTGCTTACAATCAAACGACTTTCCTCCTTGGCATTTATGCCGCGGAGGTATTTAAAAATCTCTATCGTAGCTCCTCTAGCCCGCCTTTCGTCTAAAGCATACGTATTAAGGTCTTTAAGTCTGTCCTCATATGCTTTATAAGGAAGACCACTAACCATTTTAGTATCCACCCTCTGCACGGACTCCAACCCGTTTATATCCTTTTGGAGGTGTGGTCTCCAGAAGTGCACACAGTACTCCAAATGAAGCCCACCAGAGACTTTTACAGAGGTATTATCACCTCCTTTTGTTCTGCTGGCACCCCAAGCACCCATCCTTACGCACCCCGAGCATCCATCTGGCTTTCGCCGTCGCCTTTTCTACCTGTTTAGCTACTTTAAGATTGTCAGACACAATCACGCCTGTGTCCCCCTCTCTTCTTTCGTGGGCAGAAGTACTTCATTCCCTACACTGTACCGTTCTCTTGGAATTTTGCAGCACAAATGTACAACCCTGCATTTTTTTAGCATTAAATCTCAGCTGCCAAATGCTAGACCACTCTTCAAGCTTAGCTACATCCCTTCTCGGGTGTCTACTCTATTGCAGATTTTGGTATCGTCTGCAAACAGGCAAACCTTATCCGACAGCCCTTCTGCAATATCACTAACAAAGATGTTAAAAAGGAATCGGACTAAGGACAGATCCCTGCAGCACACCAATGGTAACCTCCTCCTCAGAGCAAGCTCCATTTGTTTATGTCGCCTGTGCGGAACAATGTCCAAGTCTTTAATGAAATCTAAGTGTATCACATCTAGGACTCTCCCTCAATCCAACGCCCAGGTCACTCACTCAAATAAATCAAGCCATGCTGCCTTGGATTCTGCAATCCATTGGACTCCAGAAACCTCAATATCCTCTCTTTTAGCAGCCTCTCCAATCTTTTACTCGCCACAGAGGTTAGACTAACCGGCCTGTAGTTTTCAACCTCATTCTTACTTCCGCTTCTGTGTAAAGGGACCACATGCGCCTTTCTCCGTTCCTCTGGGACCACTCCTGACTCCAAAGAAGCACTGAAAAGGTCAGTCACTGGAGCCACCAGAATGTTCCGTCAGTATTTTCGTATGTATCCCCCATTCGGTCCCATCGCTTTATCTACTTTTAGTTTAGCTAGTTTCTCATGAACACAGTCTTCTGAAAATCATTCGAGCTCCCCGTCACTTCTGTTTCTATTTGTGGGTGTTTTCTGAGGTCCTGCTCCTGGCCCTTCATCTGCGAACACTGAACAGAAATATTTGTTAAGCATTTCCGCTTTATCCTTATCAGCTTCTACATATTCCTCCCCTTCAGCCTTGAGTCTGACAATACCACTTTTGCCCTCCCTCCTCTCACTAACATATCTGAAAATATATATTATCCCCCTACCCATTTTATTGCATTGGCTATTTCTTCTTCTTTTGTATCTTTGCTTTCCTGATTACTTTGATAGCTTCTCTAAGTTTTTCCAAATACAGATGCCCGTCTTCCTCTCTCTGTGAGCTCTTGTATTTCCTGAAGGCCTCCCTATTTTTCTTCACCTTTTCAGCTGCTTATATGGAGAACCACAGTGGCCTCCTTTTCTTTTTATTTACCTTTCTAACAAAAAAGGTTTGGTGCCCTTAGAATATCCCTTTTCAGTTTTGCCCACTCTTTTTCTACATCCCGCAGCAGTTCCCATTCCACTAACAACGCCTTGAAGTATTGTCCTATCCTGGCAATTCTCCAAAAGTCTTAGACCCTCGCTTTTGAATGGATTTGATCAGCCCAAGTCCTAATACCGAACCACACCATCTGGTGAACACTGGATGCGAGACGATCTCTCACTATAACATCAGAAACACTTTCCCCATTGGTAAGCACCGAGTCCAGTATGGCCCCTTCACGTGTGGGCTCTCCTACCAGTTGCCTGAATAGTTCTCCCTGTAATGAGTCCAGAATCTCCTTACTTCTAGATGACACCGCAGCAGGGATGTGCCAACCAACATCCAGAATATTGAAATCTCCTATCAGCTTCTTCCATTACAGCCTCAACATCTGGGATCTTACATCCCATGCTATGAGCATTTATACATACTGCTTTCCAGATGTTGCCCCCTTTACCTATTTCTACAGAGCTATTTGATCTTTCACTTATCTGGGGGCTTTCTTCGCCCATCCCCAATCTAGTTTGAAGCCCTCTTCTATAGGTTAGCCAGTCTGCCGCTGAATACACTTCGACCCTTCTTAAATACCTCCGTGGCATAAATGTTCAGGGAGAGAGCCTCTTTCAATTGAAAGCAAGTTCTGCTACGAGGGGACATGGGATGAGGGTGAAGGGAGATAGATTCAGCAGTGATATGCGGAAATATTTCTTTACAGAAAGAGTAGTGGATCCGTGGAATAGTCTGCCAGTGGAGGTGGTAGAGATGAGGACAGTAACTGAATTCAAAAAAGCATGGAACCAACACAGAGGATCTGTAAAGGTAAAAAGTGGACGGTTGTAGTTGTTGTTATGGAAGGACAGGCTAGATAGGCCATGTGGTCTTTTTCTGTCATCATGTTTCTATGCTTCTTGGACAGATGGGTGCCAACGCTGCTCGGCAGCCATTAAGAACATAATATATGCCTTACTGGGTCATATCAAGGTCCATCAGGCTCCAGTATCCTGTTTTCAACAGTGGACAATCTAGGACACAAGTACCTAGCAGTTTCCCCAAAAGACACAGGTTCCACGATGCTTGTATTGGGGCAAGCAGCGGATTTCCT
Source organism: Ichthyophis bannanicus (assembly GCA_033557465.1). Lineage (NCBI taxonomy): Eukaryota > Metazoa > Chordata > Amphibia > Gymnophiona > Ichthyophiidae > Ichthyophis > Ichthyophis bannanicus. The sequence continues at coordinate 210,039,006 of CM066039.1, read as the reverse complement.
GGGTCCCCTTTAATAATGGTGTGTATGGACCTTTCCTCCAGGAACTTGTCCAAACCTTTTTTAAAGCCAGCTACGCTAACGGCATTTACTACATCCTCCAAAGCATCCAGAGGGTGTAGAGAAGAAAGCACTCTATCATCCCCAGTACTCAGCACAATTTCAACTGTAGCAGCAGCAGGATTTGAGCCCTGGCTGTTCTGTTCTCCTAGGACAGGGGTCTGCAACCTTTAAGACATAAAGAGCCACTTGGACCCGTTTCCGAAGGGAAAAAAAAAACTGGGAGCCGCAAAACCATTGCGACATTTAAAACAAATCTAACACTGCATATATTGTTTCTTACCTTAATGCTATATACGACCCCCTACTTTTCCTGTTAAAATATAGGTGTTTGGCCTATACTCGCCGTATAAGACTACCCCTCTTCCTTCGCACACCAAAAAAAATACGCCAGAAAATATAACAACAAGAAGTAACAATATTTGATTTCAAAATTATGATGATTTTGTAGTCAAATCACTAATATGAAATAAAATTATTTTTTCTACCTTTGTTGTCTGACCAATTTATTCTTTGATCATGCTGGTCCCGATCTGAGGCTTCTGCTTTCCTGTCTTCTCTTAGCTCTCTTTCTGTGGTCTATGGTCCATCTGCCAGTTCTTATCTCTTCTTCGTTTTCTTCACTTCTTTCCATCAGCCTATTTCCAGTCCCAGTAACCCTCCCCAATATCAGCCCCTTTCCAGTCCTCACTCCCAGTACCTTCCAATGTCAACTTGCATTCCCATGATTGCCACTGGTGTCCATTTCCTTCCAGTCCCCCTCCTTCCCCACTGACCAGTCCCTTCTAGTACAAATACCATGGCAGCCCCTCTCAGATCCAGTTCCATTCTCCCATCCCCTCATATCAGCCCATTTGTAGCCTTAGCCCCCAGTTATCTTCCAGGGCCAGCAGCTCTATCCTCCCCTCCCCACAATCAGCCCATGCCCAGTCAAAGCCCCCCAATCAGCTCGCTTCCAGTGCTAATCCCCCCTCAACCCCATTACCAGTGCTAGCCTCCCCTAATCAGCCCAATACCAGTCCTACCCCCCATCAGCTCATTACCAGTCCTAGCCTCCCCTAATCAGCTCATTTCCAGTGCTCGTCCCCTCAACCCCATTACCTGTGCTCCATCCCTCCATGCCAGCCCCCTCCCTCCCTCCCTCCATCCATATCAGCTCCCTCCCTTCCTGTAAGCCCGCCTCCCCAATCGCTCGTTGTCAGCCCCCCTCCCTCCATGTCACCCCCTCCATCCCTCCATGTCAGCCCCCCTCCCTCCATCCATATCAGCTCCCTCCCACCATGTCAGCCCCCCTCCCTCCATCCAACCATCCATATCAGCTCCCTCCCTCCATGTCAGCCCCCCTCCCTCCATGTCAGCCCCCCTTCCTCCATCCATTCATATCTGCTCCCTCCCTCCATGTCAGCCCCCTCCATCCCTCCATTTCATCCCCCCTCTATCCATCCCACCATGTCTCCCCCCCTACCTCCATTTAAGCCCCCTCCATCCCTCCATGTCAGCCCCCCTCCCTCCATTCATTCATATCTGCTCCCTCCCTCCATGTCAGCCCCCTCCATCCCTCCATGTCAGCCCCCCTCGAACCATCCCTCCATGTCAGCCCCCTCCATCCCTCCATGTCAGCCCCCCTCCCTCCATCCATTCATATCTGCTCCCTCCCTCCATGTCAGCCCCCTCCATCCCTCCATGTCAGCCCCCCTCGATCCATCCCTCCATGTCAGCCCCCCTCCCTCCATGTCAGGCCCATCCATCCCTCCATGTCAGCCCCCCTCCCTCCATTCATTCATATCTGCTCCCTCCCTCCATGTCAGCCCCCTCCATCCCTCCATGTCAGCCCCCCTCGATCCATCCCTCCATGTCAGCCCCCTCCATCCCTCCATGTCAGCCCCCCTCCCTCCATCCATTCATATCTGCTCCCTCCCTCCATGTCAGCCCCCCTCCCTCCATCCATTCATATCAGCTTCCTCCCTTCATGTCAGCCCCCCTCCCTCCATGTCAGCCCCCCTCCCTCCATCCATTCATATCTGCTCCCTCCCTCCATGTCAGCCCCCCCCCCTCCATCCATCCATTCATATCTGCTCCCTCCCTCCATGTCAGCTCCCTCCCTTCTTCTGCAGCCGCGGCTCCCTGCCTCTTCCGGAACCGCGGCTGTGCTTTTAAAATCATCTCGGAGCCCTTCCTGTCTTGACGGGCTCCGTGCAGCATTGTCCCGCCTCCAAAACTTCCTTTAGAGGCGGGACAATGCTGCACAGAGCCCGTCAAGACAGGAAGGGCTCCGAGATGATTTTAAAAGCACAGCCGCGGTTCCCTAAGAGACAGGGAACCGCGGCTGCAGAAGAAGGGAGGGAGCCCATAACGCGACGTTTAAAGCGGGCAGTGTGTTCCGGAGCCGCGGCAAAGGTGAGAAAGAGCCGCATGCGGCTCCGGAGCCGCGGGTTGCCGACCCCTGTCCTAGGACAAGCAGGATGAGTCAGCCACACTTGGTGACGTCATCCGACGGCGCCGAGACGGAAGTACTCTCCATAGCTCAGAAGGGCTTTTGCCCTTCTGAGCATGGGCCAACTGGCCCCACCCCTCTGCCCGCCCCTAGCTAGCCAGTTTCAGTTCTTCCGCCTTGCCTGCAAGACGGATTTTGATACTCTCCACCTAAAATTAACTTAAATCATCAGGAAAACTCCTTATCTACATCTGTTTAAACTGTTTTATGCCTTGTTCTTACTTCTTCAGAGGGAACAGTCTGCAGGAGAAGATCTCCAGGACTTGGAGCTAGAAGGGAAACAGCACAGTGTAGCAGCCCAGGACGTGCCTCACAGGCCTCCGTCCCCGGCCAGCTCTCTAACAGGCCTCCTTCCCGGCCAGCCCCAGGGCGTACCTTCCGGCCAGCCCTCTAACAGGCCTCCACCGCAGTGAGTGGGCCTGATGAATAAGGCTTCTGAGGCATTATATTTACTATCACCACTGCTGTTGAGGCAGTCAACATACCGCAAGAGTGGTACTCAAAATGAGGCTCAAGTAGCCGCGGCAGATCAGGATGTGCCTAAGAAGGCCTCCGTCCTTGACCAGCTTCATCTCAGATGGTAAGCCATCCTCTTACCTCTCTCTCCTCTCCGATGGAATTGAAGAAGAAACCCTCGAGGCAGCCCGGAACACCCTCTGCGACCGGGGACCTTCGCACATGTGTGGCCTCTGTCCCTGTGCTCCTACGCTCCGGGACTTCTTCGCACGTGTGGCCCATGGAGACTGCCATCTTGGTCCGCCAGGATGCCCTGCAAGCCACACCCTCTGCATGTTTAGAAACGGGATGTGCTTTCGGGCCTCCATCCCCGGCCGCGAAACCCCGACCTCTGTTTGCCTGCTCCGCAGCCCAAACAGCTCCTGTCCGACCAGCCACGAGGCTCCTATGGCGGTCGCCATCTTGGTCGATGACATCACGACTCCTGGCTCCTCCCCCTGCGGCGCCATTGGTCAGCGCCGATCCTGCATCAGAGAAGGAGGAGCCACTCGCAGGAGACTCTCCCAGTCAGCCTGACAGTCCTGCTCGGCGCAGAGGCATTGCCAAGGACCGCACCGGCCCTCCGAACACCGGCGCAGAAGCAGCTTGGCAATCGGAGAAGCCACTCACACTGGAGACACTCCCTCCACCGGCGGTACTGTTCGGCGCAGAGGCATGGCCAACGACCGCGCCGACCCTCTGGACACCGGCGCTGAAATCACAGCAGCAGCAGAGGCAGTAGCATTCTGCATCCCGTTACAATTCCTGCCTCCCGCTACAGCACTGCTTCGCACTCCGGCGGTACTGTTCGGCGCAGAGGCATGGCCAAGGACCGCGCCGACCCTCTGGACACCGGCGTTGAAATCACAGCAGAAGCAGTAGCATTCTGCATTCCCGTTACAATTCCTGCCTCCCGCTACAGCACTGCTTCGCACTTCTGTACTGCTCCCGCGGCAGTACAGTCCCTGCTTCCCGCTGCAGTGCATATGCTAATCGAAATCTGAGGGCTGAAGGCATATTCTGCTCACTGCCTTACAAGAAGGCCGACGCTAAGAGCTCTGCTGCGGGAACTAACAGCAGGTATCCTTCATCCCTCACGCTAGCCCCCTGCCCTGGGCGCTTCATCATGCCTCCTGGTCCTGCCAGTCAGTGAGGCAGCAGCTCGGCAAATAGCAGCTCAGTATGCAGGTATTGTCCAGGCATCCTCCAGGTTCTGAGGAGGAGGGAACTCCTCTTCACAGGCCCGTTGTCGAGGGAAAGTTGCCTTTTGCCGCTGGCCGGTCACCCTAAAATCACTCTGCCCCTGCTAACAGGCATAGCACTTATTAAGACTCCTTGTGCCTTAGCGACTGCCTGCCAGGGGTACCCTGACCGCAACTAGACAAAGGAAACCCTTGCTCAGGCAGAACACATTCTTCATGGCTCTCCTGCTGGGCCTCCAGCGTAGTGGAGTGGAGCAGTAGCCTAATGTTAGAGCACGGGCAAAATGGCCATCAGAAGGGCACGCTCACCACCAGGTCCCTGTGCGCGACCCATGGCATCAGCACATCCATCCTTGGACCACAGGCAGAACCAATGCTAGTGGGCAGCTCATACATGAGCCAATGCTAGTGGGCAGCTCCTGCTATCAGCAAATCGACTCCACAGTGTGGTGCAGCGGACACAGCCAGTGCCTGTAGGATCAGAAGGTCACAGGTTCAAATCCCAGCTCGGGCTCCTGCCAACCCAGTGAGAACACATAGTGAGAACATGGTGGTGCAGTGCACTGCTTGTCCTAGGAGAACCAGTGTATTCGGAAGCAGAAGGTCACATGTTCAAGTCCCAGTTGTGGTCTCCGCCAACCAGTCCTCATATTTACAGCCTGCTTTGGACCCCAGGTAGCGTCTAAACTAACCGCAGCCAGCTCCGGTGGTCAGCAGAAGAGACCCGTGGCATCAACACAGCCACCAGTACGCAGGATCTGGGCTAGAGCGGGCAGCTTCTGCCATCGATCCTCCAGCAGCCCTTCGAAACAAAGGCAGAAGGTGCCCAGGATCAGTCTTGGCAAAGCAACCCCAGAGCGGGAGTACCCGAGGTTAGCAATCCCGCAAACATTGTGCACATCTGCCTACAGTCCCTCGGGCCCAGCTGCACCTCGGACTCTGTAGCGTGGCCCTTGCAGACAAGGGACAACTGCTCCCATATGCTCGCCTGCCTCAAATATATAAATACATCTCCACCCCACACCCTCGCCTGAGGCAGTGCTGCGCGGGGGCAACAGCCTAAATTAATAAATATATAGACAACATCTCTAGGTGTATCCCCGGATGCAGGCAGTGATTCAGCAAACCATACTTCTCCTCCCTGGTGAACCACCAGAAGCCTCACATTGACTGACTGCTGTCTAAGCTAACATCAAGACCACCGTGTCCACGTCAATCCTTCCATAACACTGGCAGGACAACCCGGGTGGGACTACAGTGCGGTACTACACACAGCCAAGGTACTTAGAACAGAGACACAATTCTTTGATGATCTTTCAGGCATGGCCTACCGTACGAAGCATGCACCTCTGGCAAACTACCCAGCTGCCGTGCAAGGCCAGAAGACTTCACAATACTAAGGACAGGGCCAAGACTCGCATCCCCGGGGCTGCGTTCATTGCTCCACAACGTTCGCAGCAAGCTATCATTAGCCCTTCAGATACAGGGACAACTGGCTACCACCAAGATTTCCCTACTAAACAAGTCCTACACAGGAACCCCAGTGAGCGACACACACTCACACAAGCCAGATCCATTTCAACGAACATCACAGGTTCAAGACCTGGCTGCAGGCCCAGTTCGGCATTGGAACACACCGCAAGAGTGCCACAACGCGCCGCCAGAGTGCCACAATGGCTTCTCTCACTAAGGCCTGATTGTCAACAGGGTGGTCATAGTCCCACACCCACGCACAAAGGGAACAGGTTCCCACTCCCTTATGATAAGCACTGTCTACCATCCTAGGAAGGTACCTAGTTCGAATCCTGAGTTGGGACTTCTAATCACCAAGCAGGATGGGTCTGGTCACTGTGCAGGAGTGGCACCTAGTTCAAAAGCAAATAAGGATGGTTCTAATTAACTTCTAAACCCCGGACTAACCCCTCTGAACCCCGGCTTACCACTGCAAGCACTTCCCACCCTTCCTGGCCGGGCTAACTGCAAGTGCCCTCCCAGAGACAGCTAACAGGTCTTACACCCGTCCTGCAGGTGGGACTCTCAACCCGGGGCATCAGCTCCGTCTTACATGGTGGGGCTGAACACTGATCGACCCTTTACGCTTCTACAAATGCACAGAGCCCAGGACATCCTCATCAGGTCGTAATTCGGACCTGGCTCCATTGGCCTCATACTTACCAATGCGATACGAATGAAACTCATGCCTTTGCGTCATCATCATGCAAATCCTATAGCGCTTGACACAAGTGCCAGACAGGTTCCCCAATCCCTGGCTTTGCGACCTCTGACAATTGCGCTCGGCAACCGCACTGACACACTACTCAACTGGCTTACATGGGGAGCATCCCGAGGACAGAACCACCACAGGCAGAACTACGGTAGAATGCCAGCAGGCTCTGCTATCCTAATGCCATTTCGGTAGCGCTCCAAACCGCTTCCCAAGTAGCGATCCAAAACGCTAGTCTTGCTATGATACCGCGGACAAGCCCGTTGGACTGCAAGATCCCTCTCGCAGAGTCTCCACGCCTTGCATATCCCCACAATCCCAAGCAGCTATGCGCCCAGGATGTACGCGAGACGGCACGCCAGCAACAGAGCACGCCAGCAACAGAGGACACAACTCCTTGTATGTGACCTCGAAAAATCCGGTGTACCCTCTACAAGAGATTCTTCTTCACCAGGAACTCAAGCAGGTGTTCCAGCCACACTTAGGGCACTACCACGCATGCAATGCCACCATGGCCGCCAGGTCATCGTGCTGGAAAATAGACATCATCCAGCCCTACGCAGCTACATGCCCAGGATATACACGAAACAGTGCACCAACAACAAGGGACCCAGCTGGTCCCAGCTTACTCTACCTCTAGGAAGTCAGCATGCCCCTCCTCCTGGCACAAGTGGAGGCTCAAACCAAACACTGGACTCTAGCCATGCCGAAGGTTCCATCGACAGCCTGTGGCCACTCCAGCAACATGGACAAATGCGTCGCTTAGCAGTCTCATGGTCTACACCATTACCTCTGCCTAGACACATGACTCATGTCCTCTACGGTATCACTCGGGTTACTTACGGTGCTAATGCTTCGTTGCAGCACTCTGGTAGCGCTGTCAACATTGATGCTGGTCCTATCCTTATTCTCTGTGACCGCCTCACTGCCATGATAGCCTTGCTCACAGTAACCACCTCGCCACTGCTCGATGTGACTACATCTCCAGGTGTACCTTAATTTCACACGTGTGCATCGCATCTGCAAGCCAGCGTACGGTAATTCACGCCCTCTGCACATGTGTGTATCGCATCTGCAAACCGGCATATGGGTAACTTCACCTCAATTACACGCTCGTACGGAAGGGACCTTCCTACTGCGCCCTCTCACAACACTGCTACTGCACAGGCGTGTATCGCCACTGCAATCTGACAGGTTTCTGTTGCTACTTCTGCTCCACAAGGGCTCATAATAGCCCTGAAGTAGTGCCTCGGCCTCCCCCCATCCACCACAGCGCGTGGCAGCTTGGGAGACACCAAGTGTGGCTGACTCATCCTGCTGTCCCCGGAGAACTCAGTTACTGGTAAGTAACTCCGTTTTCCTAACCCACTGCTCTAAGCATTATGCTATACTAGATGACTTGGAACTTCATCCCATGATCCAGGAAACCAAAACGTTCTCGATGGCACCATCCACGCAGCCATGCATTCATCTCCAGAATGCAAGCTTCCCTGCCTCAGCCTTTACCCTCTCAACAGGGATGATTGAAGAGAGCACCGCCTGCACGCCTATCTGTTTCACCCTCTGTTCCAGAGCCATGAAGTCACTTTTGATAAGCTCAGAGGGATATCTAGCAGTATCGTTTGCGTCGACACGGATGAGCAACATTGGATAATGGTCAGCAGCCTTGATTTTGGCAGCTGGCAGACTGCACACAACGTCTCTGGACATCACGTCTGGTCGGCAGATGGATGCCTCGGTACCTCTCAGAAGAGGGGCACCAACAACCAGTACCCTTCCTTGTGGTCACTGATTCGGGAACTTTGGGGTGCTCAAGCTCTGTTTCTTTCCTTTCCTTTCCTGGGATGCTTTCACCTCCTTCACTTCCTGGGCTGTATGCTGGTTCTTCAATTCAAGGGCTAGAGGAGTGGGAGTGCTGATTCTGCAGGCACTGGTGAATCGTGTCCAACTTCCTTCATTCTCTAGTGTCCCGTCTTCACTTCTGTCGGAGAGCTTGGATCTTTCAAGAAGCATCGCATCAGTGTACTTCTCACTGTCTTGAATGCTTGTGAGCCTCGCCACCTCTTCTCTGACCTCCTCCACTTGTTTTCTGAGAGCTTCAGCACGCAGGCATGCTGCACATGGAACCGGTCCTTCAACCGGCATGGGATCTCTGTCTGGACAGAGGTAAAAGCTGTAATTTGGGCAACAGCTTTGGCAATACGATGTTTCCCAGCTACCGTTCAGTTGGTGGAGCTCTGGAACCTGTTGAAGTAAAAGAGAGAGACCTACCAAAGTCCCTCAGCTGTCCTTTAAGAGAAAAAGCAGTTAACCTATTTTAAGTGTGCTCTAACAGCACTCTTTTATGTCCCTGTATGTAGCTAATTGGGGAGTTGCCCTATAAAGCAAAAATGGGAGCTGGGGTGGCTAGGGAGGGAGCTATCACCTGATGAGGTCAGTGGTTTCAAAAGAGCTAACTGTGAATGGGTAGCTGGAACAAAAAACCAATGAACTCTAACTGACAGAGCTTTGCCCAACACCACACACAAAAATAAATCCTCTCTTTTCAGAATAGTAAAAGAATTAAAACCAAAACCCCTTAAAGAACTTAAGGTGAACACTACCAACAGTCACAAGCGCTGATTCTTACCTTAAAAATGCCAAAACTGGGGTTCAAGAAGTGCCCACGCTGTGGCAGGAAGATGAACACTACCGACAGCCACGACTACTGCATCAGATGCTTGGAGCCGGATCATCAGGTACAGGACTGTTCCAAATGTTCCCGCATGTCGCCCGGAGAACGTAAGCATAGAGGCTACGCTCTCCGGGACTATCTGGCTGCTTCTGAGGCTCCCGTCACTGTTTCCTGCTCCTCTCCAACACCCGGACTTGCAACGTGCTTCTGGGTCCTCGGCCCGGGATGCGCCGCTTGCGGCCTCCTTCCTGCCTCCCAGCCTGCGCTCCAACCTGCTGGTGAGAGCCCCTTCAGCAAGCATAGAAGGCTCAGCAGCTCAGACTCTAGCTACTGTTGCCCCTACAGGCATAGCAGAGCTCTTTCATCCAGAGACGTTTCTTCTTCTAGAGATAAATCTGATGCTATTCTGGAGCTCCTTTCATGCCTGGTCAATCAGACCGCCCCCGCAGGACCCCAAACCAGACCTGCCTGCCTGCCTGCGCATCTCCAGCAACTGTCGCAACCGCACCGCAGGCCTCAACAGCCAGCTTATCCACGGACCTCAACAAGGTCACCTTCCCCCAGAGACCTCCCATCCGATGCCAGCGAAGGGGAAATCATCGACCCCACCCCCGTGGGGTCCGCCGCTTCCAAGGAGTCCGCCGGCTCGGAACCTACTAACGACAAGGAGGACTCTAAACACTATAAGCCTCACCTATCCAAAGTTCTTGAAGAAGGTGTTGTCAGCCCTGAACTTTGCTACCGACAAGGCTGCGGAGGAGCCGGAGCTACATAAGTACCTACACGGCCCAAAGCCGGCCATGCCCTTACCCATACACCAAAAACTGCGTGACAACCAGCTTTCACTGTGGCAGACCCCTACCCCTGGCTTCCTCAGGCAGCAATTCCCGCACCAGTCCATTGTCGTGTCCTCCGCCCTCAAAAAAGTCAAGTCTTCCAGGAACCTGGCCAACCATCCACCTGGAAGAGACGGTAAACTCGTGGACGACATCGGGAAGAAGGTCTACCAAGGAGCCATGTTAAGCGCCAGAATTGCGGCTCATCAATTCCAACACATCCACTTCCTGGATGGGTTGCTGGCGTCTCTCAAAAGCCGCCTCTCTGCCTTAACCAAGGACTTGCAAACCGAAACCTCCTTATCCGTTCTGGACATCACCGAATGCAGCAGACACCTGGTGGCCACCGCCATCAGGACTGCGGGGCAGCGCTCTCTGCTGGAGACTCAGAGAAAGGATCTAGGGAGCTCCTGAAGTCAGAAGAGGCTATTTTTCTTCACCGAAGAAACCATGGGGGAAATAACCTGCAAGAAGGCAGAGCAAGTACAACCCCCTAAATAAAACTGGCCAAAGTGGCACAGCTGGAATAGTTGTGTCTGCCCTGTGGATGGGTCCCCCTTGCCGCATGGCAGGTGGAGAGGGGAGGGGGGCTCGCACTAAACCGCCCGTGACGTTTTTTTTGTGAAAGACGTTAAGGCTGGGCTATCGTTAGGACTACTCTAATAAATACAATAGCCTTTTAAATATGACTACGTATCACCGTACTGGTGGGCTTTCGGGGGAGGGGGTATCTTTGCTAGCTTGGGCAGACTGGGTTCTATTCTAAATGTTCTTTGTGCATTCTACTTCATGCCCATCTGTTTTCAAATTATCTACTTTTGAAAGCTAGAGTGCCTCCTTTTTTAATTGGAAATTGTCCAAAGCCCCCCTCCCATTTGGCAGATCTTCTGATTCGTTTGATTATAGATTATTTGGCAAGTCTACAAGGCACTTTATAAACCATTTCGCACATTTGCGATCAGTGCTAACGGGGGGGTGCTTTTAATCCAAATAATCCGCTATCTGGCTGAAAACTGTGGGCTAACTTTTCCTTCTATTCGAAATCGTTGATTTTTCTAAATATCCTGGCTATGCCATTTCTTTTCTCGCCCTTCCTTTCACCGTCTCGGGGAGGTTTTTGTTTAATATCTTTACGACGTCAAAAATGTTCCCTTCCAGATAAAACCGAGGTAAGAGATGCAACTAGCTGAAAAGGGAGAGAGAGAGAGTGTGCTCTTTTTTTAAACTTCCCGTTATCGGTGTTACAAACTTCATGGTGGTGTGAGAAAGAGCAGCGGAGGTCTCTGCGAGTACGGTCCCCTGGAGGGAAAGGCGGGGCAAATTGACAGTTACGCGTTTGAAGCTTCTGTCTTCAGCCGAGTAATTTTGAAAGATCCGAAGAGCGAAAACTATCTCGATTTCTAGTTGAGCATCGCCTGATCTTAAAAAGTAATCATCCATTCTCGACCTCCCGGTATATTAGCAGATGGTGCCCTGCTTTTTTAGCTGCAGCATCGCCGGCCTTTAAGGAGGAAATGCTACACGGGGGGGGGGGGTGTCTCTGCCTAAGTTACTAGCAATTTCAAAGCACTAGGGAAACGAACGAGGGTAAACAAATATAGCTCGTTAATAATAAGAATTCATTCGGGGAAACTTGGCTCTTCACAAGACAGCGTGGGTGGCTCTGAAAAGAGCCTTTGGGTTTCCGGTCTCCGTCCCCTCAGCTTTACTTGCTCTTGGCCGCTTTGTGGCTCTCTGTTTTCTTGGGCAGCAGCACAGCCTGGATGTTGGGCAGGACGCCTCCCTGGGCGATGGTGACTCTCCCCAGCAGCTTGTTCAACTCTTCGTCATTGCGAATAGCGAGCTGCAAGTGCCTGGGGATGATGCGGGTCTTCTTGTTATCCCGCGCTGCATTACCAGCCAGCTCCAGGATCTCAGCCGTGAGATACTCCAGCACCGAAGGTCTGTAGGGCATACCTGATGGCCCTGAGTTCGAGGTGATTGATGTGGAGTGTTTGTTCCACTGCAGTCCATGCTCCTTGCGTGCTGAGGTGCCGTAGATGGGCCCCCCATCCCGTGGAGGAGGCATCCGTGGTGAGGGTGAGCTGGTGTATGCGAGGATGAAGGCATTTCCCCCCGAGAGGTTGGGTGGCTGCGTCCACCAGCGCAGGCTCTGGACCACACGGGCAGACAGCGGAATGCGAGTGCTGAGTGGTTGGGAGAGTTGCTTCCAGTGGGTCCGTAGGTGCCACTGTAGAGTGCGCATGTGCAGCCTCGCCAACGGAAGGACTGAAGTTGTTGCAGCCATGTGGCCTAGCAGACATAGCATTGCACGGGCCGAGGTGCATTTTTCTGTCGACATCTTCATGGCTAGGCGGGTGATGGTGTTGATCCGTAATTGAGGAAGAAAAGCCTTGCAGACCTTGGTATCTATTATCGCCCCGATGAACTCTGTGCGCTGGACTGGTTCCAGCCTGGACTTCTCCTTGTTGAGAAGGAAGCCCACTCTGATCAACAGGTCGGTCGTGAGCCGTACTGCCCTGTGGAGTCCCATGGCTGAATCCGCCGACAGGAGCCAGTCGTCCAGGTAGGGAAAAATGGCGACACCTTGTCTCCGGAGATGTGCAGCGACCACCGCTACGCATTTTGTGAAGACTCTGGGTGCTGGGGATAGGCCGAATGGCAGGACCCGATACTGGTAATGGGCGCCCAGCGCTGAGAATCTGAGGAATTTCCTGTGAGAAGCGTGGACCGGGATGTGGGAGTAGGCATCCTGGAGGTCCAGCGTCGCCAACCAATCCCCCGCCCTGATTAGGGGAAGGATGGAGTTGAGCGAATACATCCTGAACTTCTCTTTGATTATGAAGTTGTTCAGTCTCCGGAGGTCCAGGATAGGGCGTAGGCCCCCTTTCTTCTTGGGGATAAGGAAGTACCGGGAGTAGAAGCCAGTGTTGACCTCTCCCGGGGGTACGTGCTCTATCACCTTGGCCCGGAGGAGTTGCTGTATGAGTTCCTGTAGCGGCTGTTCCAGGTGCTGTGGAGGCTGGCTGGTAGGTCGCTTGCGCTGACATGGAGGGGAGGAGAAGGGCAAGCGGTAGCCCGACTGGACTATCTGTAAGACCCACTTGTCCGTGGTAATCTCCTGCCAGGCCGATAGGAACAGCGACAGGCGACCCCCAACCGGGGCATAGTCAGAAGGAGGAGGAATCTTTCCCGGAGTGGGAAGTGTTGGACTGCTTCTGCTTTCGCTGTCGCAGTTGCTGTCGCTGAAAGGGCGCCTTCTGATAAGTTGGCTTGAACTTTGGTGGCTGCCACTGACGGTTGGATCCATAAAATTGTTTCGAAGGGGCGAAGGGTTTTCGGAAATATGCCCCTTTCTGGTTCCAAGCGGGGCGTTCAAGGCCGTCTGCTGCTAGAGTCTTTAGTGTGGCGCAGTCCTCTTTGAGGTCTTTTACAGTGTCGGCAACCTTGTCCCCGAACAGGGAGTCACCTGAGCAGGGGGCGTCCGCAATACGGTCATGGGTGTTGTCGGAGAGTCCTGAGGCCCGGAGCCATGCCCAGCGCCGTGCTGAAATGGCCGTGCCCGCTGTTCGGACGGCAGTGTCAAATGCGTCGAAGGCCGTGCACATCAGGTGCTTGCTGCATTCAGCTAGCTCCTGCATGGAGGTTGAAGCCATTGTCCGTGAGTCCTTGGGAAGGTCCTGTAGGTGCTTTTTAAGGTCGGCTAGGAGTGCGTCCTGGAAGAGGACGTGCTGGAATTGGTGGGATGCTATTTTGGCGTTGAGCATAGCCCCTTGAAACACCTTTCTCCCAATGTCGTCTAGGCGTTTGGGGTCCCGACCTGGTGGATGGCTTGACTGGTTACGCGTGGACTTGGACCTTTTCAGGGCTGATGATACCACGATGGACTGGTGGGGTAACTGCGCTTTGGTAAATCCAGGTCCTGAGTGGACAATGTATTTGGTGTCCAAGCGCCTGGAGAAAGCTTGACCAGAAGCTGGGGACTGCCACAGCGCCAGCTGCTTGTCCTTCAATCTGCGGTGGAGGGGGAGCGCCATTGCTGGCTTGGGGCCATTCAGGTACTTCATGACCTCCGGCTCCTGTTCTTCTGATGTTACCTCCGTGGCCAGCCCCAGCTTAGAGACCACCTTCCGTAGGAACTTAGGGTAGGTGAGGTCCTCCGGCACTGGCATGGGCTCGACTGGCTCGCTAGTGTCCTTTGTATCTGGGTCCTCCCCTTCAGAGCAAGGCTCTAGTTCCTCAGCGTCGGGTTCCATTTGTGTCGGTGAAGGAGAACGCGCTCTGGATGGAGCGGGGGAGGGAGTCCGCTCCCTGGGCGAGAGACTGGGGTATATTGGGGAGTGGCCCTTCTCCGAGAGAGTCAGAATGGGACTGGTCGCCCTGCGTTGCTGGTCTGGCCGTGGGGGGGCGGTCTGCTCCACTAGGCGAGACAGGAGGCTTAGGATGGCAGAAGAGGTTGATTCTGACCTGCTGCTTCTGTGTCTCTTATAGCAGGGGGAGTTGGATCTCCTGCTGTCCCTGGAGGAGCCACCATTGTAATCCCTTGCTGCAGAGGGGGATCGATGTCTGCGCTTGGCAGACTTCTTCCTGTGGCTGTCACCGGCGCTGTGTTGACTGGGAGATTGTAAGTGGCCATCTCGCTGATTAAAGCTCCCTCGTCGGCGCTGTGAATCAGCGCGGTCTGTGGAGCGTGATAGGTGATGACAGGAGGATTCCCTGCTGTCCGCCCTATTATGCGGTTCTTCTCGTCGGCGCTGAGTGTCAACGCGATCTGGCGACTTACTGCTCAGCTGAGACTCACCGCGCCGAGCTTGGGAGTCCCGCGCCGGGGGAGAGGCAGTGATGGCTCCATAGGCTGTGGAAGTGCTGGGGATCTCCTTGTCAGCGCGTCGAGACGTGTTGGGCAGGGGGGAGGTCCTCACCTCCGTGCAGCCAATCAACGTCGAGGAGGCGGGGCCTGGCGGGGCCACGAGGGCAGCGCCATCTTGGCCAGCATGCGGACCGCATGTAGTGGATGTCCCGGGGTTGCCGTGTGCCGGAGAGGGGCTTACCCGAACGGCAGAGGCCTCTCCGGGGGCAGGACTTGCAGCGTTGTAATCAGATCGAGGAGCAGCATTTTTCTTATGCGGCGCTTTTTCGGGGGCCGCGTTTGGACGCTGGTGAGTGCTGGAGAGCCGGGAAGATGGTTTCTGGGCGGCCACAGTCTTTGATTTCTTGTCGCTGGTTTGCTTCGGGTCCCGGGACGTGGAGGCTGCTGCGGGAGAGAGCAGGTCCTTCAGAGAGTGTTCGCGGTGCCTTTTTGCTCTGGGGGACATCCTGCTGCAGCAATCGCAGTTCTCCACCTGGTGTGATGCCCCCAGGCATCTGACGCAGTGCTGATGGGTGTCAGAGATGTTCATCTTTCTGCTGCAGGTAAGGCACTTCTTAAAACCTGGTTTAGGCATACTTATGTTTAAAAGTAGGAGAGCTTGAATTTTTCCGTCTTGAGGCAAGGGCGGAAGAGAAAAAAACTGGCCGGCTAGGGGCGGGCTGGGAGGTGGGACCACCTCACACATGCTCAGAAGATTCTGAGCTAGAGAGCACTTCCGTCACGGCGCCGTCGGGGGACGACACCAGGTGTGGCTGACACATCCTGCTTGTCCTAGGAGAACTCCACTTGTTCTGTTTTACTAGAAGTAGGTGTATTGCTGTTCTACGCCCAGCATGATCTTTTTAGTGCTGACTATTCTCTGTTACGGCTCTAGCTGTGTTCTTTCGCCGTGTGCCTGGTAATGGGAAGTCTTACATGTATATATTTGTAGTATTTAGCTCACACCTTTCCAGGGAGAAATCGCGTGAGTTACATTCAGGTGCAGAATGCTGTTACTCAAATGATGTGAGAGTCAGAATATTTTTTGCATGGTGAAATGTCCTGGTTCTGAACTGCACCTATGTAGGGGGCACAGGAGCCTACGTTCAAACCACCACCGATCCAACATTCATTGATAGGAGAGAGAGAGAGAGAGAGAGCAGCTATGCAAATGCTAGGAGTCTAAAAAATAAGACGGGAGAATATATAGCACTAAATGAGAGGCTAGATATGATTGGTATCAAAGAGACATGGTGGAAGGAGGACAACCAGTGGGACAGCGTGATACCTGCGTAAAAACTACATCGTAATGATAGAGCTGATCAAATTGGTGCAGTGGTTGCGCTTTATGTCAGAGAGGGCATTGAGTCACAAAGGATTAAAGTTTTGCAAGAAACAAAATTTGCTGTAGAATCCCTATGGATTGAAATTCCATGTAAGAAAGGGGAAGGCGATGGCAGTGGGGGTGTACTATCGCCCTCCTGGCCAGAATGAACAAGCGAATGGTGAAATGCTCAAAGAAATCAGGGAAGCTAACAATATTTACAGCACAGTAATAACAATAGGTGATTTCAATTACTCCGGTATTGACTGGGTCAGTGTCACGGCAGGACATGCAAGGGAGATCAATTTTCTCGATGAAATAAATCACTGCTTCTTAGAGCAGCTGGTTCATGAACCGACCAGAGGGGAAGCCATTTTGGACCTAGTCCTTAGCGGAACACCAGATCTAGTGCAAGAGATAAGGGCGTTGGGGCCACTTGGCAATAGTGATCATAGCATGATGTCTTTTGATTTCATTAATGGAGGAGGGATGATAAGGACATCCACAGTACTACCTTTTTTAACTTTCGAAAGGGAGACTATGATAAAATGAGAAAAATAGTTAAGAAAAAACGAAACGGAGCACTTGCAAAGGTTAAAGACTTACTTCAAGCCTGGGTGTTGTCTAAAAATACTATCTTGGAATCCAAGAAAAAGGACACATTTACTCAAGTATTTAAAGGAAATTTCACAGCCGTAAACAGACTATAAATAACCTAAGCATCTAAGAGAGCTCGCTCATTCACCCCCAACTGGTCCCCTAGAATTTATAAAGGAAGCAATTGAGAGGAATAAAGAAAACTATAGGAATGACCCTGAAATTTTACCAAGCATTTACTCGGGTACTTCAGAAAAAAGTAATCCCCCAAGCCTCTCGAACCCGCGGACGCAGTACTAAAAACTCACTCCTGCGCCGCCGGGTCTCCCGAGCCAGGTCAGGAAAAATACGGACAAGACACCCCTTAAATAAGGCTTTTTTTCAGGAAAAGGAATGTTTTAACAGCCACTCCCGGTCAGAAACCAATGCTAAGGTGACTAAACAGGTAGCAGGTTTCACTAAAGCTATATCTGAACTTTCCAATAACTCAGAAATATTAAGCTCATCTAATTGTACAGGCCCGGCTGCCTCAGTAGAAACTGAAGCCTTCCGAGCTGTAGGAAGGTAATATGCCTTTACAATGGGAGGACAGGAGTCCACAGGGACCCCCAAAATCTCAACCAAATATTTTTTAAACATTTCTTTTGCAGGAATAGTAGGTACATAAGGAAAATTGACCAAACGAAGATTAGATAACTTGGAAAAGTTCTCTAATTGCTCCAACCTGATTTTCATCTGATTGGAGTCCTTAATAAATGTTTCGGGTAAAGTCTCCAACTGATTATTCTTTACAGAAACCTCTTCCAACTTTACTTTCATTAAATTCAAATCCTGCTCCGTTTTGACACTACTGGTAGAGTTCAATACAACCTGCTCCTGAAAATCCATTAATCTGGGATACAAAGGTTTCCCCTAGATGGTTAATGGCAGTCCATATCGACTCCAGGATACAATGATCCGGCCGTGGCAGGGAAAAGGAAAAAGCAGAGCCCCGTTGGACAGCCGGCAAGACTCCACAGGGCCGTAGGCTTCCAGGAGGGGGAGTTCCGGTGCCACTTCCAGACGCCACAGCGCTGCTCCCGGATCCTGTCCCGTCGAGGGGAAAACACCCTCCGACATGCTGGGCACACGCGGCCCCACTGAAGATTCAAGGGCTCCCATCGTAGGAGAGACCAACATCTCCACGCCGCACCGAGCTGACTCGGATTTTCTTGGATTCCTTGTATAGTGGGCTATTGGAGGGGTTTACTTTGGGACTATTGCTGTTAATTTTATTTCCTTTTTGTGTTATGTCTTTTCTGAAGTTTCCCCCATTACTAAGCAAGTGTGTTTACTTGTGATATGTTTGTAAAGCAATATAAATAAATAAAAATACTATCGTGGAAGCCCAGACCAGCTGTATTCCACGCCTTAAGAAAAGTGGAAGGAAGTCCAAAAAATTAAAAGCATGGTTTAAAGGAGAGGCCAGAGAGGCTGTTGTTGCCAAAAAAGCATCTTTCAGGACATGGAAGAAAGAGCCAAATGACGAAAACTGGAAACAGCGCAAGCGCTGGCGAGTTAGATGCAAGGCATTGATAAGGCAGGCAAAGAGAGAATTCGAGAAGAAGCTTGCTCTGGAAGCAAAAACGCATAATAAAGACTTTTTCAAGTACATTCGTAGCTAAAAAAAACAAAACAAAACGTGAGAGAGTCAGTTGGACCTTTAGATGATAGAGGGGTAAAAGGGTCACTAAGAGGGCACAAGGTCATAGCGGACAGACTGAATGAATTCTTCACTTCGGTCTTTACAGAGGAAGAGGCAGGGATGTTACCCATGACTGAAGTGGTATTTAAAGGTGATACTGCAGAAGAATTGAAAGAAATATCGATACACCGGGAAGATGTATCACAACTATTTGATAAACTGAAGAGCAGCAAATCACCTGGACCGGATGGTATACATCCAAGGTGTTTAAAGAACTGAAATATGAGATTGCAGACCTGCTATTAGTAATCTGTGAACTATCATTAACATCATCTGTAATACCTGAAGATTGTAGGATGGCCAATGTAACGCAAATTTTTCAAAAGAGTTCCAGGGGTGATCTGGGAAACTACAGACCGGTGAGCCTGACGTCAGAACCGGGAAAATGGTAGAAACCATCATAAAGAACAAAATTACTGAACATGTAGATAGTCATGGCTTAATGGGAGACAGCCAATATGGCTTTAGATAAGGAATATCTTGTCTTACTATTGTGTCATGTTTTTTTGAAGGTGCGAATAAACAGGTAGACAAAGGTAGGTCGGTCGATCTAGCGTATCTGGACTTTCAGAAAGCCTTTGAGAAGGTGGCATCAGAGACTTTTGGCAAAACTAAAAAGTCGTGACAAGGAGGCAGTGTGCTATTATGGATCGGGAACTGTTTAAAAGATAGAAAGCAGAGGGTAGGGCTAAATGGCCAATTTTCCCATTGTGGAGTACCCGAGGGTTCTGTGCTGGGTCCGTTTATTTCTAACATATTCATTAATGACCTTGGAAAGGGAATAACGAGCGAGGTTATCAAACTTGAAGATGACCCCAAACTATTTAAAGTTGTTAAAACCCATGAGGACTGTGGAAAATTGCAAGAGATCTTGATAAACTGGAAGACTGGGCATCCAAATGGCAGATGAAATTTAATCTGGACGTGTGCAAAGTTATGCACCTAGGAAAGAACAACCCAAACCATGCTTACATAATGCAAGGTTCCACATTAGGAACCACACCCAGGAAAAAGATTTAGGCGTCATCGTGGATAACATGTTAAAACCCTCCATCCAGTGTGCCGCGGTGGCCAAGAGAGCAAATGGAATGCTAGGTATCATAAGGAAATGAATGGAACATAAAGCAAAGGATATTATAATGCCTCTGTATCGTTCCATGGTGCGACCGCACCTTGGATATTGTGTTCAATTCTGGTCGCCGTACCTCAAAAAGGATATAGCGTTATTAGAAAAATACAGAGAAGAGCCACCAAAATGGTAAAGGATAATGCCCTATGAAGACAGGCTATGAAGGTTAGGGCTCTTCAACCTGGAAAAGAGACGGTTGAGTGGAGATATGATAGAGGTCTATAAATTAATGAATGGAGTGGGACGGGTAAACGTAGATCTATAGTTTACATCATCAGAATATAGAAAGACTAGGGGACATGCAACGAAGCTACAGGGTAACCTAGTTAAGACTAATAAGAGAAAATATTTTTTCACTCAACGTGTAATCAAACTCTGGAATTTGTTACCGGAGGATGTAGTAAAAGCTGTTAGTGTAGCTGGGTTTAAAAAAGGTTTGGACAAGTTCCTGGAGGAAAGGTCCATAAACCATTATTAAAAGGGACCCGGGATATCGCTGCTTGACCCAATACAAGCATTGTGGAACCCGTGTCTTTTGGGGAAACAGCTAGGTACTTATGACGTAGATTGGCTACTCTTGGAAACAGGATACTGGGCTTGCTGGACCGTGGTCTACCCAGTATGGCATATCTTATGTTCTTATGCGGACAGCCGAACCCACGATAGCCACCGAGGGAACAGACACCACCCCCATGACAGCAGCCTCACGCAAGATGACCTCTGGGGAAGGAAGAAATGGGCCCTTCACCATATCGACAGCAGGAATTTCCACAGTGTAGGCAAACAATGCCGACATAAGCACAGCCGCTCTCATGAGCCAAGTTCCATCAACAGGGGCCGCTTCAACAACTTTGCAGAGGCATGAGCTCACATCACCACGGATCAATGGGACGTGAACATCAAAAGGTGCGGCTTCTGCATTCATTTGCAAACCCAGCCATCCCCATCGACCCCCTTCTGATGGATTTTAGACTGCATTGCCTTCTGCTATGAACAGGCAGGCCTGTGACCTGCCGGTAGGGTCCACACACGCCAACCGATAGCCATCGTTGCTCGCCCTCGCCAACAGCCACTATGCATCTTCGGAGGACATCTGCAGGGCAGCCACCTGGGCCTCCATCCACATTTTTACCAAACATTACTGCCTTGACCGAGCCTTCCAGGATCTTTTTACCTTCGGACAGGATGTCCTCCAGGAAGGCCATCCCAGCCCAGATGCCAACGCAGTGCTCCCACAGGGAGGAAGCTGGCAGGGTAGCCGCTTGCCCAAGTTTTCAGTTGAACAAGGGCAGTATCAGAACAAAATTTAGTGTTGGACAAAGCAGCAGCATCAGACAAGGATGGTGCCCTGCCCATAGCAGTAGCAATCCCAACCCCCTACTTTCTTGTGTTGATTGTTGACTTCCCTGAGTGAATGTATAGCCGACTTAGCCTGCCTAAGGAGAATGCGAGGTTCCTAATCATAAGGGAGATCTGCAAAGGACACCTAGGAACGTTTGGCTGCACTGGTAGCAGAGAGAAGTTTTTGTCCAATCACTGCACAGGGCGGGATTTTCAAACGCGGGCGCTCGATATCCTCGCTAATTTTAAGTAGACCGGAGGGGACTTCAATCTTAATCATTTTCGGCTCCTCTATTCTTTTTTTTATAGCGGATTACTAAATTGGTTAATTTTGCTCTTCAGTTAGTCTGAACGTCGTTCCCAATCCGCGGCAATGAAGGGAAACCTCCACTAAACTCGGAAGGTGAGAAAGTGAATCAGGGAATTACATACATTTATAATTTCATTTCTTTTGACTTCTTTTCATCACTTCCCTCCAGGCTCCGATCAAAAGTTGGAAGCGTTGGCTGTATCCGATTTATCTCTGACCAATCCCGGCAAAGGGCGGGCTTTTCATACTCTGTCTAACGGCTCTTTATCCCCCCGAAGCCTATCGGGAGCCGGCACTAGGGCTATAAAAGCGGGCTGCTCGGCCACTTTTTCAGATCCAGAATATAGAAAACGGAAAGAGCGCGTGTCTATAATGGCCAGGACCAAGCAGACCGCCCGTAAATCCACTGGAGGAAAAGCTCCTCGTAAGCAGCTGGCGACCAAGGCTGCTCGTAAAAGCGCGCCGGCTACGGGCGGGGTGAAAAAACCTCATCGTTACCGACCAGGCACCGTAGCGCTCAGAGAAATCCGTCGCTATCAGAAATCCACTGAGTTGCTCATCCGTAAGCTGCCCTTCCAGCGCCTGGTCCGCGAGATCGCGCAGGATTTCAAGACCGACCTGCGCTTCCAGAGCTCGGCCGTCATGGCCCTGCAAGAGGCCAGCGAGGCTTACTTAGTTGGACTCTTTGAGGACACGAATCTCTGCGCAATCCACGCCAAGAGGGTCACCATTATGCCCAAAGACATCCAGCTAGCCCGCCGCATTCGTGGCGAGAGAGCTTAAAGAGCATCATCTCTTCTATCCTTACAACCCAAAGGCTCTTCTAAGAGCCACCACATTCCCACTCAAAAGAGCTCTCGAGTTAGTAAATCGTTAGCATGTTAGCTCAATTACTCAAATCCTTCAGGAAGTAGAAACCCGACGTGCCACTGAAGCTGACTGTTCTTTGTCCCGTTTTCCCCACTGATGCTCTAACCACTAAGCTGTTTTTGAGGCATGCTTGATGCCTTCCACGAGGAATCTCTTCTCACGCTTGAATTAGAACGGGCTGACTTTCCCTTCGGGGCAGGATGGTAAAGGATTTCGGCGTGTCGTCCCCGGTGATTTTGGAAGGATATTCTCTTCCACTTTCTCCTTACCCCCCAACAAAGTTAACGATCCTTCTCCCTGCTCGAAACCCCTAAGGATTGTGAGCAGAAAAGAAAACAAAGTTACTTACCTGTAACGGAGTTCTCCGTGGACAGCAGGATAAGTCAGCCACACCTGGTGTCGTCCCCCGACGGCGCCGTGACGGAAGTGCTCTATAGCTCAGAGACTTCTGAGCATGTGTGAGGTGGTCCCACCTCCCCAGCCCGCCCCTAGCCGGCCAGTTGGTGACTAGCTATGCCGTTGCGGCTAGGTGCGGTGCGC
Organism: Ichthyophis bannanicus; assembly: GCA_033557465.1. Classification (NCBI taxonomy): domain Eukaryota; kingdom Metazoa; phylum Chordata; class Amphibia; order Gymnophiona; family Ichthyophiidae; genus Ichthyophis; species Ichthyophis bannanicus. The sequence goes on along the minus strand of CM066039.1, from coordinate 210,016,320 downwards.
AGGCCACCCTCATGAAGGGGAGGCGGGTGGGATGGTGTGGCTGACTTATCCTGCTGTCCACGGAGAACTCCGTTACAGGTAAGTAACTTTGTTTTCTCCTAGGACAAGCAGGATGTGTCAGCCACACCTGGTGTCTTCCAAGCTATGTACACGATGAGGGAAATGAGGGAGGCATGCGTGAGATGCAAACATTTATTAGTAACAACAGGTTGATCGTGCAATAGGTGGAGTGCAAACAACAACTGTGCAAGTAGGGCTTAACTGTGCAATTTCGAACAGTGCAGTAACCATATAGACAAAGCATAAGAACAATAGTGCGTGACAATGGTGCAAGACACAATAGTGCATGGACAATAGTGCAAGAACAATAGTGCAAGAACAATGATGCATACACAAGTAAGTAACTAGTGCAATCTTTCAGGGCAAGGTGACAGAAGGACAGTGTCCCAGAGTTCAGTCCCGTGCGGCGCTTGCCCTCTCTGGCGCCAGGGCTGCGGATAGGACCGCTCGGCCGAAAGAGCCGTCTGTCTCGGATTGGGTGTCGAGGCAGTAGTGTTTCTGGAAGGTGAGGTGAGAGGACCAAGTGGCGGCTCTGCAGATCTCGATCACTGGAATCTCCTGAGCACAGGCCAAGGAAGTGGCTATTGCGCGGAGCTGGTGCGCACTCGCCTTGTTTGCCGGGAGTGCGCCCGCCTTCTGCAGACAATAGGCCACGCAGGTTGAGATCCAGAGGGAAAGCGTACGTTTGGTAACAGGTCTCCCAGGTTTGTTCGGGTCATAGGAGACGAACAGCTGTGTCCCCCGACGAGTGGCAGATGTTCTGTCGATGTAGGTGCGTAACGCACGCACGCAATCTAGAGAATGAAGACGTTGCTCCTCTGGGGATGAATGTGGTGCTGGGAAGAAGGATGGGAGCTCTACTGCCTGGTTGATGTGAAAGGCGGAGGCCACCTTTGGCACAAATTTGGGGTGAGTCCGCAGGGACGCCCGGTTGTGATAGAGCTGCGTGTATGGCGGGTGTGCCACCAGAGCCTGCAGCTCACTGACCCTCCTGGCAGAGGTGATGGCGACGAGGAAAAGGGTCTTCCAGGCGAGATATTTTCCTTCGGCTGTGGCCAGTGGTTCGAAGGGCGCTTGCGTAAGCTGTTGTAGAACGAGGTTAAGGTCCCAGGAGGGTACCGGTTTCTGTACCGGGGGCTTTAGATTCCGTAGCCCTCTCATGAAGCGGGTGACAATTGGAAGGGTGGCAATGGAGCCTGAAGTCGTGTCATCCGTGCGTTCGTGCAGGGAGGCAATGGCAGCTAGGTGTACCTTGATGGATTGTGGCTGTAACCCCGATCTGCAGAGGAGTGCCAGATACTGAAGGATTGTGGGTATCGGGCACGAGGCAGGTTCTATTCCGTGGTCCTTGCACCAGATGGTGAAGCGTTTCCATTTGAGGCCATATGCTTTTCTGGTAGATGGTCTCCGTGAAGCCAGGACAATTTGTTGCACATCCGGAGGAAGGTGTGAGCCGTTGAAGGTTAACCTTTCAGCCTCCAGGCTGTCAAAGCAAGTGTCTGGAGATTGGGGTGCCAGGTCAGGCCCCCGTTCTGGGTTAAGAGGTCTGGTCTCAGAGGTAGTCTGATCGGAGGCTCTTGCGCGAGCTGCAACAACAGGGAGAACCACATCTGTCTTGGCCAATAAGGGGCGACCAGAATCACCTGCACCTTCTCCTCGATGATACGTTGTATCGTGTTTGTCAAGAGAGGTGTCGGAGGGAAGGCGTAGGCCATCTCCCAACTGCTCCAGGGGATGGCGAATGCATCCGAGGCTACTCTCTGCTGTGACGGGCGCTTGGAGCAGAACAAGGGGCATCTTGTGTTTTCCTCTGTCGCGAAGAGGTCGATCTGGGGTTTTCCCCAGCGCTGGAAGAGGGTGCGCGTCACTTCCGTGTGGAGCATCCATTCGTGAGGTTGAAGCTGCCTGCTGAGCCTGTCCGCTACGGCGTTCTGATCCCCTGGAAGGTACGTTGCTTGGAGTGTGCAATTGTGGTGCAGCGCCAGAGCCCATGTGTCGAGGGCTTCCTTGCATAGGGAATGGGAGCGAGTGCCCCCTTGCTTGTTTATATAGAACATGGCAACTTGATTGTCCGTCTGTACCAAGACTGCTTTCCCTTTCAGTTTGGGGATGAACGTCTGTAGGGCATACCTGATGGCCCTGAGCTCGAGGTGATTGATGTGGAGGGTTTGCTCCGCTGCGGTCCATGCTCCTTGCGTGCTGAGGTGCCGTAGATGGGCTCCCCATCCCGAGGAGGAGGCATCCGTGGTGAGGGTGAGCTGGTGTATGCGTGGGTGAAGGCACTTGCCCACCGAGAGGTTGGATGGCTGTGTCCACCAGCGCAGGCCCTGGACCACGCGGGCAGATATCGGGATGCGAGTGTTGAGTGGTTGGGAGAGTTGCTTCCAGTGCGTCCGTAGGTGCCACTGCAGGGTACGCATGTGCAGCCTCGCCAATGGGAGGACAGAAGTCGTTGCAGCCATGTGGCCTAGCAGACAGAGGATCGCGCGGGCCGAGGTACGTTGCTCCGCCGACATCTCCTTGGCTAGGCGGATGATGGTGTTGATCCGTAGTTGGGGCAGAAAAGCCTTGCAGGCTTTGGTATCTATTATCGCCCCGATGAACTCGATGCGCTGGGCTGGCTCCAGCCTGGACTTCTCCTTGTTGAGAAGGAATCCCACTCTGGTCAGCAGGTCTGTCGTTAGGCGTACCGCTTTGTGAAGTCCGTAAGCTGAATCCGCCGACAGGAGCCAGTCGTCCAGGTAGGGAAAGATGGCGACGCCTTGTTTGCGGAGGTGCGCCGCTACCACCGCCACACACTTTGTGAAGACTCTGGGTGCTGGAGATAGGCCGAATGGCAAGACTCGGTACTGGTAATGGCAACCCAGTGCTGTGAATCGGAGGAATTTCCTGTGAGAAGCGTGGACCGGGATGTGGGAGTAGGCGTCCTGGAGGTCCAGCGTCGCCAACCAGTCCCCCGCTCTGATGAGGGGAAGGATGGAGTTGAGCGAATACATCCTGAACTTCTCTTTGATTATGAAGTTGTTCAACTTCCTGAGGTCCAGGATAGGACGTAGGCCCCCTTTCTTCTTGGGGATAAGGAAGTACCGGGAGTAGAAGCCAGTGTTGACCTCTCCCGAGGGCACTCGCTCTATCACTTTGGCATGGAGGAGTTGTTGTAAGAGTTCCTGCAGCGGCTGTTCCAGGTGCTGCGGAGGTTGGCTGGTAGGTTGCTTGAGCTGACGTGGAGGGGTGGAGAAGGGCAAGCGGTAGCCCGACTGGACTATCTGCAGGACCCACCTGTCCGTGGTGATCTCTTGCCAGGCTGAGAGGAACAGCGACAGGCGACCCCCAACCGGGGTATAGTCAGAAGGCGGCGGGTTCTTTCCCAGAGTGGGAGGGGTTGGACTGCTTCTGCTTGCGCTGACGCGGTTGCTGTCGCTGAAAGGGCGCCTTTTGATAGCTTGGCCTTGATTTTGGCGGCTGCCACTGACGGTTGGAGCCATAGAATTGTTTAGAAGAGGCGAAGGGCTTTCTGGAGTAGCCCCCTCTCTGGTTCCAAGAGGGGCGTTCAAGGCCGTCTGCTGCTAGAGTCTTTAAGGTGGTGTAATCCTCTTTGAGGCCTTTCACCGTGTCGGCTACCTTGTCCCCGAACAGGGAGTCACCTGAGCAGGGGGCGTCCGCAATCCGGTCATGGGTGTTGTCAGAGAGTCCTGAGGCTCGGAGCCACGCCCAGCGGCGGGCCGAGATGGCCGTGCCGGTTGTTCGGATGGCAGTGTCAAATGCATCGAAAGCAGTGCACATCAGATGCTTGCTGCATTCCGCTAACTCATGCATATAGGTTGCAGCCGTTGATCGTGAGTCCTTGGGAAGATCCTGTAGATGCTTCTTAAGGTCGGCTAGGAGGGCGTCCTGGAAGAGGACGTGCTGAAATTGGTGGGCTGCTATTTTGGCGTTGAGCATAGCCCCTTGAAACACTTTTCTCCCAACGTCGTCCAGGCGTTTGGGGTCCCGACCAGGAGGATGGTTTGTCTGGGTACGCATGGACTTGGATCTCTTGAGAGCTGAGGACACCACGATCGACTGGTGGGGTAACTGAGTTTTGGTGAATCCAGGTCCCGAGTGGACAATATATTTGTTGTCCATACGCCTGGAGAAGGCTTGACCGGATGCTGGGGACTGCCAGAGTTTCAGCTGCGTGTCCTTCAATTTGCGGTGGAGGGGAAGAGCCATGGCTGGTTTTGGACCGCTGAGGTACTTCATGACCTCGGGATCTTTTTCGTCTGTTGATTCCTCGGTGGTCAGACCCAGCTTAGAGACCACCTTCCTGAGGAATTTGGGGTAGGTGAGGTCCTCAGGTACTGTGGGTGGAGGCTCGTCTGCCTCGTCCGTTGTGTTTTTGAAGTTGTCAGAGCCTGGCGCTGATTCCTCCACCTCAGAGCAAGGCTCCTGGTTCTCAGTGTCGCTCGCTCCCGAGTCCAGTCGTGCTGGTGAGGGAGATCGCGCTCTGGAGGGGTCAGGGGAGGGAGTCCGTGCTCTAGGCGAGAGTCTGGGGTACAGAGAGTGAGTCTCTTCTGGGCTAATAGCCCTACGTTGCTGGTCTGGCCGCAGTGGAGCAGTCTGTTCCACCAGGCGTGATAGCAGATTCAGGATGGCAGAAGAGGTGGATTCAGATCTGCTGCTCCTATGCCTCTTACTGCGATGAGAGCTGGATCTCCTGCTGTCGGTGGAGGAAGCGCGACGGGAATACCTTTCCTCTGAGGGGGATCGATGTCTGCGCTTGGCAGACTTTTTCCTGCTCTTCTCCTCATCAGAGCGCTGACAGGGGGGTGCCCTGATGTCAGCGAGGTGCTCGTGGTTCCCTCGTCGGCGCTGAGGATCAGCGCGGTCTGTGGAGCAGGAACGGTGTTGCCGGGGGGATTCCCCGCTTCTAGCCTGTTGATGTGGTGTCCCTTCGCGGCGCGGGAGAGCCGCGTGATCAGCAGAGCCGGCGCGGCGTTCAGCAGAGCCGGCGCGGCGTTCAGCAGAGCCGGCGCGGCGTTCAGCAGAGCCGGCGCGGCGTTCTGCAGAGCCGGCGCGGCGATCAGCAGAGCCTGCGCGGCGGTCAGTGTCCCTGCGCCGGTGCGAAGAAGCCCGTGCTTGTTGCTCGTGTGCCGAGGGAGATGGGGCTGAGTCAGCTGGCCTTGAAGAGTTGATCCGGGATTCCCCATCGGCGCGTGATGACGTGCCGAGCAGGGGGGAGGGCTGTCTGCTGGAGGAGCCGCTGCAGCCAATAGGAGAGGAGGAGGCGTGTCCGGAGGAGTGGCCTGGCGGGGCCACGAGGGCAGCGCCATCTTGGCCGGCAGGAGGACCGCGTGGCCGGGGAGAAGGTCCCTGGATGGAGCCAACCGGAGAGGGGCTTACCGAACTGGCAGAGGCCTCTCCGGGGGCAGGACGTTCAGAGCGGTCAAGATTCTTTTTCAGCCGTGGTTTCTTAGAGGCAGCGTTTTTCGGAGCACCGGAGTGCTCGGCAGGGTTAACAGGCTTGGAATGCTTACTTTTGGATTTTTCCGTGTCCCGGGATGTGGAAGGTGCAGCGGGGGAGAGAAGGTCTCTCAAAGACTGCTCCCGGTGCCTCTTGGCTCTGGGGGACATCCGGCCGCAGCTGTCGCAGTTCTCCACTTCGTGGGAAGCCCCCAGGCATTTGACACAGTTATGGTGAGTGTCGGAGATATTCATCTTCCTGTTGCAGGTAAGGCACTTTTTGAAACCTGGTTTGATCCTTTTGTGGTCTAGTATAGGCATTTAAACGTTGAAGGTGTAAGAGAGCTAGCAAGTCCGTCTTGAGGCGAAGGCGGAAGGAAAAAAAACTGGCCGGATAGGGGCGGGCTGGGGAGGTGGGACCACCTCACACATGCTCAGAAGTCTCTGAGCTATAGAGCACTTCCGTCACGGCGCCGTCGGGGGATGACACCAGGTGTGGCTGACACATCCTGCTTGTCCTAGGAGAAAGCGCGTTTCCCTCATCCATTTACAATTGTGAAACACGAGAAGAAACCCCTCGGGTGATAAGGAGTCGAGCAGAAAGCCCTCTCCCGGGATAGCAAAGGAATTTGAACTTCCTCGTCCTGCCGCTTTAGCATACATGACACATCTGAAAGCATCGGGGGTCTCCGCCTATCAGCGCCTGCTAGTTTCTTATAAAGCGATTGAATACAAAATAAATCATCCAGCTCTTTCCTTGATCTAGATGGTGGCTCTGAAAAGAGCCTTTGGGTTTACAAAGAGATGACGACAAAAGGTAGAAATCTTCATTTTTTCTTAGGCGCCCCCTTCGTGGCTTTCGCTGCTTTGGGCTTAGCAGGCTTTGCCGGGCTCTTTTTCGCCTTTGGTTTCACAGGCTTGGCTTTTGCCGGGCTCTTGACGGCCTTTTTGGGCTTCGCCGCTTTTGGCTTCTTGGGGCTCTTGGCTACCTTCTTAGTAGCAGCCGCCGCCGGTTTCTTGGCTCTCTTCGGGCTCTTTTTCACTCCCGCAGCCGCTGATTTTTTCGGTTTCTTTGCCGCCGGTTTCTTGCTTTTGGGCGCGCTCTTCTTGCTCTCTGGCTGCTTCTTGTTCAATTTAAAGGATCCCGAAGCTCCGCTGCCCTTCGTCTGCAGCAGGTTGCCTTTGCTGACCAAGCTCTTGACGGCCAACTTCAGGCGGCTGTTGTTCTTCTCCACGTCGTAGCCCGAGGCTGCCAGATGCTTTTTCAGGGCAGCTAGGGACACGCCGCTGCGATCCTTGGAGGCTGAAACAGCCTTGACTATGAGCTCGGAGACGCTGGGACCCGAGGTCTTGCGCGCCTTGGAAGTTCCCGACGGCTTCTTGGACTTCTTTTTGGCGACGCCGGTAGCAGCAGGAGGCGGAGCCGCGGCTGCTGGAGCGGTTTCGGCCATTCCGTACAGAGGGCTCGGAGCTGGCCTACTAAAAAAAACAAAAAGCAAACAAAACAACCGCCTACTTACGGAAATGAGGACTTGCTTGGCCCACTAAGTCCCTCTATTTATAGCGGCAGCCGCCTTCTGATTGGCTGTCTGCACGCTCATTGCCTGCCTGCCTGCCCGAGACGCTTCAATCTAGGGCTCCTCTCGCCCTGTGTTTCTTCAATGGGCAAAATTCACTTTTAATAATCGAATGATGTTCATTTACAAGAACATTCTCACTCGGGTTACTAAACAAGAGTTTAGACATTTGAGTAAACGCCGTCTCTCGTTTAAATGTGCATTAAGAAAGTCTTAAAGATGCCTCGAACTGCACCTTTCAGGCGTCTTTTTTTCCGAAGCGGGGCAGAAATCATTTTTATCTGTGAAAATAAACACGAACTCGGCATGAGCGTTGACATAAACTCTCTCAAACAATTTTTCAAGAGCAGTAAAACGACACTGCTTCCAAATCAGCTGCTTCTTTCGAAAACTCTCAACTACGAACAGAGATCTAACGGAAGGCAAATAGCACACGTATTTCGGCACTATCCTGTTAAAAGCCATCAGAAGAAGGAGTTGACCTTGTTAAAAATGGTGTCGCAAATTAAGAGCAATGTCTTAATTATAACCTTTTAAAAGGGAAATGCCTTTCCGCTCTCTTTTATCTCTCTCATAGGGAATGCCCTTAACATTTTCCCGAACGACATATACTCTCTTACCCCACCACCACCCACACGGAGAATACTCTCAATAGTGAAGTGCCATACTGGGTCAGATTAAGGGTCCATCAAGCCCATTTCTAACAGTGACCAATTCAGGTCACAACTACCCCGCGTGCCCTGAAAGTATCCAGATGTCATTCTACTTTATCCCCAGGGGCCAGGGCCTCTGCAACCCCATAAAAACCTGGGCAAATGGGTGAGAATGGGTACCCCTTCATCCCCCCAGAGCAGCACAGTCAGTGGTTCTGTTCCTCCCTTCTGCTCTCTCAAGCCGAACAGACCGGAAGCAGAGAAAGTGAGGTTACTTAGCTGTAACGATGGTTCTCTGTGGACAGCAGGATAGGCCAGTCACATCTGGAAGTGCTCTCCTATAGCTCAGAAAGGCAGAGCATGTGCCTAGTTGGCCCTAGCCCCTGGCTCTTTCAGTCCCGAGCCGAGGCTCTCACGGGTTGGGATTGGAATTTCCACATGCGCTGGATGCTCCACTGGCTTTGTCCTTCAGGGAGGGGGGTTGAGTACGTTTGGCTGACTTATCCTGCTCTCTACGGAGAACCCCTTACAGGTAAGTAATAACCATTACGGCGGCGGTTCAACGATCCTGGTAAACGTACAACATAGGGGCTTGTTTACAAAGCCGCGGTAGCGGTTTGCGATCGTAATCGGAGCCGCGGCCCCATTGATTTCAATGGGGCCGCGGCTGCGATCGCGATCGCGAACCACTACCGCGGCTTTGTAAACAAGCCCCATAGCGTAACAAGAACTACAACAAACCTCATGATTGTAGTACAGCATAACAGTGGTTGAAACAGATCAATGGTAACATAACACGGTCATCGTAACGTAACAAATGTGCTTAACCTAGCCCGTGTACAGGTGCGATATCAGTCAACAGGTAACAGTCTCAGAGTCAAAGGACGCAGGCGGTGGGTTCTAATTGTCTCGGCATCCGAATGAGGTCCGGAGGCCTCTTTCCAGTCCTCTTGGGCAAGGGGTGGACCGTCGTGGTCCCGCCGGGCGATCGTGCTGAGGATGATGCGACCGCAGGAGCTGTCGTCCAATTCAAGCTGATCCAGGCAGTAGTGCCTCTGGATGGGTAAGGCTGGAGAACCAGGTGGCGGCTCTGCATATTTAGCTCAAACCTATATTTAAAAAAAAAAAAAAAATATATATATATATATATATACAGATATCATCAGGCTTTTAAACTACAGAATGGCCAGATATTATCTGTGGGGCTTGTAAGTGGAGAAGCAAGGGTAGGCCAGAACATTATCCAGATGGTGACAATATTCGCAGAAAAAGACCACATGGTCTATCTAGTCTTCCCTAGTATATTAACTACAATAGTCCCCTTTTTACACTTAGAGATCCTGTGTGTTTATCCCATGCTTTTTTGAATGCCAATATTGTCCTCGTATCTAACTACCACATCCACTGGGAGACTATTCCATTCTTCTGTAAAGAAATATTTCTGCATATTACTCCTGCGTCTATCCACTTTCACCCTCATCCTATGTCCCCTCTGAGCAGAGCTTGCTTACAATCAAACGACTTTCCTCCTTGGCATTTATGCCGCGGAGGTATTTAAAAATCTCTATCGTAGCTCCTCTAGCCCGCCTTTCGTCTAAAGCGTACGTATTAAGGTCTTTAAGTCTGTCCTCATATGCTTTATAAGGAAGACCACTAACCATTTTAGTATCCACCCTCTGCACGGACTCCAACCCGTTTATATCCTTTTGGAGGTGTGGTCTCCAGAAGTGCACACAGTACTCCAAATGAAGCCCACCAGAGACTTATACAGAGGTATTATCACCTCCTTTTGTTCTGCTGGCACCCCAAGCACCCATCCTTACGCACCCCGAGCATCCATCTGGCTTTCGCCGTCGCCTTTTCTACCTGTTTAGCTACTTTAAGATTGTCAGACACAATCACGCCTGTGTCCCCCTCTCTTCTTTCGTGGGCAGAAGTACTTCATTCCCTACACTGTACCGTTCTCTTGGAATTTTGCAGCACAAATGTACAACCCTGCATTTTTTTAGCATTAAATCTCAGCTGCCAAATGCTAGACCACTCTTCAAGCTTAGCTACATTACTTCTCGGGTGTCTACTCTATTGCAGATTTTGGTATCGTCTGCAAACAGGCAAACCTTATCCGACAGCCCTTCTGCAATATCACTAACAAAGATGTTAAAAAGGAATCGGACTAAGGACAGATCCCTGCAGCACACCAATGGTAACCTCCTCCTCAGAGCAAGCTCCATTTGTTTATGTCGCCTGTGTGGAACAATGTCCAAGTCTTTAATGAAATCTAAGTGTATCACATCTAGGACTCTCCCTCAATCCAACGCCCAGGTCACTCACTCAAATAAATCAAGCCATGCTGCCTTGGATTCTGCAATCCATTGGACTCCAGAAACCTCAATATCCTCTCTTTTAGCAGCCTCTCCAATCTTTTACTCGCCACAGAGGTTAGACTAACCGGCCTGTAGTTTTCAACCTCATTCTTACTTCCGCTTCTGTGTAAAGGGACCACATGCGCCTTTCTCCGTTCCTCTGGGACCACTCCTGACTCCAAAGAAGCACTGAAAAGGTCAGTCACTGGAGCCACCAGAATGTTCCGTCAGTATTTTCGTATGTATCCCCCATTCGGTCCCATCGCTTTATCTACTTTTAGTTTAGCTAGTTTCTCATGAACACAGTCTTCTGAAAATCATTCGAGCTCCCCGTCACTTCTGTTTCTATTTGTGGGTGTTTTCTGAGGTCCTGCTCCTGGCCCTTCATCTGCGAACACTGAACAGAAATATTTGTTAAGCATTTCCGCTTTATCCTTATCAGCTTCTACATATTCCTCCCCTTCAGCCTTGAGTCTGACAATACCACTTTTGCCCTCCCCCTCCTCTCACTAACATATCTGAAAATATATATTATCCCCCTACCCATTTTATTGCATTGGCTATTTCTTCTTCTTTTGTATCTTTGCTTTCCTGATTACTTTGATAGCTTCTCTAAGTTTTTCCAAATACAGATGCCCGTCTTCCTCTCTCTGTGAGCTCTTGTATTTCCTGAAGGCCTCCCTATTTTTCTTCACCTTTTCAGCTGCTTATATGGAGAACCACAGTGGCCTCCTTTTCCTTTTATTTACCTTTCTAACAAAAAAGGTTTGGTGCCCTTAGAATATCCCTTTTCAGTTTTGCCCACTCTTTTTCTACATCCCGCAGCAGTTCCCATTCCACTAACAACGCCTTGAAGTATTGTCCTATCCTGGCAATTCTCCAAAAGTCTTAGACCCTCGCTTTTGAATGGATTTGATCAGCCCAAGTCCTAAAACCGAACCACACCATCTGGTGAACACTGGATGCGAGACGATCTCTCACTATAACATCAGAAACACTTTCCCCATTGGTAGGCACCGAGTCCAGTATGGCCCCTTCACGTGTGGGCTCTCCTACCAGTTGCCTGAATAGTTCTCCCTGTAATGAGTCCAGAATCTCCTTACTTCTAGATGACACCGCAGCAGGGATGTGCCAACCAACATCCAGCATATTGAAATCTCCTATCAGCTTCTTCCATTACAGCCTCAACATCTGGGATCTTACATCCCATGCTATGAGCATTTATACACACTGCTTTCCAGATGTTGCCCCCTTTACCTATTTCTACAGAGCTATTTGATCTTTCACTTATCTGGGGGCTTTCTTCGCCCATCCCCAATCTAGTTTGAAGCCCTCTTCTATAGGTTAGCCAGTCTGCCGCTGAATACACTTCGACCCTTCTTAAATACCTCCGTGGCATAAATGTTCAGGGAGAGAGCCTCTTTCAATTGAAAGCAAGTTCTGCTACGAGGGGACATGGGATGAGGGTGAAGGGAGATAGATTCAGCAGTGATATGCGGAAATATTTCTTTACAGAAAGAGTAGTGGATCCGTGGAATAGTCTGCCAGTGGAGGTGGTAGAGATGAGGACAGTAACTGAATTCAAAAAAGCATGGAACCAACACAGAGGATCTGTAAAGGTAAAAAGTGGACGGTTGTAGTTGTTGTTATGGAAGGACAGGCTAGATAGGCCGTGTGGTCTTTTTCTGTCATCATGTTTCTATGTTTCTTGGACAGATGGGTGCCAACGCTGCTCGGCAGCCATTAAGAACATAATATATGCCTTACTGGGTCATATCAAGGTCCATCAGGCTCCAGTATCCTGTTTTCAACAGTGGACAATCTAGGACACAAGTACCTAGCAGTTTCCCCAAAAGACACAGGTTCCACGATGCTTGTATTGGGGCAAGCAGCGGATTTCCTGGGTCCCCTTTAATAATGGTGTGTATGGACCTTTCCTCCAGGAACTTGTCCAAACCTTTTTTAAAGCCAGCTACGCTAACGGCATTTACTACATCCTCCAAAGCATCCAGAGGGTGTAGAGAAGAAAGCACTCTATCATCCCCAGTACTCAGCACAATTTCAACTGTAGCAGCAGCAGGATTTGAGCCCTGGCTGCTCTGTTCTCCTAGGACAGGGGTCTGCAACCTTTAAGACATAAAGAGCCACTTGGACCCGTTTCCGAAGGGAAAAAAAAAACTGGGAGCCGCAAAACCATTGCGACATTTAAAACAAATCTAACACTGCATATATTGTTTCTTACCTTAATGCTATATACGACCCCCTACTTTTCCTGTTAAAATATAGGTGTTTGGCCTATACTCGCCGTATAAGACTACCCCTCTTCCTTCGCACACCAAAAAAAATACGCCAGAAAATATAACAACAAGAAGTAACAATATTTGATTTCAAAATTATGATGATTTTGTAGTCAAATCACTAATATGAAATAAAATTATTTTTTCTACCTTTGTTGTCTGACCAATTTATTCTTTGATCATGCTGGTCCCGATCTGAGGCTTCTGCTTTCCTGTCTTCTCTTAGCTCTCTTTCTGTGGTCTATGGTCCATCTGCCAGTTCTTATCTCTTCTTTCGTTTTCTTCCAGTCCCCCTCCTTCCCCACTGACCAGTCCCTTCTAGTACAAATACCATGGCAGCCCCTCTCAGATCCAGTTCCATTCTCCCATCCCCTCATATCAGCCCATTTGTAGCCTTAGCCCCCAGTTATCTTCCAGGGCCAGCAGCTCTATCCTCCCCTCCCCACAATCAGCCCATGCCCAGTCAAAGCCCCCCAATCAGCTCGCTTGCAGTGCTAATCCCCCCTCAACCCCATTACCAGTGCTAGCCTCCCCTAATCAGCCCAATACCAGTCCTACCCCCCATCAGCTCATTACCAGTCCTAGCCTCCCCTAATCAGCTCATTTCCAGTGCTCGTCCCCTCAACCCCATTACCTGTGCTCCATCCCTCCATGTCAGCCCCCTCCCTCCCTCCATCCATATCAGCTCCCTCCCTCCATGTCAGCCCGCCTCCCCAATCCCTCCATGTCAGCCCCCCTCCCTCCATGTCAGCCCCCTCCATCCCTCCATGTCAGCCCCCCTCCCTCCATCCATATCAGCTCCCTCCCTCCATGTCAGCCCCCTCCCTCCATCCATCCATCCATATCAGCTCCCTCCCTCCATGTCAGCCCCCCTCCCTCCATCCATTCATATCAGCTCCCTCCCTCCATGTCAGCCCCCCTCCCTCCATGTCAGCCCCCCTCCCTCCATCCATTCATATCTGCTCCCTCCCTCCATGTCAGCCCCCTCCATCCCTCCATGTCGGCCCCCCGCGATCCATCCCTCCATGGCAGCCCCCCTCCCTCCATGTCAGCCCCCTCCATCCCTCCATGTCAGCCCCCCTCCCTCCATCCATTCATATCTGCTCCCTCCCTCCATGTCAGCCCCCTCCATGTCAGCCCCCCTCGATCCATCCCTCCATGTCAGCCCCCCTCCCTCCATGTCAGCCCCCTCCATCCCTCCATGTCACCCCCCTCCCTCCATTCATTCATATCTGCTCCCTCCCTCCATCCCTCCATGTCAGCCCCCCTCGATCCATCCCTCCATGTCAGCCCCCCTCCCTCCATGTCAGCCCCCTCCATCCCTCCATGTCAGCCCCCCTCCCACCATCCACTCATATCTGCTCCCTCCCTCCAGGGCACCCCCCCTCCCTCCATGTCAGCCCACTCCATCCCTCCATGTCAGCCCCCCTCCCTCCATCCATTCATATCAGCTCCCTCCCTTCATGTCAGCCCCCCATCCCACCATGTCAGCCCCCCTCCCTCCATCCATTAATATCTGCTCCCTCCCTCCATGTCAGCCCCCCCCCCTCCATCCATCCATTCATATCTGCTCCCTCCCTCCATGTCAGCTCCCTCCCTTCTTCTGCAGCCGCGGCTCCCTGCCTCTTACGGAACCGCGGCTGTGCTTTTAAAATCATCTCGGAGCCCTTCCTGTCTTGACGGGCTCCGTGCAGCATTGTCCCGCCTCCAAAACTTCCTTTAGAGGCGGGACAATGCTGCACGGAGCCCGTCAAGACAGGAAGGCCTCCGAGATGATTTTAAAAGCACAGCCGCGGTTCCCTAAGAGACAGGGAACCGCGGCTGCAGAAGAAGGGAGGGAGCCCATAACGCGACGTTTAAAGCGGGCAGTGTGTTCCGGAGCCGCGGCAAAGGTGAGAAAGAGCCGCATGCGGCTCCGGAGCCGCGGGTTGCCGACCCCTGTCCTAGGACAAGCAGGATGAGTCAGCCACACTTGGTGACGTCATCCGACGGCGCCGAGACGGAAGTACTCTCCATAGCTCAGAAGGGCTTTTGCCCTTCTGAGCATGGGCCAACTGGCCCCACCCCTCTGCCCGCCCCTAGCTAGCCAGTTTCAGTTCTTCCGCCTTGCCTGCAAGACGGATTTTGATACTCTCCACCTAAAATTAACTTAAATCATCAGGAAAACTCCTTATCTACATCTGTTTAAACTGTTTTATGCCTTGTTCTTACTTCTTCAGAGGGAACAGTCTGCAGGAGAAGATCTCCAGGACTTGGAGCTAGAAGGGAAACAGCACAGTGTAGCAGCCCAGGACGTGCCTCACAGGCCTCCGTCCCCGGCCAGCTCTCTAACAGGCCTCCTTCCCGGCCAGCCCCAGGGCGTACCTTCCGGCCAGCCCTCTAACAGGCCTCCACCGCAGCGAGTGGGCCTGATGAATAAGGCTTCTGAGGCATTATATTTACTGTCACCACTGCTGTTGAGGCAGTCAACATACCGCAAGAGTGGTACTCAAAATGAGGCTCAAGTAGCCGCGGCAGATCAGGACGTGCCTAAGAAGGCCTCCGTCCTCGACCAGCTTCATCTCAGATGGTAAGCCATCCTCTTACCTCTCTCTCCTCTCCGATGGAATTGAAGAAGAAACCCTCGAGGCAGCCCGGAACACCCTCTGCAACCGGGGACCTTCGCACATGTGTGGCCTCTGTCCCTGTGCTCCTACGCTCCGGGACTTCTTCGCACGTGTGGCCCATGGAGACTGCCATCTTGGTCCGCCAGGATGCCCTGCAAGCCACACCCTCTGCATGTTTAGAAACGGGATGTGCTTTCGGGCCTCCATCCCCGGCCGCGAAACCCCGACCTCTGTTTGCCTGCTCCGCAGCCCAAACAGCTCCTGTCCGACCAGCCACGAGGCTCCTATGGCGGTCGCCATCTTGGTCGATGACATCACGACTCCTGGCTCCTCCCCCTGCGGCGCCATTGGTCAGCGCCGATCCTGCATCAGAGAAGGAGGAGCCACTCGCAGGAGACTCTCCCAGTCAGCCTGACAGTCCTGCTCGGCGCAGAGGCATTGCCAAGGACCGCACCGGCCCTCCGAACACCGGCGTAGAAGCAGCTAGGCAATCGGAGAAGCCACTCACACTGGAGACACTCCCTCCACCGGCGGTACTGTTCGGCGCAGAGGCATGGCCAACGACCGCGCCGACCCTCTGGACACCGGCGCTGAAATCACAGCAGCAGCAGAGGCAGTAGCATTCTGCATCCCGTTACAATTCCTGCCTCCCGCTACAGCACTGCTTCGCACTCCGGCGGTACTGTTCGGCGCAGAGGCATGGCCAAGGACCGCGCCGACCCTCTGGACACCGGCGTTGAAATCACAGCAGCAGCAGAAGCAGTAGCATTCTGCATTCCCGTTACAATTCCTGCCTCCCGCTACAGCACTGCTTCGCACTTCTGTACTGCTCCCGCGGCAGTACAGTCCCTGCTTCCCGCTGCAGTGCATATGCTAATCGAAATCTGAGGGCTGAAGGCATATTCTGCTCACTGCCTTACAAGAAGGCCGACGCTAAGAGCTCTGCTGCGGGAACTAACAGCAGGTATCCTTCATCCCTCACGCTAGCCCCCTGCCCTGGGCGCTTCATCATGCCTCCTGGTCCTGCCAGTCAGTGAGGCAGCAGCTCAGTATGCAGGTATTGTCCAGGCATCCTCCAGGTTCTGAGGAGGAGGGAACTCCTCTTCACAGGCCCGTTGTCGAGGGAAAGTTGCCTTTTGCCGCTGGCCGGTCACCCTAAAATCACTCTGCCCCTGCTAACAGGCATAGCACTTATTAAGACTCCTTGTGCCTTAGCGACTGCCTGCCAGGGGTACCCTGACCGCAACTAGACAAAGGAAACCCTTGCTCAGGCAGAACACATACTTCATGGCTCTCCTGCTGGGCCTCCAGCGTAGTGGAGTGGAGCAGTAGCCTAATGTTAGAGCACGGGCAAAATGGCCATCAGAAGGGCACGCTCACCACCAGGTCCCTGTGCGCGACCCATGGCATCAGCACATCCATCCTTGGACCACAGGCAGAACCAATGCTAGTGGGCAGCTCATACATGAGCCAATGCTAGTGGGCAGCTCCTGCTATCAGCAAATCGACTCCACAGTGTGGTGCAGCGGACACAGCCAGTGCCTGTAGGATCAGAAGGTCACAGGTTCAAATCCCAGCTCGGGCTCCTGCCAACCCAGTGAGAACACATAGTGAGAACATGGTGGTGCAGTGCACTGCTTGTCCTAGGAGAACCAGTGTATTCGGAAGCAGAAGGTCACATGTTCAAGTCCCAGTTGTGGTCTCCGCCAACCAGTCCTCATATTTACAGCCTGCTTTGGACCCCAGGTAGCGTCTAAACTAACCGCAGCCAGCTCCGGTGGTCAGCAGAAGAGACCCGTGGCATCAACACAGCCACCAGTACGCAGGATCTGGGCTAGAGCGGGCAGCTTCTGCCATCGATCCTCCAGCAGCCCTTCGAAACAAAGGCAGAAGGTGCCCAGGATCAGTCTTGGCAAAGCAACCCCAGAGCGGGAGTACCCGAGGTTAGCAATCCCGCAAACATTGTGCACATCTGCCTACAGTCCCTCGGGCCCAGCTGCACCTCGGACTCTGTAGCGTGGCCCTTGCAGACAAGGGACAACTGCTCCCATATGCTCGCCTGCCTCAAATATATAAATACATCTCCACCCCACACCCTCGCCTGAGGCAGTGCTGCGCGGGGGCAACAGCCTAAATTAATAAATATATAGACAACATCTCTAGGTGTATCCACGGATGCAGGCAGTGATTCAGCAAACCATACTTCTCCTCCCTGGTGAACCACCAGAAGCCTCACATTGACTGACTGCTGTCTAAGCTAACATCAAGACCACCGTGTCCACGTCAATCCTTCCATAACACTGGCAGGACAACCCGGGTGGGACTACAGTGCGGTACTACACACAGCCAAGGTACTTAGAACAGAGACACAATTCTTTGATGATCTTTCAGGCATGGCCTACCGTACGAAGCATGCACCTCTGGCAAACTACCCAGCTGCCGTGCAAGGCCAGAAGACTTCACAATACTAAGGACAGGGCCAAGACTCGCATCCCCGGGGCTGCGCTCATTGCTCCACAACGTTCGCAGCAAGCTATCATTAGCCCTTCAGATACAGGGACAACTGGCTACCACCAAGATTTCCCTACTAAACAAGTCCTACACAGGAACCCCAGTGAGCGACACACACTCACACAAGCCAGATCCATTTCAACGAACATCACAGGTTCAAGACCTGGCTGCAGGCCCAGTTCGGCATTGGAACACACCGCAAGAGTGCCACAACGCGCCGCCAGAGTGCCACAATGGCTTCTCTCACTAAGGCCTGATTGTCAACAGGGTGGTCATAGTCCCACACCCACGCACAAAGGGAACAGGTTCCCACTCCCTTATGATAAGCACTGTCTACCATCCTAGGAAGGTACCTAGTTCGAATCCTGAGTTGGGACTTCTTTTTTTTTTTAAACTTTTATTTTCATTTTGCAACAAACAAAAGAAACAACACACCAAAGGAGACAAAACAATTATACAATAAGGAAAAGGAAACCCAATTACCCCCCACCCCCACGCTTCTTCTCTAACTGATTATGTCAGCATGTGAGCGCTTCCAAACAACAGTGATTATACATCAAAACAATCAAAAGAGTATCTGCGATACAGAATAATCATGGGACAAAGATATATACAAATTTAGACAGTCAGATGAGAGCATTGAGCAGAATGTACATAGTCATTGAGCATCTTCCATTTAGACCGATGATGAGGAGTCTGAATGGGGGAAGCAAACATACGAGGTATTTGTTCATATTTACTGTAAAGACAGACATGATTCCACCATTCATTGGGGCTCAGCTGGGAGCTATTTTTCCAGTATTTCGTAATTAGGGAAATAGCAATGCCAAGCATAAAGTCCAAAAGGAAGTAAGCCGTTTTTGGAAGAGAGGGGATCCCCGCAGCTGAGCGAAGTCCCACTATCCTCCAAGAAAGGGGCTCTTGAAAGTGCAAAATAGACTGGATACGACCCCAGACCCGACTCCAGTAATACTGTAGTGCGGGACATTCATACATAACATGAGGTAGTGAACCAATGGCCGCATGACATGTCCAACAACTATTGCCCTGAGTAGTGTTCCATTTGGCTAATCTGTCAGGAGTGTAAAAACACCGGTGGGCTAGAAAGAAGAGTGTCTGAGTGAGTGAGGCGGATCGGGAGACCCGTGTCACTCTACTCCAGACAAGGCTCCATTGCTCCGGGGTCAAAGTCACATGCAATTCTCTCTCCCATGCTTTCTGCGCTATAGGGGTATCCCTGGTTATAGCATTACATAAGGTTTTGTAAAAATTGGATGCTACACCCGGTGAACTACCGATAGATCGGATAGTCTCCAACCAACCTTGTGTAGGGGAGGCCGATGGCGGGAGCACCTTAGCACTCCTAAGGCAATGCTGAAGTTGCACCAACTGAAAGTAGTGTTTCGCTGGGAGACCAAATTCAATTTGCAATTCACTAAAAGTTTTCCAGCGACCTTCATGGAACAACTGACTAGGAATCCAAATGCCCCTAGTGTACCAGGGGCTCCACGCCATCGGTTTATTTTGTATTCGAAATCGAGTGTTGTACCAAAGTGGGAGCTTGTCTGACGGACAGAGTCGGGAGTCTAAAGATTGCATGAGATTATTAAAGGCAC
The DNA here is from genome assembly GCA_033557465.1 of Ichthyophis bannanicus. Taxonomy (NCBI): domain Eukaryota; kingdom Metazoa; phylum Chordata; class Amphibia; order Gymnophiona; family Ichthyophiidae; genus Ichthyophis; species Ichthyophis bannanicus. Next base: position 209,997,195 of record CM066039.1, on the reverse strand, counting down.
CTAAGGTGTCTAAAAGCATTGGTGGAAAGTGGGAGTCTGATGGGAGAGTCATACCAGGGAGAAAAGTAAGAGGAATCGGTTTGCAAAGGTCCTCTTCTATGTCTAGCCACACAGGTCTACTCGGTACTGGATCTTCCAGCCAACGAGCGCCTTGTTTGAGAAGAAAAGATTGATGATACTTCAGGAAATCAGGGAATCTGACACCCCCATTTTCCTTATCTGCTTGCAGCTTATGTTTCGCTATCCTAGGTGTCTTGTTTTGCCACAGGTATCTAGTCAGAAGGCCCTCTATATCTTTATATATACGTCGAGGGAAGAGACAGGGCAACATTTCTAAGATATAATTCACTTTCGGAACAATCATCATTTTTATGGTTTCTAATCGACCCCACCAGGTAAGTGTTAAAGGAGTCCAGCGGTGAGTAAGCGCCCGGACTTTAGAGGTTAAGTCTTTGGCATTGAAGGAGATAGTGTCTTCCAAAGGAGAACAATAGTGAACCCCAAGGTATTTGACCATGCGAGGTTGCCATAAAAAGGGGAAGGGTTGCATATCTGCCTGATGAAGCAAAGGATTTAATGGAAAGGCTACCGACTTGGTCCAATTTATCTTATAACCGGACAGTTGTGAGTATTTACCAATTTGCTCTAGGACAGCCGGTACTGAGTCTATAGAGACAAAAAGCATAAGATCATCAGCATACGCTGAAATTTTGATTTCCCTATGGGTGAAGGGGACTCCATGAATCTCCTCCGATTGCCGGATTAGTAAAGCCAAGGGTTCGAGTGCAAGATCGAAGAGAAGTGGAGACAGTGGGCATCCCTGGCGAGTGCCGCGTTGAAGGGGAAAAGGCTGAGACTTTAAAGCATTGGCACATATACTGGCTGTAGGCTGTGCGTACATGGTGCGAAGACAACGAAGAAAACCTTCCCCGAATCCGTACCAGCGGAGGACTGCAAACAGGAAGGGCCACTCTAAGCGATCAAAGGCCTTCTCAGCATCAAGTGAGAGGCCAACAAATGGGCGATCAAGATTAACTGCGGTAGTCAGTACATGGCATAGAGTCCGAGCATTGTCAGCAGTTGATCTACCAGGAATGAAACCGCATTGATCTGGGTGTATTAAGGTAGGCATCCTATCCGAGAGCCGGGTAGAGAGAATGGTGGCAAAGATTTTATAGTCCGCGTTTAGGAGGGAAATTGGACGATAATTAGCTGTTAGTTGCGGGTCTCTCCCCTCTTTCTCAAAAACTACTACATTTGCCATTGAAAAGGACCCAGAAGGAGAACCCTCCTCGGCCAGAGCAGAAAAATAAATTTTCAAAACTGGAGCTAAGTCAGCGTGAAAGGTTTTGTAGAATTCAGCAGGGAGACCGTCTGGGCCTGCGGCTCGACCTGAGGCACATTTCTTAATAGCAGAATGAACTTCTGAGACAGTAAATGGTGTGTCCAAGGCCACTCTATCTTCGTCAGATAGGGTCGGTCTTTGTACCCCTGAAAGTAAGCGTTCAAATACATCTGGCTCAAAATCACATTCAGATTGATAAAGCCGAGTATAAAAATCACGAAAGAGTTCTAAGATTTCGGTATCTTTAGTGACCAAGCCCCCCCCCGATGGATTACGGAGGGCGGTAACACGCTTGGCTTCTTTTCGACCTTTTAGGGCATTTGCTAATAATTTGCCAGCACGATTATTTTCCCGATAATATAGCCCTTGTTGTGATTCAATATTTTTAACAGCAGCAGTGTACAAAAGCTGATTGTATTGAAAACGCAAGCGTTGTAAACGGAGTAAAATACATGGGTCAGTACGGGACGTGAGGAGACGCTCCCCAGCTTGTATCTGCTGCTCTAGAATCAGTAAATGCTGCTTTCTTTGTTTCCCCTGCCGAATTTGATAGCTAGTTATAGTGGCACGGATAGATGCTTTAAAACCCTCCCACCAAGCCCAGCCCGCTGTGTCATGGGGTGAGTTAAAATGAAAATAATCTTGGATAGCGGCCTTTATATCAACCTGAAAATCTTTTTGACCCAGTAGGGATCTATCAAAAAACCAAGCTCGGGGAGAATCGTCCCGCGCAGTGACACGGAATGATAAGGATATGGCAGCATGATCTGAAATATGGAGAGGATGAGTCCTAGTCGTGTCTACTTGAGAAATCAGTGCTTTGGAAATGAGAAAGAAATCTATTCTAGATTGGGAGTGATGGGGGGCAGAAAAGAAAGTGAACTCTAAGTCGGAGGGGTGAAGCAGCCTCCATATATCTACCAGCGCAAGATCTTGCATCAGAGCTGTAAGGGTAGCAAGACTCTTGGGTGGACTACTCGTTCTAGGCGGCTGTCTATCTATCAGAGGGTCTAACACTTGATTAAAGTCACCACCAAGTATTAATGGAGTATTGGCAGAGGCCTGTGCCAACTGCGCAATACTTGCATAGTAAGCAGGGTTGTCCACATTCGGGGCATAAATGCAAATACATGTAAATTCACTATCTCCAACCTTAAGATGTACTCGGGCCCATCTACCCTCCTTGTCAGCGCTAGTATCAATTACAGTAGCTTGCAAAGATTTCTTAACCAGAATGGCTACCCCGCACCGTTTGGAAACGGCGGGAGAATAGGCAGCCACCATGTAAGGCTTAACGTTGAGTTTCAGTGTTTCAGCAGAGTTTAAGTGCGTTTCCTGAAGAAACGCTAAATCAGCATGCTCATGGCTAAGATAGCTAAGGATTTTCTTTCTTTTGATTGGACTATTAATGCCCTTTACGTTGAGTGATAAGATTTTACATAAAGCCATTCAGACAAGTTAAAAATTCTGAGCATGATAGCGCACCTAATTTCACAATGTCCCTCATATTGACTGTATCTGGCTGTACATATGGCATAAAAGAAAATAAGCTTAGATAATACAATGAAGCGCCCCACATTAAAAAAGAAAAACCGCAGCGCGGTAGAGAAGAAGCAGAACCCCAAAAATTACTGGCGACCATGTGTCTGCGGGGAGAAGCCCCAGAGAAGGCCGAAATTGAAAAAACACATAACCTGTAGGACTGTGCGTGCTCCGAATCCGACCGAGGCACACATCATGGAGGGATAGGAGACCACAAAACGAAAGTCATAGAAAGAAAGAAAGAAAGTCCAGGTAGTCTCTGTGCTTGACTATGACCGCCGCATCGGGCCCTTCAAAATGGCGGACAGAGCCGGCAAATAAAAGTCAACGTCGTTGGATTAGCGCATCTGCTCTGCTTCTTTGGAGTCTAAAAATGTTGATAGTAGATCAGGATCTTCAAATGTCCTGGTTTGGTTGTGGAGAGTCACTCGGAGCTTCGCAGGATACAACAGGCCAAAGCGAGCCTGTAGCTGTTGAAGTCGAGGGCGAAAAGCAAGGAGTTTCTTCCGTCGGTCAACGGTAGGCTTTGCCAAATCAGGGAAGAAGGAGACTTTGTGACCTTCGAATTCCAAATGATGGTTCGCCCGGGCAGCATTTAAAATTTGTTCCACTTGTTGATATCGTAGCAAGCGAAAGATAATAGGCCGGGGGGTCGTTCGGTTGAGCGCCATGTGGGTAGGAACACGGTGTGCACGATCGATTTCCAATTCTTTATGAAAGGTGATCTTCAGCAAGGAGGGAAGAGTTTTGAGCAGGAAGTCTCTCATATCTCCCGCTTCCACCCTCTCCGGTATTCCAATGAGCCTCACATTGTTGCGACGGGCTCGATTATTGCTATCTTCTAACTCCTTTTGAAGATTCTGTATCTGGCGCTCAGCCTTGTCCAGTGCGCCCAAGCGCACCGCGTGCGAGTCGAGGACCCCCGCCATATTGTCCTGCCGTAAGGAGAGACTTTCAAGTCGGTCCTGGAGCACTCCAAAGTCTTCTCGCAGGGCTCTAAGCGCTTCTCCATTGGACTGCACCAATTCCTTCACGCCGCGTAGTTCCTCCAAAATCTCCAGGTGCATTTCGGGGTTTTCACGAAATGGAACCATCTTCTGTGGGGAGGACACCTCTGTTTTGGAGCGTTTTCCGTGAGAAGAAGAAGGAGACCCGAAGTCCAAGCGCGCTGGTTTATGGGCCGCCATCCCCCCCGAGGTACCCCGGTCAGCCCGGAGCGAAATAGTAAGGTTGTATAGGTATTAAGTCAGGATTCTAAGTAGGCCTCTCGGGAGCTTCAGCGCAAAGCGTCTTACCCGCTGGACATCAGGCTCCGCCCCCCCCTGAGTTGGGACTTCTAATCACCAAGCAGGATGGGTCTGGTCACTGTGCAGGAGTGGCACCTAGTTCAAAAGCAAATAAGGCTGGTTCTAATTAACTTCTAAACCCCGGACTAACCCCTCTGAACCCCGGCTTACCACTGCAAGCACTTCCCACCCTTCCTGGCCGGGCTAACTGCAAGTGCCCTCCCAGAGACAGCTAACAGGTCTTACACCCGTCCTGCAGGTGGGACTCTCAACCCGGGGCATCAGCTCCGTCTTACATGGTGGGGCTGAACACTGATCGACCCTTTACGCTTCTACAAATGCACAGAGCCCAGGACATCCTCATCAGGTCGTAATTCGGACCTGGCTCCATTGGCCTCATACTTACCAATGCGATACGAATGAAACTCATGCCTTTGCGTCATCATCATGCAAGTCCTATAGCGCTTGACACAAGTGCCAGACAGGTTCCCCAATCCCTGGCTTTGCGACCTCTGACAATTGCGCTCGGCAACCGCACTGACACACTACTCAACTGGCTTACATGGGGAGCATCCCGAGGACAGAACCACCACAGGCAGAACTACGGTAGAATGCCAGCAGGCTCTGCTATCCTAATGCCATTTCGGTAGCGCTCCAAACCGCTTCCCAAGTAGCGATCCAAAACGCTAGTCTTGCTATGATACCGCGGACAAGCCCGTTGGAGTGCAAGATCCCCCTCGCAGAGTCTCCACGCCTTGCATATCCCCACAATCCCAAGCAGCTATGCGCCCAGGATGTACGCGAGACGGCACGCCAGCAACAGAGCACGCCAGCAACAGAGGACACAACTCCTTGTATGTGACCTCGAAAAATCCGGTGTACCCTCTACAAGAGATTCTTCTTCACCAGGAACTCAAGCAGGTGTTCCAGCCACACTTAGGGCACTACCACGCATGCAATGCCACCATGGCCGCCAGGTCATCGTGCTGGAAAATAGACATCATCCAGCCCTACGCAGCTACATGCCCAGGATATACACGAAACAGTGCACCAACAACAAGGGACCCAGCTGGTCCCAGCTTACTCTACCTCTAGGAAGTCAGCATGCCCCTCCTCCTGGCACAAGTGGAGGCTCAAACCAAACACTGGACTCTAGCCATGCCGAAGGTTCCATCGACAGCCTGTGGCCACTCCAGCAACATGGACAAATGCGTCGCTTAGCAGTCTCATGGTCTACACCATTACCTCTGCCTAGACACATGACTCATGTCCTCTACGGTATCACTCGGGTTACTTACGGTGCTAATGCTTCGTTGCAGCACTCTGGTAGCGCTGTCAACATTGATGCTGGTCCTATCCTTATTCTCTGTGACCGCCTCACTGCCATGATAGCCTTGCTCACAGTAACCACCTCGCCACTGCTCGATGTGACTACATCTCCAGGTGTACCTTAATTTCACACGTGTGCATCGCATCTGCAAGCCAGCGTACGGTAATTCACGCCCTCTGCACATGTGTGTATCGCATCTGCAAACCGGCATATGGGTAACTTCACCTCAATTACACGCTCGTACGGAAGGGACCTTCCTACTGCGCCCTCTCACAACACTGCTACTGCACAGGCGTGTATCGCCACTGCAATCTGACAGGTTTCTGTTGCTACTTCTGCTCCACAAGGGCTCATAATAGCCCTGAAGTAGTGCCTCGGCCTCCCCCCATCCACCACAGCGCGTGGCAGCTTGGGAGACACCAAGTGTGGCTGACTCATCCTGCTGTCCCCGGAGAACTCAGTTACTGGTAAGTAACTCCGTTTTCCTAACCCACTGCTCTAAGCATTATGCTATACTAGATGACTTGGAACTTCATCCCATGATCCAGGAAACCAAAACGTTCTCGATGGCACCATCCACGCAGCCATGCATTCATCTCCAGAATGCAAGCTTCCCTGCCTCAGCCTTTACCCTCTCAACAGGGATGATTGAAGAGAGCACCGCCTGCACGCCTATCTGTTTCACCCTCTGTTCCAGAGCCATGAAGTCACTTTTGATAAGCTCAGAGGGATATCTAGCAGTATCGTTTGCGTCGACACGGATGAGCAACATTGGATAATGGTCAGCAGGCTTGATTTTGGCAGCTGGCAGACTGCACACAACGTCTCTGGACATCACGTCTGGTCGGCAGATGGATGCCTCGGTACCTCTCAGAAGAGGGGCACCAACAACCAGTACCCTTCCTTGTGGTCACTGATTCGGGAACTTTGGGGTGCTCAAGCTCTGTTTCTTTCCTTTCCTTTCCTGGGATGCTTTCACCTCCTTCACTTCCTGGGCTGTATGCTGGTTCTTCAATTCAAGGGCTAGAGGAGTGGGAGTGCTGATTCTGCAGGCACTGGTGAATCGTGTCCAACTTCCTTCATTCTGTAGTCTCCCGTCTTCACTTCTGTCGGAGAGCTTGGATCTTTCAAGAAGCATCGCATCAGTGTACTTCTCACTGTCTTGAATGCTTGTGAGCCTCGCCACCTCTTCTCTGACCTCCTCCACTTGTTTTCTGAGAGCTTCAGCACGCAGGCATGCTGCACATGGAACCGGTCCTTCAACCGGCATGGGATCTCTGTCTGGACAGAGGTAAAAGCTGTAATTTGGGCAACAGCTTTGGCAATACGATGTTTCCCAGCTACCGTTCAGTTGGTGGAGCTCTGGAACCTGTTGAAGTAAAAGAGAGAGACCTACCAAAGTCCCTCAGCTGTCCTTTAAGAGAAAAAGCAGTTAACCTATTTTAAGTGTGCTCTAACAGCACTCTTTTATGTCCCTGTATGTAGCTAATTGGGGAGTTGCCCTATAAAGCAAAAATGGGAGCTGGGGTGGCTAGGGAGGGAGCTATCACCTGATGAGGTCAGTGGTTTCAAAAGAGCTAACTGTGAATGGGTAGCTGGAACAAAAAACCAATGAACTCTAACTGACAGAGCTTTGCCCAACACCACACACAAAAATAAATCCTCTCTTTTCAGAATAGTAAAAGAATTAAAACCAAAACCCCTTAAAGAACTTAAGGTGAACACTACCAACAGTCACAAGCGCTGATTCTTACCTTAAAAATGCCAAAACCGGGGTTCAAGAAGTGCCCACGCTGTGGCAGGAAGATGAACACTACCGACAGCCACGACTACTGCATCAGATGCTTGGAGCCGGATCATCAGGTACAGGACTGTTCCAAATGTTCCCGCATGTCGCCCGGAGAACGTAAGCATAGAGGCTACGCTCTCCGGGACTATCTGGCTGCTTCTAGCTACTGTTGCCCCTACAGGCATAGCAGAGCTCTTTCATCCAGAGACGTTTCTTCTTCTAGAGATAAATCTGATGCTATTCTGGAGCTCCTTTCATGCCTGGTCAATCAGACCGCCCCCGCAGGACCCCAAACCAGACCTGCCTGCCTGCCTGCGCATCTCCAGCAGCTGTCGCAACCGCACCGCAGGCCTCAACAGCCAGCTTATCCACGGACCTCAACAAGGTCACCTTCCCCCAGAGACCTCCCATCCGATGCCAGCGAAGGGGAAATCATCGACCCCACCCCCGTGGGGTCCGCCGCTTCCAAGGAGTCCGCCGGCTCGGAACCTACTAACGACAAGGAGGACTCTAAACACTATAAGCCTCACCTATCCAAAGTTCTTGAAGAAGGTGTTGTCAGCCCTGAACTTTGCTACCGACAAGGCTGCGGAGGAGCCGGAGCTACATAAGTACCTACACGGCCCAAAGCCGGCCATGCCCTTACCCATACACCAAAAACTGCGTGACAACCAGCTTTCACTGTGGCAGACCCCTACCCCTGGCTTCCTCAGGCAGCAATTCCCGCACCAGTCCATTGTCGTGTCCTCCGCCCTCAAAAAAGTCAAGTCTTCCAGGAACCTGGCCAACCATCCACCTGGACGAGACGGTAAACTCGTGGACGACATCGGGAAGAAGGTCTACCAAGGAGCCATGTTAAGCGCCAGAATTGCGGCTCATCAATTCCAACACATCCACTTCCTGGATGGGTTGCTGGCGTCTCTCAAAAGCCGCCTCTCTGCCTTAACCAAGGACTTGCAAACCGAAACCTCCTTATCCGTTCTGGACATCACCGAATGCAGCAGACACCTGGTGGCCACCGCCATCAGGACTGCGGGGCAGCGCTCTCTGCTGGAGACTCAGAGAAAGGATCTAGGGAGCTCCTGAAGTCAGAAGAGGCTATTTTTCTTCACCGAAGAAACCATGGGGGAAATAACCTGCAAGAAGGCAGAGCAAGTACAACCCCCTAAATAAAACTGGCCAAAGTGGCACAGCTGGAATAGTTGTGTCTGCCCTGTGGATGGGTCCCCCTTGCCGCATGGCAGGTGGAGAGGGGAGGGGGGCTCGCACTAAACCGCCCGTGACGTTTTTTTTGTGAAAGACGTTAAGGCTGGGCTATCGTTAGGACTACTCTAATAAATACAATAGCCTTTTAAATATGACTACGTATCACCGTACTGGTGGGCTTTCGGGGGAGGGGGTATCTTTGCTAGCTTGGGCAGACTGGGTTCTATTCTAAATGTTCTTTGTGCATTCTACTTCATGCCCATCTGTTTTCAAATTATCTACTTTTGAAAGCTAGAGTGCCTCCTTTTTTAATTGGAAATTGTCCAAAGCCCCCCTCCCATTTGGCAGATCTTCTGATTCGTTTGATTATAGATTATTTGGCAAGTCTACAAGGCACTTTATAAACCATTTCGCACATTTGCGATCAGTGCTCACGGCTAGCATCTCCTTTCATTAGCGACTGTACCATTTCCCGAACTCACGTTGGCAAGGTTTGAAAAGCCCGCTTTAGTCAGGGATTGGTCAAATAATTCTTCCCGGAGGTGACAGGAGAGAACGTCCTTCCGAATTGTTTTCTAACGGGGGGGGGGGGGGGGTGCTTTTAATCCAAATAATCCGCTATCTGGCTGAAAACTGTGGGCTAACTTTTCCTTCTATTCGAAATCGTTGATTTTTCTAAATATCCTGGCTATGCCATTTCTTTTCTCGCCCTTCCTTTCACCGTCTCGGGGAGGTTTTTGTTTAATATCTTTACGACGTCAAAAATGTTCCCTTCCAGATAAAACCGAGGTAAGAGATGCAACTAGCTGAAAAGGGAGAGAGAGAGAGTGTGCTCTTTTTTTAAACTTCCCGTTATCGGTGTTACAAACTTCATGGTGGTGTGAGAAAGAGCAGCGGAGGTCTCTGCGAGTACGGTCCCCTGGAGGGAAAGGCGGGGCAAATTGACAGTTACGCGTTTGAAGCTTCTGTCTTCAGCCGAGTAATTTTGAAAGATCCGAAGAGCGAAAACTATCTCGATTTCTAGTTGAGCATCGCCTGATCTTAAAAAGTAATCATCCATTCTCGACCTCCCGGTATATTAGCAGATGGTGCCCTGCTTTTTTAGCTGCAGCATCGCCGGCCTTTAAGGAGGAAATGCTACACGGGGGGGGGGTGTCTCTGCCTAAGTTACTAGCAATTTCAAAGCACTAGGGAAACGAACGAGGGTAAACAAATATAGCTCGTTAATAATAAGAATTCATTCGGGGAAACTTGGCTCTTCACAAGACAGCGTGGGTGGCTCTGAAAAGAGCCTTTGGGTTTCCGGTCTCCGTCCCCTCAGCTTTACTTGCTCTTGGCCGCTTTGTGGCTCTCTGTTTTCTTGGGCAGCAGCACAGCCTGGATGTTGGGCAGGACGCCTCCCTGGGCGATGGTGACTCTCCCCAGCAGCTTGTTCAACTCTTCGTCATTGCGAATAGCGAGCTGCAAGTGCCTGGGGATGATGCGGGTCTTCTTGTTATCCCGCGCTGCATTACCAGCCAGCTCCAGGATCTCAGCCGTGAGATACTCCAGCACCGAAGGTCTGTAGGGCATACCTGATGGCCCTGAGTTCGAGGTGATTGATGTGGAGTGTTTGTTCCACTGCAGTCCATGCTCCTTGCGTGCTGAGGTGCCGTAGATGGGCCCCCCATCCCGTGGAGGAGGCATCCGTGGTGAGGGTGAGCTGGTGTATGCGAGGATGAAGGCATTTTCCCCCCGAGAGGTTGGGTGGCTGCGTCCACCAGCGCAGGCTCTGGACCACACGGGCAGACAGCGGAATGCGAGTGCTGAGTGGTTGGGAGAGTTGCTTCCAGTGGGTCCGTAGGTGCCACTGTAGAGTGCGCATGTGCAGCCTCGCCAACGGAAGGACTGAAGTTGTTGCAGCCATGTGGCCTAGCAGACATAGCATTGCACGGGCCGAGGTGCATTTTTCTGTCGACATCTTCATGGCTAGGCGGGTGATGGTGTTGATCCGTAATTGAGGAAGAAAAGCCTTGCAGACCTTGGTATCTATTATCGCCCCGATGAACTCTGTGCGCTGGACTGGTTCCAGCCTGGACTTCTCCTTGTTGAGAAGGAAGCCCACTCTGATCAACAGGTCGGTCGTGAGCCGTACTGCCCTGTGGAGTCCCATGGCTGAATCCGCCGACAGGAGCCAGTCGTCCAGGTAGGGAAAAATGGCGACACCTTGTCTCCGGAGATGTGCAGCGACCACCGCTACGCATTTTGTGAAGACTCTGGGTGCTGGGGATAGGCCGAATGGCAGGACCCGATACTGGTAATGGGCGCCCAGCGCTGAGAATCTGAGGAATTTCCTGTGAGAAGCGTGGACCGGGATGTGGGAGTAGGCATCCTGGAGGTCCAGCGTCGCCAACCAATCCCCCGCCCTGATTAGGGGAAGGATGGAGTTGAGCGAATACATCCTGAACTTCTCTTTGATTATGAAGTTGTTCAGTCTCCGGAGGTCCAGGATAGGGCGTAGGCCCCCTTTCTTCTTGGGGATAAGGAAGTACCGGGAGTAGAAGCCAGTGTTGACCTCTCCCGGGGGTACGTGCTCTATCACCTTGGCCCGGAGGAGTTGCTGTATGAGTTCCTGTAGCGGCTGTTCCAGGTGCTGTGGAGGCTGGCTGGTAGGTCGCTTGCGCTGACATGGAGGGGAGGAGAAGGGCAAGCGGTAGCCCGACTGGACTATCTGTAAGACCCACTTGTCCGTGGTAATCTCCTGCCAGGCCGATAGGAACAGCGACAGGCGACCCCCAACCGGGGCATAGTCAGAAGGAGGAGGAATCTTTCCCGGAGTGGGAAGTGTTGGACTGCTTCTGCTTTCGCTGTCGCGGTTGCTGTCGCTGAAAGGGCGCCTTCTGATAAGTTGGCTTGAACTTTGGTGGCTGCCACTGACGGTTGGATCCATAAAATTGTTTTCGAAGGGGCGAAGGGTTTTCGGAAATATGCCCCTTTCTGGTTCCAAGCGGGGCGTTCAAGGCCGTCTGCTGCTAGAGTCTTTAGTGTGGCGCAGTCCTCTTTGAGGTCTTTTACAGTGTCGGCAACCTTGTCCCCGAACAGGGAGTCACCTGAGCAGGGGGCGTCCGCAATACGGTCATGGGTGTTGTCGGAGAGTCCTGAGGCCCGGAGCCATGCCCAGCGCCGTGCTGAAATGGCCGTGCCCGCTGTTCGGACGGCAGTGTCAAATGCGTCGAAGGCCGTGCACATCAGGTGCTTGCTGCATTCAGCTAGCTCCTGCATGGAGGTTGAAGCCATTGTCCGTGAGTCCTTGGGAAGGTCCTGTAGGTGCTTTTTAAGGTCGGCTAGGAGTGCGTCCTGGAAGAGGACGTGCTGGAATTGGTGGGATGCTATTTTGGCGTTGAGCATAGCCCCTTGAAACACCTTTCTCCCAATGTCGTCTAGGCGTTTGGGGTCCCGACCTGGTGGATGGCTTGACTGGTTACGCGTGGACTTGGACCTTTTCAGGGCTGATGATACCACGATGGACTGGTGGGGTAACTGCGCTTTGGTAAATCCAGGTCCTGAGTGGACAATGTATTTGGTGTCCAAGCGCCTGGAGAAAGCTTGACCAGAAGCTGGGGACTGCCACAGCGCCAGCTGCTTGTCCTTCAATCTGCGGTGGAGGGGGAGCGCCATTGCTGGCTTGGGGCCATTCAGGTACTTCATGACCTCCGGCTCCTGTTCTTCTGATGTTACCTCCGTGGCCAGCCCCAGCTTAGAGACCACCTTCCGTAGGAACTTAGGGTAGGTGAGGTCCTCCGGCACTGGCGTGGGCTCGACTGGCTCGCTAGTGTCCTTTGTATCTGGGTCCTCCCCTTCAGAGCAAGGCTCTAGTTCCTCAGCGTCGGGTTCCATTTGTGTCGGTGAAGGAGAACGCGCTCTGGATGGAGCGGGGGAGGGAGTCCGCTCCATGGGCGAGAGACTGGGGTATATTGGGGAGTGGCCCTTCTCCGAGAGAGTCAGAATGGGACTGGTCGCCCTGCGTTGCTGGTCTGGCCGTGGGGGGGCGGTCTGCTCCACTAGGCGAGACAGGAGGCTTAGGATGGCAGAAGAGGTTGATTCTGACCTGCTGCTTCTGTGTCTCTTATAGCAGGGGGAGTTGGATCTCCTGCTGTCCCTGGAGGAGCCACCATTGTAATCCCTTGCTGCAGAGGGGGATCGATGTCTGCGCTTGGCAGACTTCTTCCTGTGGCTGTCACCGGCGCTGTGTTGACTGGGAGATTGTAAGTGGCCATCTCGCTGATTAAAGCTCCCTCGTCGGCGCTGTGAATCAGCGCGGTCTGTGGAGCGTGATAGGTGATGACAGGAGGATTCCCTGCTGTCCGCCCTATTATGCGGTTCTTCTCGTCGGCGCTGAGTGTCAACGCGATCTGGCGACTTACTGCTCAGCTGAGACTCACCGCGCCGAGCTTGGGAGTCCCGCGCCGGGGGAGAGGCAGTGATGGCTCCATGTGCTGGGGATCTCCTTGTCAGCGCGTCGAGACGTGTTGGGCAGGGGGGAGGTCCTCACCTCCGTGCAGCCAATCAGCGTCGAGGAGGCGTTCCCGGAGGCGGGGCCTGGCGGGGCCACGAGGGCAGCGCCATCTTGGCCAGCATGCGGACCGCATGTAGTGGATGTCCCGGGGTTGCCGTGTGCCGGAGAGGGGCTTACCCGAACGGCAGAGGCCTCTCCGGGGGCAGGACTTGCAGCGTTGTAATCAGATCGAGGAGCAGCATTTTTCTTATGCGGCGCTTTTTCGGGGGCCGCGTTTGGACGCTGGTGAGTGCTGGAGAGCCGGGAAGATGGTTTCTGGGCGGCCACAGTCTTTGATTTCTTGTCGCTGGTTTGCTTCGGGTCCCGGGACGTGGAGGCTGCTGCGGGAGAGAGCAGGTCCTTCAGAGAGTGTTCGCGGTGCCTTTTTGCTCTGGGGGACATCCTGCTGCAGCAATCGCAGTTCTCCACCTGGTGTGATGCCCCCAGGCATCTGACGCAGTGCTGATGGGTGTCAGAGATGTTCATCTTTCTGCTGCAGGTAAGGCACTTCTTAAAACCTGGTTTAGGCATACTTATGTTTAAAAGTAGGAGAGCTTGAATTTTTCCGTCTTGAGGCAAGGGCGGAAGAGAAAAAAACTGGCCGGCTAGGGGCGGGCTGGGAGGTGGGACCACCTCACACATGCTCAGAAGATTCTGAGCTAGAGAGCACTTCCGTCACGGCGCCGTCGGGGGACGACACCAGGTGTGGCTGACACATCCTGCTTGTCCTAGGAGAACTCCACTTGTTCTGTTTTACTAGAAGTAGGTGTATTGCTGTTCTACGCCCAGCATGATCTTTTTAGTGCTGACTATTCTCTGTTACGGCTCTAGCTGTGTTCTTTCGCCGTGTGCCTGGTAATGGGAAGTCTTACATGTATATATATTTGTAGTATTTAGCTCACACCTTTCCAGGGAGAAATCGCGTGAGTTACATTCAGGTGCAGAATGCTGTTACTCAAATGATGTGAGAGTCAGAATATTTTTTGCATGGTGAAATGTCCTGGTTCTGAACTGCACCTATGTAGGGGGCACAGGAGCCTACGTTCAAACCACCACCGATCCAACATTCATTGATAGGAGAGAGAGAGAGAGAGAGCAGCTATGCAAATGCTAGGAGTCTAAAAAATAAGACGGGAGAATATATAGCACTAAATGAGAGGCTAGATATGATTGGTATCAAAGAGACATGGTGGAAGGAGGACAACCAGTGGGACAGCGTGATACCTGCGTAAAAACTACATCGTAATGATAGAGCTGATCAAATTGGTGCAGTGGTTGCGCTTTATGTCAGAGAGGGCATTGAGTCACAAAGGATTAAAGTTTTGCAAGAAACAAAATTTGCTGTAGAATCCCTATGGATTGAAATTCCATGTAAGAAAGGGGAAGGCGATGGCAGTGGGGGTGTACTATCGCCCTCCTGGCCAGAATGAACAAGCGAATGGTGAAATGCTCAAAGAAATCAGGGAAGCTAACAATATTTACAGCACAGTAATAACAATAGGTGATTTCAATTACTCCGGTATTGACTGGGTCAGTGTCACGGCAGGACATGCAAGGGAGATCAATTTTCTCGATGAAATAAATCACTGCTTCTTAGAGCAGCTGGTTCATGAACCGACCAGAGGGGAAGCCATTTTGGACCTAGTCCTTAGCGGAACACCAGATCTAGTGCAAGAGATAAGGGCGTTGGGGCCACTTGGCAATAGTGATCATAGCATGATGTCTTTTGATTTCATTAATGGAGGAGGGATGATAAGGACATCCACAGTACTACCTTTTTTAACTTTCGAAAGGGAGACTATGATAAAATGAGAAAAATAGTTAAGAAAAAACGAAACGGAGCACTTGCAAAGGTTAAAGACTTACTTCAAGCCTGGGTGTTGTCTAAAAATACTATCTTGGAATCCAAGAAAAAGGACACATTTACTCAAGTATTTAAAGGAAATTTCACAGCCGTAAACAGACTATAAATAACCTAAGCATCTAAGAGAGCTCGCTCATTCACCCCCAACTGGTCCCCTAGAATTTATAAAGGAAGCAATTGAGAGGAATAAAGAAAACTATAGGAATGACCCTGAAATTTTACCAAGCATTTACTCGGGTACTTCAGAAAAAAGTAATCCCCCAAGCCTCTCGAACCCGCGGACGCAGTACTAAAAACTCACTCCTGCGCCGCCGGGTCTCCCGAGCCAGGTCAGGAAAAATACGGACAAGACACCCCTTAAATAAGGCTTTTTTTCAGGAAAAGGAATGTTTTAACAGCCACTCCCGGTCAGAAACCAATGCTAAGGTGACTAAACAGGTAGCAGGTTTCACTAAAGCTATATCTGAACTTTCCAATAACTCAGAAATATTAAGCTCATCTAATTGTACAGGCCCGGCTGCCTCAGTAGAAACTGAAGCCTTCCGAGCTGTAGGAAGGTAATATGCCTTTACAATGGGAGGACAGGAGTCCACAGGGACCCCCAAAATCTCAACCAAATATTTTTTAAACATTTCTTTTGCAGGAATAGTAGGTACATAAGGAAAATTGACCAAACGAAGATTAGATAACTTGGAAAAGTTCTCTAATTGCTCCAACCTGATTTTCATCTGATTGGAGTCCTTAATAAATGTTTCGGGTAAAGTCTCCAACTGATTATTCTTTACAGAAACCTCTTCCAACTTTACTTTCATTAAATTCAAATCCTGCTCCGTTTTGACACTACTGGTAGAGTTCAATACAACCTGCTCCTGAAAATCCATTAATCTGGGATACAAAGGTTTCCCCTAGATGGTTAATGGCAGTCCATATCGACTCCAGGATACAATGATCCGGCCGTGGCAGGGAAAAGGAAAAAGCAGAGCCCCGTTGGACAGCCGGCAAGACTCCACAGGGCCGTAGGCTTCCAGGAGGGGGAGTTCCGGTGCCACTTCCAGACGCCACAGCGCTGCTCCCGGATCCTGTCCCGTCGAGGGGAAAACACCCTCCGACATGCTGGGCACACGCGGCCCCACTGAAGATTCAAGGGCTCCCATCGTAGGAGAGACCAACATCTCCACGCCGCACCGAGCTGACTCGGATTTTCTTGGATTCCTTGTATAGTGGGCTATTGGAGGGGTTTACTTTGGGACTATTGCTGTTAATTTTATTTCCTTTTTGTGTTATGTCTTTTCTGAAGTTTCCCCCATTACTAAGCAAGTGTGTTTACTTGTGATATGTTTGTAAAGCAATATAAATAAATAAAAATACTATCGTGGAAGCCCAGACCAGCTGTATTCCACGCCTTAAGAAAAGTGGAAGGAAGTCCAAAAAATTAAAAGCATGGTTTAAAGGAGAGGCCAGAGAGGCTGTTGTTGCCAAAAAAGCATCTTTCAGGACATGGAAGAAAGAGCCAAATGACGAAAACTGGAAACAGCGCAAGCGCTGGCGAGTTAGATGCAAGGCATTGATAAGGCAGGCAAAGAGAGAATTCGAGAAGAAGCTTGCTCTGGAAGCAAAAACGCATAATAAAGACTTTTTCAAGTACATTCGTAGCTAAAAAAAACAAAACAAAACGTGAGAGAGTCAGTTGGACCTTTAGATGATAGAGGGGTAAAAGGGTCACTAAGAGGGCACAAGGTCATAGCGGACAGACTGAATGAATTCTTCACTTCGGTCTTTACAGAGGAAGAGGCAGGGATGTTACCCATGACTGAAGTGGTATTTAAAGGTGATACTGCAGAAGAATTGAAAGAAATATCGATACACCGGGAAGATGTATCACAACTATTTGATAAACTGAAGAGCAGCAAATCACCTGGACCGGATGGTATACATCCAAGGTGTTTAAAGAACTGAAATATGAGATTGCAGACCTGCTATTAGTAATCTGTGAACTATCATTAACATCATCTGTAATACCTGAAGATTGGAGGATGGCCAATGTAACGCCAATTTTTCAAAAGAGTTCCAGGGGTGATCTGGGAAACTACAGACCGGTGAGCCTGACGTCAGAACCGGGAAAATGGTAGAAACCATCATAAAGAACAAAATTACTGAACATGTAGATAGTCATGGCTTAATGGGAGACAGCCAATATGGCTTTAGATAAGGAATATCTTGTCTTACTATTGTGTCATGTTTTATTGAAGGTGCGAATAAACAGGTAGACAAAGGTAGGTCGGTCGATCTAGCGTATCTGGACTTTCAGAAAGCCTTTGAGAAGGTGGCATCAGAGACTTTTGGCAAAACTAAAAAGTCGTGACAAGGAGGCAGTGTGCTATTATGGATCGGGAACTGTTTAAAAGATAGAAAGCAGAGGGTAGGGCTAAATGGCCAATTTTCCCATTGTGGAGTACCCGAGGGTTCTGTGCTGGGTCCGTTTATTTCTAACATATTCATTAATGACCTTGGAAAGGGAATAACGAGCGAGGTTATCAAACTTGAAGATGACCCCAAACTATTTAAAGTTGTTAAAACCCATGAGGACTGTGGAAAATTGCAAGAGATCTTGATAAACTGGAAGACTGGGCATCCAAATGGCAGATGAAATTTAATCTGGACGTGTGCAAAGTTATGCACCTAGGAAAGAACAACCCAAACCATGCTTACATAATGCAAGGTTCCACATTAGGAACCACACCCAGGAAAAAGATTTAGGCGTCATCGTGGATAACATGTTAAAACCCTCCATCCAGTGTGCCGCGGTGGCCAAGAGAGCAAATGGAATGCTAGGTATCATAAGGAAATGAATGGAACATAAAGCAAAGGATATTATAATGCCTCTGTATCGTTCCATGGTGCGACCGCACCTTGGATATTGTGTTCAATTCTGGTCGCCGTACCTCAAAAAGGATATAGCGTTATTAGAAAAATACAGAGAAGAGCCACCAAAATGGTAAAGGATAATGCCCTATGAAGACAGGCTATGAAGGTTAGGGCTCTTCAACCTGGAAAAGAGACGGTTGAGTGGAGATATGATAGAGGTCTATAAATTAATGAATGGAGTGGGACGGGTAAACGTAGATCTATAGTTTACATCATCAGAATATAGAAAGACTAGGGGACATGCAACGAAGCTACAGGGTAACCTAGTTAAGACTAATAAGAGAAAATATTTTTTCACTCAACGTGTAATCAAACTCTGGAATTTGTTACCGGAGGATGTAGTAAAAGCTGTTAGTGTAGCTGGGTTTAAAAAAGGTTTGGACAAGTTCCTGGAGGAAAGGTCCATAAACCATTATTAAAAGGGACCCGGGATATCGCTGCTTGACCCAATACAAGCATTGTGGAACCCGTGTCTTTTGGGGAAACAGCTAGGTACTTATGACGTAGATTGGCTACTCTTGGAAACAGGATACTGGGCTTGCTGGACCGTGGTCTACCCAGTATGGCATATCTTATGTTCTTATGCGGACAGCCGAACCCACGATAGCCACCGAGGGAACAGACACCACCCCCATGACAGCAGCCTCACGCAAGATGACCTCTGGGGAAGGAAGAAATGGGCCCTTCACCATATCGACAGCAGGAATTTCCACAGTGTAGGCAAACAATGCCGACATAAGCACAGCCGCTCTCATGAGCCAAGTTCCATCAACAGGGGCCGCTTCAACAACTTTGCAGAGGCATGAGCTCACATCACCACGGATCAATGGGACGTGAACATCAAAAGGTGCGGCTTCTGCATTCATTTGCAAACCCAGCCATCCCCATCGACCCCCTTCTGATGGATTTTAGACTGCATTGCCTTCTGCTATGAACAGGCAGGCCTGTGACCTGCCGGTAGGGTCCACACACGCCAACCGATAGCCATCGTTGCTCGCCCTCGCCAACAGCCACTATGCATCTTCGGAGGACATCTGCAGGGCAGCCACCTGGGCCTCCATCCACATTTTTACCAAACATTACTGCCTTGACCGAGCCTTCCAGGATCTTTTTACCTTCGGACAGGATGTCCTCCAGGAAGGCCACCCCAGCCCAGATGCCAACGCAGTGCTCCCACAGGGAGGAAGCTGGCAGGGTAGCCGCTTGCCCAAGTTTTCAGTTGAACAAGGGCAGTATCAGAACAAAATTTAGTGTTGGACAAAGCAGCAGCATCAGACAAGGAGGGTGCCCTGCCCTTAGCAGTAGCAATCCCAACCCCCTACTTTCTTGTGTTGATTGTTGACTTCCCTGAGTGAATGTATAGCCGACTTAGCCTGCCTAAGGAGAATGCGAGGTTCCTAATCATAAGGGAGATCTGCAAAGGACACCTAGGAACGTTTGGCTGCACTGGTAGCAGAGAGAAGTTTTTGTCCAATCACTGCACAGGGCGGGATTTTCAAACGCGGGCGCTCGATATCCTCGCTAATTTTAAGTAGACCGGAGGGGACTTCAATCTTAATCATTTTCGGCTCCTCTATTCTTTTTTTTATAGCGGATCACTAAATTGGTTAATTTTGCTCTTCAGTTAGTCTGAACGTCGTTCCCAATCCGCGGCAATGAAGGGAAACCTCCACTAAACTCGGAAGGTGAGAAAGTGAATCAGGGAATTACATACACTTATAATTTCATTTCTTTTGACTTCTTTTCATCACTTCCCTCCAGGCTCCGATCAAAAGTTGGAAGCGTTGGCTGTATCCGATTTATCTCTGACCAATCCCGGCAAAGGGCGGGCTTTTCATACTCTGTCTAACGGCTCTTTATCCCCCCGAAGCCTATCGGGAGCCGGCACTAGGGCTATAAAAGCGGGCTGCTCGGCCACTTTTTCAGATCCAGAATATAGAAAACGGAAAGAGCGCGTGTCTATAATGGCCAGGACCAAGCAGACCGCCCGTAAATCCACTGGAGGAAAAGCTCCTCGTAAGCAGCTGGCGACCAAGGCTGCTCGTAAAAGCGCGCCGGCTACGGGCGGGGTGAAAAAACCTCATCGTTACCGACCAGGCACCGTAGCGCTCAGAGAAATCCGTCGCTATCAGAAATCCACTGAGTTGCTCATCCGTAAGCTGCCCTTCCAGCGCCTGGTCCGCGAGATCGCGCAGGATTTCAAGACCGACCTGCGCTTCCAGAGCTCGGCCGTCATGGCCCTGCAAGAGGCCAGCGAGGCTTACTTAGTTGGACTCTTTGAGGACACGAATCTCTGCGCAATCCACGCCAAGAGGGTCACCATTATGCCCAAAGACATCCAGCTAGCCCGCCGCATTCGTGGCGAGAGAGCTTAAAGAGCATCATCTCTTCTATCCTTACAACCCAAAGGCTCTTCTAAGAGCCACCACATTCCCACTCAAAAGAGCTCTCGAGTTAGTAAATCCTTAGCATGTTAGCTCAATTACTCAAATCCTTCAGGAAGTAGAAACCCGACGTGCCACTGAAGCTGACTGTTCTTTGTCCCGTTTTCCCCACTGATGCTCTAACCACTAAGCTGTTTTTGAGGCATGCTTGATGCCTTCCACGAGGAATCTCTTCTCACGCTTGAATTAGAACGGGCTGACTTTCCCTTCGGGGCAGGATGGTAAAGGATTTCGGCGTGTCGTCCCCGGTGATTTTGGAAGGATATTCTCTTCCACTTTCTCCTTACCCCCCAACAAAGTTAACGATCCTTCTCCCTGCTCGAAACCCCTAAGGATTGTGAGCAGAAAAGAAAACAAAGTTACTTACCTGTAACGGAGTTCTCCGTGGACAGCAGGATAAGTCAGCCACACCTGGTGTCGTCCCCCGACGGCGCCGTGACGGAAGTGCTCTATAGCTCAGAGACTTCTGAGCATGTGTGAGGTGGTCCCACCTCCCCAGCCCGCCCCTAGCCGGCCAGTTGGTGACTAGCTATGCCGTTGCGGCTAGGTGCGGTGCGCAGGCCACCCTCATGAAGGGGAGGCGGGTGGGATGGTGTGGCTGACTTATCCTGCTGTCCACGGAGAACTCCGTTACAGGTAAGTAACTTTGTTTTCTCCTAGGACAAGCAGGATGTGTCAGCCACACCTGGTGTCTTCCAAGCTATGTACACGATGAGGGAAATGAGGGAGGCATGCGTGAGATGCAAACATTTATTAGTAACAACAGGTTGATCGTGCAATAGGTGGAGTGCAAACAACAACTGTGCAAGTAGGGCTTAACTGTGCAATTTCGAACAGTGCAGTAACCATATAGACAAAGCATAAGAACAATAGTGCGTGACAATGGTGCAAGACACAATAGTGCATGGACAATAGTGCAAGAACAATAGTGCAAGAACAATGATGCATACACAAGTAAGTAACTAGTGCAATCTTTCAGGGCAAGGTGACAGAAGGACAGTGTCCCAGAGTTCAGTCCCGTGCGGCGCTTGCCCTCTCTGGCGCCAGGGCTGCGGATAGGACCGCTCGGCCGAAAGAGCCGTCTGTCTCGGATTGGGTGTCGAGGCAGTAGTGTTTCTGGAAGGTGAGGTGAGAGGACCAAGTGGCGGCTCTGCAGATCTCGATCACTGGAATCTCCTGAGCACAGGCCAAGGAAGTGGCTATTGCGCGGAGCTGGTGCGCACTCGCCTTGTTTGCCGGGAGTGCGCCCGCCTTCTGCAGACAATAGGCCACGCAGGTTGAGATCCAGAGGGAAAGCGTACGTTTGGTAACAGGTCTCCCAGGTTTGTTCGGGTCATAGGAGACGAACAGCTGTGTCCCCCGACGAGTGGCAGATGTTCTGTCGATGTAGGTGCGTAACGCACGCACGCAATCTAGAGAATGAAGACGTTGCTCCTCTGGGGATGAATGTGGTGCTGGGAAGAAGGATGGGAGCTCTACTGCCTGGTTGATGTGAAAGGCGGAGGCCACCTTTGGCACAAATTTGGGGTGAGTCCGCAGGGACGCCCGGTTGTGATAGAGCTGCGTGTATGGCGGGTGTGCCACCAGAGCCTGCAGCTCACTGACCCTCCTGGCAGAGGTGATGGCGACGAGGAAAAGGGTCTTCCAGGCGAGATATTTTCCTTCGGCTGTGGCCAGTGGTTCGAAGGGCGCTTGCGTAAGCTGTTGTAGAACGAGGTTAAGGTCCCAGGAGGGTACCGGTTTCTGTACCGGGGGCTTTAGATTCCGTAGCCCTCTCATGAAGCGGGTGACAATTGGAAGGGTGGCAATGGAGCCTGAAGTCGTGTCATCCGTGCGTTCGTGCAGGGAGGCAATGGCAGCTAGGTGTACCTTGATGGATTGTGGCTGTAACCCCGATCTGCAGAGGAGTGCCAGATACTGAAGGATTGTGGGTATCGGGCACGAGGCAGGTTCTATTCCGTGGTCCTTGCACCAGATGGTGAAGCGTTTCCATTTGAGGCCATATGCTTTTCTGGTAGATGGTCTCCGTGAAGCCAGGACAATTTGTTGCACATCCGGAGGAAGGTGTGAGCCGTTGAAGGTTAACCTTTCAGCCTCCAGGCTGTCAAAGCAAGTGTCTGGAGATTGGGGTGCCAGGTCAGGCCCCCGTTCTGGGTTAAGAGGTCTGGTCTCAGAGGTAGTCTGATCGGAGGCTCTTGCGCGAGCTGCAACAACAGGGAGAACCACATCTGTCTTGGCCAATAAGGGGCGACCAGAATCACCTGCACCTTCTCCTCGATGATACGTTGTATCGTGTTTGTCAAGAGAGGTGTCGGAGGGAAGGCGTAGGCCATCTCCCAACTGCTCCAGGGGATGGCGAATGCATCCGAGGCTACTCTCTGCTGTGACGGGTGCTTGGAGCAGAACAAGGGGCATCTTGTGTTTTCCTCTGTCGCGAAGAGGTCGATCTGGGGTTTTCCCCAGCGCTGGAAGAGGGTGCGCGTCACTTCCGTGTGGAGCATCCATTCGTGAGGTTGAAGCTGCCTGCTGAGCCTGTCCGCTACGGCGTTCTGATCCCCTGGAAGGTACGTTGCTTGGAGTGTGCAATTGTGGTGCAGCGCCAGAGCCCATGTGTCGAGGGCTTCCTTGCATAGGGAATGGGAGCGAGTGCCCCCTTGCTTGTTTATATAGAACATGGCAACTTGATTGTCCGTCTGTACCAAGACTGCTTTCCCTTTCAGTTTGGGGATGAACGTCTGTAGGGCATACCTGATGGCCCTGAGCTCGAGGTGATTGATGTGGAGGGTTTGCTCCGCTGCGGTCCATGCTCCTTGCGTGCTGAGGTGCCGTAGATGGGCTCCCCATCCCGAGGAGGAGGCATCCGTGGTGAGGGTGAGCTGGTGTATGCGTGGGTGAAGGCACTTGCCCACCGAGAGGTTGGATGGCTGTGTCCACCAGCGCAGGCCCTGGACCACGCGGGCAGATATCGGGATGCGAGTGTTGAGTGGTTGGGAGAGTTGCTTCCAGTGCGTCCGTAGGTGCCACTGCAGGGTACGCATGTGCAGCCTCGCCAATGGGAGGACAGAAGTCGTTGCAGCCATGTGGCCTAGCAGACAGAGGATCGCGCGGGCCGAGGTACGTTGCTCCGCCGACATCTCCTTGGCTAGGCGGATGATGGTGTTGATCCGTAGTTGGGGCAGAAAAGCCTTGCAGGCTTTGGTATCTATTATCGCCCCGATGAACTCGATGCGCTGGGCTGGCTCCAGCCTGGACTTCTCCTTGTTGAGAAGGAATCCCACTCTGGTCAGCAGGTCTGTCGTTAGGCGTACCGCTTTGTGAAGTCCGTAAGCTGAATCCGCCGACAGGAGCCAGTCGTCCAGGTAGGGAAAGATGGCGACGCCTTGTTTGCGGAGGTGCGCCGCTACCACCGCCACACACTTTGTGAAGACTCTGGGTGCTGGAGATAGGCCGAATGGCAAGACTCGGTACTGGTAATGGCAACCCAGTGCTGTGAATCGGAGGAATTTCCTGTGAGAAGCGTGGACCGGGATGTGGGAGTAGGCGTCCTGGAGGTCCAGCGTCGCCAACCAGTCCCCCGCTCTGATGAGGGGAAGGATGGAGTTGAGCGAATACATCCTGAACTTCTCTTTGATTATGAAGTTGTTCAACTTCCTGAGGTCCAGGATAGGACGTAGGCCCCCTTTCTTCTTGGGGATAAGGAAGTACCGGGAGTAGAAGCCAGTGTTGACCTCTCCCGAGGGCACTCGCTCTATCACTTTGGCATGGAGGAGTTGTTGTAAGAGTTCCTGCAGCGGCTGTTCCAGGTGCTGCGGAGGTTGGCTGGTAGGTTGCTTGAGCTGACGTGGAGGGGTGGAGAAGGGCAAGCGGTAGCCCGACTGGACTATCTGCAGGACCCACCTGTCCGTGGTGATCTCTTGCCAGGCTGAGAGGAACAGCGACAGGCGACCCCCAACCGGGGTATAGTCAGAAGGCGGCGGGTTCTTTCCCAGAGTGGGAGGGGTTGGACTGCTTCTGCTTGCGCTGACGCGGTTGCTGTCGCTGAAAGGGCGCCTTTTGATAGCTTGGCCTTGATTTTGGCGGCTGCCACTGACGGTTGGAGCCATAGAATTGTTTAGAAGAGGCGAAGGGCTTTCTGGAGTAGCCCCCTCTCTGGTTCCAAGAGGGGCGTTCAAGGCCGTCTGCTGCTAGAGTCTTTAAGGTGGTGTAATCCTCTTTGAGGCCTTTCACCGTGTCGGCTACCTTGTCCCCGAACAGGGAGTCACCTGAGCAGGGGGCGTCCGCAATCCGGTCATGGGTGTTGTCAGAGAGTCCTGAGGCTCGGAGCCACGCCCAGCGGCGGGCCGAGATGGCCGTGCCGGTTGTTCGGATGGCAGTGTCAAATGCATCGAAAGCAGTGCACATCAGATGCTTGCTGCATTCCGCTAACTCATGCATATAGGTTGCAGCCGTTGATCGTGAGTCCTTGGGAAGATCCTGTAGATGCTTCTTAAGGTCGGCTAGGAGGGCGTCCTGGAAGAGGACGTGCTGAAATTGGTGGGCTGCTATTTTGGCGTTGAGCATAGCCCCTTGAAACACTTTTCTCCCAACGTCGTCCAGGCGTTTGGGGTCCCGACCAGGAGGATGGTTTGTCTGGGTACGCATGGACTTGGATCTCTTGAGAGCTGAGGACACCACGATCGACTGGTGGGGTAACTGAGTTTTGGTGAATCCAGGTCCCGAGTGGACAATATATTTGTTGTCCATACGCCTGGAGAAGGCTTGACCGGATGCTGGGGACTGCCAGAGTTTCAGCTGCGTGTCCTTCAATTTGCGGTGGAGGGGAAGAGCCATGGCTGGTTTTGGACCGCTGAGGTACTTCATGACCTCGGGATCTTTTTCGTCTGTTGATTCCTCGGTGGTCAGACCCAGCTTAGAGACCACCTTCCTGAGGAATTTGGGGTAGGTGAGGTCCTCAGGTACTGTGGGTGGAGGCTCGTCTGCCTCGTCCGTTGTGTTTTTGAAGTTGTCAGAGCCTGGCGCTGATTCCTCCACCTCAGAGCAAGGCTCCTGGTTCTCAGTGTCGCTCGCTCCCGAGTCCAGTCGTGCTGGTGAGGGAGATCGCGCTCTGGAGGGGTCAGGGGAGGGAGTCCGTGCTCTAGGCGAGAGTCTGGGGTACAGAGAGTGAGTCTCTTCTGGGCTAATAGCCCTACGTTGCTGGTCTGGCCGCAGTGGAGCAGTCTGTTCCACCAGGCGTGATAGCAGATTCAGGATGGCAGAAGAGGTGGATTCAGATCTGCTGCTCCTATGCCTCTTACTGCGATGAGAGCTGGATCTCCTGCTGTCGGTGGAGGAAGCGCGACGGGAATACCTTTCCTCTGAGGGGGATCGATGTCTGCGCTTGGCAGACTTTTTCCTGCTCTTCTCCTCATCAGAGCGCTGACAGGGGGGTGCCCTGATGTCAGCGAGGTGCTCGTGGTTCCCTCGTCGGCGCTGAGGATCAGCGCGGTCTGTGGAGCAGGAACGGTGTTGCCGGGGGGATTCCCCGCTTCTAGCCTGTTGATGTGGTGTCCCTTCGCGGCGCGGGAGAGCCGCGTGATCAGCAGAGCCGGCGCGGCGTTCAGCAGAGCCGGCGCGGCGTTCAGCAGAGCCGGCGCGGCGTTCAGCAGAGCCGGCGCGGCGTTCAGCAGAGCCGGCGCGGCGTTCTGCAGAGCCGGCGCGGCGTTCTGCAGAGCCGGCGCGGCGATCAGCAGAGCCTGCGCGGCGGTCAGTGTCCCTGCGCCGGTGCGAAGAAGCCCGTGCTTGTTGCTCGTGTGCCGAGGGAGATGGGGCTGAGTCAGCTGGCCTTGAAGAGTTGATCCGGGATTCCCCATCGGCGCGTGATGACGTGCCGAGCAGGGGGGAGGGCTGTCTGCTGGAGGAGCCGCTGCAGCCAATAGGAGAGGAGGAGGCGTGTCCGGAGGAGTGGCCTGGCGGGGCCACGAGGGCAGCGCCATCTTGGCCGGCAGGAGGACCGCGTGGCCGGGGAGAAGGTCCCTGGATGGAGCCAACCGGAGAGGGGCTTACCGAACTGGCAGAGGCCTCTCCGGGGGCAGGACGTTCAGAGCGGTCAAGATTCTTTTTCAGCCGTGGTTTCTTAGAGGCAGCGTTTTTCGGAGCACCGGAGTGCTCGGCAGGGTTAACAGGCTTGGAATGCTTACTTTTGGATTTTTCCGTGTCCCGGGATGTGGAAGGTGCAGCGGGGGAGAGAAGGTCTCTCAAAGACTGCTCCCGGTGCCTCTTGGCTCTGGGGGACATCCGGCCGCAGCTGTCGCAGTTCTCCACTTCGTGGGAAGCCCCCAGGCATTTGACACAGTTATGGTGAGTGTCGGAGATATTCATCTTCCTGTTGCAGGTAAGGCACTTTTTGAAACCTGGTTTGATCCTTTTGTGGTCTAGTATAGGCATTTAAACGTTGAAGGTGTAAGAGAGCTAGCAAGTCCGTCTTGAGGCGAAGGCGGAAGGAAAAAAAACTGGCCGGATAGGGGCGGGCTGGGGAGGTGGGACCACCTCACACATGCTCAGAAGTCTCTGAGCTATAGAGCACTTCCATCACGGCGCCGTCGGGGGATGACACCAGGTGTGGCTGACACATCCTGCTTGTCCTAGGAGAAAGCGCGTTTCCCTCATCCATTTACAATTGTGAAACACGAGAAGAAACCCCTCGGGTGATAAGGAGTCGAGCACAAAGCCCTCTCCCGGGATAGCAAAGGAATTTGAACTTCCTCGTCCTGCCGCTTTAGCATACATGACACATCTGAAAGCATCGGGGGTCTCCGCCTATCAGCGCCTGCTAGTTTCTTATAAAGCGATTGAATACAAAATAAATCATCCAGCTCTTTCCTTGATCTAGATGGTGGCTCTGAAAAGAGCCTTTGGGTTTACAAAGAGATGACGACAAAAGGTAGAAATCTTCATTTTTTCTTAGGCGCCCCCTTCGTGGCTTTCGCTGCTTTGGGCTTAGCAGGCTTTGCCGGGCTCTTTTTCGCCTTTGGTTTCACAGGCTTGGCTTTTGCCGGGCTCTTGACGGCCTTTTTGGGCTTCGCCGCTTTTGGCTTCTTGGGGCTCTTGGCTACCTTCTTAGTAGCAGCCGCCGCCGGTTTCTTGGCTCTCTTCGGGCTCTTTTTCACTCCCGCAGCCGCTGATTTTTTCGGTTTCTTTGCCGCCGGTTTCTTGCTTTTGGGCGCGCTCTTCTTGCTCTCTGGCTGCTTCTTGTTCAATTTAAAGGATCCCGAAGCTCCGCTGCCCTTCGTCTGCAGCAGGTTGCCTTTGCTGACCAAGCTCTTGACGGCCAACTTCAGGCGGCTGTTGTTCTTCTCCACGTCGTAGCCCGAGGCCGCCAGATGCTTTTTCAGGGCAGCTAGGGACACGCCGCTGCGATCCTTGGAGGCTGAAACAGCCTTGACTATGAGCTCGGAGACGCTGGGACCCGAGGTCTTGCGCGCCTTGGAAGTTGCCGACGGCTTCTTGGACTTCTTTTTGGCGACGCCGGTAGCAGCAGGAGGCGGAGCCGCGGCTGCTGGAGCGGTTTCGGCCATTCCGTACAGAGGGCTCGGAGCTGGCCTACTAAAAAAAACAAAAAGCAAACAAAACAACCGCCTACTTACGGAAATGAGGACTTGCTTGGCCCACTAAGTCCCTCTATTTATAGCGGCAGCCGCCTTCTGATTGGCTGTCTGCACGCTCATTGCCTGCCTGCCTGCCCGAGACGCTTCAATCTAGGGCTCCTCTCGCCCTGTGTTTCTTCAATGGGCAAAATTCACTTTTAATAATCGAATGATGTTCATTTACAAGAACATTCTCACTCGGGTTACTAAAGAAGAGTTTAGACATTTGAGTAAACGCCGTCTCTCGTTTAAATGTGCATTAAGAAAGTCTTAAAGATGCCTCGAACTGCACCTTTCAGGCGTCTTTTTTTCCGAAGCGGGGCAGAAATCATTTTTATCTGTGAAAATAAACACGAACTCGGCATGAGCGTTGACATAAACTCTCTCAAACAATTTTTCAAGAGCAGTAAAACGACACTGCTTCCAAATCAGCTGCTTCTTTCGAAAACTCTCAACTACGAACAGAGATCTAACGGAAGGCAAATAGCACACGTATTTCGGCACTATCCTGTTAAAAGCCATCAGAAGAAGGAGTTGACCTTGTTAAAAATGGTGTCGCAAATTAAGAGCAATGTCTTAATTATAACCTTTTAAAAGGGAAATGCCTTTCCGCTCTCTTTTATCTCTCTCATAGGGAATGCCCTTAACATTTTCCCGAACGACATATACTCTCTTACCCCACCACCACCCACACGGAGAATACTCTCAATAGTGAAGTGCCATACTGGGTCAGATTAAGGGTCCATCAAGCCCATTTCTAACAGTGACCAATTCAGGTCACAACTACCCCGCGTGCCCTGAAAGTATCCAGATGTCATTCTACTTTATCCCCAGGGGCCAGGGCCTCTGCAACCCCATAAAAACCTGGGCAAATGGGTGAGAATGGGTACCCCTTCATCCCCCCAGAGCAGCACAGTCAGTGGTTCTGTTCCTCCCTTCTGCTCTCTCAAGCCGAACAGACCGGAAGCAGAGAAAGTGAGGTTACTTAGCTGTAACGATGGTTCTCTGTGGACAGCAGGATAGGCCAGTCACATCTGGAAGTGCTCTCCTATAGCTCAGAAAGGCAGAGCATGTGCCTAGTTGGCCCTAGCCCCTGGCTCTTTCAGTCCCGAGCCTAGGCTCTCCCGGGTTGGGATTGGAATTTCCACATGCGCTGGATGCTCCACTGGCTTTGTCCTTCAGGGAGGGGGGTTGAGTACGTTTGGCTGACTTATCCTGCTCTCTACGGAGAACCCCTTACAGGTAAGTAATAACCATTACGGCGGCGGTTCAACGATCCTGGTAAACGTACAACATAGGGGCTTGTTTACAAAGCCGCGGTAGCGGTTTGCGATCGTAATCGGAGCCGCGGCCCCATTGATTTCAATGGGGCCGCGGCTGCGATCGCGATCGCGAACCACTACCGCGGCTTTGTAAACAAGCCCCATAGTGTAACAAGAACTACAACAAACCTCATGATTGTAGTACAGCATAACAGTGGTTGAAACAGATCAATGGTAACATAACACGGTCATCGTAACGTAACAAATGTGCTTAACCTAGCCCGTGTACAGGTGCGATATCAGTCAACAGGTAACAGTCTCAGAGTCAAAGGACGCAGGCGGTGGGTTCTAATTGTCTCGGCATCCGAATGAGGTCCGGAGGCCTCTTTCCAGTCCTCTTGGGCAAGGGGTGGACCGTCGTGGTCCCGCCGGGCGATCGTGCTGAGGATGATGCGACCGCAGGAGCTGTCGTCCAATTCAAGCTGATCCAGGCAGTAGTGCCTCTGGATGGGTAAGGCTGGAGAACCAGGTGGCGGCTCTGCATATTTAGCTCAAACCTATATTTAAAAAAAAAAAAAAAATATATATATATATATATATACAGATATCATCAGGCTTTTAAACTACAGAATGGCCAGATATTATCTGTGGGGCTTGTAAGTGGAGATGCAAGGGTAGGCCAGAACATTATCCAGATAGTGACAATATTCGCAGAAAAAGACCACATGGTCTATCTAGTCTTCCCTAGTATATTAACTACAATAGTCCCCTTTTTACACTTAGAGATCCTGTGTGTTTATCCCATGCTTTTTTGAATGCCAATATTGTCCTCGTATCTAACTACCACATCCACTGGGTCCATTCTTCTGTAAAGAAATATTTCTGCATATTACTCCTGCGTCTATCCACTTTCACCCTCATCCTATGTCCCCTCTGAGCAGAGCTTGCTTACAATCAAACGACTTTCCTCCTTGGCATTTATGCCGCAGAGGTATTTAAAAATCTCTATCGTAGCTCCTCTAGCCCGCCTTTCGTCTAAAGCGTACGTATTAAGGTCTTTAAGTCTGTCCTCATATGCTTTATAAGGAAGACCACTAACCATTTTAGTATCCACCCTCTGCACGGACTCCAACCCGTTTATATCCTTTTGGAGGTGTGGTCTCCAGAAGTGCACACAGTACTCCAAATGAAGCCCACCAGAGACTTATACAGAGGTATTATCACCTCCTTTTGTTCTGCTGGCACCCCAAGCACCCATCCTTACGCACCCCGAGCATCCATCTGGCTTTCGCCGTCGCCTTTTCTACCTGTTTAGCTACTTTAAGATTGTCAGACACAATCACGCCTGTGTCCCCCTCTCTTCTTTCGTGGGCAGAAGTACTTCATTCCCTACACTGTACCGTTCTCTTGGAATTTTGCAGCACAAATGTACAACCCTGCATTTTTTTAGCATTAAATCTCAGCTGCCAAATGCTAGACCACTCTTCAAGCTTAGCTACATTACTTCTCGGGTGTCTACTCTATTGCAGATTTTGGTATCGTCTGCAAACAGGCAAACCTTATCCGACAGCCCTTCTGCAATATCACTAACAAAGATGTTAAAAAGGAATCGGACTAAGGACAGATCCCTGCAGCACACCAATGGTAACCTCCTCCTCAGAGCAAGCTCCATTTGTTTATGTCGCCTGTGCGGAACAATGTCCAAGTCTTTAATGAAATCTAAGTGTATCACATCTAGGACTCTCCCTCAATCCAACGCCCAGGTCACTCACTCAAATAAATCAAGCCATGCTGCCTTGGATTCTGCAATCCATTGGACTCCAGAAACCTCAATATCCTCTCTTTTAGCAGCCTCTCCAATCTTTTACTCGCCACAGAGGTTAGACTAACCGGCCTGTAGTTTTCAACCTCATTCTTACTTCCGCTTCTGTGTAAAGGGACCACATGCGCCTTTCTCCGTTCCTCTGGGACCACTCCTGACTCCAAAGAAGCACTGAAAAGGTCAGTCACTGGAGCCACCAGAATGTTCCGTCAGTATTTTCGTATGTATCCCCCATTCGGTCCCATCGCTTTATCTACTTTTAGTTTAGCTAGTTTCTCATGAACACAGTCTTCTGAAAATCATTCGAGCTCCCCGTCACTTCTGTTTCTATTTGTGGGTGTTTTCTGAGGTCCTGCTCCTGGCCCTTCATCTGCGAACACTGAACAGAAATATTTGTTAAGCATTTCCGCTTTATCCTTATCAGCTTCTACATATTCCTCCCCTTCAGCCTTGAGTCTGACAATACCACTTTTGCCCTCCCTCCTCTCACTAACATATCTGAAAATATATATTATCCCCCTACCCATTTTATTGCATTGGCTATTTCTTCTTCTTTTGTATCTTTGCTTTCCTGATTACTTTGATAGCTTCTCTAAGTTTTTACAAATACAGATGCCCGTCTTCCTCTCTCTGTGAGCTCTTGTATTTCCTGAAGGCCTCCCTATTTTTCTTCACCTTTTCAGCTGCTTATATGGAGAACCACAGTGGCCTCCTTTTCCTTTTATTTACCTTTCTAACAAAAAAGGTTTGGTGCCCTTAGAATATCCCTTTTCAGTTTTGCCCACTCTTTTTCTACATCCCACAGCAGTTCCCATTCCACTAACAACGCCTTGAAGTATTGTCCTATCCTGGCAATTCTCCAAAAGTCTTAGACCCTCGCTTTTGAATGGATTTGATCAGCCCAAGTCCTAATACCGAACCACACCATCTGGTGAACACTGGATGCGAGACGATCTCTCACTATAACATCAGAAACACTTTCCCCATTGGTAAGCACCGAGTCCAGTATGGCCCCTTCACGTGTGGGCTCTCCTACCAGTTGCCTGAATAGTTCTCCCTGTAATGAGTCCAGAATCTCCTTACTTCTAGATGACACCGCAGCAGGGATGTGCCAACCAACATCCAGCATATTGAAATCTCCTATCAGCTTCTTCCATTACAGCCTCAACATCTGGGATCTTACATCCCATGCTATGAGCATTTATACACACTGCTTTCCAGATGTTGCCCCCTTTACCTATTTCTACAGAGCTATTTGATCTTTCACTTATCTGGGGGCTTTCTTCGCCCATCCCCAATCTAGTTTGAAGCCCTCTTCTATAGGTTAGCCAGTCTGCCGCTGAATACACTTCGACCCTTCTTAAATACCTCCGTGGCATAAATGTTCAGGGAGAGAGCCTCTTTCAATTGAAAGCAAGTTCTGCTACGAGGGGACATGGGATGAGGGTGAAGGGAGATAGATTCAGCAGTGATATGCGGAAATATTTCTTTACAGAAAGAGTAGTGGATCCGTGGAATAGTCTGCCAGTGGAGGTGGTAGAGATGAGGACAGTAACTGAATTCAATATAGCATGGAACCAACACAGAGGATCTGTAAAGGTAAAAAGTGGACGGTTGTAGTTGTTGTTATGGAAGGACAGGCTAGATAGGCCATGTGGTCTTTTTCTGTCATCATGTTTCTATGTTTCTTGGACAGATGGGTGCCAACGCTGCTCGGCAGCCATTAAGAACATAATATATGCCTTACTGGGTCATATCAAGGTCCATCAGGCTCCAGTATCCTGTTTTCAACAGTGGACAATCTAGGACACAAGTACCTAGCAGTTTCCCCAAAAGACACAGGTTCCACGATGCTTGTATTGGGGCAAGCAGCGGATTTCCTGGGTCCCCTTTAATAATGGTGTGTATGGACCTTTCCTCCAGGAACTTGTCCAAACCTTTTTTAAAGCCAGCTACGCTAACGGCATTTACTACATCCTCCAAAGCATCCAGAGGGTGTAGAGAAGAAAGCACTCTATCATCCCCAGTACTCAGCACAATTTCAACTGTAGCAGCAGCAGGATTTGAGCCCTGGCTGCTCTGTTCTCCTAGGACAAGCAGGATGAGTCAGCCACACTTGGTGACGTCATCCGACGGCGCCGAGACGGAAGTACTCTCCATAGCTCAGAAGGGCTTTTGCCCTTCTGAGCATGGGCCAACTGGCCCCACCCCTCTGCCCGCCCCTAGCTAGCCAGTTTCAGTTCTTCCGCCTTGCCTGCAAGACGGATTTTGATACTCTCCACCTAAAATTAACTTAAATCATCAGGAAAACTCCTTATCTACATCTGTTTAAACTGTTTTATGCCTTGTTCTTACTTCTTCAGAGGGAACAGTCTGCAGGAGAAGATCTCCAGGACTTGGAGCTAGAAGGGAAACAGCACAGTGTAGCAGCCCAGGACGTGCCTCACAGGCCTCCGTCCCCGGCCAGCTCTCTAACAGGCCTCCTTCCCGGCCAGCCCCAGGGCGTACCTTCCGGCCAGCCCTCTAACAGGCCTCCACCGCAGCGAGTGGGCCTGATGAATAAGGCTTCTGAGGCATTATATTTACTGTCACCACTGCTGTTGAGGCAGTCAACATACCGCAAGAGTGGTACTCAAAATGAGGCTCAAGTAGCCGCGGCAGATCAGGACGTGCCTAAGAAGGCCTCCGTCCTCGACCAGCTTCATCTCAGATGGTAAGCCATCCTCTTACCTCTCTCTCCTCTCCGATGGAATTGAAGAAGAAACCCTCGAGGCAGCCCGGAACACCCTCTGCGACCGGGGACCTTCGCACATGTGTGGCCTCTGTCCCTGTGCTCCTACGCTCCGGGACTTCTTCGCACGTGTGGCCCATGGAGACTGCCATCTTGGTCCGCCAGGATGCCCTGCAAGCCACACCCTCTGCATGTTTAGAAACGGGATGTGCTTTCGGGCCTCCATCCCCGGCCGCGAAACCCCGACCTCTGTTTGCCTGCTCCGCAGCCCAAACAGCTCCTGTCCGACCAGCCACGAGGCTCCTATGGCGGTCGCCATCTTGGTCGATGACATCACGACTCCTGGCTCCTCCCCCTGCGGCGCCATTGGTCAGCGCCGATCCTGCATCAGAGAAGGAGGAGCCACTCGCAGGAGACTCTCCCAGTCAGCCTGACAGTCCTGCTCGGCGCAGAGGCATTGCCAAGGACCGCACCGGCCCTCCGAACACCGGCGCAGAAGCAGCTAGGCAATCGGAGAAGCCACTCACACTGGAGACACTCCCTCCACCGGCGGTACTGTTCGGCGCAGAGGCATGGCCAACGACCGCGCCGACCCTCTGGACACCAGCGCTGAAATCACAGCAGCAGCAGCAGAGGCAGTAGCATTCTGCATCCCGTTACAATTCCTGCCTCCCGCTACAGCACTGCTTCGCACTCCGGCGGTACTGTTCGGCGCAGAGGCATGGCCAAGGACCGCGCCGACCCTCTGGACACCGGCGTTGAAATCACAGCAGAAGCAGTAGCATTCTGCATTCCCGTTACAATTCCTGCCTCCCGCTACAGCACTGCTTCGCACTTCTGTACTGCTCCCGCGGCAGTACAGTCCCTGCTTCCCGCTGCAGTGCATATGCTAATCGAAATCTGAGGGCTGAAGGCATATTCTGCTCACTGCCTTACAAGAAGGCCGACGCTAAGAGCTCTGCTGCGGGAACTAACAGCAGGTATCCTTCATCCCTCACGCTAGCCCCCTGCCCTGGGCGCTTCATCATGCCTCCTGGTCCTGCCAGTCAGTGAGGCAGCAGCTCGGCAAATAGCAGCTCAGTATGCAGGTATTGTCCAGGCATCCTCCAGGTTCTGAGGAGGAGGGAACTCCTCTTCACAGGCCCGTTGTCGAGGGAAAGTTGCCTTTTGCCGCTGGCCGGTCACCCTAAAATCACTCTGCCCCTGCTAACAGGCATAGCACTTATTAAGACTCCTTGTGCCTTAGCGACTGCCTGCCAGGGGTACCCTGACCGCAACTAGACAAAGGAAACCCTTGCTCAGGCAGAACACATACTTCATGGCTCTCCTGCTGGGCCTCCAGCGTAGTGGAGTGGAGCAGTAGCCTAATGTTAGAGCACGGGCAAGATGGCCATCAGAAGGGCACGCTCACCACCAGGTCCCTGTGCGCGACCCATGGCATCAGCACATCCATCCTTGGACCACAGGCAGAACCAATGCTAGTGGGCAGCTCATACATGAGCCAATGCTAGTGGGCAGCTCCTGCTATCAGCAAATCGACTCCACAGTGTGGTGCAGCGGACACAGCCAGTGCCTGTAGGATCAGAAGGTCACAGGTTCAAATCCCAGCTCGGGCTCCTGCCAACCCAGTGAGAACACATAGTGAGAACATGGTGGTGCAGTGCACTGCTTGTCCTAGGAGAACCAGTGTATTCGGAAGCAGAAGGTCACATGTTCAAGTCCCAGTTGTGGTCTCCGCCAACCAGTCCTCATATTTACAGCCTGCTTTGGACCCCAGGTAGCGTCTAAACTAACCGCAGCCAGCTCCGGTGGTCAGCAGAAGAGACCCGTGGCATCAACACAGCCACCAGTACGCAGGATCTGGGCTAGAGCGGGCAGCTTCTGCCATCGATCCTCCAGCAGCCCTTCGAAACAAAGGCAGAAGGTGCCCAGGATCAGTCTTGGCAAAGCAACCCCAGAGCGGGAGTACCCGAGGTTAGCAATCCCGCAAACATTGTGCACATCTGCCTACAGTCCCTCGGGCCCAGCTGCACCTCGGACTCTGTAGCGTGGCCCTTGCAGACAAGGGACAACTGCTCCCATATGCTCGCCTGCCTCAAATATATAAATACATCTCCACCCCACACCCTCGCCTGAGGCAGTGCTGCGCGGGGGCAACAGCCTAAATTAATAAATATATAGACAACATCTCTAGGTGTATCCCCGGATGCAGGCAGTGATTCAGCAAACCATACTTCTCCTCCCTGGTGAACCACCAGAAGCCTCACATTGACTGACTGCTGTCTAAGCTAACATCAAGACCACCGTGTCCACGTCAATCCTTCCATAACACTGGCAGGACAACCCGGGTGGGACTACAGTGCGGTACTACACACAGCCAAGGTACTTAGAACAGAGACACAATTCTTTGATGATCTTTCAGGCATGGCCTACCGTACGAAGCATGCACCTCTGGCAAACTACCCAGCTGCCGTGCAAGGCCAGAAGACTTCACAATACTAAGGACAGGGCCAAGACTCGCATCCCCGGGGCTGCGCTCATTGCTCCACAACGTTCGCAGCAAGCTATCATTAGCCCTTCAGATACAGGGACAACTGGCTACCACCAAGATTTCCCTACTAAACAAGTCCTACACAGGAACCCCAGTGAGCGACACACACTCACACAAGCCAGATCCATTTCAACGAACATCACAGGTTCAAGACCTGGCTGCAGGCCCAGTTCGGCATTGGAACACACCGCAAGAGTGCCACAACGCGCCGCCAGAGTGCCACAATGGCTTCTCTCACTAAGGCCTGATTGTCAACAGGGTGGTCATAGTCCCACACCCACGCACAAAGGGAACAGGTTCCCACTCCCTTATGATAAGCACTGTCTACCATCCTAGGAAGGTACCTAGTTCGAATCCTGAGTTGGGACTTCTAATCACCAAGCAGGATGGGTCTGGTCACTGTGCAGGAGTGGCACCTAGTTCAAAAGCAAATAAGGCTGGTTCTAATTAACTTCTAAACCCCGGACTAACCCCTCTGAACCCCGGCTTACCACTGCAAGCACTTCCCACCCTTCCTGGCCGGGCTAACTGCAAGTGCCCTCCCAGAGACAGCTAACAGGTCTTACACCCGTCCTGCAGGTGGGACTCTCAACCCGGGGCATCAGCTCCGTCTTACATGGTGGGGCTGAACACTGATCGACCCTTTACGCTTCTACAAATGCACAGAGCCCAGGACATCCTCATCAGGTCGTAATTCGGACCTGGCTCCATTGGCCTCATACTTACCAATGCGATACGAATGAAACTCATGCCTTTGCGTCATCATCATGCAAGTCCTATAGCGCTTGACACAAGTGCCAGACAGGTTCCCCAATCCCTGGCTTTGCGACCTCTGACAATTGCGCTCGGCAACCGCACTGACACACTACTCAACTGGCTTACATGGGGAGCATCCCGAGGACAGAACCACCACAGACAGAACTACGGTAGAATGCCAGCAGGCTCTGCTATCCTAATGCCATTTCGGTAGCGCTCCAAACCGCTTCCCAAGTAGCGATCCAAAACGCTAGTCTTGCTATGATACCGCGGACAAGCCCGTTGGACTGCAAGATCCCTCTCGCAGAGTCTCCACGCCTTGCATATCCCCACAATCCCAAGCAGCTATGCGCCCAGGATGTACGCGAGACGGCACGCCAGCAACAGAGCACGCCAGCAACAGAGGACACAACTCCTTGTATGTGACCTCGAAAAATCCGGTGTACCCTCTACAAGAGATTCTTCTTCACCAGGAACTCAAGCAGGTGTTCCAGCCACACTTAGGGCACTACCACGCATGCAATGCCACCATGGCCGCCAGGTCATCGTGCTGGAAAATAGACATCATCCAGCCCTACGCAGCTACATGCCCAGGATATACACGAAACAGTGCACCAACAACAAGGGACCCAGCTGGTCCCAGCTTACTCTACCTCTAGGAAGTCAGCATGCCCCTCCTCCTGGCACAAGTGGAGGCTCAAACCAAACACTGGACTCTAGCCATGCCGAAGGTTCCATCGACAGCCTGTGGCCACTCCAGCAACATGGACAAATGCGTCGCTTAGCAGTCTCATGGTCTACACCATTACCTCTGCCTAGACACATGACTCATGTCCTCTACGGTATCACTCGGGTTACTTACGGTGCTAATGCTTCGTTGCAGCACTCTGGTAGCGCTGTCAACATTGATGCTGGTCCTATCCTTATTCTCTGTGACCGCCTCACTGCCATGATAGCCTTGCTCACAGTAACCACCTCGCCACTGCTCGATGTGACTACATCTCCAGGTGTACCTTAATTTCACACGTGTGCATCGCATCTGCAAGCCAGCGTACGGTAATTCACGCCCTCTGCACATGTGTGTATCGCATCTGCAAACCGGCATATGGGTAACTTCACCTCAATTACACGCTCGTACGGAAGGGACCTTCCTACTGCGCCCTCTCACAACACTGCTACTGCACAGGCGTGTATCGCCACTGCAATCTGACAGGTTTCTGTTGCTACTTCTGCTCCACAAGGGCTCATAATAGCCCTGAAGTAGTGCCTCGGCCTCCCCCCATCCACCACAGCGCGTGGCAGCTTGGGAGACACCAAGTGTGGCTGACTCATCCTGCTGTCCCCGGAGAACTCAGTTACTGGTAAGTAACTCCGTTTTCCTAACCCACTGCTCTAAGCATTATGCTATACTAGATGACTTGGAACTTCATCCCATGATCCAGGAAACCAAAACGTTCTCGATGGCACCATCCACGCAGCCATGCATTCATCTCCAGAATGCAAGCTTCCCTGCCTCAGCCTTTACCCTCTCAACAGGGATGATTGAAGAGAGCACCGCCTGCACGCCTATCTGTTTCACCCTCTGTTCCAGAGCCATGAAGTCACTTTTGATAAGCTCAGAGGGATATCTAGCAGTATCGTTTGCGTCGACACGGATGAGCAACATTGGATAATGGTCAGCAGGCTTGATTTTGGCAGCTGGCAGACTGCACACAACGTCTCTGGACATCACGTCTGGTCGGCAGATGGATGCCTCGGTACCTCTCAGAAGAGGGGCACCAACAACCAGTACCCTTCCTTGTGGTCACTGATTCGGGAACTTTGGGGTGCTCAAGCTCTGTTTCTTTCCTTTCCTTTCCTGGGATGCTTTCACCTCCTTCACTTCCTGGGCTGTATGCTGGTTCTTCAATTCAAGGGCTAGAGGAGTGGGAGTGCTGATTCTGCAGGCACTGGTGAATCGTGTCCAACTTCCTTCATTCTGTAGTCTCCCGTCTTCACTTCTGTCGGAGAGCTTGGATCTTTCAAGAAGCATCGCATCAGTGTACTTCTCACTGTCTTGAATGCTTGTGAGCCTCGCCACCTCTTCTCTGACCTCCTCCACTTGTTTTCTGAGAGCTTCAGCACGCAGGCATGCTGCACATGGAACCGGTCCTTCAACCGGCATGGGATCTCTGTCTGGACAGAGGTAAAAGCTGTAATTTGGGCAACAGCTTTGGCAATACGATGTTTCCCAGCTACCGTTCAGTTGGTGGAGCTCTGGAACCTGTTGAAGTAAAAGAGAGAGACCTACCAAAGTCCCTCAGCTGTCCTTTAAGAGAAAAAGCAGTTAGCCTATTTTAAGTGTGCTCTAACAGCACTCTTTTATGTCCCTGTATGTAGCTAATTGGGGAGTTGCCCTATAAAGCAAAAATGGGAGCTGGGGTGGCTAGGGAGGGAGCTATCACCTGATGAGGTCAGTGGTTTCAAAAGAGCTAACTGTGAATGGGTAGCTGGAACAAAAAACCAATGAACTCTAACTGACAGAGCTTTGCCCAACACCACACACAAAAATAAATCCTCTCTTTTCAGAATAGTAAAAGAATTAAAACCAAAACCCCTTAAAGAACTTAAGGTGAACACTACCAACAGTCACAAGCGCTGATTCTTACCTTAAAAATGCCAAAACCGGGGTTCAAGAAGTGCCCACGCTGTGGCAGGAAGATGAACACTACCGACAGCCACGACTACTGCATCAGATGCTTGGAGCCGGATCATCAGGTACAGGACTGTTCCAAATGTTCCCGCATGTCGCCCGGAGAACGTAAGCATAGAGGCTACGCTCTCCGGGACTATCTGGCTGCTTCTAGCTACTGTTGCCCCTACAGGCATAGCAGAGCTCTTTCATCCAGAGACGTTTCTTCTTCTAGAGATAAATCTGATGCTATTCTGGAGCTCCTTTCATGCCTGGTCAATCAGACCGCCCCCGCAGGACCCCAAACCAGACCTGCCTGCCTGCCTGCGCATCTCCAGCAGCTGTCGCAACCGCACCGCAGGCCTCAACAGCCAGCTTATCCACGGACCTCAACAAGGTCACCTTCCCCCAGAGACCTCCCATCCGATGCCAGCGAAGGGGAAATCATCGACCCCACCCCCGTGGGGTCCGCCGCTTCCAAGGAGTCCGCCGGCTCGGAACCTACTAACGACAAGGAGGACTCTAAACACTATAAGCCTCACCTATCCAAAGTTCTTGAAGAAGGTGTTGTCAGCCCTGAACTTTGCTACCGACAAGGCTGCGGAGGAGCCGGAGCTACATAAGTACCTACACGGCCCAAAGCCGGCCATGCCCTTACCCATACACCAAAAACTGCGTGACAACCAGCTTTCACTGTGGCAGATCCCTACCCCTGGCTTCCTCAGGCAGCAATTCCCGCACCAGTCCATTGTCGTGTCCTCCGCCCTCAAAAAAGTCAAGTCTTCCAGGAACCTGGCCAACCATCCACCTGGACGAGACGGTAAACTCGTGGACGACATCGGGAAGAAGGTCTACCAAGGAGCCATGTTAAGCGCCAGAATTGCGGCTCATCAATTCCAACACATCCACTTCCTGGATGGGTTGCTGGCGTCTCTCAAAAGCCGCCTCTCTGCCTTAACCAAGGACTTGCAAACCGAAACCTCCTTATCCGTTCTGGACATCACCGAATGCAGCAGACACCTGGTGGCCACCGCCATCAGGACTGCGGGGCAGCGCTCTCTGCTGGAGACTCAGAGAAAGGATCTAGGGAGCTCCTGAAGTCAGAAGAGGCTATTTTTCTTCACCGAAGAAACCATGGGGGAAATAACCTGCAAGAAGGCAGAGCAAGTACAACCCCCTAAATAAAACTGGCCAAAGTGGCACAGCTGGAATAGTTGTGTCTGCCCTGTGGATGGGTCCCCCTTGCCGCATGGCAGGTGGAGAGGGGAGGGGGGCTCGCACTAAACCGCCCGTGACGTTTTTTTTGTGAAAGACGTTAAGGCTGGGCTATCGTTAGGACTACTCTAATAAATACAATAGCCTTTTAAATATGACTACGTATCACCGTACTGGTGGGCTTTCGGGGGAGGGGGTATCTTTGCTAGCTTGGGCAGACTGGGTTCTATTCTAAATGTTCTTTGTGCATTCTACTTCATGCCCATCTGTTTTCAAATTATCTACTTTTGAAAGCTAGAGTGCCTCCTTTTTCAATTGGAAATTGTCCAAAGCCCCCCTCCCATTTGGCAGATCTTCTGATTCGTTTGATTATAGATTATTTGGCAAGTCTACAAGGCACTTTATAAACCATTTCGCACATTTGCGATCAGTGCTCACGGCTAGCATCTCCTTTCATTAGCGACTGTACCATTTCCCGAACTCACGTTGGCAAGGTTTGAAAAGCCCGCTTTAGTCAGGGATTGGTCAAATAATTCTTCCCGGAGGTGACAGGAGAGAACGTCCTTCCGAATTGTTTTCTAACGGGGGGGGGGGGGGTGCTTTTAATCCAAATAATCCGCTATCTGGCTGAAAACTGTGGGCTAACTTTTCCTTCTATTCGAAATCGTTGATTTTTCTAAATATCCTGGCTATGCCATTTCTTTTCTCGCCCTTCCTTTCACCGTCTCGGGGAGGTTTTTGTTTAATATCTTTACGACGTCAAAAATGTTCCCTTCCAGATAAAACCGAGGTAAGAGATGCAACTAGCTGAAAAGGGAGAGAGAGAGAGAGTGTGCTCTTTTTTTAAACTTCCCGTTATCGGTGTTACAAACTTCATGGTGGTGTGAGAAAGAGCAGCGGAGGTCTCTGCGAGTACGGTCCCCTGGAGGGAAAGGCGGGGCAAATTGACAGTTACGCGTTTGAAGCTTCTGTCTTCAGCCGAGTAATTTTGAAAGATCCGAAGAGCGAAAACTATCTCGATTTCTAGTTGAGCATCGCCTGATCTTAAAAAGTAATCATCCATTCTCGACCTCCCGGTATATTAGCAGATGGTGCCCTGCTTTTTTAGCTGCAGCATCGCCGGCCTTTAAGGAGGAAATGCTACACGGGGGGGGGGGGTGTCTCTGCCTAAGTTACTAGCAATTTCAAAGCACTAGGGAAACGAACGAGGGTAAACAAATATAGCTCGTTAATAATAAGAATTCATTCGGGGAAACTTGGCTCTTCACAAGACAGCGTGGGTGGCTCTGAAAAGAGCCTTTGGGTTTCCGGTCTCCGTCCCCTCAGCTTTACTTGCTCTTGGCCGCTTTGTGGCTCTCTGTTTTCTTGGGCAGCAGCACAGCCTGGATGTTGGGCAGGACGCCTCCCTGGGCGATGGTGACTCTCCCCAGCAGCTTGTTCAACTCTTCGTCATTGCGAATAGCGAGCTGCAAGTGCCTGGGGATGATGCGGGTCTTCTTGTTATCCCGCGCTGCATTACCAGCCAGCTCCAGGATCTCAGCCGTGAGATACTCCAGCACCGCCGCTAGATAGACCGGGGCTCCGGCGCCAACGCGCTCAGCGTAGTTGCCCTTCCGTAGCAGTCTGTGCACGCGGCCGACGGGAAACTGCAGCCCTGCGCGAGAAGACCGTGTCTTCGCCTTAGCCCGAGCTTTTCCACCCTGCTTGCCGCGTCCCGACATTATGCAAAATATTTCCTACCCTGTCGCAAATAATTCACAATAAGCCAGTCCCATGGCTTTTATCCTTTCCCAAAGCTTCTCTACCTCCCTTCTGATTGGTTAAGAAAGTTAAACCGGCATCTCTCAGCAAATATCATAGTAGCTTTGTTCTCGGACCAATCGCATCTTTAGGCAGCAACGTGATGACGTCAGGGCTCAACTGCCTCCAATAGCGAGGAAAGATGCTCGGCTGCAAGAATTTGCATGGGCTGCTTATAAATAGCGCCTCCCGCATCCTTTCGGCATAGTCCAGTAACAATAGTTTTGGAAGGGTTGCGTGACAATTTATTTTTTTTATTAAGAAGGATGCCAGAGCCAGCAAAGTCTGCTCCAGCTCCCAAGAAGGGCTCCAAGAAAGCGGTGAGCAAAACCCAGAAGAAAGACGGCAAAAAGCGTAAGAGAAGCAGGAAGGAGAGCTATGCCATCTACGTGTATAAGGTACTGAAGCAGGTTCACCCTGACACGGGCATTTCTTCGAAAGCTATGAACATCATGAACTCTTTCGTGAATGACATCTTTGAGCGCATCGCAGGAGAAGCCTCCCGCCTGGCTCATTACAACAAGCGCTCCACCATCACTTCCAGAGAGATCCAGACCGCAGTGCGTCTCTTGCTGCCCGGTGAACTGGCCAAGCACGCCGTGTCCGAGGGCACCAAGGCTGTCACGAAGTATACCAGCTCCAAATAACGCCGGGCTAAAGTCTCCAGCTCTGCAAACCGAACCCAAAGGCTCTTTTCAGAGCCACCCACCTTCCCCACCCAAAGAGCTTGAGTTTCCGCTTCTTCTTGAAGTAGTACAGGTAACTAAAAGGTTAGTCTTCCCTATCATTCTCATGAATAGTTAAGCGACTTGCCGTAGGATCACAAGGAGCGGCAGTGGGATTTCCCCTTGGCTTCATTTGCTCTCTTTACCACGTACTTCGGCCTCAAACCGCAAGATGACTCCTCCG
Organism: Ichthyophis bannanicus; assembly: GCA_033557465.1. Lineage (NCBI taxonomy): Eukaryota > Metazoa > Chordata > Amphibia > Gymnophiona > Ichthyophiidae > Ichthyophis > Ichthyophis bannanicus. The sequence goes on along the minus strand of CM066039.1, from coordinate 209,953,591 downwards.
TTTTACACGGATCTTCCCCAGTTATTGCTTACAATTCTCCCCACAGGCGAACGTGCTCCCCCGCTTAAGACAAGGAGGGGGAGAGAGGGTAGACTTCAGTGCTTACCTCGGAGCTTTATGGTCGGTTTCTGCTTTAACCTTACATTAGTATCACAGCTCTTGTTAGTGAAAGCGTGGGTGGCTCTTAAAAGAGCCTTTGGGATTGTAGGTGCCGATGCAACAGTCGGCGTGGGTGCTTTAGCCTCCGAAGCCGTAGAGAGTGCGGCCCTGGCGTTTCAGCGCATACACAACGTCCATAGCTGTCACCGTCTTTCTTTTGGCGTGCTCAGTGTAGGTGACGGCGTCTCGGATGACATTTTCTAGGAAAACCTTCAACACCCCGCGAGTTTCCTCGTAGATAAGGCCAGAGATGCGTTTCACTCCGCCCCTACGAGCCAGGCGCCGAATAGCGGGTTTCGTGATCCCCTGAATGTTATCGCGCAGCACTTTTCTGTGCCGTTTGGCGCCCCCTTTTCCCAAACCCTTACCACCTTTGCCGCGACCAGACATTTTCAGCTCAAAAAGCAAAGACCACGATGATGTGCGACGGCTAGTGAACTGCTTTTCATATAGCAGCCGAACAGACCTGATGGAGAACTTGGCTTCATGAAAAGGCGGGAGCCCAGCCGACTCGCTCCCCTCCCTTTTTTTGTTCCTTCTGCGCCTTCTCTATCAATTCATTTAGGAAATGAATAGAAAGCTACTGAGCTGATCACATGCCCTCTCCTACACACCTGAAACAAAGAATGACCATTTCAAAGTGCTGTGAATGATATCAATATCACAAATGGGGGAAGGATAGCGACCTAACGTGCCCCACTCAAACACCTCATTCCACATTAAAACGACTTTTAGAAATGCTTCCGAATCGGCATTCACCCCCATACGACTTTAAACACTGCTCATGCGAGTAATGCTAAGCTAGTTTCAGACCACGACTCCTTTGCAGCAAAATTATTTCATGCAAAATGCAAAGATCAGTAATTCCATTCAAATCAAATATAGTCCCGAAAGTTCACTCTAAAGCAGTTGCGTGGATGCCTGGGTGGGAACCAGAGAGATGGAAGGTGACAGGCTACATGGGTTGGTGGATGAGGGAAAAAAAGAAGGGTGTGGTGAGAAGGGCGATGCTGGACTATAATGGGTGAGGGGAGATGCTGGGGGCATGGTGGAAATGGAACCATGTGGGGGAAGGGGAGTAAGGGGGAATGCATGAAAGATAAAAGGGAACAAGAAAGGAGGGAGACAGGAGAAATGGCAGAGCTAGGGGAGGTGGACTGGGCGGGACATGGCGAGTTGATTGATAGGCCGAAAGTAAAAAGCAGGAGGTAGACGGGCAAACTAAGCGGTTGCCTAGGGCAAAGGCTTCTGAGGGGCCGCAAAGAGCAGGATATTCAAAGCTAAACAATGGATTCTGACAACATAAGGCTTAGTTAGGTTTTGCCTAGGATACCAAAGCCTTGAACCAACTCTGGGGGCTGTCACTTCTCGAACCATCGTAAATGGAGAAATAAAATACTCCCACAACAAAGGTAGAAAAAAAAAGTATTTTATTTTGAATGTATTAACTGGAATATGTTATCTTTGGGAGATTTATATTGCGCATGGTGGTGTAATTTGTTCACTTCAAAAGGAAATGCATTTCTGTTGTTAGTTTTCCAGTGTTACAGTACCTGCCGAGTCTGACTTCTTGGCATTCCCAGTTCAATATTTGTTTTCATATGTCTATTTCTAATTGTGGTCCTTTGTTCTGCATTTGATGAGTCTGTCAGTCAGAGCTGGCCCATCCAATAGGTGGATGCCTAGGGTAGAAGAACCAAGTGGCCCTCGTGGCAACGTGATCCCTCCATGATTTTTGATAATCCGGGCATGCACACTTGGCCTGCCGCCCCTGTCCCTCTCCTATACCGCTTACTGTGAGAAGGGGCAGGAGCAGCAGGCCATGACTTTGCGTATATATGTTTGGACCTTAAGCTTGCTGCAGGCACTGAAGCAACAGCACACAGCCGCTGCTTTCAAAAATCATGGAAGGGTCAAGGCGCTGCAACCACTACAAAGTTAGATGATGGATGCAGAAGGGGGTCGGCCAAAAGCAACAGAAACCCTTAGGCCAGACTTGCTGTCAGTGTTCTGCATATGACCGAGGTGCGATTTCATTAGCATGTAGTTTCTGTAGAGCTCTGCAGAACTCCACTTATTCTGTTTTACTAGAAGTAGGTGTATTGCTGTTCTACGCCCAGCATGATCTTTTTAGTGCTGACTATTCTCTGTTACGGCTCTAGCTGTGTTCTTTCGCCGTGTGCCTGGTAATGGGAAGTCTTACATGTATATATATTTGTAGTATTTAGCTCACACCTTTCCAGGGAGATATCGCGTGAGTTACATTTAGGTGCAGAATGCTGTTACTCAAATGATGTGAGAGTCAGAATATTTTTTGCATGGTGAAATGTCCTGGTTCTGAACTGCACCTATGTAGGGGGCACAGGAGCCTACGTTCAAACCACCACCGATCCAACATTCATTGATAGGAGAGAGAGAGAGCAGCTATGCAAATGCTAGGAGTCTAAAAAATAAGACGGGAGAATATATAGCACTAAATGAGAGGCTAGATATGATTGGTATCAAAGAGACATGGTGGAAGGAGGACAACCAGTGGGACAGCGTGATACCTGCGTAAAAACTACATCGTAATGATAGAGCTGATCAAATTGGTGCAGTGGTTGCGCTTTATGTCAGAGAGGGCATTGAGTCACAAAGGATTAAAGTTTTGCAAGAAACAAAATTTGCTGTAGAATCCCTATGGATTGAAATTCCATGTAAGAAAGGGGAAGGCGATGGCAGTGGGGGTGTACTATCGCCCTCCTGGCCAGAATGAACAAGCGAATGGTGAAATGCTCAAAGAAATCAGGGAAGCTAACAATATTTACAGCACAGTAATAACAATAGGTGATTTCAATTACTCCGGTATTGACTGGGTCAGTGTCACGGCAGGACATGCAAGGGAGATCAATTTTCTCGATGAAATAAATCACTGCTTCTTAGAGCAGCTGGTTCATGAACCGACCAGAGGGGAAGCCATTTTGGACCTAGTCCTTAGCGGAACACCAGATCTAGTGCAAGAGATAAGGGCGTTGGGGCCACTGGGCAATAGTGATCATAGCATGATGTCTTTTGATTTAATTAATGGAGGAGGGATGATAAGGAAATCCACAGTACTACCTTTTTTAACTTTCGAAAGGGAGACTATGATAAAATGAGAAAAATAGTTAAGAAAAAACTAAACGGAGCACTTGCAAAGGTTAAAGACTTACTTCAAGCCTGGGTGTTGTCTAAAAATACTATCTTGGAATCCAAGAAAAAGGAAACATTTACTCAAGTATTCAAAGGAAATTTCACAGCCGTAAACAGCCTATAAATAACCTAAGCATCTAAGAGAGCTCGCTCATTCACCCCCAACTGGTCCCCTAGAATTTATAAAGGAAGCAATTGAGAGGAATAAAGAAAACTATAGGAATGACCCTGAAATTTTACCAAGCATTTACTCGGGTACTTCAGAAAAAAGTAATCCCCCAAGCCTCTCGAACCCGCGGACGCAGTACTAAAAACTCACTCCTGCGCCGCCGGGTCTCCCGAGCCAGGTCAGGAAAAATACGGACAAGACACCCCTTAAATAAGGCTTTTTTTCAGGAAAAGGAATGTTTTGACAGCCACTCCCGGTCAGAAACCAATGCTAAGGTGACTAAACAGGTAGCAGGTTTCACTAAAGCTATATCTGAACTTTCCAATAACTCAGAAATATTAAGCTCATCTAATTGTACAGGCCCGGCTGCCTCAGTAGAAACTGAAGCCTTCCGAGCTGTAGGAAGGTAATATACCTTTACAATGGGAGGACAGGAGTCCACAGGGACCCCCAAAATCTCAACCAAATATTTTTTAAACATTTCTTTTGCAGGAATAGTAGGTACATAAGGAAAATTGACCAAACAAAGATTAGATAACTTGGAAAAGTTCTCTAATTGCTCCAACCTGATTTTCATCTGATTGGAGTCCTTAATAAATGTTTCGGGTAAAGTCTCCAACTGATTATTCTTTACAGAAACCTCTTCCAACTTTACTTTCATTAAATTCAAATCCTGCTCCGTTTTGACAATACTAGTAGAGTTCAATACAACCTGCTCCTGAAAATCCATTAATCTGGGATACAAAGGTTTCCCCTAGATGGTTAATGGAAGTCCATATCGACTCCAGGATACAATGATCCGGCCGTGGCAGGGAAAAGGAAAAAGCAGAGCCCCGTTGGACAGCCGGCAAGACTCCACAGGGCCGTAGGCATCCAGGAGGGGGAGTTCCGGTGCCACTTCCAGACGCCACAGCGCTGCTCCCGGATCCTGTCCCGTCGAGGGGAAAACACCCTCCGACATGCTGGGCACACGCGGCCCCACTGAAGATTCAAGGGCTCCCATCATGTAGCAGCAGAGCGCAGACAAACCAATGATACCAGGAGTCTGTTCAGAAGGTCCAAATCATTTATTTGTGCACAAGTCTCAAGCAGAATCAAATTCAAAATGGCTGAGCAAAGGTTTCTAGCAAAACAGCAACTTTTATAGATTTATTTTCCATTCTAGACATGGGAAAACATTTCATTGGTCCCGGTAACCTCCCGTAGACCTTCTATTGGTCCCGGTATTGATAAGGCTATCCAATTATGTCCTTTGACTGGGCTTAGCACCTGCTCACCCCCCTTCTAGTCCTAATTACAATGGTCAGTTCACTAACTTCTTTACTTTTCTCCTCCAAGGCCATTTAACTAGTTAGCACATGTGGGGAAGCAGGGCACTGTAACCTTTCTGTCAGCAGTTTTAATTAAATTCCTAGCAGCTGTACGCTCTTATCAGTGGCAATTAAACTTATTTTTCTATATTTTTCTGAGTTTCGATTCTGCTCAGCTACGCTGATTATGCTTTGCTAAGTTTCAGTTCTACAATAGCAGCATATTGGGGGATGTGCAATTCCTATGGGCCTCTCCACAGGCTTCATTTACAGGTCAAGCTGGTTAGGCCTGTCTGCTCATTTCAGACACCATGGATCATAGGCCTTCGCCTACCACATTCCCCCCTTTGATTAATCTCACCCTACTACTTTAGAGGTATGTCTGTATTATATGTTAACATGATGTAGTCCTTCCCTGTTACCTATGGATCCATTACTTATCACTTTGATATTTTGATAAGGTGGTATAAACTGGATTTATTGATTGGTTTGTATAGTCTGATGTTTGTATGTTTGTAAGTTATGTTAACCTGATGTAGTCTTGTAACCGCTTTGATTGTAAGAAAGGCGGTATAAAAAACCTGTTAAATAAATAAATAAATAATAAGGTGTGAGAGTTAAATCATTCAATCTGGTTATACCATGGTCGGACGGTTCCGACTATACGCAGGACGACTAGGATGCCATAGGGCCATAATTTTAGTCGCGGTCTTCCGCTCTACTGTGTTTTCAATAACACTGTTAATTGAACGCATACAACATGGGATTATGCATGGCAATAGCAGAAATATAGCAATTATTATTAATATCAGCATAAGGAAAGTAGTAAGTCCTCCTAAACCTGAGAAAATAGAGGCGAACCAGTTAGGGAACTTAAGTCCATGCCACGTCTGTACTGGCACGTAAGCTTGTTTTCGCATGTTTTCAGCAATCTCTTCAACTACTTGACCTTTATCATCTATCTTCAAACAACAATTGGTTAAATTCAATTTACCACATACTCCTCCTTCCGCTGCCAACAAATAATCTAGTGCTAAGTGATTCTGATATATGGCGGTACGCATTTGTGTGCTTTGTCTAGCTAAAAGTGTGAGTGCCTGGCTAGTCTCATTGGTTATTAATTCAACTACTGCCTGTAAGCGGATAATTCGATTAATCATATATACAGGGGTCCGATAGCCCCACATACCATCATCATTCCATGTGGCCGGTCCATAATAGGCAATGATTCGCTCGGGTGGCCAATCATCACCCTCCCATTTCTCCCACTTGCCTATCTGTAGGGGTGCTCTCTTCTGTCTTTTAGTGTATACTGGGTATCCTAATTGTTCTCCATGTTCCGTGGGTAAAAGAAAGAAAGAAGGCCTAATGGTCCCTAAGACACACGCCCCTCTCCAGTGTATAGGGAGTCGGGCATATGCTCGGGTCCCACAGATCCAATATAGGCCAGGTGGGGCTTGCCAGGCATGGGGCTTAGCAAGATTTGTCCATAAATCAGCAAGCTCAGGGAATTTTGCTAATGGATTAGGGGGTTCAGGTTCCTTAACTCCGGACCATCAGGATGTCTTTTTGGTGGTGTCATTATAGAACTTCTGGCTGAGACAGACCAACTGTCCCACCTGTAGGTTAAACTGAGGACCAGTTCTGGCATAACAGAGACGTCCAACTATTGGGTGGGCTAGTACCCATTCACTTGTAGTTTTATGTAGTTCGGTATGATTGTAAGTCATAGAATAATTCAATTCTTGGGCTTCCCATGGCCACTGGTCACCCATTTGTGTCCCACCACAAAAGTAACAATCTGAGATATGGAGACTAGATACTACTGCTCCAGCTAACTCCAAGAACAAGTTCTGGGAGGGATGAGGAATATCAAACTTGTTTATATGCATAGTCTCATAGAAAGTGTTATGGATATGGTACTTGAATGATCTATGGGCTTGGGTATTCAATCTTATATATACTATGGTTCCTGGATCTGATCCAGTTCCTGCAATTCGTAGGCCAAATTTATACCCTTGTTTCCATGCACTGGGGTTGCGTATAAACAACTGTAATGGGTTACAGGCACCTTTCTTACATTTTGCTATATCCTTGTCGTATGGCTTAGTTAAGGCAGCCATTCGATTGTCTCTTGTATTTTCTATCATACCAGTTTTCCATGTGGCATAGAAAACACATGCCCATTTTGGGCAATAGTAATCCGCAACTGGGGCTGTACTGTATTCATTAGCTAAAACTCTTTTACCTGTACACTCTCCCCATCCAGTGGTCCCCTCGGGACACATATATTTGTCATTGTGTGAGTAGGTTTTATCCCAATTACCACATTTGGAACGACTATCTCTATTTATGGCATCACAAGCATCAAAATACAGAAAAGCAAGCTGCGTAGGATCAGTGAGTGGGGGTGTGGCATTAAGCAGAGGTCCATCCGCATCATTCCATCGTATTTCTAAAGTGTAATAGGATGGATTCTGATGTGGGTTAAAACAAACTTTAGTTTTCCCTTTGGTGCAAACATTTAGTTCAGTGGTGTTATAAATACACCGAGTTACTTTACCAGTGCAGGTATAGTAAGAATGATATAGCAAAGTCTGAGTTACTTTCATTCCAGTCCGAGTGGAAGTGATGCAAGCAGTACATGGAGGCAAGGCACAAGTCAGTTCAAGGCCTCCTAGGCAGGCAACCAGGACAAAGTAAAAACAAAGATGCATGTTGATTGGAGTTCTTCTGAATCCTCACTTGAAAATCTTGATCTCGACGTCCTCGTTTTGGCACAATGCTGTCCCGTTTGCTAATGAAGCAATTCAACGGGTGTCGAATGTTGATTGAAGATCCTCACAGTGTCCGTCGTATGCCAACTAGCTCATCAATTTCAGTTGGCTCTATTTGTCAATCAATATAGTATCAAACAGTGTGCAAAACCGCACACATAAGGTTTGTTTGAGCTAAATCTTGCTGTATTGGAAACAGCAATCCTCTTCGAAAGACTTGGCTACTGCAACTATGGTTGATGGGATGATCCCAAAAGTGTCTAGGTCACTGGTTGCCATCTCAAGGTAAGTCGCAAAGGTACATCAGGATGCTGTACTGCTGTCCACTGCTCGGGTTCTGGAACGGCTGCGGGCTTGACTCTGCTGTGGTGGATCCAGGAATCGATCTCTGCTACCTTTACTGCAGTTGGGGTAGACAGGATGACGGTGTATGGCCCCTTCCAATGTGGTACACACAGGAGAGCAGGGCTCCTGCAGAGATCAGTCAGTACACAGGGAGCAGAAGCAGTGGACGACCCAGATGCTTAGTGTAAATTCAGTAAAGCTTTATTGAAGATCCCCGACGCGTTTCGGCTTGCGCCTTTCTCAAGGGGAGAGTTGCTTACAAAAAATAATAATGATACATATTAAATTAAAAACAAATATAAACAACATTGTAAAAGGCAACCGGAATACATTTATATAAAGCAGAAATTGCTTAGCAAATAACACATAACGTGGATTAAATAAAAACATAGTAAAAAGTAATAAATAAATTAAGAGTATGTGACAATAGGTAGAACATAAAGTTATTAAAAATTATAATAAAAAACTATATTATTAATGTACATAATTAAATATATCATAAATAAGAACACTAAGAATGAAAGAAGACACTTAAAATGAAGAACATAAAACCAGACGCAGGGCAGGAAATTAGTCTAAAAGCAGAGAAAGTACTCACTGAATCATACACTGGAGTATCGTTGGGAGAAGAGGAACGTTTAAAGGTCCTCAACTTGCTACTATAAAGATGTAAAGAAAACAAGTTATGTAACCATAATAATTCATATGCCCGGATACTGAACAACAAGGGGGATATATTAAATAAAATGTACTCTCAAATAAACCATTTTGAACCGGATTGGTCAAAAATGTGTTCAATAGAGGGGGTCAGAAGTAATATAACAAAAAAACTAAAAAATCCTTTTGTGCTGCTCTACTAAAGAAGGCCGTTTAGTTATAACCCTCCGTGTAATAAAAGAAAAAATCCTTAAGCAATAGTAGTGCCGTTCATGCAAAAGAAGGTTGATATAATTAGAGGCATTCATAATATGAACATCGAATATTTTGTAAAATCAAGAAATGTATGAATGAATTCTTAATTCACACTTACAGCAGGTGTAGAGGTGTCAAACCCCGTACTTAATAATAAGTTCAATGATGACACTGTATAACCAAATGATAAAGATGCGTTAGATATCAAAACGGCAGTGCTAGTTAATATGTAGTGTGTACAACACGTTGTGAAAATACCTGCTGAGAAGAGTGTAGGCACTAAGGTAAGAAACTGAATGACCCCTTCAAAGTAGCAAAACAATCCGGCAGAGTAACATGTAGCACATCGTTCAAAGTGAGAAGACAAAACAGTTATAAAGGACGCTAGTTTTCGCGCCAAAAGGGGCGTGGCTAACGTAGTCCAATCCCCGATGGGTTATACTAGTAGAGAAAGGTAACTTGAAGTAAACAATATTTGATGGTCTTTCAAAATAACCAAGTTCTTAAAAACGTAGTGTAAAACTGGTAATAAAAATTAATGATTAAATCGATCGGCCCGATTTTAAAAGAAGAAATACCTCGGAGAGCACCAGTAAATGAAATTGAATATATGCATTTTTTAGAAAGGCAATTGACCATGCATGGTCAATGTTTGATAGGGATGCAGGGGTTCTGTCAGATTGATGGGCAACTGGTCTTGGATCCACGTATGAAGAGTCTGTAGAACAAAACTAAGAGCTAGAAGTTCTTGTCTGGTTATTTCTGAACCAATCTGTGTTAAACTACCTTTAATTCCCTGCACTGTTGGTGGGGGTTTACCATACAGAACCTCAAAAGGGGAAAATCCGGTTGACCTTACAGGAGCTGAGTGTATTCTGAGTAAGGCTATTGGGAGTACTTGGGGCCACTTTAGACGAGTCTCCTGACAAAGTTTAGACATTTGGGCTTTCAAGGTACGGTTCATTCGCTCAACTTTCCCTGAACTCTGAGGTCTATATGCAGTGTGAAGCTTCCATTGTATCTGCAGAGCTTTTGCTAACTGCTGAGTAATCTGAGAAACAAATGAGGGCCCATTATCTGACCCTATTACTGCTGGGATTCCAAATCTGGGAATAATTTCTCTCAGCAAAACTTTGGTAACTTCTCGGGCTTTTTCAGTTCTGGTGGGAAAAGCTTCTACCCACCCGGAGAAAGTACAAACTAATACCAGCAAGTAGGGATAGCCATTGGCTTTTGGCATTTCAGTAAAGTCAATCTGCAGGTGGTGCATGGGGGTTACACCTCCTGACTGAACTCGAGGTGGTGGTGTGGGGCCTTGTTTGGCATTATTCTTGGCACAAATTAGACACTGGCGTGCTACTGAAGCTGATAGGGCTGCCAACATAGTAATGCAGAAATGTGGTCTAAGTGCCTTTTCCATAGCGCTTTTTCCATAATGTGTGGCTTGATGGAAAGCCTTGACAAAGGCTGGTCCCAACAATTCGGGGATTACTATTCGTCCTGGAGGTTGACTGCCCTCTGCCGGTGGCAGCTCAATCCATCCATCTTTCAGCACTCCCTCTTCCTTATTACAGTAGTAGTCCAATTCTTTGGTGGTATATCGTGGTGTCCATAAATTGAGGGGTACTGGAAACAATGCTGCCTGCATTGGCATAGCCTGTGATGAAATTTGTCCTGTCATGGCTGCTTGTCGTGCTGCGGCATCAGCGAATCTATTTCCTTGGGCAACATCTCCTTTACCTGCTTGATGTCCTCGGCAGTGCATGACAGCTACACGAGTTGGGGCCCATACTGCATCAAGTAACATCAATATCTCCGGGCCATATTTGATAGATTTTCCTCCTGACGTGATGAGCCCTCGTTCTTTGTAGAGGGCTCCATGGGCATGCAAAGTAGTGAAGGCATATTTAGAGTCTGTGTACACATTTAACAAGAGGTTTGCACCTAGCACCAATGCTCGGGTAAGTGCAATTAATTCTGCTTTCTGGGCTGATGTGCCTGACGCTAGGGCTGATGATTCAATGACTTCATACCGGGTGACTACTGCATACCCGGCACAACGTCGTCCATCAAGGATGAGACTACTTCCGTCTACAAAATAAGTCTGATCAGGATTCTCTAGAGGCACATCTGTCAAATCAGGTCGACTTGAGAATACAGTCTCCATACAGTCATATTCCGGGGGTTCTTCGCTGACAGGTATCAATGTGGCTGGGTTCAAGGCATGGCTCACTTCCAATTGTATCTGTGGGTTTTCACATAACATACTCTGATATTTCAACATTCGGGAATTGGTGAGCCAGTGATTCGCCTTCTGCTCCATGAGGGCAAGGACTGCGTGTGGCACAGTGACTCGTAGATTCTGTCCTAAGGTGAGCTTGTCTGCCTCACTTACTAATAATGCTGTAGCTGCTACTGCTCTCAAGCAAGGTGGCCATCCTTTGGCCACAGTGTCCAATTGTTTTGACAGGTATGCTACAGGTCGCTCCCAATTTCCTAATTTCTGAGTCAACATGCCTAAGGCGTTCCCTTGTGCCTCATGTACGAATAAATGAAAGGGCTTGTGAACATCTGGTAATCCAAGTGCTGGTGATGACATCAATTCTTCCTTTAACGTCTTGAAGGCTGTTTCCTGCTCTGGTCCCCACTCTAGTGGCGACTTTTCTTCTCCTTTTGTAGCTTCATACAATGGTTTGGCAATTTGAGCAAAGTTGGGAATCCAGATTCGGCAGTATCCTGCTGCTCCTAGAAAGGCTCTGACTTGCTTTCTGGTAGTTGGGGTTGGGATTCGGCACACAGCTTCTTTTCTCTCTCTCTGCCTAATTGTCGGCTTCCTTTAGTCAGACGAAAGCCTAAGTATTTCACTTCTTTTTGGCATAGCTGTGCTTTGGCTCTGGAAACTTTGTATCCAGCTTCATCCAGTAACTGCAAGAGGTCTTTGGTAGCTTGTATACATTCACTTTCTGACACAGCAGCTATCAGCAGATCGTCCACGTATTGGAGAAGCACTCTCTTCCCCGGGGCCACTGGATAGCTTGAAAGGTCTTGGTTCAATGCAGCGCTGAAGATGGTAGGTGAATTCTTGAATCCTTGGGGTAATCGTGTCCAAGTAAGTTGGCCCCGTCTTCCAGAGACAGGGTCCTGCCATTCAAAGGCAAACAGCAATTGACTAATTGGGGCTAATCTTATGCAAAAGAACGCATCTTTTAAGTCCAAAACAGTAAAGTGGGTAGCTTCAGCAGGAATTAGTCCTAACAGTGTATAAGGGTTTGGCACAACTGGGTGTATGGTCTCAACTGCTTCATTCACTCTCCTCAGGTCCTGCACTGGACGGTAATCATCTGTTCCAGGCTTCTTTACTGGCAAGAGTGGAGTGTTCCATGATGACTGACATACTTTCAGTAGGCCATACTCTAGTAATCTTAACAAGTGGCGGTGAATGCCTTCAATTGCTGCTCTTGGGAGCGGGTATTGCTTAACATGTATTGGTGTAGCACTGGGTTTGAGATTCACAATTATTGGAGCTATATGCTTGGCTAGGCCTGGGGGATTGCCTTCTGCCCATACCCCAGGCGGGGCATCAATGCTTTTCAGAGTTTGTTCAAAATAGGTGTCCTGGGTGGATTCACTACTATAATATCTCCATTCTTCCTCTCGGGGAACAGTAAGCAACATTATTCCTGCAGGTTTAGTCTGGGAATTCACTGTCATTTGCATCTCTCCTTTCTCGGTAAAGGATATTTGGGCCTGTAACTTAGCTAACATATCTCGTCCCAGCAATGGTACTGGACACTCGGGCATATAGAGGAATTGATGTGTTATTTGCTGTCCTCCCAGACTGCATATTCGGTTCTGAAGAAAAGGCTTTGTGGCTTTGGCACCAGTTGCTCCCACAATGGTGACTGCTCTTGCGGAAAATGGGGCAATTTGTTTATCTATTACAGAATGTTCTGCTCCAGTGTCAACCATAAAATCCATAAATTGGTCTCCTATTTGTATGCTGACCATAGGCTCCTGGAGACCTAAAGCGAATTCAGAGCCCGGTCTGTCCTAATCTGCTTCATCTTCGTCATTGGTCGTTGCGGCCAATGCTTGGATGGCATCTCCCCTTTCTCGCTGAAATTGTTCTCGATTGGCTCCTCCGCGGTTCCGGGGTCGGCCCCGTCCTCTTTCTCTCCATTGAGTATTATTTCCGTCTTCCTGGTGGGCGTCTTCGAGTTGCGGGCATGTATCTCTCCAATGTCCTTCCTCTTTGCAATAAGCGCACTGGTTCGCGCCTAGTTGGGGCCGGCCTTCTCCTCAGCCCCTCCCTCTTCCTCTGCTCCTTCGACTAGGGAAACCTCCCCTTTTCTGTTCAACTATGGCCGCAGCCAAAAAATCAGCTTTCTTTTTCATCTTTCGATCACATTCTTTCTGTCTTTCATTATCACGATTCACATACACTTTATGAGCGACTTCCAGTAACTGAGTTGCATTCATGCCCGCAAACCCTTCTAATTTCTGTAATTTACGTCTTATGTCTGGTTGAGACTGATTTACAAAGGCAGAATTCACCATGCATAAACTTCCTGGTGCATCTGGATCATAGGGAGTATACATTCTATACGCTTCTGTCAGTCTTTCATAAAATACTGCTGGACTTTCATCTATACCTTGGATAACTTCGGTAACTTTAGAAAGGTTCATAGCTTTCTGCCCCCCCCCCCCCTTTTCAGACCCTGCATAAGGCATTGGCGAAACCGGGCTAGGGCTCTGGATCCTCTTTCTGTATTCGGATCCCACCGAGGGTCTTCATTTGGGAATTCTCTTTGAGCTGCTTCTCGATTATCTATCCTTGCATCCTCCCTTTCCCCTGGAGCTACAGGGTTGTCTGCCATCCAGTCAACAGCTGCTTTTTTAATTCGTGTCCGCTCCTCTGTAGTAAATAAAGTAGACAGGAGCTGGCGGCAATCTGCCCAAGTGGGTTGGTGGGTTTCCATAATGGTATGCACTAATTCCGTGAGTTCCTGGGGCTTATCGGTATAGGAGGCGTAATGTGACCTCCAATTTAACAAATCAGTGGTGGAGAAGGGCACGTACACATAACTTAGGGGTCCCGGCACCACCTGATTATCTTCATTTCTTACGGGCACTCCCGGGACTTGCCGTAAAGGCATCATCTTGGCAGTGGATATCTTAGTCTTCTGGGATCTGAGGGAGATTTTTGAAACTTTTCTATCTGGGGTTTGTTTTTTATCAGTACGCTTCGTTTGGGACACTTTACTTTTAACTGAGCTCATACTGACAGTTGTCTTTACACTACCAGTATCACTCAGGGAAGCCTCCTCTTCCTCTTGCTCCTCCACCTCTGACTCAACCCTCTCCTCAGTCTCGGTGGAATCATCCTCCTCATCTGAAGGGAGCTTCTCTTCCTGCTCTTCGGGTGGTGGGTCTGGAGTTGGGTCCCTCTCCCGCTGTCTCCGGGGCGGGACGCGGTGGCACCCTTACTGGACGCTGGGCTTGGGGCTGTCTAGTTATTACCTCCGGGGACTCAGGGTCTGCCAGGACAGGTTTTCGTCTGGATTTCTCACCTGTCCCTACCTTTTTAGACTGTTCTATTCTCTGCCTGTGATCTGTTCGTGCTAACATTATTCTGCACTGTTCTTCATAACAGCGCTTCGCCCAAGGGGGTGGGCTCTCACAAATACTCAACCAGGAATCTATATAGGGGTACTGATCGGGGTGCACTACTCGCACTTTCTGGTGAACTGACTGAATGATTCCTATAGTAAAGGTTCCCTCTCGGGGCCATGAGGGGTCTAAGTCGGGCCACTCCCTAGTACACAAAATCTGTAATCGGGTTGCAGTCATTTTAATTCCATAATCTCCTGAATATCCTTTAAAATGGGTGATCATACATTCTAATGGAGTGTTCCTAGTAGACCCCGCCCCTCCCATTTTGATGTGTGCGCGCAACAACAAACAGAAGGGAAAAGGAGGGCGGACCGTGGGTAAGGGGTCCTCACGGCCCTAGAAACATATAAGGGAAACAAATAACAAGACAAGACGACAATCGCTTCCTCCTTTTTACGACCTGGACACGGTCGCCCGGCCAGGAAATGCGTTACTCAGGAGTCCGCCTTCGCTTGGTCCGTGCTGCCAGACCTCTCATTCACACTTCATTCACACAATCATGCTAGCAACGTATCCCAAGAATACAATCCAATCCTGTCTATTCTGACTAGTCTTATTCAAATTCCAAAATACAAGAAGACGGGAGTTTCGCCCCGCGAATACTCATGCAGGGGTAGTCGGTCCGTCTTTGAGAGGTGATCAAGCTCTCTTACCAAGTTCCAAGTTCAAGATTCAAATGGCAGTACTGCTCTGACTCATCTGTCTAGACATACCAAATCAAAAACTCTACTCACCGGATCCGGTCCTCAAAGTTCCCAAGCAAGCGCATGAGTTGGACCTCGGACTCCCCTCACTCGGGTTCGAGGTGATGGTTCCAGCCGGGCCCGGCACCCGCCGAGGTCCGGCCAGCTCCCTCCGATGCAAGGGACCGGTGGCGCAAGAGAGTGAGCCCCCGTCGGTAGGGCGCGATCCCGGCCGAACCAAACCTATAGAGGCGGAAAGTCGTGGTATATTGCCCTATATAATCGCAGACAAATCAATGATACCAGGAGTCTGTTCAGAAGGTCCAAATCATTTATTTGTGCACAAGTCTCAAGCAGAATCAAATTCAAAATGGCTGAGCAAAGGTTTCTAGCAAAACAGCAACTTTTATAGATTTATTTTCCATTCTAGACATGGGAAAACATTTCATTGGTCCCGGTAACCTCCCGTACACCTTCTATTGGTCCCGGTATTGATAAGGCTATCCAATTATGTCCTTTGACTGGGCTTAGCACCTGCTCACCCCCCTTCTAGTCCTAATTACAATGGTCAGTGCACTAACTTCGTTATTTTTCTCCTCCAAGGCCATTTAACTAGTTAGCACATGTGGGGAAGCAGGGCACTGTAACCTTTCTGTCAGCAGTTTTAATTAAATTCCTAGCAGCTGTACGCTCTTATCAGTGGCAATTAAACTTATTTTTCTATATTTTTCTGAGTTTCGATTCTGCTCAGCTACGCTGATTATGCTTTGCTAAGTTTCAGTTCTACAATAGCAGCATATTGGGGGATGTGCAATTCCTATGGGCCTCTCCACAGGCTTCATTTACAGGTCAAGCTGGTTAGGCCTGTCTGCTCATTTCAGACACCATGGATCATAGGCCTTCGCCTACCACACCATCGTAGGAGAGACCAACATCTCCACGCCGCACTGAGCTGACTCGGATTTTCTTGGATTCCTTGTATAGTGGGCTATTGGAGGGGTTTACTTTGGGACTATTGCTGTTAATTTTATTTCCTTTTTGTGTTATGTCTTTTCTGAAGTTTCCCCCATTACTAAGCAAGTGTGTTTACTTGTGATATGTTTGTAAAGCAATATAAATAAATAAAAATACTATCTTGGAAGCCCAGACCAGCTGTATTCCACGCTTTAAGAAAAGTGGAAGGAAGTCCAAAAAACTAAAAGCATGGTTTAAAGGAGAGGCCGGAGAGGCTGTTGTTGCCAAAAAAGCATCTTTCAGGACATGGAAGAAAGAGCCAAATGACGAAAATTGGAAACAGCGCAAGCGCTGGCGAGTTAGATGCAAGGCATTGATAAGGCAGGCAAAGAGAGAATTCGAGAAGAAGCTTGCTCTGGAAGCAAAAATGCATAATAAAAACTTTTTCAAGTACATTCGTAGCTAAAAAAAAAACAAAAACGTGAGAGAGTCAGTTGGACCTTTAGATGATAGAGGGGTAAAAGGGTCACTAAGAGGGCACAAGGTCATAGCGGACAGACTGAATGAATTCTTCACTTCGGTCTTTACAGAGGAAGAGGCAGGGATGTTACCCATGACTGAAGTGGTATTTAAAGGTGATACTGCAGAAGAATTGAAAGAAATATCGATACACCGGGAAGATGTATCACAACTATTTGATAAACTGAAGAGCAGCAAATCACCTGGACCGGATGGTATACATCCATGGTGTTTAAAGAACTGAAATATGAGATTGCAGACCTGCTATTAGTAATCTGTGAACTATCATTAACATCATTTGTAATACCTGAAGATTGGAGGATGGCCAATGTAACGCCAATTTTTCAAAAGAGTTCCAGGGGTGATCTGGGAAACTACAGACCGGTGAGCCTGACGTCAGAACCGGGAAAATGGTAGAAACCATCATAAAGAACAAAATTACTGAACATGTAGATAGTCATGGCTTAATGGGAGACAGCCAACATGGCTTTAGATAAGGAATATCTTGTCTTACTATTCTGTCATGTTTTTTTGAAGGTGCGAATAAACAGGTAGACAAAGGTGGGTCGGTCGATCTAGCATATCTGGACTTTCAGAAAGCCTTTGAGAAGGTGGCATCAGAGACTTTTGGCAAAACTAAAAAGTCGTGACAAGGAGGCAGTGTGCTATTATGGATCGGGAACTGTTTAAAAGATAGAAAGCAGAGGGTAGGGCTAAATGGCCAATTTTCCCATTGTGGAGTACCCGAGGGTTCTGTGCTGGGTCCGTTTATTTCTAACATATTCATTAATGACCTTGGAAAGGGAATAACGAGCGAGGTTATCAAATTTGAAGATGACCCCAAACTATTTAAAGTTGTTAAAACCCATGAGGACTGTGGAAAATTGCAAGAGATCTTGATAAACTGGAAGACTGGGCATCCAAATGGCAGATGAAATTTAATCTGGACGAGTGCAAAGTTATGCACCTAGGAAAGAACAACCCAAACCATGGTTACATAATGCAAAGTTCCACATTAGGAACCACACCCAGGAAAAAGATTTAGGCGTCATCGTGGATAACATGTTAAAACCCTCCATCGAGTGTGCCGCGGTGGCCAAGAGAGCAAATGGAATGCTAGGTATCATAAGGAAATGAATGGAACATAAAGCAAAGGATATTATAATGCCTCTGTATCATTCCATGGTGCGACCGCACTTTGGATATTGTGTTCAATTCTGGTCGCTGTACCTCAAAAACGATATAGCGTTATTAGAAAAATACAGAGAAGAGCCACCAAAATGGTAAAGGATAATGCCCTATGAAGACAGGCTATGAAGGTTAGGGCTCTTCAACCTGGAAAAGAGACGGTTGAGTGGAGTATGATAGAGGTCTATAAATTAATGAATGGAGTGGGACGGGTAAACGTAGATCTATAGTTTACATCATCAGAATATAGAAAGACTAGGGGACATGCAATGAAGCTACAGGGTAACCTAGTTAAGACTAATAAGAGAAAATATTTTTTCACTCAACGTGTAATCAAACTCTGGAATTTGTTACCGGAGGATGTAGTAAAAGCTGTTAGTGTAGCTGGGTTTAAAAAAGGTTTGGACAAGTTCCTGGAGGAAAGGTCCATAAACCATTTTTAAAAGGGACCCGGGATATCGCTGCTTGACCCAATACAAGCATTGTGGAACCCGTGTCTTTAGGGGAAACAGCTAGGTACTTATGACATAGATTGGCTACTCTTGGAAACAGGATACTGGGCTTGCTGGACCGTGGTCTACCCAGTATGGCATATCTTATGTTCTTATGCGGACAGCCGAACCCACGATAGCCACCAAGGAAACAGACACCACCCCCATGACAGCAGCCTCACGCAAGATGACTTCTGGGGAAGGAAGAAATGGGCCCTTCACCATATCGACAGCAGGAATTTCCACAGTGTAGGCAAATAATGCCGACATAAGCACAGCCGCTCTCATGAGCCAAGTTCCATCAATAGGGGCCGCTTCAACAACTTTGCAGAGGCATGAGCTCACATCACCACGGATCAATGGGACGTGAACATCAAAAGGTGCGGCTTCTGCATTCATTTGCAAACCCAGCCATCCTCATCCCCATCGACCCCCTTCTGATGGATTTTAGACTGCATTGCCTTCTGCTATGAACAGGCAGGCCTGTGACCTGCCGGTAGGGTCCACACACGCCAACCGATAGCCATCGTTGCTCACCCTCGCCAACAGCCACTATGCATCTTCGGAGGACATCTGCAGGGCAGCCACCTGGGCCTCCATCCACATTTTTACCAAACATCACTGCCTTGACCGAGCCTTCCAGGATCTTTTTACCTTCGGACAGGATGTCCTCCAGGAAGGCCACCCCAGCCCAGATGCCAACGCAGTGCTCCCACAGGGAGGAAGCTGGCAGGGTAGCTGCTTGCCCAAGTTTTCAGTTGAACAAGGGCAGTATCAGAACAAAATTTAGTGTTGGACAAAGCAGCAGCATCAGACAAGGATGGTGCCCTGCCCTTAGCAGTAGCAATCCCAACCCCCTACTTTCTTGTGTTGATTGTTGACTTCCCTGAGTGAATGTATAGCCGACTTAGCCTGCCTATGGAGAAAGCGAGGTTCCTAATCATAAGGGAGATTTGCAAAGGACACCTAGGAACGTTTGGCTGCACTGGTAGCAGAGAGAAGTTTTTGTCCAATCACTGCACAGGGCGGGATTTTCAAACGCGGGCGCTCGATATCCTCGCTAATTTTAAGTAGACCGGAGGGGACTTCAATCTTAATCATTTTCGGCTCCTCTATTTTTTTTTTATAGCGGATTACTAAATTGGTTAATTTTGCTCTTCAGTTAGTCTGAACGCCGTTCCCAATCCGCGGCAATGAAGGGAAACCTCCACTAAACTCGGAAGGTGAGAAAGTGAATCGGGGAATTACATACATTTATAATTTCATCTCTTTATAATTTCTTTTGACTTCTTTTCATCACTTCCCTCCAGGCTCCGATCAAAAGTTGGAAGCGTTGGCTGTATCCGATTTATCTCTGACCAATCCCGGCAAAGGGCGGGCTTTTCATACTCTGTCTAATGGCTCTTTATCCCCCCGAAGCCTATCGGGAACCTGCACTAGGGCTATAAAAGCGGGCTGCTCGGCCACTTTTTCAGATCCAGAAAGCACAGTTACTTACCTGTAACAGGTGATCTCTGGGAACAGCAGGAATTAGTCCTCACATATGGGTACGTCGGTTCCGACGGAGCCTGCGCGGGAAAGCTCCCCAGCTTCCCAGAAAGAAAGCCTTTGGGGCCTCCCACAGCGCTTGCGCGCTGCCTTCCTGCCTTCCTGACCAACTCTCCTCAGTTCGAGTTTAAAGCTGAGACAATAGAGAGAGGAAAGGAAAGAGAGAGAAAGAGACAACTCCTAGGGGAGGTGGGTGGGTTGTGAGGACTAATTCCTGCTGTTCCCAGAGATCACCTGTTACAGGTAAGTAACTGTGCTATCTCCAGGAACAAGCAGGAATGAGTCCTCACATATGGGGACTCCCTAGCTAAGATGCCTGGGAGATCCACTTCATGTAAGGGTATGAGACCCTGAAGGGTTTCTCGTCTTCCTATGGATCTCAGGCATCCATTCAGGGAAGGTGGGCAGGAGTTGTTTAAGAATGGAACAGGTGTTTGAGGACAGCCTGACCAAATAAGGCATCCCGGTGGGAGTCCTTGTCCAAGCAGTAATGGGCTGTAAAGGTATGAACCGAGGCCCAGGTGGCTGCTCGACAGATCTGATCGATGGATACAGAATGAAGATGAGCCATAGAGGTGGCCATGGCTCTCACATTGTGAGCAGTGACATGGCCCTCCAGAGAAAGGTTCTTACTCTGGTAAGC
Source organism: Ichthyophis bannanicus (assembly GCA_033557465.1). NCBI lineage: Eukaryota > Metazoa > Chordata > Amphibia > Gymnophiona > Ichthyophiidae > Ichthyophis > Ichthyophis bannanicus. The sequence goes on along the minus strand of CM066039.1, from coordinate 209,933,049 downwards.
AAAAGAGATACACTGAGCAATCCAATTGGACAGCGTTCTTTTAGTGACTGGAAGTCCCAAATGGGAAGGATCAAAAGCAACAAAAAGCTGGGAAGACTTTCTTTGTTGCTGTGTCCTGTGGAGGTAAAAGGCGAGAGTTCTTTTACAATCCAGAGTATGAAGGGCCCTCTCTGCATTAGATGCATGAGGAGCTGGAAAAAAGATAGGTAAAAATACCTCTTGATTAAGATGAAAAGGGGAGACCACTTTAGGCATAAAGTGGGGATTGGTCCTAAGGACCACCTTATCATGATGGAACCTTGTATAAGGTGGATTAGCCACTAGGGCCTGCAGTTCACTGACACGGCGAGCCGAGGTGACTGCAATAAGGAAAATAACCTTCCAGGAAAGAAATTTCAAGGAGGTTGAGGCTAAGGGTTCAAAGGGTGGCTTCATAAGCTGACCAAGAACCAAGTTTAAGTCCCATGCCATCGGAGGAGGTCTAATGGGAGGTTTAGTTAACGTTAGGCCTCTCATGAATCTTGCAATAAGAGGATGAGAGGAAATAGGTTGTCCATGGATGGGTTTAAGTGATGCTGCAATAGTACTCAAATGGACTCGTACTGAATTCGTCTTAAGGCCTGCATTGGAGAGATGCAGGAGATATTCTAATAGAGAATTCACAGGTAGTGCGAGAGGGTCAAGACTCTTTTGAGCACACCAAATGGAAAATCTTTTCCATTTGAAAGCGTAAGAACGCCTAGTGGAAGGTTTCCTGGAGGCATGGAGGATATCCTTCACTTGTTGAGAAAGATTGAAGGCTTGAAGGTCTAGGCCTTCAGTAACCAAGCTCTGAGGTGAAGGGACTTGGGGTTTGGGTGCCACAAAGTTCCCTCCTCCTGGGACAGAAGGTCTGGAGCAGCTCCCAAGTCCAGGGAGGGGGCTTGGGAGAGCTGCAGAAGTAGAGGATACCACACTTGACGTGGCCAGCGTGGAGCGATGAGGATCATAGATCCTTGATCCCTCTGGAGTTTGAACAGAGTCTTGGGAATCAAGGGAATGGGTGGAAAGGCATACAGGAAGGCCTGACCCCAGTGAAGGAGGAAGGCATCCTTGGCCAGAGCCTCCTGACACGGAATTCTGGAACAGAAGTGGGAAAGTTTGGCATTCCACGGACTTGCAAAGAGGTCTATGTCCGGGTTCCCCCATTCCTGGAAGATTCGGAGTACCTGATCCTTGTGCAGGGTCCATTCGTGTGGGAGCAAGACTCGACTGAGTCTGTCTGCCCAAGAGTTTTGAACTCCTGGAGGGTATACTGCCAGAAGATGGATTTGATGCTCTCTGGCGAAGGCCCACAATTTTAGAGCCAGTCCCTCCTTGTTTGTTTATGTAAAACATGGCTACTTGATTGTCCGTGTGAACAAGGACTGTCATGTTGTTGAGGAGGGTATGAAAAACTTTGAGAGCAAGGAAAATTTCTCGGAGTTCCAAAAGATTGATATGAAGGGTGGCCTCCTGTGGAGACCAAATGCCCTGAGTGGAGAGGTCTTGAAGATGAGCTCCCCAACCTGTTTGGGAGGCATCTGTTGTGAGGGTTGATTGGGGCAACAGTGGCTGGAAGGGAGCCCCCAACAACAGATTTTGGGTGGATATCCACCAATGGAGAGACCAAAAGAGACGTTTGGAGATTGCTATTTGGTCTGAGAGAGCTCCCGATGCTTGAGTCCACTGGGTGGACAAAGTCCATTGAGCTGCTCTCATGTGTAGGCGAGCATAAGGTACCACATGCACCGTGGAAGCCATGTGGCCCAGCAGCTGTAGCATCTCCCTGGCTGTCAGGTGGGTTCTGGACTGAGCCTGGGAGGCGAGGTGCACTAGACACTGGCAACGGGCCTGAGGAAGATAGGCCCCTGCAGTGGTGGTATCTAACCAGGCCCCTATGAATTCCAGGGACTGAGTAAGGTGAGCTGAGACTTTGGGAGGTGGATCACAAGTCCCAGATAGTGCAGAATGCGTCTGGTGCGGTCCAGGGAAGTCTGGGCTTCGGACTGAGATGGAGCTCGGATGAGCCAGTCGTCCAGGTATGGAAAGACAAAGATTCCCAGGGCACGTAGAAAGGCAGCCACTATTGCCATGCATTTGGTGAACACCCTGGGAGCAGAGGCTAGACCGAAGGGAAGTACTCTGTATTGGTAATGTTTTCCCTGGAACAGAAACCGTAGGAATTTTCTGTGGGAGGGATGGATGAGTATATGTGTGTACGCATCCTTGAGATCTAGAGAACAAAGCCAATCTTGACTCTGCAGGTATGGAAGGAGAGTTCCTAGAGAAAGCATCTTGAATTTCTCTTTGTAGAGGAATTTGTTCAATTCTCTGAGATCTAAAATGGGTCTGTACCCCCCTGTTTTCTTTGGAATGAGAAAATAAGGGGAGTAAAACCCTGACCCCTGTTGAAGAAGAGGCACTTCTTCTATGGCCCTTTGGGCGAGAAGGGTGGTGATCTCCTGACCCAAAAGGTGTAGGAGAATTGAGACGACTCACCATGGTATGGGGAAGAAGGCTGGAGAAGTGCAGTTTGTAGCCCTCTCTGATGATAGAGAGGGTCCACTGCTCTGATGTTATTTGCTCCCATCTGGGAGCAAAATGAGTTAACCTTCCTGGGATGGTGAGAGGCTCTGGTTGTTGCAGAGCCAGAAAGGTTAAGTTCTCTAGAATCAAGTCAAAAACCCTGAGGAGGTTGGGACTGCTGGACTGTAGCAGCCCCTGCAGGTTTTGCCCTGGCCTGTTTAGATTGCTGACACTTAGGAGTAAAGCGGGCTGCAGAAGATTGTTGGCCAGTATTTGTAGAAAATCTGGCCTTCTTGAAGAAAGGCTTTTTAAAAGACTTTTTCTTGACAGGGGTAGAGGTAGACTTAGAAAGTCTATCCAAAGCAGCATTCTCTGCGTCCATTTGAGTGGCTTTGATTTGCCACTCTTTCCCAAACAGATTCTCACCTGTACAGGGCAAATTTCCCAAGCCATCCTGGACCCAGGGTTCTAGGTCAGAAGCCTGAAGCCAAGCAATTCTGCGAGCAGCTATAGCAATGCCTGAGGCTCTGCTAGCACCTTCAAAGGAGTCAAAAGCTGCCCTGTTGGAAAACTTTGAAACATCTTGGGTATGTCTCAGCAAAAGAAGGTACTCATCCTTTTTATCCTCTGGGATAAAGGGGAGAAAATTGTGCCACTGTAGTGCAAGCTCCTTCAGAAACATGCCCATGTATAGACTGTATGAATTGATTCTGGCAATCAGCATACTAGCTTGGAAGATTTTCCTGCCAAAAGCATCCAAAGTCCTACATTCTCTTCCTGGAGGGGTAGAAGAGTGTCTTTTGGTACTCTTTATCCTTTTCATAGCTGACTGCACCACAATAGAGTGGTGAGGGAGCTGATTTTTTTGAAAACCAGGAGAAGGGGGGACACGATACATGGTGTCCAAACGACGAGAATGTGGAGAGAGGGTGACAGGAGTCTCCCATAAGTCCATCATGTGTTCATGAAGAATTTCATGAATGGGCAAGGTGACTGCCTCCTTAGGAACCTTAGAGTACCCCAAAATATCTATTTTTTTTGCTCTAGGTTCTTTTTCAGTGGTTACTGAAATAGAGAGTCCTTTAGCTACTTCAAGAATGAAATCTTGAAAGGACAAATCCTCTGGAGGAGACATTCTCCTCTTTGGAGAAGAGGGCTCCTCAGGAAGAGTAAGAGATGCTTCAGCAGAGTCATCTGATGACTCTGAATCATCAGAAGACTCGAAGTATCGTTTGTTGGCTTCCAGGGATCGATACGCGTATCGACCGGTATCGACATCGGGCGTACCCAGAACCGGATCGGTATCGGAAAAGGCTCCGGAACCGGGAACCGGTATCCTGGTCGATGTGGATGCCATGGGTACCGGTATCGGTTGTGGTACCGGAGTCGGTACTGCTTGTTGCGGTACCGTGGGCATCGCAGCCTTAATGAAAGCCATTATGGCCTGCTGCATGGTCTGAACAGTATGATCCATGGATGCCACGACTGTCTGGATATCGGTACCGGAAGAATGGGCCGGTACCCCAGAGCAGTCCAACAGGTGATCGGTCGAGGCCGTGCCATCGGTGTCAACCTGTAACCCCGTAGGAGGAGCTTTGGAAGCCGGAGCTCCCCGCCGGGGTTGTTTGGCTGGGGCAGGGTCCTCAGGGTCAAGCCCAGAGGCATCTCGATACTTAGAGGGAGATTTGCCCTTTGAAGACCTGCCGGAAGAATGTTTGGTTACCTGAGATCCATCAGGAGAGGAAGACCTGGATGATGTTGATGCTGGAGTATCAGAAAACAGCATATGAAATTTGGCTGCCCGGTTCTGTAAGCCACGTTTGTACATCAGAGAACAGGATGGGCAGTCCGGAATGGAGTGGTCAGGCCCCAAACATTTAAGATACCATTCATGGGTGTCTGTAATTGAAATAGTACCGCTGCACTTGGTGCATTTTTTAAAACCAGTAGCTGGTTTCTCCATGAGGAGAATTTTGTCAAGGCCTAAGAGGAAAATACACCAAGTGGGGAAAAGATATATATATATTTTTTTTTTTTTAAAGAAAAGTAAAGAAAAAAAACGGCAGTACCGGTCCGGAGTCGGGGAAGGCAGACACGCGGCCAAAGAAACAAATTAAAATAAGAACTTCTTCAGCGGTGACAGGAACACGACCTGCTGGCTCCGCAGAAAAAGAAGAACTGAGGAGAGTTGGTCAGGAAGGCGGGAAGGCAGCGCGCATGCGCTGTGGGAGGCCCCAAAGCCTTTCTTTCTGGGAAGCTGGGGAGCTTTCCCGCGCAGGCTCCGTCGGAACCGACGTACCCATATGTGAGGACTCATTCCTGCTTGTTCCTGGAGATTACAGAAAACGGAAAGAGCGCGTCTATAATGGCCAGGACCAAGCAGACCGCCCGTAAATCCACTGGAGGAAAAGCTCCTCGTAAGCAGCTGGCGACCAAGGCTGCTCGTAAAAGCGTCCCACCCTCGCCCTCGCCAACAGCCACTATGCATCTTCGGAGGACATCTGCAGGGCAGCCACCTGGGCCTACATCCACATTTTTACCAAACATTACTGCCTTGACCGAGCCTTCCAGGATCTTTTTACCTTCGGACAGGATGTCCCCTAGGAAGGCCACCCCAGCCCAGATGCCAACGCAGTGCTCCCACAGGGAGGAAGCTGGCAGGGTAGCTGCTTGCCCAAGTTTTCAGTTGAACAAGGGCAGTATCAGAACAAAATTTAGTGTTGGACAAAGCAGCAGCATCAGACAAGGATGGTGCCCTGCCCTTAGCAGTAGCAATCCCAACCCCCTACTTTCTTGTGTTGATTGTTGACTTCCCTGAGTGAATGTATAGCTGACTTAGCCTGCCTATGGAGAAAGCGAGGTTCCTAATCATAAGGGAGATTTGCAAAGGATACCTAGGAACGTTTGGCTGCACTGGTAGCAGAGAGAAGTTTTTGTCCAATCACTGCACAGGGCGGGATTTTTAAACGCGGGCGCTCGATATCCTCGCTAATTTTAAGTAGACCGGAGGGGACTTCAATCTTAATCATTTTCAGCTCCTCTATTTTTTTTTATAGCGGATTACTAAATTGGTTAATTTTGCTCTTCAGTTAGTCTGAACGCCGTTCCCAATCCGCGGCAATGAAGGGAAACCTCCACTAAACTCGGAAGGTGAGAAAGTGAATCAGGGAATTACATACATTTATAATTTCATCTCTTTATAATTTCTTTTGACTTCTTTTCATCACTTCCCTCCAGGCTCCGATCAAAAGTTGGAAGCGTTGGCTGTATCCGATTTATCTCTGACCAATCCCGGCAAAGGGCGGGCATTTCATACTCTGTCTAACGGCTCTTTATCCCCCCGAAGCCTATCGGGAGCCGGCACTAGGGCTATAAAAGCAGGCTGCTCGGCCACTTTTTCAGATCCAGAATATAGAAAACGGAAAGAGCGCGCGTCTATAATGGCCAGGACCAAGCAGACCGCCCGTAAATCCACTGGAGGAAAAGCTCCTTGTAAGCAGCTGGCGACCAAGGCTGCTCGTAAAAGCGCCCCGGCTATGGGCGGGGTGAAAAAACCTCATCGTTACCGACCAGGCACCGTAGCGCTCAGAGAAATCCGTCGCTATCAGAAATCCACTGAGTTGCTCATCCGTAAGCTGCCCTTCCAGCGCCTGGTCTGCGAGATCGCGCAGGATTTCAAGACCGACCTGCGCTTCCAGAGCTCGGCCGTCATGGCCCTGCAAGAGGCCAGCGAGGCTTACTTAGTTGGACTCTTTGAGGACACGAATCTCTGCGCAATCCACGCCAAGAGGGTCACCATTATGCCCAAAGACATCCAGCTAGCCCGCCGCATTCGTGGCGAGAGAGCTTAAAGAGCATCATCTCTTCTATCCTTACAACCCAAAGGCTCTTCTAAGAGCCACCACATTCCCACTCAAAAGAGCTCTCGAGTTAGTAAATCCTTAGCATGTTAGCTCAATTACTCAAATCCTTCAGGAAGTAGAAACCCGACGTGCCACTGAAGCTGACTGTTCTCTTTGTTTCCAGACTCACCCCTTCCACGAGTTGTTCAAGGCGAGATCCCGACAGCTTACAAGTGTCCATTGCTTCAGGTGTGATTTGACCAGATTCGAAACTCTCCCGTTTTCCCCACTGATGCTCTAACCACTAAGCTGTTTTTGAGGCATGCTTGATGCCTTCCACGAGGAATCTCTTCTCACGCTTGAATTAAAATGGGCTGACTTTCCCTTCGGGGCAGGATGGTAAAGGATTTCGGTGTGTCGCCCTCTCCCCCCCCCCCCCCCCCCGGCGATTTTGGAAGGATATTCTCTTCCACTTTCTCCTTACACCCCAACAAAGTTTACGATCCTTCTCCCTGCTCGAAACCCTTAAGGATTGTGAGCAGAAAAGAAAGCGCGTCTCCCTCATCCATTTACAATTGTGAAACACGAGAAGAAACCCCTCGGGTGATAAGGAGTCGAGCAGAAAGCCCTCTCCCGGGATAGCAAAGGAATTTGAACTTCCTCGTCCTGCCGCTTTAGCATACATGACACATCTGAAAGCATCGGGGGTCTCCGCCTATCAGCACCTGCTAGTTTCTTATAAAGCGATTGAATACAAAATAAATCATCCAGCTCTTTCCTTGATCTAGGTGGTGGCTCTGAAAAGAGCCTTTGGGTTTACAAAGAGATGATGACAAAAGGTAGAAATCTTCATTTTTTCTTAGGCGCCCCCTTCGTGGCTTTCGCTGCTTTGGGCTTAGCAGGTATTGCCGGGCTCTTGACGGCATTTTTGGGCTTCGCCGCTTTTGGCTTCTTGGGGCTCTTGGCTACCTTCTTAGTAGCAGCCGCCGCCGGTTTCTTGGCTCTCTTCGGGCTCTTTTTCACTCCCGCAGCCGCTGATTTTTTCGGTTTCTTTGCCGCCGGTTTCTTGCTTTTGGGCGCGCTCTTCTTGCTCTCTGGCTGCTTCTTGTTCAATTTAAAGGATCCTGAAGCTCCGCTGCCGTTCGTCTGCAGCAGGTTGCCTTTGCTGACCAAGCTCTTGACGGCCAACTTCAGGCGGCTGTTGTTCTTCTCCACGTCGTAGCCCGAGGCCGCCAGATGCTTTTTCAGGGCAGCTAGGGACACGCCGCTGCGGTCCTTGGAGGCTGAAAGAGCTTTGACTATGAGCTCGGAGACGCTGGGACCCGTGGTCTTGCGCGCCTTGGAAGTTCCCGACGGCTTCTTGGACTTCTTTTTGGCGGCGCCGGGAGCAGCAGGAGGCGGAGCCGCGGTTGCTGGAGCGGTTTCGGCCATTCCGTACAGAGGGAGCGAAGCTGGCCTACTAAAAAACAAAAAAACCGCCTACTTACGGTAATGAGGACTTGCTTGGCCCACTAAGTCCCTCTATTTATAGCGGCAGCCGCCTTCTGATTGGCTGTCTGCACGCTCATTGCCTGCCTTACTGCCCGCCTGAGACGCTTCAATCTAGGGCTCCTCTTGCCCTGTGTTTCTTCAATGGGCAAAATTCACTTTTAATAATCGAATGATGTTCATTTACAAGAACATTCTCACTCGGGTTACTAAAGAAGAGTTTAGACATTTGAGTAAACGCCGTCTCTCGTTTAAATGTGCATTAAGAAAGTCTTAAAGATGCTTCGAACAGCACTTTTCAGGCGTCTTTTTTTACGAAGTGGGGCAGAAATCATTTTTATCTGTGAAAATAATCACGAACTCGGCATGAGCGTTGATATAAACTCTCTCAAACAATTTTCCAAGAGCAGTAAAACGACACTGCTTCCAAATCAGCTGCTTCTTTCGAAAACTCTCAACTACGAACAGAGATCTAACGGAAGGCAAAAAGCAAACGTATTTCGGCACTATCCTGTTAAAAGCCATCACAAGAAGGAGTTGACCTTGTTAAAAATGGTGTCGCAAATTAAGAGCAATGTCTTAATTATAACCGATGGGGTCCTTTGAAAAGGGAAATGCCTTTCCGCTCTCTTTTATCTCTCTCATAGGGAATGCCCTTAACATTTTCCCGAATGAGATATACTCTCTTACCCCACCACCACCCACACGGAGAATACTCTCAATAGTGAAGTGCCATACTGGGTCAGATTAAGGGTCCATCAAGCCCATTTCTAACAGTGACCAATTCAGGTCACAACTACCCGGCGTGCCCTGAAAGTATCCAGATGTCATTCTACTTTATCCCCAGGGGCCAGGGCCTCTGCAACCCCATATGGAACCCTGGGCAAATGGGTGAGAATGGGTACCCCTTCATCCCCCCAGAGCAGCAGAGTCAGTGGTTCTCCCAGGGCAAGCAGGATGAAGTCAGCCACAAGTGGTGACGTCATCCGACGGCGCCAGAATTTTTAAAACCAGGTTTCTTCATTTGTAAAGGTGAAAATTTTTAGGTTCAGTGAGAGTAAAACAAAAAACCGTCTTGCTGGCAAGGCGGAAGACAAAGACTGGCCAGCTAGGGGCGGATTGGGAGGTGAGGCTACCGGTCAGGCCCAGAAGGCTAAAGCCTTCTGGGCTAGTGAGAGTACTTCCGTTCTGGCGCCGTCGGATGACGTCACCACTTGTGGCTGACTTATCCTGCTGTCCCTGGAGAACTCATGTTACAGGTAAGTAACTCGTATTTCTGTTCCTCCCTTCTGCTCTCTCAAGCCACTTGCAAGAGAAGTGAGTTGCGCTGTTGTGAACAGACCGGAAGCAGAGAGAGTGAGGTTACTTAGCTGTAATGATGGTTCTCTGTGGACAGCAGGATAGGCCAGTCACATCTGGAAGTGCTCTCCTATAGCTCAGAAAGGCAAAGCATGTGCCTAGTTGGCCCTAGCCCATGGCTCTTTCATTCCCGAGCCTAGGCTCTCCCGGGTTGGGATTGGAATTTCCACATGTGCTGGATGCTCCACTGGCTTTGTCCTTCAGGGAGGGGGGTGGGGGGGGGGTTGAGTACGTTTGGCTAACTTATCCTGCTCTCTACGGAGAACCCCTTACAGGTAAGTAATAACCATTACGGCGGCGGTTCAACGATCCTGGTAAACGTACAACATAGTGTAACAAGAACTACAACAAACCTCATGTTTGTAGTACAGCATAACAGTGGTTGAAACAGATCAATGGTAACATAACACGGTCATCGTAACGTAACAAATGTGCTTAACCTAGCCCGTGTACAGGTGCGATATCAGTCAACAGGTAACAGTCTAAGAGTCAAAGGACCAGGGCGGTGGGTTCTAATTGTCTCGGCATCCGAATGAGGTCCGGAGGTCTCTTTCCAGTCCCCTTGGGCCCGGGGTGGACCGTCGTGGTCCCGCCGAGCGATCGTGCTGAGGATGATGCGGCCGCAGGAGCTGTCGTCCAATTCGAGCTGATCCAGGCAGCAGTGCCTCTGGATGGGTAAGGCTGGAGAACCAGGTAACGGCTCTGCATATTTAGCTCAAACCTATATTTAAAAAAAAAAATAAATAAAAAAAAAAAAAAATAATAAAAAAAAAAATATATATATATATATATACACAGATATAATCAGGCTTTTAAACTACAGAATGGCCAGATATTATCTGTGGGGCTTGTAAGTGGAGAAGCAAGGGTAGGCCAGAACATTATCCAGATAGTGACAATATTCGCAGAAAAAGACCACATGGTCTATCTAGTCTTCCCTAGTATATTAACTACAATAGTCCCCTTTTTACTCTTAGAGATCCTGTGTGTTTATCCCATGCTTTATTGAATGCCAATATTGTCCTCGTATCTAGACCACTAACCATTTTAGTATCCACCCTCTGCACGGACTCCAACCCGTTTATATCCTTTTGGAGGTGTGGTCTCCAGAATTGCACACAATACTCCAAATGAAGCCCACCAGAGACTTATACAGAGGTACTATCACCTCCTTTTGTTCTGCTGGCACCCCAAGCACGCATCCTTACGCACCCCAAGCATCCATCTGGCTTTCGCCATCGCCTTTTCTACCTGTTTAGCTACTTTAAGATTGTCAGGCACAATCACGCCTGTGTCCCCCTCTCTTCTTTCGTGGGCAGAAGTACTTCATTCCCTACACTGTACCGTTCTCTTGGAATTTTGCAGCACAAATGTACAACCCTGCATTTTTTTAGCATTAAATCTCCGCTGCCAAATGCTAGACCACTCTTCAAGCTTAGCTACATCCCTTCTCGGGTGTCTACTCTATTGCAGATTTTGGTATCGTCTGCAAACAGGCAAACCTTATCCGACAGCCCTTCTGCAATATCACTAACAAAGATGTTAAAAAGGAATCGGACTAAGGACAGATCCCTGCAGCACACCAATGGTAACCTCCACCTCAGAGAAAGCTCCATTTGTTTATGTCGCCTGTGCGGAACAATGTCCAAGTCTTTAATGAAATCTAAGTGTATCACATCTAGGACTCTCCCTCAATCCAACGCCCAGGTCACTCACTCAAATAAATCAACCCATGCTGCCTTGAATTCTGCAATCCATTGGACTCCAGAAACCTCAATATCCTCTCTTTTAGCAGCCTCTCCAATCTTTTACTCGCCACAGAGGTTAGACTAACCGGCCTGTAGTTTTCAACCTCATTCTTACTTCCGTTTTTGTGTAAAGGGACCACATGCACCTTTCTCCGTTCCTCTGGGACCACTCCTGACTCCAAAGAAGCACTGAAAAGGTCAGTCACTGGAGCCACCAGAATGTTCCGTCAGTATTTTCGTATGTATCCCCCATTCGGTCCCATCGCTTTATCTACTTTTAGTTTAGCTAGTTTCTCATGAACACAGTCTTCTGAAAATCATTCGAGCTCCCCGTCACTTCTGTTTCTATTTGTGGGTGTTTTCTGAGGTCCTGCTCCTGGCCCTTCATCTGCGAACACAGAACAGAAATATTTGTTAAGCATTTCCGCTTTATCCTTATCAGCTTCTACATATTCCTCCCCTTCAGCCTTGAGTCTGACAATACCACTTTTGCCCTCCTCTCTCACTAACATATCTGAAAATATATATTATCCCCCTACCCATTTTATTGCATTGGCTATTTCTTCTTCTTTTGTATCTTTGCTTTCCTGACTACTTTGATAGCTTCTCTAAGTTTTTCCAAATACAGATGCCTGTCTTCCTCTCTCTGTGAGCTCTTGTATTTCCTGAAGGCCTCCCTATTTTTCTTCACCTTTTCAGCTGCTTATTTTGAGAACCACAGTGGCCTCCTTTTCCTTTTATTTACCTTTCTAACAAAAAAGGTTTGGTGCCCTTAGAATATCCCCTTTCAGTTTTGCCCACTCTTTTTCTACATCCCGCAGCAGTTCCCATTCCACTAACAACGCCTTGAACTATTGTCCTATCCTGGCAATTCTCCAAAAGTCTTAGACCCTCGCTTTTGAATGGATTTGATCAGCCCAAGTCCTAATACCGAACCACACCATCTGGTGAACACTGGATGCGAGACGATCTCTCACTATAACATCAGAAACACTTTCCCCATTGGTAAGCACCGAGTCCAGTATGGCCCTTCACGTGTGGGCTCTCCTACCAGTTGCCTGAATAGTTCTCCCTGTAATGAATCCAGAATCTCCTTACTTCTAGATGACACCGCAGCAGGGATGTGCCAACCAACATCCAGCATATTGAAATCTCCTATCAGCTTCTTCCATTACAGCCTCAACATCTGGGATCTTACATCCCATGCTATGAGCATTTATACACACTGCTTTCCAGATGTTGCCCCCTTTACCTATTTCTACAGAGCTATTTGATCTTTCACTTATCTGGGGTCTTTCTTCGCCCATCCCCAATCTAGTTTGAAGCCCTCTTCTATAGGTTAGCCAGTCTGCCGCTGAATACACTTCGACCCTTCTTGGACAGATGGGTGCCAACGCTGCTCGGCAGCCATTAAGAACATAATATTTGCCTTACTGGGTCATATCAAGGTCCATCAGGCCCAGTATCCTGTTTTCAACAGTGGCCAATCTAGGACACAAGTACCTAGCAGTTTCCCCAAAAGACACAGGTTCCACGATGCTTGTATTGGGGCAAGCAGCGGATTTCCTGGGTCCCCTTTAATAGTGGTGTATGGACTTTTCCTCCAAGAACTTGTCCAAACCTTTTTTAAAGTCAGCTACGCTAACAGCATTTACTACATCCTCCAAAGCATCCAGAGGGTGTAGAGAAGAAAGCTCTCTATCATCCCCAGTACTCAGCAGAATTTCAACTGTAGCAGCAGCAGGATTTGAGCCCTGGCTGCCCTGTTCCTAACCCACTGCTCTAACCATTATGCTATACTAGATGACTTGGAACTTGATCCCATGATCCAGGAAACCAAAACGTTCTCGATGGCACCTTCCACGCAGCCATGCATTCATCTCCAGAATGCAAGCTTCCCTGCCTCAGCCTTTACCCTCTCAACAGGGATGATTGAAGAGAGCACCGCCTGCACGCCTATCTGTTTCACCCTCTGTTCCAGAGCCATGAAGTCACTTTTGATAAGCTCAGAGGGATATCTAGCAGTATCATTTGCGTCGACACGGATGAACAACATTGGATAATGGTCAGCAGGCTTGATTTTGGCAGCTGGCAGACAGCACACAATGTCTCTGGACATCACGTCTGGATCACGTATAGATGTTGAAGTACAAGGAGTTCCCGCTAAAGCGTTACTTGACTCAGGCGCGGACCAAAGTATGGTTTCGGGAAAATTATGGCAAACCATACAGGCCCGCCCTGGTTCCACCCCGAGTCAAACGGAAGGGAGATCCCAGATAAGGTGTGTACATGGGTCATCAACATATTACCCTCTCTATAGAGTGAAAGTCAAGGGTTTAGGAACCCGGAGGGAAATCCCAGTGGCCGTAATTTCCAGACTACCCTACGACATTGTATTAGGCAGGGACTGGCCACCACTCTATAGGGGAATAGAAGAAGGCACACACACAAAGGGAGACATGGTTTCCACCAGGTCACAGGCCCAAAGCTCGGAGGCATGAGCTGAGCTCCCAGAGGAGGATTCTGACCCTCTAGAAGAGGAAAAAAAACACCTAGAGGAGGAGGGTAGGACCACAGATGAAAACAAAGGAGAGCTTCCCCAGCATGAGGATTTATTCAGTGCCCCATCTAAAAATACAAAGAAGAGTAAGGGTGAAAAGCGCCAAGAGAGACACCACAGAGCTCAACTAAGGGCAGGAGTAGAAGATGGACAGGGGTTGCCCTGGGTACCTGCCGACCTTGTGGAAAAGTTCCCGTCTTTTCCGAAGGAACAAAAGGCGGATCAAGCGTTAAAGCATGCCTTTGAATTTGCTCAGACGGGTAGGGACGTGCTCCCCAGGTTCCTTATGGAAGGAGACATATTATACAGGGAGAGCAACGATCCCCAAACAGGCGCTGTTAGGAAACAATTAGTGGTTCCTACAACTTTTAAAGCAGTCATTATGAGACTGGCCCACGACCACCCTGTTGGGGGACATAAGGGAGTTCAGGGTACGCTCGACCAGATCCTGGCCCGTTTTTATTGGCCAGGGGTGTTCAGGGAAACAAAACGGTTCTGTGAGGCCTGTCCCTCCTGTCAGCGGGTGAGCGCCGCCAAGCCCATAGGAGTCCCGATGATACCAAACCCCACAATAGCTTAACCCGTGCGCCGGATGGCGATGGACATTGTTGGACCCCTCGTAAAGACCCCTAGGGGATTCCAGTATATCCTGGTGATAATGGATCACGCCACCAGGTTCCCCTGGACTATACCCCTAAGAAACATCTCAGCTAGGTCCATAGCGTTAGAACTGATCAAGCTATTCTGCGAGGTGGGATTCCCAAAGGAAATGTTGACAGGGGGAGTAATTTTGTATCGAAATACCTAGCCCAGGTATGGGATGCTTTCGGCATCCACCATATAAAAACTGCCGCTTATCATCCACAGACCAATGGACTTGTGGAATGCTTCAACCAGACCCTAAAACAGATATTAAGAAGGGGGTTGGATGGGAAAATGACCGACTGGGACATTATGCTCCCGTTCACTTTGTACGGTAGTAGAGAACATACACAAGCCTCACTAGGAGCTTCTCCGTATGAACTGACGTTTGGCCGTGCCCCAAGGGGAGTCCTGGACATTTTAAGGGACCAGTGGGTCGAGCCTGAAGGGGAAGTAATGGGAGTGCCCCAGTTCCTCTGCAAGCTCAGAAGTCGCTTACAGAGGGCTTCTCAAGCCGCAGAAGGGCATTTGCAGAATAGCCAGCGGTACCAGAAGCGGTATTATGATAGGGGCAAGAAACCACGACAACTGGCCATAGGCGACCGTGTTGTAGTAATGGTTGCAGACCCTGGGCCGAAGTTTGAGGCCCAGTGGAAAGGTCCCTATACGATAGTGGAACGTAAAGGACCAGTATCTTATATGGTAGAGAATGACAGGGGACGTTGTCAGGTGTAACATATAAATGTACTAAAACCTTGGCAGGAGAGAACGGCAGCAGTTAGCCGGTCCAGTGTGAATGTCAAAAGGGGATCAGTGAGTATGTGCTCTATAAAATCTTGGCAGGAGAAAACGGCAGCAGCTAGCCGGTCCAGTGTGAATGTCAAGAGTCCAGCAAAGATTACGTGCTGTGGGAACGGTTGATCCCCATCCCAGGAGTGGAGGAGTGGCCTAGTGGTTGGGGCAAGGTACTTCAGGCCGGAAGGTCGGGGGTTCAAATCCCACTAGAGGACAGCAACCTTGGGCCGGAAGGACTGGGGTTTCTAGTCCCACAGGTGCTCCTTGTGGTCTTGGGCAAGCCTCTTAACCCTCCATAGCCCATGTTCTCTGTTAAAATAGTTATCTCCAAGTTATAATGCCCTGTTCAATGTAATTTCAGTTTGTTCAATGTAAACTGCACTGATGCAGAATAGCGCGGTATATAAGAGAATGTAAATAAATAAATAAATTAATTAATTAATTAAATAAATAAAATAATATCTTAAGGGGGGGGATTTGTGACACAGCAGCGGGCACAGAGCCCATGGAGTTAAAGGAAAGTAAGGAACTTACCTTGGAATCAGCTGGGCAGCAGACAAACTCAGCTCATGTAGAATTAGCTGAGCAGCAAACAAACTCAGCTCATGTAGAATTAGCTGAGCAGCAGACAAACTCAGCTCATGTAGAATTAGCTGAGCAGCAAACAAACCCAGCTCATGTAGAATTAGCTGAGCAGCAGACAAACTCAGCACATGTAGAATTAGCTGAGCAGCAGACAAACTCAGCACATGTAGAATTAGCTGAGCAGCAAACAAACTCAGCACAAGAAAAGCAAAAAGGCATTAGAGTAAAATGTCCTTGCACTAGTCCTGACATAGCTAGAAGCAGGAAGGCTAATCAGGAACACCTGTTCTCAGAAACCCACGCAGCATGCAAAGAGAACAAGGATAAAAGCTGCAGGGCAGAACCAGGGAAGGCCAGTAGGGGCAGCGACCTGGGAGGACTAGGCCAGCATCCAGTGAACATGTCATGCTGGAGGAAATCCACTGGGGGAAGGAAGCAGTAGGTGTGACAGCCGAGCATGAAACAGCCAGCATCGTGCCCAGGACCCTGCTAGGATTCCTGGTAGTTGGAGAGCCCAGGAGAGAGCTGCCAGAAGCCCAGAGATAAGAGACAGAACCACAGCTAAGAGGTGGGAACCTAGCTTTGCTAAAGAAAAGGCAAGAAGTTCTGTTTGGTTTGAAAGGCAAGGGCGTGGCACCAGAAGTAACTTTGATACTGAAAGTTATACAGTAATTCCACCAGCGTGGAGAAGAGGGGAAAGCCAGAAGGAAGCTTTTAAGATACCAGGCATTCAGAGCCCTGGATTTAAAGAGCCCTTTCTAGAAAAGTTAGCCCATGACTCACAGGAGAGTTTTAAGGAAGACAGCAGCTGTGAAGAGTGTGACCCATATGCAATCGTAAGTGACTCTGAGTTAATGCAGTGGGAGAACAGCACCTATAACTCTGACCCTGTGCCCATGGATTGTACAATATGTTTATCTGACGATATTGTATCTTTATGTTGAACATGTGCAAAGCAGCCAGCTGATGGTGCCTAAAGGAAAGAAGATAATTTTCTGTGCAACAGTTCTTTTGTTTCATATTGTTTGTTGTATCCCAGGAATATCCCATCAGGGCAGGGAATAAAGCCCTAATATTATTTTTGCCTTACCACTTGACTACAAGACTCTTTTTTCCAAGGCAACTTAAATCTTAACACCCTAGGCAGCCGCCTAATAGGGTTATATGAGGTAGCTATCACTCACTATCTCTCACAGGCTTCAAATTTCTTCTTGATCGTATCAACAGTTAACACCATCACATCCAAAGAGCATTTATTGAGCACTTTATTCCATTTATCAATAAACTTTTTTTTCATCCAGGAACAGCTGAAGTTCTTTATATATTCGAAGACCTCTGGGGATCTATTGCCACTTGATATACTCTATCAAAGAATACCAATGGAATTCAAAATGAATCAATCTCTTCTGTAGACTGAGCAGAGTGGACCAAGTAGCCACAGCAGGTGCTTCCTTAGATAATTCTGGAATCCTTCAGCAAGGAGAAATTTGAAGCCCTTCACAAAGAAATTGTTGATACTCTAACCAACTTAAAAGCGAGTGAAATGGAGGTGGTGTTTGGGTGACAGAAGGAGGCGATCCATCGTCAACTGAATGTGTTTAGATTGGATGTTAAAATTTTAAAATAAAAAAAATTGAAAGAAATGAGAATGACTACACCTCAGGATATGTCTATCCTTGGATGAATTCCATGTGGAAGGAAGAGGCAAAATTAAGAAGGAGAGTGGATTTTGAAGACTCCTCTGGGTCTGAGCAGCGGTGTAGAGGATTTTTTATCCAAGGGGAGAGTATGACGTAAGAACTAGCACCCCTCCCCCGAACAATGCTGGAAAGATGACCAGTTGGACTCACTGGAGCAGAGAATATGGACACGCTCTCAGAAGAGTGCCCCTCTCTAGTGGTCAATCTTTCATGTGCCAGGGTCTCCCCCACCCAGTTATGAGTGTTGGAAAAGGGCCTATCATTGTTACCTATGATTAAATTTGATCCTTTTCAATTTTCTGTGGACTTAGAGAAGTTCATGCGCAAAGTCACACTGTGAGCATATATTCCTTCACAATCATCACAGCAGGATGTGCCTGCAGGGAATGTGCCAAGGGGCACTTTGGATCTAGGGGTGAAGAATAGAGTTCCTTCACTGCTTAAATCAATGTGGACTCCACCGGACCCGATACCTCCAGCTGTCAATATTTTTCGGCAGTTGGTGGTAAAAGATATTGATCAGGTAATAAAGTCCAGATATATTAAGACTTTATGGGGTTTGCACCTGGAATAAAAACAAGCTCTCTTTGAGTTACAACAAAGGACCGATTTAGTCATCCAAAGGGCAGATAAAGGTGGGGGAATAGTGGTCCTAGACAGGGAAGATTATTAAGAGGAAGCTATTAGGCAACTTAATGATGCTGCAGTGTATGAAATGTTGGCTGCAGATCACACACTGTCTTTACAACATAAGATTAAAGAACTCACTGACTGTGCATATGAGAATAAAATTATTGATAGGAAGGAACATCATTTCCTCAATGTTCAATATCCCACTATATCAACTTTTTAACTTCTTCAGAAAATCCATAAGAGGTTGACTAAGTCACCAGGTAGACTCCTCGTGTCAACAAGGGGGTCTCTGCTAGAACCACTTTCAGTATATATTGATTCATTTCTACATCCTTTGCTCCCCAATATTCCTTCTTACATCCAAGATACAACACATTTTTTGAATATTCTGGATGAGGTGCCCCAGTAAAGTATGTGAGAAGACATCTGGCTTGTAATGATGGATGTGGCATCCCTGAACAGAGTATTCCACAGCAAGATGCTATTGCTGTGGTATGTGAGTCTCTTGACAGTAGAAGATACCTCTCTGACTCCCATATTGCTTTTTGGATGCAACTTATTACACTGGCCCTTGAACAGAATTATTGTATTTATCATCAATTAATGGAGGTAGCTATGGGGGCCACATTTGCCCCATCGATTGCCAATCTGTTTTTGGGGGTGTTTGAGGTTAAATGGTCGGGTGTTTCGGCCCCTTTTGCTCCTTCTGTAAAACGTTGGCGTCACTATATAGAAGATTTTTTTTTTATTATGGGAAGAGTCGGAGACACAACTACTTGCTTTTCACAAGTGTTTGAATGAGAGGGACCCTAATATCTAGTTTTCTATTGAATATGACAAACAACAGTTATCATTTTTGGATGTATTGGTGTATAGAGGGGAAAGTGCTTGGTCTACCACAGTGTAGAGAAAGCCAACAGACAGAAACACTTTATTACACTTCTCTGTCTTCCCCTGTTAAGTTTACAGAAGGGCCTTCCATACTCCCAGTTGTGCAATACTGGCATAACTGTTCATCTATGTCAGAATTTCAAAGTCAAGCTAGATGCCTCTGTAGTGAATTTCTGTCTAGGGGATACCCTAGTTTGGTAATATGGCAGGCATATCTAAGAGCTAAATGAACGGTCTGGCTACTGCAGCTCAGGCAGAGGGATGATAGACTGGGGGAGTAAGAGTATATACATTTTGTTACTTCCTATTCACCATTAAGTAGAAAGATTCAGCAGATAATTAAAAAACATTTTCTCAGTATTCAGACTATTCCTTGTTTGCATAATAAGTGGCCATGGTTGGTCTGGTCAAGAGGACGAAATCTTTTTTTTTTTAATTTAAACTTTATCATTTTATAAATAAATCCAAGCATTAATACGCCTGCATAGAAATTGGGAGACAGATACAAAGACATTATAAACTACAATGTAAAAAGGAAAAATATCAAGCGAGAAAAATAACCAATCTGACCCCACTCCAGCCCACCATAAAGAGAGATCCAAAGCAGAAAAAGAAAATTAACAAACATGTGAAGAAAATAAAACTGATGTCTACAGTCAAGCCCATAACTATATTGCAGAAGTACTAACTAGAGGACGGAATCTTAAAGACATCTTGTATCCCATTCATTTATGTGCATTGGATGATGATACAAGTATGGAAAGTGTCCATTTCCCCTGCGGCTCTTGCTCCCTCTCTGAAAAAGATTTCACACATCAAGGTCGTCTATATAAACTGCAGCACCATACCACTTTTATGTCATTTTGTGTAGTGTATTTGATATGGTGCCCGTGTGGTTTTATTTCTGTTGGGAAAACCATCCAACCTTTCAAATTGAGAATGGGTGAGTATAGACGTCGACAGCAGCATGAGTGTCGTGAAACCCTGATAGTCTCTCATTGTTTACTGATTCATAAGTTCAATGAGCTATGTTTTTTTTTATTGATCAGATTAGTATTAAGCAAGGAGATTATGTGCGGCGCCTTACCCAATGTGAACAACAAATGATTTCCCTGTTTACTTCCATGTTAATTTTCCTGTTACTTGTAATAGGTCTGTTATATCTGACCAATTGTTGTATTGTTTCAATGTAAACCGCACTGGTGACAAATAGCGCGGTATATAAGAAAATTAAATAAATAAAATAAATAAAATTGCATTTTTAAGCTCAAATCAGTGGATCATTTCGGTCTTAATGCACAGATAGAATGAGGAATCTGCTTTTGATCTTCTGGTGTAATAGTTAAGGTAGGTGGGAGGAGTGTTTGGTTTGATGCTATTTTCTGTCTGATAGTTGCTGAATTCTGTTTTTTTGTAAGCTGTTGGTATACTTATTGTTGTTCAGCCCTTGACACTGATATACTGAAAGGTGGGTTTGGATGTTTGAGTATGCACCCGCTGTTGGAATGCCCGATTCTCGCTTTGCATAGGATGTCATTTGCAGTGGGTGGAGTATTTAATGAGAATGTTAATTGGAGGAGTGGCTGAATGTTGCATAGGAAGTATTTATACGCTTGCGCAGCGTTTGTTTGAACCTACATCACTTAAGTTTGCAATAGGTGGGTGCAAGGCTTTGTGTATGGTAAGTGTTCTTCTGTCTGTATTTCATTTATTGAACTTGGAATGTTGTGAATCCTAAGGAGAAGGTTGGGTGGTTAGAGCAATGTGCTACAGGTAGATATGCTGTGATAACTAGGACTTTGATTGGTTTTGTTTCTGTTTCAGACCGTCATTTTAAACTCGGCTGGCCTTTGAATAGTATGATGGAGCATCTCTGGTGTGCTTTGCCTCCCTGTTGAAGCTAAGGCAAAACGCCGTATAAATGCCTGCAGTGGCATTGGGGCTATGAGTTAAGATAAGTACTGAGTGATTGCCATTATTATGTCACAATGAAGTGCTTCTATATGTGCTGCAACACTGATTTTATAGGTCTGGTTGGTTAAACTGTATGTGGGGTATGAGTCCTGGGTTAATCAAGTTTGCCTAGTGGGAGGTTTTTTTTTAGGGATCACTTGTTCTTGAGCCTGTCCTATGGTGTCTGTTATAAACCTGTATTTATGTGCTCATTGGTTCTGAGATAGAGTAGTTACTCACCTGTAACAGGTGTTCTCCAGGAGCAGCAGGAATCAGTCCTCACATATGGGTGATGTCGGCGTCGACGGAGCCCCCATGCGGAGCATTTCCCCAGCTTTCAAAGAAAGCCTTTGGGAATGCAGGCACGCATGCGCGGTCCCCTTCCCGCCCAAAGGTGCCATCTTGCTCAGTCTAATGACATAGCTAAAAGACAGCACAAAAAGAAAATGAACTATATACAACTGCAACTCCAAGGGGAGGAGGGAGGGTCGTGAGGACTGATTCCTGCTGCTCCTGGAGAACACCTGTTACAGGTGAGTAACTACTCTTTCTCCAGGACCAAGCAGGAAGTCAGTCCTCACGTATGGGTGACTCCCTAGCTCTGGGCTACCAGGAACCCAGGCTGAAAAAATAGAGCTCCCTCTAGAGCCTCAGCAACAGTGAGAGAATCTTCTCTGAGACCACACCTGAATGGTAGCCCAACACCAGGGCTGGAGGGTAGGAGTTGCCTAAACCTCAAAGAGATTACGGAGTACTGCTTGCCCGAAAGCACTGTCCCTACGGGACTCCCTCTCAAGGCAGTAGTGGTCCGCAAAAGTCTGGCTTGAAGACCAAGTAGCGGTCCGGCAGATGTCTGCCAACGGAACAGAATGGAAGTGAGCTACTGATGCGGCCTTCGCCCTGACCCGGTGGGCCGTGACTCGACCCTCCAGGGAGAGGCCGGCTGCCCTGTATGCCCAGGCGATATAGTCTGCCACCCAGATGGACAACGTACGCTTAGTGACAGGCAACCCCAATTTATTAGGGTCAAAGGAAATAAAGAGCTGAGAAGCCCTTCTATGCCCCTGCGTACGTTCTAGATAAAAGGACAGCGCCTTTCTACAATCCAGGGTATGCAAGACAGTTTCTGCCCTACTGGCGTGCGGCCTGGGAAAGAACGTCGGAAGTACCACCTCCTGGTTGAGGTGGAAGGAGGACACTACCTTGGGAAGGAACTTAGGATGAGTCCTCAAGACTACCCTGTTCTTATAGAACCTGGTATACGGCCTATCCGAAACCAGAGCCTGAAGTTCACTCACAGGCCTGGCTGAGGTGAGTGCCACAAGGAACAACACCTTCCAGGAGAGGAAACGTAAATGGCAGGTTGCCATCGGCTCAAAAGGTGGGCGAGTCAGTTGCTGCAAGACCACATTGAGATCCCACTCAGTGGCCGGTGGACGAATAGGAGGCTTAAGCAGAAGTAGGCCTCTGAGAAAACGAGACACCAGGGGGTGGCCCGAGAGGGATTGTCCATCCACCGGCGAGTGGTGAACTGAGAGGGCACTGAGGTGAACCCGGACAGAGTTGGACTGAAGTCCCAGGTTGGAAAGGTGGAGCAGATATTGCAACACCACTTGGACCGAGCAGGAGAAGGGGTCCTCCTGCTGTTGAGAACACCAAGTAGAGAACCTACGCCACTTCAGAGCATAGGTCTACCTAGTGGAATGCTTTCTGGAGGCCAACAGCACCTCTTCAACCTCCCTTGATAGTAGCAAGGGAGCAAGGTCTAGCCTTTCAGCAGCCAGTCCATCAAATTGAGGGATTTGAGGTTGAGATGCAAGAGGGACCCCTGATCCTGAGTCAGAAGATCGGGTTGTAACCCCAGAGGAAGTGGAGTATCCACTGCCAACTGCAGAAGAAGAGGGAACCACGGCTGCCTGGACCACATGGGGGCTATCAGGATTACCGTGGCTCAATCCTGCTGGATTTTGAACCAGTGTACCGAGTCCAGGCGGGAAAGGAACCGACGTCGAACCGAAGAAAAAACCTCGACCCAACGCAGAAAAATCAACTTTTTTCACAGGTGACAAGGACAGGCGTCCGTAGGGCTCTGCGGAAAAAAGAAGACTGAGCAAGATGGCACCTTTGGGCGGGAAGGGGACCGCGCATGCATGCCTGCATTCCCAAAGGCTTTCTTTGAAAGCTGGGGAAATGCTCCGCATGGGGGCTCCGTTGAAGCCGATGTCACCCATATGTGAGGACTGACTTCCTGCTTGGTCCTGGAGAATCTTTTTTTCTCCCTATGGCTGTGATGACCACTGTCTAGCACCTAATGCTATGCTGTAGAATGAAGTTTTTTATTTGGATGGTCTCCTTCCTTCATTCTGATCTTTGGACTTTTTTTTTTAATTTGGGTTAACTAATCTGAAGCAACTAGAATTGATTCAAAATGCTGATGTAAAATTAGCTAGGCATACAGATCATATAATAACTTTGTAGAAGATGCACCCCCAGCTTCCAGCAACATTCCAGGTCAAATTTAAGATTCTGTGTCTCGCTCATAGGGCCTTGCACACTGAACTGTCCTTTATTTCTGGCAGACTGTTTAGTTCCATACTTCCCTGCTAGAACCTTGCAATCATCTCAAGCTTCCTTATTGTATGCACTGTCTTTTACTAAAATATGTTTGGAATCTACTTGCCAGGCTTTGTTTATATGCCCTGGCCCCATCATGGAATACTTTAAGCTTTTATCTTAATCAAGAGAAATGCTTTACAACATTTAAAAATGGAGTAAAAGGCTTTGTTTTTTTGACTGGCTTTTGGAGAGGATGTCTAAGGGGGATGGGTACAGGAGCTCTGTTCCATTGTATTTACTGTTGTATATATTTTTTAAGTTGTGACTTGTAAACTGCCTTGATGGCTTTAGTATCTGAAGGGTTGTAAAGCAAATATGGATAGCTAAAATAAATACACTGGACACCTTTGGTAAGAGCACTTAAGTGACGGATTAGGTTAGAAACTGGTAAAGTGGTAGGCGACAAAGGGTAATGGTAGGTGGAGTTGATTTAGAGGAAAGAAGTGCTACCAACTATGTGCTGCAAAAATTAGTCTTTGGTCTAGTAGTTCAACATTTTTGTAAATGAGATTGTAAAGGGGTTGTTGGAAAAGGTTTGTCTTTTTGTGGATGGTACCACAATCTGCAAGAGAGAAAACATAGTACTTACTTTTATGCAACATATGTGTACAGGGGCGGCTCAAGGCAATCTGCTTCCTGAGGCGAAGAATGAGATGGCGCCCCCCCCCCCCCCAACACCTATCTTAGAGGGGGTGGGGCTTTTTCAGAAATCCAATCAGAGGCTGAACCAAACCAAAAAGCCGATTATATAGAGGAAATGCAAGATGTTTGCACACAGGGCCCTAATGAGCTGCAATCGCGCCCTGTGCAACTTGCAGCTCAAGCGCATGCCCCCCATCTCCCCCCCATACCTCCATCCAGCGCTGCCTGCACTTTCCCTGCTGCTGCCGCCCTCTGTTTTTTTCAAGGTGGCACCGGCAGCAGGGAAAGAGCAGGTAGCGCTGAACAGACGTATGGGGAGGGGGAGGAGGAGGAGGGGCATGCACCCGATCTAAAAGGCGCTGGCACTTTAAGCAGATCTGTCCCTCCCTGCTCTGACATCGTGTCAGAGGAAGAAGGGACCAGACCTGCTTAAAATGCTGCAAAAAGGCTTGGGGGTGCATTTCGGCTGCCTGCTATTGTCCTGCCAGTGGCAGCAGGGCAACAGCAGACAGCCGAAATGCGCCCCCCAAGCTTTTGCGTCCTGTGCGGCTGCACCGCTTGCACAGGGCTAGGTACGGTCCTGTTTGCACACCAAGGAACTAAAAGACAGCAAGAACCAACAGCACAATTTATAAAACTAAATTATAGCTCATTTTTATTTTGTTGTTATAAACTGCATTATGGTTCTTGCTTTTTCTTTTTCAACATATATTTTGCATCCACAGTAGGTGCAGAGCAGAACCAGGACATTTACCCACAGAACTCAATATTTTAAAAAAAATCTGCTTCTGATCATCTCACTAACAACAACAACCACTATTCTCCAGTACCAGGCATATTGTGAACTAATACAAAACCCTACAACAAAGAGCAAACCTACCCTACCATACCATATAAGCGCAAACTTCCAAAACTCACATAAGGAGCCCATCCAAAAAAAAGTCACTGTAAATACTACAGTGGGCCCTGGAACATCCATACACCTATTTGAAAAGCTGAACAAGTCAAATTACTACAGTACAGTATAGATCTTTATGTACAAACTCCATGTTAACAGAACACCTGACCTCAGTCACACACTCACAACATCGACCCTCACCAAGTACAGAATAAGTAACCACAATCTAAAGTAAAAATAAAAATATGTAGACAAAATTTAAACTGAAACCCCAAGAAGCCAGAGTCCACATACAGTGCAACATCAGATAAATAAGAGAAGCAGTTCCCCAATGCTGTGTAAAATATAAAAATAGCACAAAGTCCAATCACTAAAATTAAATAAAATTATTTTTTCTAACTTTGTCGTCTGACCATTTTATTCTCTGATCATGCTGTCCTGTCTTCTCTTAGCTCTCTTTCTGTGGTCTGTGGTCCATCTGCCATTTCTTATCTCTTCTTTTGTTTTCTTCACTTCCTTCCATCAGCCCATTTCCAGTTCCCCTCCCCAATATCAGCCCCCTTTCCAGTCCTCCCATCCCAGTACCTTCCATTCCCACGACTGCCACTGGTGTCAATTCCCTGCCAGTCCCCCTCCTTCCCCACTGTCCAGCCCCTTCTAGTCCAAATACCATCCCAGATATCAGCTCATGTCCACTCTCAGTGCCAACCCCCCCCCCAGTCAGCTCCCTTCCAGTCGCCCTACCCTGTCCATCCCCCTTCCAGTGCCATTTGCATATCAGCTCCCTTCCAGCCTCCTCCCCATTACCCAACCACCTCCCACTCCCATCCCCAAGTGTCAGCTCCCTTCCAGTCCCCCTTCAGTACATCCCAGGTGTCAGCTCCTTTCCAGCCCCCTCCTTCCCCCGTGTCAGCTCCCTTCCTGCCCCCTCCTTTCCCTGGCAGACCCTCTCAGTATCTGCTCCCTTCTAGTCCTATTCTACCATCCCCCCACATCAGCCCATTTGTAGCTCTAGCCCCTAGTTTTCTTCCAGGGCAAGCAACATTCTCCTTCCATCCCCCATTAGCCCATTTCCTGTCCTAGCCCCCTTATCAGCCCACTCCAGTCCTAACCCCCCATCAGCCCATTTCCTGTCCTAACCCCACCAATCAGTCCATTAGCAGTCCTAGCCCCCCTCCCGATCAGCCAATTTCCAGTTCTAATCCCCCCATCAGCCCATTTCCAGTCCTAATCCCCCCATCAGCCCATTAGCAGTCCTAGCCCCCCCCTCCCGATCAGCCTATTTCCAGTTCTAACCCCTCGATAGCCCATTAGCAGTCCTAGCCCCCCCAATCAGCCCATTTGCAGCTCTAACCCCCCCATCAGCCCATTTCCAGTCCTAGTCTTTCCCCCATCTGCCCATTACTATTTTCCTGTGCCACCCCCGCCCAACAGGCTGGCCCCAGACCTTCTTTAGGGAATTACAAAAAAAATAATATATAGTGTCCCGTGGCAGCCGTCTCCGAGCCCTCACACAGCACTCCCCCCCCCCCCCGCGCGCCGGCTCAGCTTTTCAGAGCCGCGCTAAGGGAGAGTGTTTCCCTTTCACACGGCTCTGTTAAAGCTGAGCCTGCAGGCACTCATGGGAAACAGCAGGCTCAGCTTTAACAGAGCCGCGAGAGGGAAACACTATCCTTTCCTGCAGCTCTGAAAAGCTGAGCCGGCGCATGGGGGGATGTGCTATGTGAGGGCTTGGAGGCAGCCGCTGCGGGACATTTCATGCTGTTGCTGCCGCCGCTGCAGCTGCTTTTGCAACCAGGTTTTGTTTTGTTTTTTTTAATTATTTGAGGCCAAGTGAGGCGGTCTTTTTGGGGGCAATATTTGCCGCCTCACTCGGCCTCATTATAGAGCCGCCCCTGTATGTGTAGGTGCTCCCAGGGGCAGAGAATGGGCAGAGCGCAGGGAAGAGAGATAGGCAGTTGCACACATATCTTATAAAATAGATGCATTTGCACAAAGTCTTACTGGCAGATATACTGTCTTGGAGAAGGCATAAATTTGTGTAGGAGATTTTGGAGAGGTAATTTTATAAATGTACATGGACACATTTGTTGCCTTCATAAAACTGATTCATCTATGTACCTTCCCAGCCCAGGTGCCCGTTATAACATTACCCTCAAAGAAGTTAAGGGTTGGCCCAGTAGCAGGTGCTCTACATTCTTCTTCTTCTGGGGTGTCTACCCTGTTAAAGATGCTAGCTTATGCTCCGAAACAGGAATAACTTTGTGTTTTATCCTCAAAACCGTACCCATGGTTTAAGCAGTGAAGACACATATTAAAGTAATGAAAGTCATCAAACTATGTAAAATGTCTGGATAATAGTTTTCGGAAAGGTGACCTGAAAGTCACATATTCAGCGACTTTTCAGATAAGGGGTCTTAGCACAAAAACAGTTTTGCAGCCCAAGGCTAACTGAAAGTCAAAAGGACTAAGTGACTGTTGTTTAAATACTTCTTTCAATTGCACACACATTTGTTTATGAATGATACAGAGCGATGATGATATAGAAGCCACTGGGATTGGAGTTTCCTTTGGTTGGTGATGAAGGGAGCTCTATTCTCATAATTAGATAACTCCTACTGGAGAAACATAGGGTGTAAGGCTTTGTGTGTGAAAAAAATTATATGTGTATTATTTAAATCTGAAAAATAATACAAGTTTTTGTGGTCACAATCGTTTGTTCAGTCTGAAATTGATTTTTATTGTTAAGAAATATACAGCATTATAATTCAAGCAGCAGGGGGGGGGGGTGTATTTGGTTTACTTTATAAGATACATGTGTAACTGCCTATCTCTCCTTCCCCCCTCGCTCTCTGCCCCGGGAACATTTACATACACTGTATGTTGCATAAAAGTAGGTATTGCATTTTCCCAAATACCCACTTTTATGCATGTATATGTAAGGGTAATTTATAATGCCTACTTAAGTATATAAAACACCATTTTATACATTCAAATTGCTTATACAACTACCCCCTTTGTAGAATACTTTGGCTATATATGCACACATTTCCATGCCAGTAAGGTTTCCTGAATCTAACTCTTCTCTATTTAGTTTTGTCTGCCTGTGTTCAAAGTAGAAAGGGAACTGCCATACTGCTATGAACACGTGAATAGAGCATGAGTCACTGCTGCTGCTATCTAGTGTAATCTAATGGTGACTCTGATATATTATTTCTCAGATACACACAACAGTCCTGTGGCTTTTCAGAGCTTATAGAAAGAAATGATACAGAAAACTTCTGCTACCCTTCTACAAGGCTAGTTATAGGCTAACCAGTGCCCTGTGCAAAACCTGAAATTAGTCACCCCCTTCTCTTTTAGCAGTGGCAGCTGCAGTGCAGCGCCTTTCCTTGTATTTCCTTCCCTCTATACCCCCACCCTCTGCCCAGCATCCTTATCCCTGCTCACATGTGGAAGGGCTCAGGGAAGAGTGGGTGCCTGCATGGTGGCATCACTTTAAGCTTACCACCCCAAAAGGCAGCTCCATCTCTGCCACATGCAAACCAAAAGCAAGGAAGCCACATAGAGAGGATAATTTTGACCTAGACAAGATTCTCAAGAGCAGAGATGTCTCTCCATACAAAGATTTGACTTGTTCAAGCCATGGTATTTTCTTTTTTTTAATATAATTTTCATACAACTTACAAAGCAAGCATAAAGAAAATTGAGAGCATTTAAATCCAAATCTCACAACACTAAAGTTGTAACATAAGTAACTCTTACTGAATAACTAAACAGCAAACACACTCTCTTAGCCCACAATAAAGGAGAGATATTGCAAACATAATTAGAAAAGGAAAAATAAGAGCATAAGCTCTAAGTACAAGACAGCATTTAAACATAGTTCCCTAACCCTCACCTAACGCATTACCATGCCCTTCTTTACCATCCAGGAAACCTCCTAACTGAGCTGGATCTAAAAAAACAAATTTAGAACCCTGAAATGTAACCAGACATTTACAGGGATATCTGAGAAAAAATGTAGCTGGTAGGGCTACCACCCTAAGTTTCAGAGCCAAAAAAGCCTTCCACCTAGTTTGTGTAGCCCTACACACATCGGGAAACATTTAAACCCTAGCACCACAAAATAGAGTCGACATATTTTTAAAGTAACTTTGAAAAACAAGCATCTTGTCCTGGTCGGAGACAAAGCTTACAACCAAGGTAGCGCGAGAAACAATATTGTCTTGAGAATCCTCCAGGAATTGAGTAAGGTCAAGACCATCACGGCCCTGAACTACATCAAACTCCCCTGGTGGACTCGTAGAAAGCTCACGACCGGACAAATAGTATAATTTAGAGATAGCTATGGTATCGGCCGAAGCCAAACCCAAAACTTCCCTAAAGTATTTTTGAAGCAATATTTCAGCAGAGAGAAGACGGCAAAAAAGGAAAATTTAACAGTCAAATATTCTTAGCACGAAACATATTATCATACATCTCCATCTTGTGGTGAATAATTAAACTATCTTTAATGCTAGAGGAGCTAACTGCTTTAAGAGTAGAGCACTGGGTTTCACAACTAGATATTTGAGTAGACATATTCCCCAACCGCCCTTCCACCTCAGACAGCTTAATAGTAACCTCCATAAAGAAACTACACAACTGCTTAACTGTGGGTACTAAAGTTTGTTCAATACGAGTCACAACTTTCCAGATATCAGCTAGAGTCACCTGATCAGGTACCTCATTGGCCACACCTGGCGGAGCAGTGTGGACGGAGCTTCGGGAGAGCCAGAGAGGACAGCATTCCAATCCGGAAGTGACAGACTCCTGCTCTGGCGGCCCCGACGTCAGCGGGGGCCTCTTCAAGGCGGAGCAGTGTGGACGGAGCTTCGGGAGAGCCAGAGAGGACAGCCTTCCAGTCCGGAAGTGACAGGCTCCTGCTCCGGCGGCCCCGACGTCCTCTTCAAAAGCTCCGCAAGGTAGGCGCAGCCGGAGGCGCTAGTCGCTAGTCAAGCCATGGTATTTTCAATAACATCATATGGATGCAACAGTTGGACAGTGAAAAAGATAGACAGGAAGAAAATTGATGCCTTTGAATTATGGTGCTGGTGGCGTATACTGCGTATGCCATGGACTGCCTGAAGAACAAACCAGTCGGTACTAGAGGAGATCAAACCTAAGCTTTCTTTAGAAGCTCAGATGACAAGACTTCAACTTTCATACTTTGGACTCATCATGCGAAGAGAGAGATCATTAGAGAAAGACATCATGCTTGGCAAGGTAGACAGTCAGCGCAAAAAAGGAAGTCCAGCAATGAAATGGATCGATACAATAACATCAGCTATGGGTGCCAGTCTGTCAAAAGTGAAAGCCGCCTGATTGAAGACCGAACACAGTTTAGAACAACTATCCAGAGGGTCACCATGAGTCGACAATGACTCAATGGCACTTAACAACAAGAACAACAATATAAAACTATCTACCTAAATAATAATTTTATTAACAAGATGCCTATTTTATGAAAGTAACATAAGTCCCTACATACCTTTTATAAAACAGACACCCAGAACTAACCCCGATAGTGTGCAAATTCTTGCACACAAATTTGTATCTTTTCTGAAAGCGTAAATGTGCATGCATTCATCACAATTCCATCTCTGGGATTATCTACACATAGCATACATATGATTTTAGCCATACAATTTGATAAAAGCCATTTTCCACATCACACGCAAGCGCTGGTGCAAGGACTGGAGGTGCCCTAGAGGCCATCCATCCTGCCGCCCCTGCTTCTCCGGGGCTGAGCAGTGGCACTTACCCTCCATCTCTGGGGCTGCGTCGCAGTTTCATTCTGCCCAATTTGTTGCTTTGCACCCCCTCCCCCCAGTCCACTGCAGACTTCCGGTTTATAAAAACACAGAAATCTGGGGCAGAAGCATCAAATTAGGCAGAATGAAACTGCAATGCAGCCCCAGAGACAGACGGTAAGTGCTGTGTCACGCTTCCAGAGCAATTACCACCACTGCCAGCCCTGAAGAGGAGTGCCAGTGGCTCAATGGGCAGTAGCAGGCACCCCAAGAGGGTTGGTGCCTAGTTCATTTAATGGTAGCGCTGGCCCTGTTCACATATGGAAGATGCTTTATAAAATGATCGCCCTAGGAATGATCTTTGAAAAGAGAATAGAATTAATTTTGTGTTGTCTGGATCCTGAATTTAAGACTAGGCACAGAGGGCTCAATATTCAAAAGATTTATGCTAACTTTGAGAGTTAAGACCTGATAGTCAGCAGTGGCTAGCGCAATTTCAGCAGCTAGCCATTGCCACTGAACATTAAACCCCAATATTCAATGCCAGAGCCATATCTGGCCACCGGCATTGAATACCTGGGTTTGCTGCCAAAGCAGGAAGCTAACCAGGCGGTGGCGATATTGAACTGCTGCCCGGTTACTTCGGTGAATAACTTTCTCCACTCAGGGATAACTGGTCATTGGCTGAATATCACTACTGACCGGTTAACCCCGGGTGCCGCCCTTGGAAAAACTGGTTAGCATCAGGACATGCAGCAGCAGTACCCATGAATATTCAGCAGCACTAACCGTATAAGTGCCGATGAATATCACGGTTTGCTTTGAATATCGGGCCCTAAGTTCCTACATTGACCTCCCTGAAAATGTACTAGGACTGAATGTCTAAATATTTTCTTAAAATTTCTCTAAACTTCTAAGGGGTATGTTTACTAAAACCCCGGTAATGTACGGGCTGCGGTAGTGGCGGGTGCCATATAAGGAGTGGGCGTTCCAGGCTGAAAAAGAAAATCCGGAATTTGCATATGCGCTAAGGTGCGCGGCGCCCATGTGCGCCCCGCACATTAGTGCATGAGATAGCTGCGCGTGAGACATAAGTGGCGCGCTGATGTGCAAGCAAGAGAACAGAACCACAGCACAATGGTTAAAGTATTGACCAATGGTGTAGGGATCAGGGGTTCAATCCCCCACAGTGCCCATTGAAGACAGCTGGTGGAGGCATTATTTTAGGAGGCATATAAATAATGGGCGGCATAAGGCGGTGTGCTAATGTTTTTGGAGGCATTTTAATGTTGGCCGGCATATGGTGGCGCGCTGAGGTAAAAACACAGGAACAGAACCACAGCACAATGGTTAAGACACTGACCAATGATGCAGGGATCAGGGGTTCAATCCCCCACAGTGCCCATTGAAGACGGCTGGCTGAGGCATTACTTTAGGAGCTAGTCTAATATTGTGCAGCATAAGGCGGTGTGCTGATGGGCATTAGGTGGCGTGCTATTGATTTAGGAGGCTTTTTAATATTGGGCTACATAAGGCGGCACTAATGTGCCAGCACAGGAACAGAACCACAGCACAATGGTTAAGACACTGACCAATGATGCAGGGATCAGGGGTTCAATCCCCCACAGTGCCCAATGAACAAGGCTGGCTAAGGCATTATGTATTATGGGGAAGATTGCTTTTGGAGTCATTTTATGTTTATTTTAATTATCACTACTAGCAAACACACTCTCAAAATGTGTTAACATAAGGCGCCCTATAAGGCACATTTTAAAGTGCACTGTCCGCCAAGGCACCCTAGAATGTTGCTTATAGGGCACTTTAGAGGGTGCCGTATGAGGTATCGCAAGGTCAGAGTACTGTTTTTTGTGGCAGCACTGTGCAGTTTAAGGGATGAAAAGCATAAGTAGGTGTGCTGACAAGCAAGGAGGAGCAGTAGTGGAGCACAATGGTTAAGGCACTGACTGCTGATACAGGGGTCATGAGTTTGCTCCCCAGTGTGCCTAATACGTAAGGCTGGCTGTGGCATCAGCTTTGCAATGTACATATTTTTTCCTGCAGCACTTTATTTTTATTTTATTAATTGCTGCCAGCAAACACGCCCTCACGTGCCGTAATTGAAGGTGCCATATAAAGCACCCTATAAGGCACTCCATAGGGCACATTATAAAGTGCACTGTCCGCCACGGCACCCTAAAATGTCCCCTATAGGGCACCCTATAAGTTGTGTCACAGGATAATGTATAGTGCACCTTATATGGACGGGAACCATAAGGTGCCCTATAGGACGCCCTATAAAGCACCCTCAGAGGCACCTTATGGGTACAGTATGCTGAGGGTGTTTTTGCTGTCAGCAAAAATGTACATTAAAAAGAGATAATGCTTTGGGCAGCCCTATCAAGTAACCCCACTGTGGGTTTGAACCCATGACCTCTGGTTTCACAGGCCATGAAGTAACCATTGGGCTACAGCTTTATAGCTACTAGCAAGCCCCTGGCTGGCTGCAGAGAGCCTGCATGTCACCACACAGATAGTCTGTTGTGGTCACCAGGTTAGGGTTAGCACACCAGTACCCATGATGCACTGCACATGCAAATCAGCTGTCCACAGATGAACACAACATGGGGTATGCACCCCCACAACACCTCGGCCTGGTAGGGGGAACTGACCATGTGCACCCCCACAGCACCTCGGCCTGGTAGGGGGTACTGACCATGTGTTTTACTGGCACAGAGTAGCTACAAACCGTCACATTGTGCGGGTACTGTGCTCACCCTGAGGGTGCAATGAGGCACCCAGGACCAGGTCCACAACACCTTCCATGGCTGAAAGAGGCCATGCCGGAGGTCCAAAGCAGTGTTAATGTGTGAGATAGGTAGTTTCTGCACAAACACCTTGGATATCTCTTGTCTGTTTCAGTCAGGTGTAGCCCCCATGGACCCCCAGGTGGGCCATGCACCACCACCCACCCCAGGCCGAGGGTGGCAAACAGGGTCTCCTATCAATAGATCCACATTCTACCTCCCTGCAAAGGTGGCAGTAGAGGGGACCATGAAGCCCGGTCCTGCTGAGGTACAGACACCCCACAGGGCAGTCAATGCAGCTCTATACACATCCATAACACAATAGCAGACAGACATTAGGCCTGGATATGGTGAGCTGCACCCCACCACTATCTGATATTCTCCTGCAGCAAGTCATCAGCCACTGCACCCTGCAAGCCACTCCATCAAGACACATACCAGCTGCAAACAGTCTGCTAGTTAGTCCATAGTGCATGTTCCCAGTGGAGATGCATGCACCCAGAACAGGGATGTCAGCATACACAGAAAGCAGATAAATCAGTGACTGGGCCCCAAAAGGAAACCCATATCTATTACATGAGAGAAACACTGTATAGCACTATGGGGGTGCCTAGCCATGCTGTGGTCACTGCACAGTCAGGGTGAGAGTGATCTCTCAGCAGGACATACTGAGGTCACCCTGTCTGTGTAGGTGGTGGCCGGGCACTAAAATGTCCCAGTCAGTGCCCTATGCCCTGTGCAGATGCACCCTGGCCAGGCCACCCTGTCCGGCCTATACCCATGGTACCTTGCTCCTCATTATGCACATTGGCAGCCCAATACTGGCAACATTGCTGGCAGTGTGGGCTGTGGAAGGTGTTTGCAGCCACCACACACTGGATAGACAGACAGCCACCCCCACACCTATGCCAGCATTGTGCTACTATAGAGGTGGTCAGCAGCCATACCCACCACACCAGTCCTGAGCACAGTACAGGCATGGATATGGTACGCACTACTGTTGGGGGTCACTCTCCAGGGTGGTAAACACTGTCAGAGACCAGACCTGCAGTGCACACCGCAGACGTCACAATGATTGTTATGGTGGAGATCAATGAGCAAAATGTGCTTAACGTAGGAATTGATATCTGCCAGTTATCATAGGAAACGTTTGATAGCTGTGTACCATATACCCAGGTGTAGGGTGGCATTGCTAAGGTATGCAAGTGCTAGTATTGGGAGATACAGGCAGGGCCCAATGTCCTGCCTCTCCAGGAGGCATTGGCCAATGGGGCCTGTGGGTGTGTCTGGCCCTGTTGGCTGCTGCTTTATGGCAGAGTTTCCCAACTCCAGTCCTGGTGTTCCAAACACTGTTCGGGTTTTCATGCTGTCCCTCATAAATATGCATGAGCTATATCTGCATACCATGGGGGTGGTGCATAGATATGCAGCACAGGCATCTTTATTAGAGGCAGTATGGAACCTGAATGGTGTGGGGCCCTCCAGGAATGCATTTGGGAGACTCTGCTCTAGGTAATGCGCCTGTTTATGGTGTGGTAAAATATAGGCGTATTAACCATGCGTATGTTCTCAGCAATAAAGGTTTGTCCTTACTATGACGGTTTAGTTGTGGGAAAAATATGTGGACAGGATTGGCAGTAGCCCCAGCTGGCCTTTGAACCTGTGACCCTCTGTTCTTGCACACACTGTCTGTGTGCATTGCACCACCGTGTTGCCACAAATATGCTGCATTCCCTGGGGAGTCCATGACTGTACATCCAACAGAGCCTGTCTGTTGCGGTGAACGGTGCCAGCCTGCACAGGCCTAGGCCACTGTCTGCTGTGGCTTGCAGCCACTGCCCCCTCCACCACCTGTACCCTTCTGCCAACATGCAGACATGTCCTTATCTGGGAAAAAGCATATGACCTGATTGAGTTGTGGCACTCCAGGACTGCATTTGGGGTACTCGGCTGTAGGTAATGCCCATTGTTATGGTTTGTGTGCGGTGTAGGGTAAAATACGGTTGTTTGAACCATGCTTATGTTCTCTGCAACAAAGGAGTGTCCTTACTATCACTGTTTAGTGGTGGGTAAAACTATGGGGACTGGGTTGTCAGGAGCCCCAACTGGGATTTGAACCTGTGATCCTTTGGTCCTACAGGCACTGGCTGTGTCCGCTGCACCACACTGTGGCCACAGAGACAGTGCAGTCCCTGGAGATAGGAAACCTGGCCGGACGAGTCAGAAACCCTGCTCTGCACAATTTTACTGTGGGCTCATTTACCTTGTATGGTGACAAAATGGCAAATAAACCTCATAAATGACATCGAAAAAAGGGGAAAAATACCATGACCAAGCTGGGCAATAGTGACATCAATGGGCAACAATAAAAAACACTCCCAGGAAAGCTCCAAAAAAAGGAATTGTTTTTTGGAAGGGTCTACAGAGCGTAGACCCTTCCAAAAATCATTTCTTTTTTTTGGAGCTTTCCTGGGAGTGTTTTTTATTGTTGCCCATTGCTATCACTATTGCCCAGCTGAATTGTAATTTTAACATTTTTGTTGTGGCCATTTTCGCGTTATATTTGCAATTTTGTTCTGTGCACATGTATCACACTGCTCACGTTTTGTAGGTTTCCCCGGTTTTGCTGTACATTGCCGACAGAAATGGTTTCTCTTCCCTTTAAATCGGCTCTAACGCTAGGTTTTCACTCGCGGTAGTTTTTGGACCGAAATTCAGCCCCGCTCCTGTGCGGGGAGCCTCTCCCCTCCCACTCTCCACCCATTGACCCTGTCCCCCCGCCCCTCGGGAGCCTTCCTCCACCCTCGAAATGCCTTTCCATGCCTGTATCGCACATCAGCGCACCGCGCACTTTTGCGGGGCACCAAAAATGCACTATTAGCGTGCGCTAAGGTACCTTAGCGCACGCTCAGGTGCGCCCCGCACAATTGCGCGGTTTAGTAAACATACCCCTAAATTTAGAAACATAAAAAGTGGATGGCCAATGGGATGGATTTAGGGCAGGGAAAAATGTTAGGAGCTTAGCACTGATTTTCAGCATTAGGCACCTAAATTATACTCATAAATCTAGGCAAATGAAAGACAGGCCTACATTTAGGAGCATAAATTTTAAGCTTCTAAATTAGGATGAATTTTCAACTGAAAACTTAGGTTTCTTAACTGTGGCTGTAAATAGGGCACAAATTTAGGAATCTAACTTAGCTCAGCTTTTTATGAATATCAGGAATGGAGTGTCTGAAGAGGATGGAACCTCTGGACAGGTGCAGCTTACACTACTAACAAATCTACTGTCAAGGAGTGAAACCTTTGCTGGATGAGCTACTCAGGAATGAGGGGGTTACAAATGGTTTTTCTAACCAAGAGATGAAATTTGAGAGCTAGAATTGAATCCTTTTATGATTCCAGTGATCCCATTAAAGTAATTTAACAAGAACATGTCAGTAGACAAACTGATAAGACCACATAGGAAACCATACATTTGCAGTGCATATCTGAACACTGGGAATGCATAAGGTTTGCTTGAGGTCACATACTAAGTGAATGGAGAAAAGGATCAAACGGAGATTTTCTAATGTTACTGCTTGTACCGCATCAATGCACTTGATCCCTGGTTTAACTAAACTTAAAATTGACAAATGAAAAGTCTGAAGCCCCCCCTTCACAATGATTTGATTTTAATAGTATTGGCGAGTGGAGAAGGGATAAAAGAGTGTTTTCAGTATTAAGAGATTCTTTAAAAGTAGCATTACTGCAGGGTTCGATGGAAAATACCTGGCTCTCACATGGATCATTGGCTGGTAATGTGTCCCTCTTCAGAGTGGTCATAAACTGTGACTACAAAATGATACTCCTCACCCCGCTCTTGTAAAATATCCCTGCACACCATCAGATTTTCCGAGGATAGCAACTGTCCCATGAATATGCCTCCATGCACCCGCAGAAGCTAGTCAGTCTCTCTCTCTCCCATAAATCTTGTGCTGACGGTATTCCTTATTCAATCCTTCCAGTAGATATGTCTTTCTCTTCTCTCTTCCTGGTTCAACTCTTTCTCTCTCAAATCCATGGCTTTCAAGGAAGCAATGGCCTGTACCTCATCTTCCCACGATACACGTCTCTTCTGCGTCTTCTCTGGCACCTTCTGTTCTGTTTCTTTCTGTTTTGTTTGTTTCTCTTTCTGCACAACTACATCTTTATTCCTGAACCTGGTCTGTTCATCTTCTTCCCAATAAATGCGCTTCCCTTGCAGCAGCAGATTGTTTATTCCCCTCTCTGCCAACACTGTGTCTTCCTCAGATGGATATGCTTCTTCTACTGGAGTAGTAGTTGGTCTGATTTTTTTCTTGCCATAACTGCACCTCTCTGATGCTTCATCAGATGATCTGATCCTCTTCTCACCATGAATGTACTTCATTATTGCTGTAATAACTGGTCCAAGTCCCCTTGTCCCGTAAATGTGCCTCAGATCTGCTGCAGTAGTTGCTCTAAATTCTTTTTTCTTATAATTTTGCTTCAGTGCTGCGAGACATCTAGATTTATCCTTCTTCCTAGAGTCACTATAATACAGTACTGCTTTTATTTCCGGTCTGTCTTTTTTTATTCCTAGAATATGCCTTAGGAGATGTGCATTGTCTAATTTCTTTTTCTTGCTTTCTTTGCTGAATATTGGTGCAAAGATATCTTCGTCATTCCCCTTTTTCTGAAACTTGTGCCGCATTATTGCTATAGAGTCTATTCTGGGCCTTATTTTCCCATGGCTGGGGCCCGGCAATGCTAAAAAGTTTGATCTGTCCTTGCTATCACTGAAGCTTATTGATTCTGTAGAATCTAATCTGCCTCTTTCATAACCACCACTGGGATTAATTGATAATAGAGACTCTGATTTTAACTTTTTGTCACTGGTGCCCAGGAATGTCACAAAATCTGATTTGTTCCTCCTGTCACTGGAGTTCACAGATGATCCAGAATCTAATTTCTTCCTCTTGTCAATGGAATTCATTGATGCTCTAGAATCTGACCTTCCCCTTTGATTCCTACTAGCACCCAATGATGCTACAGAATCTGATCTGCCCTTTTGATTTCTACCACCACCTGATCTAGAATCAGATCTGCCTCTTTGATTCTTACCAAGAGAGCTCAGTGATGTTCTAGAATCTGATCTGCCTATTTGATTCTTACCAATAGAGCTCAGTGATGTTCTAGAATCTGATCTGTCTAGTTGATTCTTACCATTGATGTTCAGTAATACTACAGAATCTGATCTGCCCCTTTGATTCATACCAGTGGGATTCCATAATGCTACACATTCAGATTTTCTTCTTTGATTCCTAGAGCTGAAGCTTTGTGATGCAACAGAGTCTGATATGGTTCTTTGATTCCCAACATTTGAAAAGAGTGATACTGCAGAATCTGATTTGTCCATTTGATTCCCAAGCCTAGGGATAAGTGATGCTAAAGACTCTGTTCTGTACATCTGATTATCTTCAGTCCCAGGGGTAAGTGGTATTACAGGATCTGATTTATCCATTTGATTCCCATCACTAGAAGTAAGTGATAGAGATTTAGATTTATTCATTTGATTCCCATCACTAGAAGTAAGTGATAGAGATTTTGATTTATCCATTTGATTCCCATCTTTAGGGGTAAGTGATAGAGATTTTGATTTATCCACTTGATTCCCATCTTTAGGGGTAAGTGATAGAGATTTTGATTTATCCACTTGATTCCCATCTTTAGGGGTAAGTGATAGAGATTCTGATTTGTCCATTTGATTCCCATCTTTAGGGGTAAGTGATAGAGATTTTGATTTATCCATTTGATTCCCATCACTAGAAGTAAGTGATAGAGATTTTGATTTATCCATTTGATTCCCATCACTAGAAGTAAGTGATAGAGATTTTGATTTATCCATTTGATTCCCATCTTTAAGGGTAAGTGATAGAGATTTTGATTTATCCATTTGATTCCCATCACTAGAAGTAAGTGATAGAGATTCTGATTTGTCCATTTGATTCCCATCTTTAGGGGTAAGTGATTCCATTGAATGTGATTGGTCTAATTGGTTCACATTAATAATTAATGGTACGCAATATTTGTCAATTTTGTTCCATTCTCTAGGTCCTGGCTTTGTTCCTGTATCCGGGGCATTCCTCAGACTCTCACTGCTGGAGGTCGGAGACACCCCTATATCTAGTAGGTTCTTCAGACGCTTGTTACTAGGGCTCGGGGATGCTCCTATATCCAGTATGACCCACAGATTCTCATCACTTAGGCTCGGAGATGCTCTTGTATCCACTACATCCCTCAAAATCTCACCACTGGGGCTTGGGGATACTCCTGTATCCAGTATGTCCCTCAGATTTTCGTTACTGGGGCTCAGGAACACTCCTGTATCTTGTGCATCCCTCAGACTCTTGTCACTGGTGCTCGTTAATGCTCCTGTATCTGGTGCATCCCTCCGATTTTTATCAATGAGACTCAGTGATGTTTCTGTAGTTGGTTTGTCCCTCTGATTCTCTTTACTAGGGCTCAGGGAGGCTTCTGTATCTACTCTGTTGTTCTGACTCTCATCAGTGGGGCTCGGTACTGTTTCTATTTCTATAATTGTGCTCTGATTCTCATCAACAGGGCTCGGAACTGTTTCTAGGTCTATAATTTTGCTGCGATTCTCATCAACGGGGCACGGTACTGTTTCTAGGTCTACAATTTTGCTTTGATTCTCATCATTGGGGCTCGGTACTGTTTCTAGGTCTATAATTTTACTCCGATTCTCATCAACTAGGCTCAGTACTGTTTCTAAGTCTACAATTTTGCTTTGATTCTTATCAACGGAGTTTGGTACTGTTTCTATGGCTACAATTTTATTTTGATTCTCATCAACGGAGCTTGGTACTGTTTCTATGGCTACAATTTTGCTCTGATTCTCATCAACAGGGCTCAGTACTGCTTCTATATCTACTCTATTCTGATTCTCATCAAGGGAGCCTGATGATGCACTTGCATCTACAATTTTGCTCAGATTCACATCAACGGGGCTGAGTAATGTTCTTGTATCTGGCCTGGTACTCTGAGTCTCCTCATTGGAATCTGGTGATGTTCTCGGATTTAGCTGGTCCCTATCATTCCCATTATTGGGTCTCGATGGTTCTCCAGCTGGTGTCTCCCACCCATTCTCAAGATTAGGACTCGTGGCTGCTCTTAGATTTGACCTGTCCCTCGCATTCCCGTCTCCGGGTTGTGGGGGAGTTTCTTGAGGAGTACTCGGTCTTACACACCTCGTGGTAGGAACCGCTTCTTTCTCTTTCGTCTCTAATCGCCGAACAAGAGCTCCTGATGATCACATTCAGGCCGTTCCACACTGCTGGGACCAAGACGTAAAACATTCCGGAAGTGACCTCATAGCATTACAGATTAAAATTAGGGACTGGCAGCCTTCATCTGTATTCAGTTCTTCTGTTGTTATGGCAGCAACCACCAGTTTGGCTTTACAGCTCCATCTTGTGCTTCAGATGGAAATGACGTAAACTGTTCACAACAAAGGCACCTTCAGCTTAGGGGGGGGGGAGGAGTTTCACGTCACGTGACTCTAGGACACTGCTCTTCCCCTCCCCCTCTTCACTGGCGCTTCCGGTTCCGGGTGGTTGTTGCAATGTTTTATCATGTGAGTGTGTGTGTGCTTGTATCAGTCAGGGTTTGTTTGAATGTGTTTGCCCTCTATTCTCCCATTTCATTCCTACTCCGAAATCTATCTCCAACATTTGTCTCTGCGATATCCCTCGACTCGCCTCCACCGATTTATTCTCTTGTTCATCCCAAGCTCTGACCCCCATTGTTGAGATGTATCCCGTCCCTGCTCTGTCCTCTCCCCCTCCTCCCTTCAGTAAGGTCTTTCTTAATGTCATAGACAGCTGCCTGGATTTACATTGTGGTTGCAGGTCACCTCTCCTGGAAGTTGACGCGCTCTGTTCAATGTAAGAGGTGCAGTAGGTTTAATGGATGACACCTGCGTGGGAAAGAGGAGAATGCCGCTGATCTCTATTCTACTCTGGGGCTCCCTGGTAGACGGGGAGGAAGCCGAAAAGTGTAGTGACTGGATCTGGCTCTCCTTTCTATAGATTTCCCTGGAGCATGAGATTCTGCTGCATCCCCGGTACTTTGGGCCGAATCTTCTCAACACCGTCAAACAAAAGTTGTTCACTGAAGTGGAAGGCACCTGTACGGGCAAGTGAGTGACAACTACGCTAGTAGAATGAGGGAGGGGGGATCCTGATGAAGTAGTGTAGACCTCTCTAGCATTGTTTTATTTTGTATTTGCATAGTCGGCAATAATCTTATTAGCTGCTAAATTAAGTTTTTGAAACCCTTCCTCCTGTTTAATTATTTATTTATTTATTTTATTTAGACAGTTTTGTATACCACCTTATCCTTCAATCAAAGTGGTCACAACACAATTGGGGGATACATTTTAACACAAGGGTATATGAGACACATATACTAATACTTACAGGGAACATGGGCAATGGAGGGTTAAGTGGCTTGCCCAAGACCACAAGGAGCACCTGTGGGACTAGAACCCCCAGTCCTTCCGGCCCAAGGTTGCTGTCCTCTAGTGGGATTTGAACCACCGACCTTCCAGCTTGTGGTACCTTGCCCCAACCACTAGGCCACTCTTCAATTAACGTGTGTTCTAGTTGGAAGTTGATGATCCAGAAGACTCCACTAATGTTGAATTAGAAGCTTGGAGGCCCTGGCTAGGTCAGGCATGGTTTAGGAGACCTCACAGTTGCTATGGTAGGTAAGATGATATGCCAGAAAGGCTAGGTCAGGCATGGTTTAGGAGACATCACAGTTGCTGTGGTGGGTAAGATGATATGCCAGAAAGGCTAGGTCAGGCATGGTTTAGGAGACATCACAGTTGCTGTGGTGGGTAAGATGATATGCCAGAAAATTAACATGATAGTTAAGGAAATCATTGAATAAGGGCAGACTTGAATGAGAGTATACCCTTTCCAGCAGGGCTGGCCCGTGCTCTAGAGAGACTGGTCAGATGCCTACGGCATCAGAACTGTATGGGCAGCAGGCCATGTGCTTCATCATAAATGGTCTGCCACCCCATTCCAGTGTGTTGTGCCTGCCGTCCCCTGCTCCCCCTTGTATTGACCCACACAGCGCTGCCGCTGATTATGGTGGCAGGGAAGGACAGTTCAGCTGCAGGCTATGTGCTTTGGTACACATGGCCTGTCTCTTCTGAGCCCTCGAAGTCTGAGGAGGGTGAGAAGCGGCAGGCCAGGTGTGCAGAAGCACATGGTCTGTTGGCAAGCTGAACCATGCCTCCCACTGCTGGAATAAGGGGGGGGGGGGAGTGGCAGCACATGGGGGAGTGGCAAGGCACGAGGGTGGGGGGAGCATAGCAGGGACGTCTGCCTAGGGCAGCAGAAACCTTTGGGCTGACCCTGCTTTCCAGGAGCTTTCTTATTGCATTATTCTTCCTGATTGGGATGTGGAGGGGTGTCAGTATTTCTCAGTATTTCTGGCTATAAGAACATAAGATATGCTATACTTGGTTAGACCAAAGGTCCATCAAGCCCAATATCCTGTTTCCAACGGCGGCCAGTCCAGATCGGAAGTATCTGCTAGGTTCCCAGGAGGTATACAAGGGTACTATATTGATCAGAAAGTGCCACATTGTCAAAATGAAGTGTATATTTATTTATTTAACATTTCTTATATACCGCGCTATTTCTCATTAGTGCGGTTTACATTGAACACTTGGACATACATTTGTCCTACGTTTATATAAAACAGGGATATATAATATGGGATTAACTGGGGAAGCTATGTACATATATTTATATCAACACTGGCAGATACCATCCTGTAGCACAGTAATCTGCAGTTGAACATAGGATGGCAAGAGTAGAGAGCATCAGTCTTCCGTGAAGTACCAGCTCCTTTACTTAGAAACATAGAAAAAAGACGACAGAAAAAGACCACATGGACTATCTAGTCTGTCCTTCCATATCAACAACTACAACAGTCCCCTTTTTTCCTTTAGAGATCCTCTGTGTTTGTCCCATGCTTTTTTTAAAATTCAGATACTGTCCTCATCACTACCACCTCCACTGGGAGACTATTCCACAGATCCACCACTCTTTCCATAAAGAAATATTTCCGCATATCACTCCTGAATCTATCCCCTTTCACCCTCATTCCATATCCCCTCTTAGCAGAACTTGCTTTCAATCGAAAGAGGCTCTCCCCCTGTGCATTTATGCCACGGAGGTATTTAAACATCTCAATCATATCACCTCTATCCTGCCTTTCCTCTAAGGTGTACAAATTAAGATCCTTAAGTCTGTTCTCATATGTTTTGTAATGAAGACCACTAACCAATTTAGTAGCCATCCTCTGTACTGACTCCATCCTGTTTATATCCTTTTTGAAGGTGCAGTCTCCAGAATTGCACACTATACTCCAAATGAGGTCGCACCAAAGACTTATACAGAGGCACTATCGCCTCCTTTTTTTCTGCTAGCCATTCCTCTCCGTATGCACCCAAGCATCCTTCTAGCTTTTGCTGTAGTCTTTTCTACCTGTTTAGCTTCTTTAAGATCATCAGACACAACCACGGTTAGGTTCCGCTCTTCTTTAGTGGACAAAAGTACTTCATCCCCTATACTATATTGCTCCCTTGGATTGCTGCAGCTCAAATGCATGACCTTACATTTTTTAACATTAAATCCCAGCTTCCAAATTTTAGACCATTTCTTCAAGCTTAGCTAGATCCCTCCTCATGTTATCTCCACCTTCCTGGGTGTCTACTCTATTTCAGATTTTGGTATCCGCAAAGAGGCAAACCTTATCCGACAGCCCTTCCGCTATATTACTAACAAAGATGTTAAAAAGAATCAGACCAAGGACAGATCCCTGGGGCACAACTTCCTTCTCAGAGTGAGCTCCATTTACCTGTACTCTTTGTCGCCTCCCACCCAACCAATTTCTAACCC
The DNA here is from genome assembly GCA_033557465.1 of Ichthyophis bannanicus. Lineage (NCBI taxonomy): Eukaryota > Metazoa > Chordata > Amphibia > Gymnophiona > Ichthyophiidae > Ichthyophis > Ichthyophis bannanicus. The sequence continues at coordinate 209,888,548 of CM066039.1, read as the reverse complement.
AAGCAGTAACTTTAGGGTCCATCCCTAGGGTGCTCAGTTTGTTTATAAGTCGCCTGTGAGGAACGGTGTCAAAGGCTTTACTGAAATCTAAATACACCCCGGTCCAACTCCCTGGTCACCCAGTCAAATAAATCAATCAGATTTGTCTGACAAGACCTGCCTCTGGTGAATCCATGCTGCCTCGGATCCTGTAATCCGCTGGACTCCAGAAACCTCACTGTTTTCTCTTTTAGCAGCGTTTCCAATAATTTGCTCATCACCGAAGTTAAACTAACTGGCCTGTAGTTTTCAACCACATCCTTACTTCCGCTTTTGTGTAAAGGCACCACATGAGCCTCTCTCCAGTCCTTTGGCACCACTCCCGACTTCAATGAGGCACTGAAAAGGTCAGTCATCGAAGCTGCTAGAACGTCCCCAAGTTCCCTCAGTATTCTAGGGTGTATCCCATCTGCTCCCATCACTTTGTCTACTTTAAGTTGAGCTAGTTTCTCATGAACACAGTCTTCTGAAAATTGTTCAAGATGCCCCTTGCTTCTGTTCCTGTTTGTGGGTATTTTCTGAGGTCCTGTTCCTGGTTCTTCATCTGTGAACACAGAACATAAATATTTGTTAAGCAATTCTGCTTTATCCTCATCAGCCTCTACATATTCCTCCCCTTCACCCTTGATTCTGACAATACCACTTTTTACCTTCCTCTTCTCACTAACATATCTGAAAAATGTCTTATCCCCCCATTTTATAGCATTGGCTATTTCCTCATCTTTTTGCATCTTTGCTTTCCTAGCTAGTTTGCTAGCTTCTCTAAGATTTTCCAAATATAGATGCCTGTCTTCCTTTCTCTGTGATCTCTTGTATTTCATGAAGGCCTCCCCTCTTTTTCTGCACCTTTTCAGCTACTTCTTTCGAAAGCCATAGCGGTCTCTTTTTCCTTTTACCTTTATTTACCATTTTAACAAAAAGGTTGGTTGCCCTTAAAATATCCCCTTTCAGTTTTTCCCACTGTTCTTCTATATCCCCCAGCTGTTCCCATCCCGCTAACGACTCCCTGAGGTATTGGTCCATCTTGGCAAAGTTAGTTTTCCTAAAGTCTAAGACCCTCACTTTTGAATGAATTCTAACAGCCCTAGTACTAATACTGAACCACACCATCTGGTGATCACTGGATGCAAAATGATCTCCCACTATAACATCAGAAACACTTCCATCATTGGTAAGCACCAAGTCCAGTATGGCCCCTTCACATGTGTGGTCTGTTACCAATTGCCTGAATAGTTCTCCCTGTAGAGAATCCAGGATCTCCTTACTTCTAGATGATACTGCAGCAGGAATGTGCCAGTCAACATCTGTCATATTGAAATCCCCTATCAGTAGCACTTCCCCTTTCCTAGCAATGCTGCGTATGTCTTCAATTAACTCTCTGTCCACCTCTTCCTCTTGTGAGGGAGGTCTGTATATCACACCAATGCAAATAGATTTCTCTTTCTCTCTTTCTAGTTTAACCCACAGTACCTCCTCTCTCCCTTTTAAGCTCTGTAATTCCAAAGCTTTAATATTATTTTTTACATATAGTGCCACTCCTCCTCCCCTTCTTCCTACCCTGTCCTTTCTGAATAAAGTATAGCCTGGTATAGTTACATCCCCGTCATGGTTTTCTGTGAACCATGTTTCTGTAACTGCCACTAAATCCAAGTCGGCCACTCCCACCAAAGCTTCAACATCAGTTATCTTATTTCCCATGCTACGGGCATTTATACACATTGCGTTCCATATGTTACCCCTTTTACCCATTTCCATAAAGGTATTTAATGTTTCACTTACCTGGGGGCTTTCTTCACTCATCCCCAAAGAATCTAGTTTAAAGCCCTCTTCAGTAGATTAGCCAGTCTACTACTAAAGATGCGTCAACCTTTCTTGGACAGATGTACGCCATCTCTGCTCTGCAACCCTTGGAAGAGAATCCCATGGTCCAGGAAACCAAAACGCTTTTGATAATACCATCCACGCAGCCATGCATTCATCTCCAGGATGTGAGCCTCTCTGCCTTGGCCTTTATCTTTATCCTCAACAGGGAGGATTGAAGAGAACACTACCTGTGCACCTATGTCCCAGAGCCATGAAATCACTTTCAATACACTTAGAGGAATACCTGGCAGTATCATTTGTTCCGACATGGATTAGCAACAGTGGGCTTGATGAGTCTCGGCAAACTTTCCGTAATATCTTGGATTTTGGCACCAGGCAGACAGCATACCTCTCTGGACATCAAGTCTGGTCGGCAGATGGACGCCTCAGTACCCCTCAGAAGAGAGTCACCAACCACCACTACCCTTCGCTTCCTTGTGGTCACTGATTCTGCAACTTTGGGGTTCTTCGCTTTCCGGGGATGCTTTCACCACCTCCACTTCCAGGGCTGCATAATGGTTCTTCAATTCAGGGGCTGGAGAAGTTGGATTGGTGATTCTGAAGACCTTCGTGACTTGTGTCCAACCTTCGTCATTCTGTAGGCACCCATCTTTTCCTCTACTGGAGAGCTTGGTTGCTGCAAAAAGCATCTCATTAATGTACCTCTCACAGTCTTGAATGCTCTTCAGCCTCACCACCCCTTCTCTGAGTTCCTCCACTTGTTTCCTGAGAGCTTCAGTATGCAGGCACCCTGCACATGGAACCGGTCCTTCAACTGGCATTGGGACCTCTGTCTGGACAGAGGCAGAAGCTGTAACGGAGGCGATAGCTTTAGCGATGCGATTTTTCCCAGCCATTGTTCTGATCGTGGAGCTTAGGTATCTGTTAAAGCAAAAGAGAGAGATCTACCAAAGTACCAGCCGCTTTCCCAGCTGTCCCTTTAGAGAAAAAGCAGTTAAATCTCTTTAATTATAGTCAAAATGTGCTGTTCCAAGTCTGTGTTTTGTTAATTGGGGAGGTGCCCTATAAAGCAAGACTGCTCACTAGGGGTGGGTGGGAGTTGGGGGGAGTAGGGAGGGAGTTAACTCCTGATTAGGTGTCAGTAGCTCCCAAGAGCTGAGAAAGTTATCAAAGCAGAGTTTTAAACCTCCCCCACTAAAGAAAATATTTTTCCTTTTAAACGAAAGCACCAAAAAGAATGTAACTTTGCTTTAAAAATGTACCAAAACCCTTTTAAGAGCTCCCAGTCAGAGAGCTAGCAATTAAAAAAAAACACAAATCCTTATGTTTATGTTTATGCTTCTGAGGCGCGCGGATCGATCGGGGAGCAGCAGCCATCTTCGGAGGGAGTGAGCAGGAGCTCCTCCTCACCTCCCTTACCTGCCTATCAGCGGCCCTCTTCAGCAGCATAAAAACCGGCGCTACTGAGGCGTGCCCGCGCCTTGCGGGCCCGTGCCTGAGGGCCTCGCCAGAGGGCCCTTTGGCGTGGCCCTTAGGCGTTGGTCCGTGGCGTCTGTTGCTGAGGGTTGCACTGATGACATGAACTGGGTTGACGTGCTTCTATTTTATGGTGACATGCTGTTCCATGTTTCTCTCCTTTTTTTTTTAAAGCGTTTATTTAGTTTTCCATCCAACAAAACAAACAACAACATAATGCAAACTCAACAATGGATGTTACATGGTAGGCACAAATAACCCAGTCCCACAAACCCCCCCTAACCCTCCCTCCCCCCCCTCCCCCCGGGTCCACCAGTAAAACACAACACACATCTGGCAACTAAGATCCATCACCTGCATTATCGGGCAAGGGCATACCCTATTAACCTACACGGGCATGGGCAGCAAACTCATTTAAGGCCTGCCATTTCCTTTGTTTAGCCACGTCCACGGTCACTCCCTTTCTAGGCATTTGCTCATATTTACTATATAGAGACATCAAGTTCCACCATGCACACCAACTAACATCAGATGTATTTTTCCAATTTCTAAGAATCAGATAGACAGCAATCCCCAACATAAAATCAAGAAGGAAGTAACAATCCTTTTCCAGAGACGGAATCCCCGCCTGGGACCGGTGAACCACTATGGCCCAAGTGAGGGGAGCCGTAAATTTCAAAACTTGCTGTATCCGATCCCAAACCTGCTCCCAAAAGCCCCGGATGCAAGGACAGCACAACACAAGGTGCTCCAAGGTACCTAGGGTTTCCTGACAGGACCAACGTTTATTTCCGGAGGTCCCGTCCCACTTGGCCACCTTCACTGGGGTGCAATGGGCTCTATGTGCAAAGAAGAAAAGCGACTGGGTAATAGACGCCGCTCTGGACACCCTAACCGATCTGGACCAATACTTCCCCCAGCTCGGAATGGAAAGTGCAGCGCCTGTATCATATTCCCAGACCCCACGAAGTCCTTTTATACAAGAGGGTTCAGCCTGACGCAGTATCTTATAATAGCGAGACGCTGCACCGGACAACTGCATGACCTGTTGAATCAAGTTAACAAAAGCACTTGACGTGCACAACCTTTGGACATCTACCCCGGCTTTACACACACAATGTCTGAGTTGTAACCATTGAAAGTATAGGGCCCCGGGGAGGTTAAAGTCCCGTTGCAGTCTATCAAAAGACTTCCACCCTCCCTCGTCAAACAACTGTCCTAGTTCCCAAATCCCCCGTGAGTACCACTTGCTCCAAGCAAACGTCTCACGCTGAATTAGAAATAACGGGTTATGCCATAGAGGTGAGGACACATGCAGCTCCTTATCAGAGGCCATCGCGTGTCGTAGAGTTAAAAAGGCTCTCTGTGAATCCCGTATCATTACTGCAGTCGACCCCTCGGGGCAAATCATCAGAGGCAGAAGGTTACTAGGAATAGGGGCAGTAAGGTTCTTTTCCAACACCAACCAAGTAGGGCTCTGACCCGTCGTCTGTTCCAACCACCTAGAGCCCTGTTTAAGCAGGAAGGCACCGTGATACGCCCAAAAGTCCGGGAAATTAACCCCACCCTCTTCCTTCCGCGCTTTCAGCTTTTTCAGCGCTATCCTTGGGGGTTTACCTTTCCACAGATATCAGCTTAAGAGCCCCTCAATCTGACCGTAAAGCGGTCTGGGGAAATAACAAGGAAGCATCTCGAGAATGTAGTTAATCTTTGGGGTGATAGACATCTTAATCGTCTCCAAGCGTCCCCACCACGACAAAGTCAAGGGAGACCACCTGCTAGACACATCCCGAACAAGAGCTAAAAACAGCTCTGAATTAAAACGCATGGTCTCCTCCAGGGGGTAGCAGTACTGCACACCCAAGTACTTGATCATTTTCGTTTTCCACCTAAAAGAAAAATGTACCAAATCACTTTTGTTCGCAAAGGAGTTCAGCGGGAAGGCCGTCGACTTCGCCCAATTTATTTTATATCCCGACAAGCTAGAATAATCGTCAATGAGACGCAAGATCTGGGACACTGAACTGGGAGTGGCAAATAAGAGCAAATCATCGGCATAAACCGATAATTTCACCTCCACCCCCCCACGGAGATGCCTTGGATACCTTGCTTCTGCCGGATCAGTAGCGCCAGGGGTTCCAAAGCAAGATTGAACAATAATGCGGATAAGGGGCACCCTTGTCGGGTACCCCGACCCAGCACCAACGGTTGCGATTGCGTGCCGTTCACACAGATAGTGGCCGTGGGACAGGAGTACATCACTTTTAGAAGATTAACAAACCCTCCACCAAAGCCAAACCAATCAAGCACTGCAAACATAAATGGCCATTCTAAACGATCAAACGCCTTTTCAGCGTCCAGTGACAAACCCACTACTGGGTGGGTCACCTGGGCGGCTCCCACTAAGACATGGCACAGCAGTCTAGCGTTATCAGCGGTAGACCGGCCCTCCACAAACCCGCACTGATCTGGATGAATCAGCATCGGAGCAACCTCAGCCACTCGACGGGCCAGAACCATGGCATAGATTTTATAATCTGAGTTCAACAGGGATATGGGGCGGTAGTTGCTTACCAATTGAGGATCTCTACCCGCCTTCTCCAACACAATGACATTGGCTGCAGCGAAAGCTCCCGGCTGAGTCGCATCCAGAAGTAGAGAATTAAAGTACAACTGAAGCTGTGGAGCTAGTTCTGCAGAAAAGGATTTAAAAAATTCAATTGGAAGTCCATCCGGCCCCGCAGCCTTCCCTCCGGCCAGTGAAGCAATTGCTTGACTAATTTCCTCCACAGAGAAGGCCGCGTCCAACCTACCCGCAACCTCCTTATCCAGCACGGGTCTCTGCACATCCGCAACTAACGCCTCAAATCTCTCCTTCCCAAAGTCGACCTCAGAGGTATAAAGCTTACTATAAAAGGATCCAAACACCTCCGCGATCGCCGCATCGGAGACTAAGAGATCCTCACTTTGAGAGTCCCGAATAGCCACAATCCGCCCCGCTTCCCTGCGGGCCCGCAATGTATTAGCTAACAGTTTACCCGCCTTATTACTTTCCCAGTAATAGGTACCATTCTGCACAGTTATATTACGGGAGACCTCACTCGAGAGGATCTGATTGTATTGATACCTCAGGCGCTGCAATCGCAATAAGATACAAGGATCAGATCGGCGTAAGAGGATGCGCTCACCAGCCTTGATTTGTGCATCAAGAACCCTCAGCTGCCCCTGGGTCTTCTTTTTCTGACCGATACTATAACTGGTAATAACTGCTCTGATGGATGCTTTAAAGCCCTCCCACCAGGCCCACCCTGCCGTATCCTGTCGATTATTAAGACGAAAGTACTCCCCGATCGCAAACTGTACAGCCGATCTGAAGTCCACCTCCTCCAATAGACACCGATCAAAAAACCAACGCCCCCGGGGAGAAGCCTGGGCATCCACGCCTAGTGTTAACGATATGGCCGCATGGTCTGAGATATGCATTGCATGAATCTTAGACTCCTCAATCCTGGGGATTAACACCTTAGAAACCAACAGCATATCAATTCGAGAGGAAGTCTTATGCGGAAGGGAAAAGAAAGTGAAATCTCGACTGGTCGGATGCTGTAGCCTCCAAATATCAACCAGCCCAGCATCCTGTAGCAGCGGCAGAAGGATGGCATGCGCCCTCGAAGCCCTTACCATCTTCGGGGGAGACCTATCCAAAAGAGGGTCAATTATTAAATTAAAATCCCCCCCCCAAGACCAACGGCGTCCGCAGGGCGGCATGAACCTCCTCCGCTAGGGAACTAAAAAACTCTGGGCTGTCCACATTTGGAGCATAGATATTAATAAAGCCCAATTCTGCCCCACTGATCTTCAGGACAGCTGTGGTCCATCTCCCTTCAGCATCCGAACTTGTTCGAAGTACCTCCGGGGAGAGGGACTTCCTCACCAAAATGGCCACCCCATTACGTTTATGCACTGCTCCCGAATATGCCACCACAGTGAAGGGGGAATACTAAGCTTCAAAGATTCTCTGGAATTAAGATGCGTTTCTTGAAGAAACAGGACATCAGCCTTTTCATGTCTCCCATACGCTACTATTTTCTTCCGTTTAACAGGATTGTTAATTCCTTTAACATTCAAAGAGAGAACCATAAGGTTCGCCATGTGTAGATAACAATAATCTTAACATAAGCAAGCCCCATCTCCTAACCCCCGCACCACTCACACTACTGAGCACTCCCCACACCCCTAGATTAGCCCGCCCCAAGCCCCTGGAAACCTTAGCACACTCACACCGTTGCCTTTCGCCCTTCATTACCCCAACCAACAGCACCTTTGTGAACCCTGGGAGAGGAACCCACCTAACAATATTAACGGGGAAACCCAGGAGAAACAAAAAGGGCACAGAGAGTCAAAACCAATACCCAGTCACCAGCCCAGAACCCCAAGCAAAATCTTTTAACACCAAAGTTAAACAAAGAGAGCAGCGAAAAGCAAAAAAAGAAAAGAAATAAACAAACAAAACCCAAATAAAACATATCCAACCACCCTCCCCCCTACACCCACCTCCCAATAGAATAAGGTCTACAGAACCAGACATAAAACCACCAGCAGTCCACGGACCCCTGCTCTTTTCCAAAGACGCAACTTCTTCGGCCTCCCCCAGGGAGCGCAGGCCCCTCGCCCTCCAACAGCAAACCCGCTGCGCAGACAGGGGGGAAGGCCATCTCGGCAAAATAAATCAGTCCCTTCCATATGCAGATCAGCGCATTTGAGACTGTTCTTTCTCCTCCAGGAACGCGGCTAAAGCCTCCGGATCCTCAAATGACCTTGTCTGGTTGTGCAAGGTCACACGCATCCTGGCCGGGTAGAACAGCCCAAACCTGGCCTGTAGTTGTTGTAATCGGGGCCTCAAAGCTAGCAGGCCTCTCCGGCGATCCACTGTAGATTTAGCAAAATCAGGAAAGAAGAGGAGTCTACGCCCCTCATATTCTATGGGGCCCCGCAGCCGCGAGGCCTCCATGATCTGCAGGACTTGTTGGAAGCGGAGTACCTTGAGGATAACCGGTCGCACACGTTGGCTGTTCAATTGTGGTTGAGAAGGGACCCGATGTGCGCGTTCGATTTCAAAAGGGAGTGCAAAAGTTAGGTGCAGCACTTGCGGGATCATCTTCTGTAAGAACGCCACCATATCTTTCCCCTCAGCTCCTTCCGGAACGCCAACGATCCGCACGTTATTCCTCCGCGCTCTGTTATTCCCCTCTTCCACGTCCTTCTGCAAAGTTTTAATTTGCTTCACCTGTCTTTCCAGGAGGCGAAGCCGCTCCTCGTGTGCATCCAGCACGTTGTCCGATTTATCCTGCCGCAGGGTAAGCGCTTCTATAGAGGCTCTCAGTGCCCCGACATCATCCTGCACTGCCGTCAGCGCCTCCCCGTTCGCCCGAACCATCTCCCGTACTGCTCGCACCTCAGAGAGCAACTCCTGCAGGGCCTCGGGTTCACGTGCAGGCGCCATCTTTTGAGGGGAGGGGGGCTCCGCTTTCGATCTCTTCGCACTGCTATTTTGTGCGGCGGGGAAGTCCAGCCGCGTCGGCTTCGGCCCGGACATTATCCCCCACCAAAGAGACACCAATTCGCTGCAACTCAACACAGATACTCGGGGTGCTAGGCAGGATTCTACTCAGACTCTCCGGAGCTAACGCTCTATGCGACCATCTTGCTCAGCGCTAGGCTCCGCCCCCCATGTTTCTCTCCTTCTATTATCTGTTTGACTGTCTCTGTCCTCTATTCTGTCCTATCATATGAATGGCGTTCTTTTCCTATTTCCTCGAATGATATTGCATTGTAAACCGCTCTAATGCCTCTGGCCTGAGCGGTATATCAAATCTAAATAAACATAAACATAAACATTACAATTGATATACCGCTCAAGCCAAAGCATCAGAGCGGTTTACAATATTACATAAAAGTTACAGAAAATATGAAAAGAACGCCATTAATTAGATACCTTTGGATGAAATGTATAGCCCCTGTGTCCCTGTTAGACATGCCTATTGTGAGTTCTAACATTAAGTTGCAGTCTTGGTCAAGTGTTTTCAGAATGCAAACAGGACATGAATTTGTATTTTATCACTCAGCTTTCCAAAGTCAAGCTCATGGTGAGTTACAAAGTCGAGTATATTTTATAGATTCCTTCCTTAGAGAGCTTACAGTCTGAGCAGGTATCCAACTTGCCCAAGGCTATAGGGAAAAGTAGGATTGGAACCCTAGCATCCCTGGTCCCCAGTCTACTCCTCTAACTATTAGATTACTCCTTCAGTCATCCATGAAAATTTAATTTTCCTAGGACAAGCAAAACAAATCAGCCACTGTTATCTAACATTGCCCAGGACAGAAATAACTCTCCATAGCTAATCAGAACTTCTGAAGCTCCCTCCCCAAGTATGTGCCAGCTTCCTCCACCATAGGACCATCCGTTACCTTCCTCAGTCTGTTTTGTTTCTGCCCTGCCTGATGGATGGAATGCTCTTGCTCTCTGCAGATTACACAAGAGACTCCACAAGAAGAGAGAGAAAATCAGAAGAAACTCACAGATCACCATACCAGCGACATGCAGTGATCTGCACTATAGCTGAGCAAAGCCGGGTTTTAAAGGTTGTGCCAGGAAGATGAACAGCACAGATGCCTAAGAGGTCTGTGTTTGCTGCCTCAGGCCGGCTCACAATGTGGACTCCTGCATTTGCTGCAGATGTTGCCCTGGGATTGCAAGCACCACAAAAATGCTCACAAAAGAATTCCTGGCTGAACCTCAAGTCCTGGGAGAGTATTCATCAAATGTGCAGCACATCTCGGCAAGCAAGGAATCTTGCTGCTTTCCCTACCTGGATGACCAGCTCATTGTGGAACCTTCGCATGAGGAAGCTGCGACTCTTCTCCACACTTCTGGTTCATTCCTCCAGAGTTTGTTTTCTCATCGGTAGCAAGAAATCACAATAATACCCAACTCAGTCTTTGGAATTCATTGAGGCAGACGGATGCACAACCTATCCAGGGCATTTCTACCAACCCCAAGAGAAAACACAGAGCTTCCAAGGACAAAAGCAGCAGGTCCACATGGTCCTGCTTGCTATATGCCACATGCGTCAGCTACACTGACTCCTTTGGAAGCAGTTGAACTGCACACAACCACTTTCTCATATAGTTCTAAATCAACCACTTGACTTTTAAAACCCTCATCTGGTGGATAGATCCTAGCAGCCTCTCAATTGGAAAGACTTTCTTGCTAACCCCCATTATCTCTGCCAGGCACATCAGCAAACTGCAAGCCCTTGTGAACTGTCCTCCTCACATGCTACTGCTCCATGACTGCACCAGCCTTAGGATTTGCCCAATATGCCTGTCAGAGGTTGTTTCCCCTTTCCCCATCAACCAAACCATCATGCTTCCCTCCTCCTACCTTGAACCATATGCCACTCTGGAGGAACAGAGCATGCATACCTCGGACTTCACCCATGTCCTCCATGTCTTCATTGACAGAACTAAAACTTTCTGAAAGATTTTAGACAGTGCCGGAGAGGAGCCTGCTGTCTTTGGTACATGTTGGTACCAATGACATAAGTAAGAATGGGAGGAAGGTTCTGGAAGCTAAATTTAGGCTTTTAGGTAGAAAGTTGAAATCCAGAACTTCTGGTTAGCATTCTCAGAAATTCTTCCCATTCCAGACATAGGACCCAAGAGGCAGGCAGGCAGAGCTTCAGAGTCTGACTGCGTGGATATGACAATGGTGCAGGCAAGAGGGTTTTAGATTTGTTAGAAACTTGGCAACTTTCTGGGGAAGAAAGGGGGGGCTCTATCTTAACCAGGACACAACCAGGCTGCCGGCATTAACCCATAAACAGGAGATGAGCAGCTTTTAAACTAGATAATGGAGGAAAGCCAACAGTTGCCCATGTTTGCATCAATGTATTTTTGAAGGATATTAACAAAACAGGGAAGTTAGGGCATCCCAATAGAAAAGTTCCAATAAAGGTAAAAGTAACCCAGGTGCCTTTAAGTAAACCCACCTGGACTCACCCAAAGAACCCAACCAAAACCAAGTCCGAACCATGGTACACCACAACACTACGGGAACTGAAGAAGGACCTAAGAAAGCAAGAACGTAAATGGAGAAAGCTCAAAACCGAGAAATGCAAAAAGACTTACCTTGACCTCCTATCAACTTATAAAAATGAAGTAAACCAGGCAAAGAAAACCCACCACACAATCACGCTCAATAAAGCCCTCAACAGGCCCAGGGAGCTTTTCTCGCTTGTCAAATCACTCACCAAAGCTCTGCAGGACAGCAATACTAGCGGCTCCATGACGGCCCAGCGACTAGCAGATCACTACGCTAACAAGCTTAATCCCTCAGTACCTGCCCTCCTCGCTCCAAAGCTGGACACAGACAACTCCCTACAAAAAATCAACGCCTGTGGAAGAACTGAGCAGGGTAGAAAATGGTCAACCTTCCGGAGAGTGGATGACCAGCAGATAAAAGGCATCATCACCAACCTAAAAACCACTACCTCCCCTCTTGACCCCTGTCCAGCCTCCTGGATCAAGGCAACCAAAGAAGAAATAGCTCAGCACATCTCCCACATAGTGAACCTCTCACTAATGCAAGGTCTCATGCCATCACTTCTCAAGAAATCTCTTACGCCCCATTTTGAAAAACAAAACACTCCACGAAGATGACCCTACCTCTTACCGTCCAATTTCAAGCATATCCTTCCTTGCCAAGATCATCGAAAAGGCAGTGCAGCAGCAGCTACAGGACCACATTGATGATGCAAATGCCCTTGATGTGCATCAATACGGATTTCGACAACATCACGGCGTAGAAACCCTCCTGTTAGCCCTGATGGACAACCTACTCAAGGGTCTGGAACACAAGAGCAAGATGTACATGCTTATATTCATCGATATCTCAGCAGCTTTCGACTCGGTGCATCACCCAACTCTGCTAGAACGACTCGAGTCCATAGGCATTTCAGGAACCCCACTAAAGTGGTTCTCCTCCTATATAACGAACAGAATGCAGCAGGTCAATTTCAACCATATCAAAGCAACCCCCTTCCCTCAAACCCAAGGCATTCCACAAGGCTCCGCCCTCTCCTCCCTCTTATTCAACTTATACCTACAGCCAGTATGCAAGATCTTCCAGGACCATGACATCAACTATCATATCTACGCAGATGACCTAATGCTCTACACGCAACTAGACGTAAATAACCCAAATCTCAGCAAACTCGAAAAATGCCTACACGATCTTCAACTCTGGCTCCAACGCAATAACATGTTCATTAACCACAAGAAAACGGAAGTAATGTGTATCTCCAGGAAACCGGGATTCGAGCCCCCTGCAACTGTCACCATGAACAACAATAATTACAACATCAAGACAGAGATAAAATACCTAGGAGTGATGCTGGACAGCAACCTAAATATGGACAGGCACCTTCGAAATACCAACCGGGCTATTTTCCACAAATTAAAAGTCCTTCAGCCCTTACGTAGCATCCTCGATCATTCTGACTTTAGATCTGTCGCACAAGCCCTCATCATTCCACACCTAGACTACTGCAATGCCATACTGCAAGGCCTGCCAAGGAAAACCACAAATATCCTGCAAATGGCACAAAATGTTGCTGCCAGAATCATTATGCAAAAACGACTCTCTGACCACATTACACCCATCCTAATTGAGCTTCATTGGCTCCCCATCACGGCCCGCATACAATACAAGATATTAGTCACTGCTTTCAAACTCATCCATAATGTTGCACCCTCTCATCTCAACAGTTTGATATCCAACTTACCCAACAGGAGTAGAAGAACGAACCTCAATACCCTCTGCCTCCCGAAGTCTTTCACAAAGGTTAACGCATGTACCAGTAACAGAGCCTTCTCATTTATAGCTCCTACACTCTGGAACCGGTTGCCAAGTGACCTACGTGAAATCTGTGATCTGAAAGACTTCAGAAAAAATCTTAAGACGCACCTTTTCCAATCGCACTACAACTTAACCTCATGAACTCCACTCTGCTGTGTGTAAATATGTATATAATGATCCTATGTAAAGTCCTAACAACCAGTCACTTGTAAATATGTATATAAGTTGTGACATAGTGGGTCCTTCCAGCCCATTAGATAAAGCTAAAAAGCCAGGAACAGGAGTAAGGCTGAGCTGTAAACAAAAGCACATGGCTCCTAGTTGCCGTAGGAACCAAGCACAGAGGCAAGAGAAACACCGGTGCTATCATTCAGGGAATGAGTCACGAGGTAATGCAAGACACCTGCTAGGGGGTGGAGTTGAGCATTGCCCTAGAATTCACCCTATTAAAGAAAGTTCAGTTGAGCTTATGGAGTTAGGTAACGAAGGCAGAGAAGGTAATGAAGAAGAAGGAAGTGAGGCATATGAGCTGGAGAGAGAAGCTATTGAGAGCTACACTGAAGACAGCTATGCCCAGAGTAAGCCAGAGTCTCTGTGGAAAGGAGAGACAGATTCCATCTTGAAGAGAAGAGAAGAAACCCCAAGGAAAGGATATAACAAGGGCAGAGGGGATTATCTGCAATATCCAGGGGAGCACGGAAGAGAGAGAAAGCCAAGGAGGCAAGTGAAATACTTTGAGCAGGGCTTAGCTGGGGAACCTACAGCTATTCCAAAGCCCCAGAGAAAACCTCCACCAGTAAGGCTGAAAGGTAAGCCAAAAGGCTTGAATGTAAGTAATTACAGTGACTGTCTGTACCCAGAGGGTTGGAGCTGGGAGAAGAATACTGGGCCTGATAATCTGTGTGGAAGCCAGTATTTAACGCAGGCCTACCAAGTAAAACCTGGAGCAGTAGGAAAGGGCGTGGCACCAGCAGTGCCGGTACAAACATTTCCTTACAACCAGGAAGAATTGATGGACTGTGAACCAGAGTGTATTGATACTGGAGAAGATATAGATATTATAGACTGTACATTATTTCTGGCCAATGGAATAGTTTCATTACATTGAAAGCCTGCTTGTAAAGAGAGTACAGCACTGATAGTCTGTGGAAACAGAGAGCTGTGAGGAAACAGTGTGGTTTTGTTTGAATGTTTGTTTTCACCTTTGGTTAATGCTGAAGAAAGCCTTTTTCTGTTAAGGAACTTTTGTTTCTCCAGGACCAAGCAGGAAGTCAGTCCTCACTTATGGGTGACGTCGGCGCCGACGGAGCCCTCGCGGAGCAATTTTCCCCAGCTTTCAAAGAAAGCCTTTGGGAATTGCAGCGCGCATGCGCGGTCGTCTTCCCGCCCGAAGGTGCCATCTTAGCCAGTCTTCTTTTTTCCGCGGAGCCCTGCAGACGTCCCCGTCTTGTCCCCGCGAAAAAGTTGATTTTCCTCTTTATTTTATACTTTTTTCTTTCGGTTCGACGCCGATCGTTTTCCCGCCCGGACTCGCGACGCCGGTCTCGAGTCCTCTAGCGTTTTTTCGGTTTTTCTGACTTAGTCAGCTTTCGTTTTCGTTTTCCCTGGCAGCCCGGTCCTTTGACCTCGCAGGGGCCCTTTTTCCCCCGATGGCTGCCAGTGGCTTTAAGCGGTGTGGTCGGTGTGACCGAAATATGTCACTAACCGACACACACGACTTTTGCCTCCGCTGCTTGGGCCCGGATCATGAGGAACTGATCTGTGGGCCCTGCAGCAAACTGTCCTCGAAGGCGTTGAGAAGTCGGCGGCATCAGCGCGAGAGAATCTTCGCTGACCCCAGCCGCACCCGGACCTCGTCGGAGGCCTCCGTGTCAAAGGGCTCCAGCTCGGACCGTCGCCGGAGCTCCTCCGACCGGGGTTCTCCCTCCGGGGACCATCGTCGGAAGGAAAAACCCGCGAGGGCGGGGTCGGTGGACGCTCCTGGCTCCGCGAGGGCCAGGTCGCATAGCCCCGACAGCCGCCCCGGGTCCTTGGAGAAGGAACACCTCCCGAAGCGACCTCGCCTGGAGTCGGAGATGCCTGCCCGGGTAAGTCCTGTAGTCCTTCTGGACTCGCCTCCGCGACAGCCGACGTCGGGCCCGACGCCGTCGGGGCCCGAGTCGGGGGCTGCTGGGTCACCTGAGCTCGGACTCAGGTTGACGGCCTTGGAGAGCAGACTGTCTGCCTTCATGGACCAGCAGCGGGCACTGCTCGCTGGCTTCGCTGGCGTCGCTGCCCCGACCGCCGGGACGTCGACGTCCAAGTCGACCCCGGAGACCGAGCCGATCCTCGAGTCGATGAGAACTCGAGTCGATCCTCGGTCGAGGTCGCCCTCGGCCTCCCGTTCGGGACCGAGGTCGCCGACGCCGACTCCCTCGGCGTCGGGGCGGCTGGCGCCGCACCCTGCCCGGGCCGACCCCACCGAGTCCTCGTCGGAGTCGGTCTGGGAGTCTGAAGAGGAAGAGTCACCTGATTCTTTCCGGACTCGGTGTGTCCCATCGGACTCTCCGGAGTCCGAGCCTCGGAAGCAGTCCCCCCCGGAGGATGCCCGGTTCTCGGACTTCGTTAGGGATATGGCCAAGGCTTTGGCCTTCCCTGCGGATCCCGAGGAGGAGCCTCGAGCCGAAGAGCTCGACGCCCTCCAGTATGACTCTCCCGCGAGGGAGCACTTTACTGTGCCGGTTCCTCCTATGCTGGAACGACTACTCTTCCGCATGTGGGAGAGTCCGGCCTCCTCGCCGGTCCTGAGCAAGCGGGTCGATTCTATCTATCGAGTCCGCAAGAGCCCTGGCTTTCAAAAGGCACAGTTGCCACACCATTCCATGGTAGTGGAATCGGCCATGCATCGTCTTAAGAGCCAGAAGATGCACTCCTCGGTGCCTCCTGGAAGGGAGGCCCGTAACCTGGATGGCCTTGGCAAGAAGTGCTTCCAGGGCTCTATGCTCGCCTGTCGTGTCCAGACTTACCAGCTATACATGGGCATGTATCTCAGGGATCTGGCTAAAGAGCTAGCCGGATTCTCCGCTGGTCTCTCCGAGGAGCCCTTGCGGAGGTTCCTAGCCTTGTCCACGGGTATTCGGGAATGCTCAAAGTTCATGTCCCGAGCAGCCTATGATGGCTTTGAAGCCTCGGCTCGAGTAGCCGCAGCCGGCATCGGTGCCCGCCGACAGGCTTGGCTTCAGTCGTCCGACCTTGAGCCCTGGGTACAGGACAAGTTGGTCGATGTCCCCTGCCGAGGCGAAAACCTCTTTGGCAAGCCCATGGCGGAAAAGGCTGCACAAATTGAGACTGAGACTCTCACCAGGACCAGGCTTTCTAGGAAGACCTCCGCCTCAGCATAGCCTCTCCCCCCCCCACTGGTTCCCCCCAGCACCGGAGGCCGGCTGGTTCACTTCGCCCACAGGTGGTCCAGCATCACCGCAGATGCCTGGGTGCTTCAGGTCGTGCGAGAGGGCTACCTTCTCCACTTCCATCAGGTCCCTCCCTCCTATTTTCCGGGAGAGCCTCCGCGCCCCCCTCTGCACAGGGAGTTGCTCCTTCAGGAGTTAGCAGGTCTTCTGCAGGATCAGGCGGTGGAACCGGTGCCACACCACCTGAGAGGTCAGGGCTTCTATTCAAGGTATTTTCTGATACCAAAGAGAACAGGAGGCCTCCGACCCATCCTGGACTTGCGCAACCTCAACAAGTTCCTTGTGCGGGAGAAGTTCAAAATGCTTACCCTTGGAATCCTTCTGCCCTACCTCCAGCAGGGAGATTGGCTATGCTCCTTGGATCTAAAGGATGCCTACACGCACATCCTCATCCACCCAAGCCACCGCCAATACCTAAGGTTTGTGGTGGCAGGAAATCATTACCAGTACAGAGTACTGCCCTTTGGCCTGTCCTCCGCACCGCGAGTCTTCACAAAATGTCTCGCGGTCGTGGCGGCCCATCTCCGGCTTCACGGCCTCTATGTCTTTCCGTACCTCGACGACTGGCTCATCAGAGCAGCGTCCGCTCAGGAGGTCACCAACGCCACGTGCCGCACGGTGACTCTGCTGCAGCACTTGGGCTTTGTCATAAACTTCGCAAAGTCCACTTTGCTCCCCTCACAGGATCTCGAGTTCATCGGCGCAAGGCTGCACACTCCTCAGGCGCGAGCGTACCTACTGCTCGACAGGGCTCAGCGGCTCATGGACCTAGCCGACCGCTTTCGCAGCCAGCCCCTGGTCTCCGCCAGGCGCTTCCTGAGACTGCTCGGCCATATGGCTTCCACCGTCCATGTGACCCCCAATGCCCGCCTGAATATGCGGTCTGCTCAATGGTGTCTCCGCCGGCAGTGGCGACAAGCCACAGGCGGCCTAGCAGACCTAGTGCGCGTCTCCGAGCCGCTGGTCTCGTCTATCCGGTGGTGGCTCCGGCAGCCGAACCTGATATTAGGAATGCCTTTCCAGTCACCTCAGCCGACCCGGGTGCTGACCACCGATGCATCCCTCCTGGGCTGGGGAGCACATTGCCAAGAGGCACGTACTCAGGGCCTCTGGACCAAGTGGGAGTCTGCTCAGCAGATCAACTTCCTGGAGCTCAGGGCGATCCGCCTAGCTCTCAAGGCCTTCTCCCACCTGACCTCCCAACAGTCCGTCCTTGTCCAGACGGACAATCAAGTTGCCATGTTCTACGTGAACAAGCAGGGGGGCACGGGCTCCTTCCTCCTCTGCCGGGAGGCACAGAAGCTCTGCTCATGGGCCGTCAGTCACGGCATTCTCCTCAAGGCAGTTTATCTCCCGGGCCAAGAAAATTGCCTGGCGGACAAACTCAGCAGGGTCCTCCAGCCGCACGAGTGGCGTCTGGATCCCTTGATCGTTCAGAAGCTCTTCCTCAGGTGGGGCCTCCCCATGGTGGATCTCTTTGCCAGTCCTCACAACCGGCAGCTTCCTCGCTTCTGCTCTCGTCAGCCACACCCCCTTCGGGTTGCGGCGGACGCCTTTCTGATCTCATGGTCGGGGAGCCTTCTGTACGCTTTCCCTCCCATCCCGTTAGTCTCTCGGACTCTTTTCAAGGTTCTCCGAGACAAAGCCTTCATGATCCTGGTGGCCCCTCGCTGGCCCAGGCAGCCGTGGTTTCCGCTCCTGCTGCAACTGGCGGTGGAGGATCCAATCCCTCTGGGGGTACAACCGGATCTCCTCACTCAGGATCAGGGGTCCCTACTGCACCCCAACCTCAGGTCTCTCAACCTCATGGCCTGGCTGCTGAGAGGGTAGTCCTTGCTCCTCTTCTCTTGCCGGCGGAGGTGGAGGAGGTCGTCTTGGCTTCGCGACGGCCTTCTACCCGCAAATGCTACGCCCTTAAATGGCGTCGCTTTGCAATCTGGTGTTCCCAACAGTCTCAGGATCCCTTCTCCTGCCCGGTGTCGGTGATCTTACAGTACTTGCTACACCTCTCTAATCTGGGACTTAAGTCCAACTCCGTCAAAGTTCACCTCAGTGCTCTTTCAGCCCATCATGTGCCGGTGGACGGCAGACCTCTCTCCAACGACCCTCTCGTAGCGAGGTTTCTCCGAGGTCTCCTTCTACTTAAACCACCTCTGCGCCCGCCAGCACCTGACTGGGACCTGAATGTGGTTTTACAGCGGATCACCTGTCCGCCTTTTGAACCTATGGCTACCTGTTCCCTCCGTTTTCTGTCTTGGAAAACACTGTTCTTGATAGCCCTCACTTCCGCTAGGCGCGTAAGTGAATTGCAGGCCCTCGTGTCTGATCCCCCCTACACTCGGTTCTACAAGAATAGGGTAGTCCTACGGACTCACCCAAAGTTTCTGCCTAAAGTGGTCTCCCCTTTTCACATGAATCAGGAGGTGGTACTTCCAACCTTCTTTCCCAGACCACACTCCAGCCGAGCTGAGACGGTCCTCCATACCCTGGACTGTAGAAGGGCATTGAACTTCTACCTTGACCGTACGCGGGAGCACCGTAAAGCTGCTCAGCTTTTTGTGTCTTTTGACCCCAATAAATTGGGACTCCCGGTCTCCAAGCGTACTCTGTCCATCTGGGTTGCGGACTGTATCTCTTGGGCTTATGGGGCAGCCGGACTCGCCTTAGAAAGTCGAGTCACGGCTCATTGCGTTCGGGCAAAGGCCACGTCAGTGGCTTACCTCCGCTCTGTTCCGCTGGCAGACATCTGCCGGGCCGCTACTTGGTCTTCGAGCCAGACTTTTGCGGTCCATTACTGTCTCGAGAGGGAGTCCCGTAGGGACAGTGCTTTCGGACAGGCAGTCCTCCGTAATCTCTTTGAGGTCTGAGCAACTCCTACCCTCCATCCCGGATGTGGGCTACCGGTGGGTGATAATTCAGCGAAGATTCTATCCTTCTGTGCTGCTGAGCTAGAGGGAGCTCATTTTTGTGCTTAGGGTCTCCGGTAGCCTTGAGCTTGGGAGTCCCATAAGTGAGGACTGACTTCCTGCTTGGTCCTGGAGAAAGCGTAGTTACTCACCTGTAACAGGTGTTCTCCAGGAGCAGCAGGAATCAGTCCTCACTACCCTCCCTCCTCCCCTTGGAGTTGCAATCGTCTGCTTATGTTCTTTTTGCAAATTTTTATGCTGTCTTTTTTAGCTATGTCATCTGACTGGCTAAGATGGCACCTTCGGGCGGGAAGACGACCGCGCATGCGCGCTGCAATTCCCAAAGGCTTTCTTTGAAAGCTGGGGAAAATTGCTCCGCGAGGGCTCCGTCGGCGCCGACGTCACCCATAAGTGAGGACTGATTCCTGCTGCTCCTGGAGAACACCTGTTACAGGTGAGTAACTACGCTTTGTCCACATGCCAGTAAATACCTGGATTGTGTTTTCTGTTCATGGTAAAATCCACCCCGGGAGGGGAAATAAAATCCTTTGGTTGCTTAACCACTTCTTCCACAACTGCTCCTTATTGATTTAGTGAAGAGACTACATTTCCCAAGGGGCATTGCTTCCGGATCTGTAAAGTAGCTACTTCAATAGGGCAAAACCCACTCCCTTAACCTCTACTCGGGGGTTTAAAGAGAGCTGGTGACAAAGTACACCGTGTGAACCCTTAATAACAATCAATTGTAAACTGTAACCCTATGTTTTTGCTGTGCTCTTCCTCCCATCCCTAATCACATTGTATGCATTCGTAATTCTGGCCGGTACAGCCAACATCACCAAGTGTAAAACCGCTGCTGATCACTGGAAGCAGCGGGATACAAATGTACGCTAAATAAATAAATAAATAAAGTGAGTGAGGGGAGGAAGGAACGAACTGGAGTGGAGGCTGCGGACATATGGCAGAACAGCTGTAGTTCTAGCAGATTGGCTGAACAATATGGGGGAGAGGACTCTGCCCCGTCTGGAAGGTTTTAAAGTGATGAGAAGGGAGGGATGGACACAGATCCGGGGTGGGAGCACATGGAAAAGCAGCCATGATTCCAGGAGACTGGCTAAGTGACTGGGGTAATGGGTGTACAAAGCTGTGGTGACCCTCAGGAATCATTGGATGGGTGCTGCAGGAGTGGAAGAAGCTTCAGGCGAGAGTGAGATGGGCTGCACTGCCCTGGAGGTGGCAGATCGTGGGCACTTTAAATCTTATATGCCCCTGTTGCAGATTGCCTATGCACGTTTTATGTTTCTGTATATAATGGGGGCATGAAGGTTTTTAAGTGCTGCACATGCACAGAATTATGGACTTTAAACATAAGTCGCTGTATCTTAAAAAGGATATAGCGTTATTAGAAAAGGTACAGAGAAGAGCCACCAAAATGGTAAAGGGAATGAAAGGATACCCCTATGAAGAGAGGCTGAAAAGGTTAGGGCTCTTCAACCTGGAAAAGAGACAACTGAGGGGAGATATAATAGAGGTCTATAAATTAATGAATGGAGTGGAACGGGTAAACGTAGATCAATTGTTTACGTCATCAGAATATAGAAAGACTAGGGGATGCGTAATGAAGCTACAGAATAAACTAAGACTAATAAGAGAAAATATTTTTTCACTCAACGTGTAATCAAACAATGGAATTTGTTAGCGGAGAATGTAGTAAAAGCTGTTAGTGTAGCTGGGTTTAAAAAAGGTTTGGACAAGTTCCTGAGGAAAGGTCCATAAACCATTATTAAAAGGGACTCGGGATATCACTGCTTGACCCAGTACAAGCATTGTAGAACCTGTGTCTTTTGGGGAAACTGCTAGGTGCTTGTGACTTAGATTGACCTTGGTCTGACCCAATATGGCATGTCTTATCTTCTTATTAGGTCAATGATATTTCTGGCTAATATTGAGCTAGCAGTGGCTTAGAAAGACCCGACAAAAACATTTTCAAATGGTGGCATATTTTGAAACTGAAAATAGATCATTGGACATCATATTTTAAAATATTTAGCTGTGTTTTCATATCGTCCTGCTAGGCCACTCCAGACAAATGGATGCTCTTCCCCTACCAGTACCTTGGTGGAGACAACCAATGAAGAACCCAGGTTTCAATGACATCACTTCCATACCTCTATCCGCCTCAGCCACTAGAGGGCTTTTCAGTTTTTCTTTGTTTCCAGCAGACGGTGGATAGATTTTCTCCACTCTGAAGAAAATCTGAATAATTGAGAGGAAAAGATTGATTTAAACGCTCATGAACAATCACCTTGAAGGTGATTCTCCCAATTGAGCATGACTTGGGAGGCTCCACTGGACTGCAGTTTTTTCAGTAGCCATAGGAGGAGGGAAAATTGGTTCAGCTCTGTTCGCTTATCATGTTAAGAGCCTGTTAAGCAGAAAAATGGAAGGATTTGGAAGATTTCAACAGCTTCACGGAGCCTCGTCGCCTCGCTGTCTCCAATGCTGTCTCCCAGGGATTGCAATGGGCTCTCAGAGGAATCCACCTGCCAGCTACCTTAAAGGCAAAGCCTGAAAAGCTAAAGAGGCAGTTTCAGGGGAGTAGAGCTGAGCCTGGCATGGATTTCCGCCTGGGGTTCCTGGGGTGAATACCAAGGCTTGACCTCGTCATTGTCTTTGTTGAGGGCCCCTGATTCTGTCCGTTTGGGGCACAATCCAGTATGGGCTGCTGGCGACTGTTGTGTGGCCATTTTCTGCATGCATTACTAGCGTTTTTACTATTGTGCACCAGGCGGTCATGTGATCCTAGCACATGTTCTGCCTGAGTGGCTCCAACACACGTTCCTCCCTAAGCGCCCGTTTCGATCCTTGCTGTATAAGTGCTGTTGTCATGCACCTTACAGCTGCCGCAGCCTTAGCACGTGCTGCTATTGCACTTGCCTTAACTATTACTACTACTATTAATCATTTATATAGTGCTACAAGGCATACAGACTCATATAAAAGACGGTCCCTGTTCATCAGCGTTTTACAATCTAATCAAGACAGACAGTACAATAGATGAAAACAAGGATATAGTAGTGAGACAGGAGGGCAGAGGATTAAGATCCAAAAGCGGCCTGAAAGAGGTGAGCCTTTAGCATGGATTTGAAAAGGGAGAGTAATGAAACCTGACATAAAGATACAGGTAGTTTGTTCCAGGCATAAGAAACAGCAAGGTGAAAGGATCGGAGTCTGGAATTGGCTGTTGAAGAGCAGTGCATAGAGAGAAGCATGCTAGAGGAAGAGCAGAGTTCATGAGGAGGGGTGTAGGGAGAGAGAGAAGAGAGGAAAGGTTGTGAGAAGTAATAGAATGAATGCACTTATAGGTCAGAGGGAGAAGTTTGTATTGGATACATAATGGAAGGGGAAGCCAATGGAATGATTTGAGAAGTGGGGTTATGAGTATACTGGGGCTGGTGGAAGATTAGCCACACAGCAGAGCTTTGAACAGATGACTCACAGGGAGACCAGCAAAGAGGAGGTTGCAATAGTCAAGATAAGAAGTGACTAAAGAGTGGATAAGTGTTTTTATAGTGTGTTCAGAAAGGGGCAAATTTTGTTGATGTCGTAGAGAAAGAAACAGGTTTTTGCTATGTTTGGAGAAGGAGAAGAAGGAATATAAGATGATGTCAAGGTTGCGGGCTGAGGAAACAGGAAGCAGGAGAATGCTATCAGTGGCTAATCTAGGGCACAAGTACCTGGCAGTTTCCCCAGAAGACACAGTTTCCACAATGCTTGTATTGGGACAAGCAGTGGATTTCCCGGGTCCCCTTTAATAATGGTTTTATGAACCTTTCCTCCACAAACTTGTCCAAACCTTTTTTAAGCCCAGCAATACTAACAGCTTTTGCTACATGTTCCGCTAACAAATTCCAGGGTTTGATTATGCATCGAGTGAAAAAATATTTTCTCTTATTAGTCTTAATGGGTTACACTGTAGTTTCATTGCACATACCCCTAGTCTTGCATTTTTTGATAGCGATAGATCTATGTTTATCCATTCCACTACATTCATTAATTTATAGACCTCAATCATATCTCCCCTCAGCCATCTCTTTTCCAGGTTGAAGAGCCCTAACCTTTTCAGCTTCTCCTCATAGAGGTATCCTTCTATTCCCTTTACCATTATGGTGACTTTTCTCTGTGCGTTTTCTAATTCTGCTATATCCTTTTTAAGATACAGCAACCAGAATCACACACAATATTCCAGGTGCATTCGCACCATGGAATGACTATAATTATCCTTTGTTTTATTCTCCATTCCTTTCCTTATGATTCCTAGCATTCTAATTGCTTTCTTGGCCGCCACTGCACGCTGGGCAGAGGGTTTCAATGTGTTATCCACAATGACGCCTAAATTATTTTCCTGGGTGGTGGTTCCAAATGTGGAACCTTGCGGTGCATAACCATAGTTTGAATTGTTCTTTCCTAGGTACATAACTTTGCACTTGTCCACATTAAATTTCATCTGCCATTTGAATGTTCAATCTTCCAATTTATTAAAGTTCTCTTGCAATTTTTCACAATCCTCTTGGGTTTTAACAACTTTGAATAATTTTGTGTTATCTGCAAATTTGATTACCTCACTTGTTCCCATTTTGAGGTCATTTATGAATATGTAATATGTTAAAATATACCATTCCATGTACCATGTTGTTACCTTGTAAACCGTGCTGATCTTGAATAGTGCGGTATAAAACCAAATAAATAAAATAAATAAATAAATAATAAATATGTTCATTTCAAACCCAGCACAGATCCCACTATTCACCTTTCTCCATTGGGAAAATTGGCCATTCAGCCTTACCCTCTGCTTTCTATCTTTTAACCAGTTCCTGATCCACAATAGTACACTGCCTCCTATCCCATGACTTTTTAATTTTGCCAAGAGTCTCTCATGAGGGACCTTGTCAAAGGCTTTCTGAAAATCCAGATACTCTATATCAGCGATGGCGAACCTATGGCACGCGTGCTAGCTGTGGCACGCGAAGGCCTTGCAGCTGGCACGCGGGAAGGTCCGCAAGTAAAATTTAAAAAAAAAAAAAAAGCTGTCTTCTCCCGCTGCCGGGGCCGCCACGGCAGAATCGAGTGTGCCGCGGGGCCCCCCCTGCCCAGCACAGCCTGCCCTCCCCCTCTATCCGCTCTCTCGTCGCAGCTCACAGTGACACGCGCCGGCTTTCAGAGAGCGAGGGAAGAGTTTCTCCCTCGCTGCTCTGTTAAGCCCGCGGGCGCTGATGGGAAGTTCCCATCAGCCCCCGCGGGCTTAACAGAGCCGCGAAAGGGAAACTAATCCCTTCGTGCTCTGAAAGACGGCGCGTGTCACTGTGAGCTGCGACGAGAGAGCGGATAGAGGGGGAGGGCAGGCTGTGCTGGGCAGGGGGGGCCCCGCGGCACACTCGATTCTGCTGCGGCGGCCCCGGCAGCGGGAGAAGACAGCTTTTAAAAAAAAAAAAATTCCCTCGGCTGGGCTGGGCTGGGCTGGGCTGGGCTGGGGGGGGTTAGGATTGCTGATGGGCTGGGCTGGGCTGGGCTGGGCTGGGGGGGTTAGGATTGCTGATGGGCTGGGCTGGGGGGGGTTAGGAGTGCTGATGGGCTGGGGGGGTTAGGAGTGCTGATGGGCTATGGGGGGCTGGGGGGGTTAGGAGTGCTGATGGACTGGGGGGGTTAGGAGTGCTGATGGGCTATGGGGGGCAGGGGGGGTTAGGAGTGCTGATGGGCTGGGGGAGGTTAGGAGTTCTGATGGGCTATGGGGGGGGCTGGGGGGGTTAGGAGTGCTGATGGGCTATGGGGGGGCTAGGACAGGAAATGGGCTGATGGGGAGGGGTTAGGACTTGAGGTGGGTTGATGGGGTTAGGACTGGTAATGGGCTGTGGGCTGTTGGGGGGGTTAGAACTGGTAATGGGCTATGGGGGGTTAAGACTGGTAATGGGCTGTTGGCTGATGGGGGCTGTCTGGTAATGGGCTATGGGGGGTTAGGACTGATAATGGGCTATGGGGGGGGGGCTAGGACAGGAAATGGGCTGATAGGGAGGGGTTAGGACTTGAGGTGGGCTGATGGGTTTAGGACTGGTAATGGGCTGAGGGCTGATGGGGGGGTTAGGACTGGCAATGGGCTATGGGGGGCTGACTGGAAATGGGTTGATGGGGTTAGGACTGGAAGTGGGTTGATGGGGGGGGGCTAGAACTGGTATTGGGTTGGGGGGTTGCTAGGACTGGAAATGGGCTGATGGGGGGCTAGGACTGGAAATGGGCTGATGCAGGGACTAGAAGGGAATGGATGCTGGGTGAGGCTGGAACTAGAAGGGAGCTGATGTTGGGGGAGGATTAGAATGGGATGGGGCTGGGAGAGTAAAATGGAGAGGGAAAAAATATTTTGTGTGGGAGGGATAAAAAATCTACAATTGGCCGGGTATTGGGAGAGTAAGTGGGGATTGAGGATGGAGGGGTAAAATTTGAGTGGATGAAATAGGAATGAGGAAAGAGCAAAAGGAGAAAGATTAGTATGTTAAAGCGGATGTAGAGAGAGAGAATGGAAAAAAAAACTAGAAGAGAGAAGAAAGGACAAATGGACAGCAGATGATGGAGAGTTAGCAGAAAACATGAAGAAACCAGAAGAAAGTGGCTGGAGCAATTGCAACTGAAAAAAAATGCACAAAAGGTAGAAAGATATCTCTTTGACAAGTTATCAGCATGCATGCAACAACAAGCATCACATTAATTTTTTTCATGTATAGATTCTTTGGGAATACACACCGAGTCCTGACACAGTTAACAGTTTTAAGAAGTTTATCTTTTTTTTACTGAGGATACATTTGACATGTTATGTGAATAATACATTTAAAATATATTGTATAACTGAATCAAATTCTTCCTAAATTCATTAAATTGAATGAAATCATTAAAACATTATAAATTGCCAATAAATTGAAATGAAAACCAAAGGATTGTGAATCAAATTGATTCTCTGACAATACAAAGATTCCAACCTTTACAAATGATGTTACATAGTTCAGGCAACTTTATAAAGAGTTTTTAGGTACTAAAATCTTGTTGTTAAGGTTTAATTGACGTGCTGGCACTTTGAGGAAATTCTTTGGTTTTGTGCGGCAGTTTGGGCACTCGGGCTCAAAAAGGTTAGCCATCACTGCTCTATATCAACCGACTCACCTTTGTCTACTTGTTTATTCACACCTTCAAAAAATATATGAGGGGGGCGCTAGTGAGCCCAGTGAGGAATGGCTGGGTTTCTCTGAGGCTCCGTGCCTTGGACATCCTGTCCCTTTTTAAATCGGCGATAATGTGAATTTTCTCTGTCTTCCCTCACACAATTTTGAGGGTTGGAATGAGACCCGATCTTAATTTTGCTTATTTTTGATCCCTCCTCGGGCTATGGATGAAGTGGTTGGCTTCGTGCTGTACGGTTCCTGTCATGTCCCCTGTGCTGCCGGCGATCGCGGAGAGCCTTGAACGATGGCGACGGGACTGATCGCTGGAGTAGTAAGATCTGTGGACAACACCACACTGTGAGAGCTGCGGTCAGTGTGACTCTGTCTTTCCATTGAGGCTAGTGAAGAAGATGTGAGTGTCTGTCATCCTTTATTTCTGCAGTCTACATAACAGTTCCATAATTAAATGTCCCGCTGGGCGATTTCAACTAGCGATCGGAAGCTGCTCCTCATCTCTTTTTCTTTTCTTTTTCTTTTTGCGGCAGTTCTGGATGCCAGCACAACTATTTGCTTATGGTGGATCCGTTGAGGGCAGGATCGCTACGGCGGGAAAAAGTATCGGGGCGGCCATTGCCTCATGGCAGTGACAGGTGGCAGTGGAATGTTGAGAAGCGCGCCTACGGCAGCCATTTCAAATCATTTTTATCAGGACGCTGTCAGGAATCTATGATGGAGTCTGAGTGGATTTCTGCTGGGACTGTGCACTAATTTGGGAATCGTGACAGGGGAGCTTGTTTTTCATGCCTGTCTAATTCTGTTTTATTGGTGGGGGATTCCTCATACCTTTGGCTTCACATATCCAGAGAGCAATGGATAAGGATCACTTTTTCATTTGCCTTATAGTAAAGAAATATTTGGATTGACTGAAGGACAAAGGTGCACCTTCACTGTTCCTTTGCAGCAGTTTTCTAAAATCTACTGCTCTGCCTCGGTGGATGTCTTCTACTGGGACATAACATCTGATGGGCTGCTTCTATTAGATTTGTCTCTCTGTGCTGCGATCATGAGCTTGCTTTACAGTGCTGGTATTTTGTGAGCCTTTAGCCCCCATCTATTGGCTGTTGCCGGTATTGCAGGCTCAATTTTTTTCTTTTCCCTGTGGCAGACTTTCTCCGGTTGAGGCAACAACTGGCCCTTCCTCTCTTTTTGGGACATTTTGCTGTGAAAGTTGCATGGACTGTGTTATCCACTTTGTCTTCTGTGTTTCCCGGCTGGAATTTGGGCACAGGAGCATAGCTAGTTGTGCTCCTACTGTGGGGACTGGGGTTATCTTCACAATGTCAGCTAAAAATACTTACGCCACTGCCCTCTCCAAATTTTCTAGGAAAACTGATCAATCTACAGCTAATCATACATCTGGTTCTGCTGGGTCTCCTACTTTGTCATATGAATCTGGTGCAACTCCTGGTATGGGGACTCAACCGGTTTCTAAGGGAGATTTGCTGGAAATCTTACAAGAGCTGCGTTCCTTCCGGCTTGAATTTTCTAAAGCTATCTTCGACCTGCGTTCGGATTATAAATCTCTTGATGATCGTATTACTCAAACGGAATTGAATATCGGAGAACAAATGGATTCCATGGTGGAGCTTCAGTCAAAGATGCATAAATTGGAACAACTCTCCGCGGATTTGAAGGAACGGCAGGATGATTTTGAAAATAGGCAGAGGAGGAATAACATAAGAATTTGGGGAGTACCGGAATCTTCTTCCTCGGCGGGTAATCTTGTTGCATTAGTTCAGGAGATCTATGCTTTTTGTGTGCCTGCAAGTGGTACTCCCGTTAAAATTGAAAGAGCGCATCGCAGTGGTAGTGGAAAGACTGGGGGAGATATTCGAACACGTCCCATCATAGCTTGCTTCCAATATTCTGAGGATAAAGTTGAATTAATGAGAGCACTTCGTGGAAAACGTTCATTTCTCTTTAGAGATTGGGAGCTTCAAATTTACCAAGATTTATCCGCCTATACCTTGGAATGGCGTCGCAGTTTTAAACCATTAACACAGATTCTGCAACAAAAGCAAATTAGATATCGTTGGAACTTTCCTTTCGCTTTAATTTTTGAGTGGCACAACAAGACCCATAAAATTAAGGACCTGTCAGTATGTATGGACTTTGTGGATCAGATTCAATATGGGGAAAATCAAATGCCTCGTCAGCGTAATTTGCGTTCGGATTGGGAAGCCTCGACATCCAAGAGAAGAAAGATTCCACGTTCACGTTGTCCATCGGAGTCGGATGTTGATGACTCTGCTCTCAAGGCAATGGACACAGTGGCTCCTCCATGAACTCCTTTGTCTCTGTGTTTCTCTTTCATTGTCCTGCTGTGTAGTTCCTTATGGGGGGGTGGTATGAGGGGCATTTTCTGTATCTTGCAGGAGGGTTCTCATTTAGCGCTGGATTTAATGGTTGTAAAGCTGTGGGTATCTTTAACAGTTCTGTCAGGATGCTACATTAGCCTGTGAGGGGAAGGGGGGGGAAGTTCCATACGGGTACTGTGGTACGAGTAGTACTAGGGAGAGGGATGTCAATGGCGGGGCTTTAAATGTGGTACTAGTCACCCCTTTAGCGACTTGGGTGTCGCTTTCGTTTTGGTATTCTTAGGAGGCTTTGGAGATGTCCTTTTATTTCAGGACTAGAGGGTGGAGGGGGATGGTGAGGGCGGGGGGTATGTTTGGGGGGGTGGGAGGGGATTGGGCAGGTTGGGGGGTGGGGGTTCAGCCAAGTTTGGGGGAATTTGGGTCAGGTGGGGTTTTCTGGTCACAACAGTTCTCTACACATCAAGATTGGAGTGGCAGTATGGAACCAACTGGCTGTATCAGGTAAGCGTTTGTATCTTGTTTATTATGCTTAAATTACTGACATGGAATGTTAGAGGATTGCATCACCCCGTCAAGAGGCGTAGGGTCCAAGCCCAAATTAATAGGGAAAAAGCAGATGTAGTGTTCTTACAGGAAACTTACTTAGCTCCAGATACTTCTTTCGGATTATCGTCTAAGGCATTTCCACAGGTTTTTTATTCTAATTTCACGGCGCATAGAAGGGGAGTGGCGATTTTGCTTTCCAAGGATTGTCCTTTTGTGGTTTCATCGCATTTTTCGGATCCGCTGGGGAGATTTCTCCTTATCTCTGGGTCTTGTAATGATGTTCCACTTACTCTGCTTAATGTTTACATTCCTCCCGCAGAGGTTGCGTTATCGTTGCATGATCTTCTTGATGTTCTGCGGATGCATGCTACAGGTGAAATATTGCTGGGGGGAGACCTTAATAGTGTCCCTTCTGAGATAGATCGATCAGTTCCTGGGGGTAAGGGGAGGGGAGGGACTACAGCTTTAAAGACTTTTTTGATCAATTCAGGTCTCCGAGATGCTTGGCGAGAACTTCATCTGGGTGAAAGGGACTATACATTCTTTTCTCCCAGACATAATTCCCATTCCAGAATTGATTTCTGGTTGGTGTCACAATCGCTTCTTTCTGCTATCTCCAGAGTACACATTGGAGATAAGGATTCAACATGTCTTGGTGCATGTTGGTACCAATGACATAGGAAAATGTGGTAGGGAAGTTCTGGAGGCTAAATTTAAGCTTTTAGGTAGGAAGTTGAAATCCAGAACTTCCAGGATAGCGTTCTCCGAAATGCTTCCTGTTCCACGTGCAGGATCCAAAAGACAGGCAGAGCTCTGGAGTCTCAATGCGTGGATGAGACAATGGTGCAAGGATGTGGGTTTTGGATTTGTTAGGAACTGGGGAACATTCTGGGGAAAGGAGGGGCTCTTCCGAAGGGATGGGCTTCACCTTAATCAGGATGGAACCAGACTGCTGGCATTAACCTTTAAAAAGGAGATAGAGAAGCTTTTAAACTAGAAAATAGGGGAAAGCCGACAGTCGCCCAGGAGCGCATGGTTCAGACGAAGGTATCCTTGAAGGATACTACCAAAAGCAGTGAGGCTCCAAAAAAGAGTATAGTAGCCCAAATGCCCTTGAGTAAGGTGCAGACAGAGTGTAAAGATTCCAAATTACCCATGCCTACCAATAGCCAGATTAATATTAATAAAATACAGTCTCTAAAATGCTTGTATGCAAATGCTAGAAGTCTAAACAATAAGATGGGAGAGTTAGAATATATAGCAGTAAATGAGAGGTTAGATATGATTGCAATCTCAGAGACATGGTGGAAGGAGGATAACCAGTGGGACACTGTGATACCTGGATACAAACTATATCGTAATGATAGAACTGATCAAATTGGTGGAGGGGTTGCACTCTGTTAGAGAGGGCATTGAGTCAGAAAGGATTAAAGTTTTGCAGGAAACAAAATTTGCTGTAGAATCTCTATGGATTGAAATTCCATGTAAAAAGGGGAAGGCGATGGCAGTGGGGGTGTACTATCGACCGCCTGGCCAGAATGAACAAATGGATGATGAAATGCTCAGAGAAATCAAGGAAGCTAACAAAAGTCACAGCAGAGTAGTAATAATGGGTGATTTCAATTACCCTGGTATCGACTGGGTCAGTGTTACGGCAGGACAAGTTAGGGAGATAAAGTTTCTAGATGAAATAAATGACTGCTTCTTGGAGCAGCTGGTTCATGAACTGACCAGAGGGGAAGCCATACTGGACCTAGTCCTTAGTGGAACGCCAGATCTGGTGCAAGAAATAAGGGTGTTGGGACCACTTGGCAATAGTGATCATAGCATGATCATGTTTGATTTAATTAGTGGAGGAGGGATAGTAAAGAAATCCACAGTACTACCTTTTAACTTTCAAAAGGGAGACTATGATAAAATGAGGAATATAGTTAAGAAAAAACTAAAAGGAGTGGTTGCAAAGGTTAAAGACTTACAGCAAGCTTGGGTGTTGTTTAAAAATACTATCCTCGAAGCCCAGACCAGCTGTATTCCACGCATTAAGAAAAGTGGAAGAAAGTCCAAAAAACTGCCAGCATGGTTTAAAGGTGAGATCAGAGAGGCTGTTGCTGCCAAAAAAGCATCCTTCAGGAAATGGAAAAAAGAGTCAAATGAAGAAAACTGGAAACAGCACAAGCACTGGCAAGTTAAATGCAAAGCATTGATAAGGCATGCAAAGCATTGATAAGGCACGCAAAGCGAGAATTTGAGAAAGAACTTGCTACGGAAGCAAAAACACGAAATAAAGACTTTTTCAAGTACATTCGTAGCAAAAGGCCTGTGAGAGAGTCCGTTGGGCCATTAGATGATAGAGGGGTAAAAGGGACAGTAAGAGGAGACAAGGCTATAGCAGAGAGACTGAATGAATTCTTTGCTTCGGTCTTTACTGAGGAAGATGTAGGGATGTTACCCAAGACTGAAGTGGTATTTAAAGGTGATACTGCAGAGGAATTGAGAGAAATATCGCTACACCGGGAAGATATATTACAACTATTTGATAAACTGAATAGTAGCAAATCACCTGGACCGGATGGTATACATCCAAGAGTGTTGAAAGAACTGAAATATGAGATTGCGGACCTGCTATTGGTAATCTGTGAACTTTCATTAAAAACATCTGTAATACCTGAAGATTGGAGGGTCGCCAACGTAACACCAATCTTTAAAAAGGGTTCCAGGGGTGACCCGGGAAATTACAGACCGTTGAGTCTGACGTCAGTACCGGGGAAAATGGTAGAAACCATCATAAAGAACAAAAAATTACACAGCATGTAGATAGTCATGGCCTAATGGGAGACAGGAAACAGTGAGGCAAGAGATAGGATGAACACAGGTGCCTTTATTGGTGGTCCCCTACGCGTTACGGCCGAAGCCTTCCTCAGGGGGATACACTTAAAAAACAAACAATATATGTAAAAATAACAATAAACATAGATAAACACATTAAAATAATTTAAAATAAATTAAAATAAATGAAACTAAGGCAAACCAGGCATGCAACATATATTAAACATCAATAAAATTACCATATTGTGAACATAAAATATAACCTTAAACAAGAACAAAAACAAATAAATATATAATATAAATATGTAAATATAAATAATGATGAATGAATTAAGTGAAATCATAAAATCATCATGGATCAATAAACCAAAAAACCAAAAAACTAAAAAACTAAAAACACAGGGCAGATGGTGGATACTGTTTAAAAACTAATGAAGATAGTATAAGAGAAGTACTCACAAGGCACTGCTGGAGAAAGGGTTCAGTTTGGCCTATGAACTGATACCTATTATAATGCTGACATTAAAAAACAGTAGATAAACACACATATAAAATAAAAGAAAATTTCTAATAACAATATTGATAATAATAATAAAATGTTAATAATAAAGAACAACCATTGAGGAGGAAATAAAGGAAATCTGAACAGAATCTCTCTGAAAAAATCAAAGTATAAACTATACATAATTTAAAACAACCATATATTACTAAAAAATATATAACAAATAATACCTGTACTTGATCAATCGTGATGAAACAACACTGTATGTTAAAAACAAACTTTAATTAATGATGTAGTGCCAGAGTATAAGATGAATAAAACATACTAATCCAATTATAGACGTTAATAATAGTGAATTGTCATCCAAACGTTTCTAAAGTATTACTGAATCCAGTGGCAGAGATCCTCCTAGACTTTACTTGTGTGAAGAATACGTGCAAAAATGTACGTTTAAATTTTAGTGTGAGCTAATAGTACTAAAATGTTAATTTTCACGAGACCGGGACAGGATGCCAGTAGACCCGTGATTTCGTGGGAATGCGATATTGCAAAAGAAATGATTAAAAGAAGACATATAAAAAACGCTGAAACTGCGCGCCAAAAATGTGTTTGCATATTCTTTCAACTAGTAAAAACCAGTCCAGAGTACATAAAAATAGAACTCACTGATATATAAAAACAACATGTGGCTCTACAACGGTCAGATGCAAACCAGCGTGCGCTTGCTGAGGATGCAAAATATAGACAAACTTGGGACCTCACGTGAGTGAGAAAACAAAACTGGGAAGCAAAGTACAAACTGTGTAAACAGGACTTGTGTACTCAATCAAATGAGACAACTAATGCGTTGCTGCAAAGGCTTACCTCGATCGTAGTGAAACCGCACAACAAGAAAATTATATGGTCAAAGCTTCAACGGAAATGACGCACTAACTTAGGGCTTTAAATACTAAGCGTAAGAGGACGTAACTACTCCTGTGACGTATTTGCATAAGGTTAAAGTGTCTTACACACACTAGTGCTACAAAAACCGTGGAGTGCAACCTACATGTTATATTTTTAACGGAGAATTGTCATGAGGTAGCCACTACAAAATACTATATAACTAAAAAAATGTTATATTGTATTGTGTGCAAACTTAAAAGACAAATCGTATCAAGCAAAGTCAATAAAAGTGTTATTTAAAAGGACTTGAACCATACATGTTGTTAAAAAGGTAGTGCTCAAAAAACTAAAAATAGGTGTATGGAAAAAACGTTACTAAAGTATACCTGAATCCAGTAGCAGAGATACTCCTAAACTTTACATGTGTAAAGAATACGTGCAGAAAGGTACGTGTAAATTTTAGTGTAAGCTAATAGTACTAAAATGTTGATCTTCCACGAGACCGGGACCGGATGCCAGTAGACCCGTGATTCCGTGGGAATGCAATATTGCAAAACAGATGATTAAAAGAAGACATATAAAAAACGCTAAAACTGCGCACCAAAAATATATATTTGCATATTCTTACAGCTAGTCCTGAATACATAAAAATAAAACTCACTGATATATATAAAAACATGTGGCTCTGCAACGGTCAGATGCAAACCAGCGTACGCGTGCTGAGGATGCAACACAATACAATATAACATTTTTTTAGTTATATAGTATTTTGTAGTGGCTACCTCATGACAATTCTCCGTTAAAAATATAACATGTAGGTTGCACTCCACGGTTTTTGTAGCACTAGTGTGTAAGACACTTTAACCTTATGCAAATACGTCACAGGAGTAGTTACGTCCTCTTACGCTTAGTATTTAAAGCCCTAAGTTAGTGCGTCATTTCCGTTGAAGTTTTGACCATATAATTTTCTTGTTGTGCGGTTTCACTACGATCGAGGTAAGCCTTTGCAGCAACGCATTAGTTGTCTCATTTGATTGAGTACACAAGTCCTGTTTACACAGTTTGTACTTTGCTTCCCAGTTTTGTTTTCTCACTCACGTGAGGTCCCAAGTTTGTCTATATTTTGCATCCTCAGCAAGCGCACGCTGGTTTGCATCTGACCGTTGTAGAGCCACATGTTTTTTTTATATATATCAGTGAGTTCTATTTTTATGTACTCTGGACTGGTTTTTACTAGTTGAAAGAATATGCAAACACATTTTTGGTGCGCAGTTTCAGCGTTTTTTATATGTCTTCTTTTAATCATTTCTTTTGCAATATCGCATTCCCACGAAATCACGGGTCTACTGGCATCCTGTCCCGGTCTCGTGAAAATTAACATTTTAGTACTATTAGCTCACACTAAAATTTAAACGTACATTTTTGCACGTATTCTTCACACAAGTAAAGTCTAGGAGGATCTCTGCCACTGGATTCAGTAATACTTTAGAAACGTTTGGATGACAATTCACTATTATTAACATCTATAATTGGATTAGTATGTTTTATTCATCTTATACTCTGGCACTACATCATTAATTAAAGTTTGTTTTTAACATACAGTGTTGTTTCATCACGATTGATCAAGTACAGGTATTATTTGTTATATATTTTTTAGTAATATATGGTTGTTTTAAATTATGTATAGTTTATACTTTGATTTTTTCAGAGAGATTCTGTTCAGATTTCCTTTATTTCCTCCTCAATGGTTGTTCTTTATTATTAACATTTTATTATTATTATCAATATTGTTATTAGAAATTTTCTTTTATTTTATATGTGTGTTTATCTACTGTTTTTTAATGTCAGCATTATAATAGGTATCAGTTCATAGGCCAAACTGAACCCTTTCTCCAGCAGTGCCTTGTGAGTACTTCTCTTATACTATCTTCATTAGTTTTTAAACAGTATCCACCATCTGCCCTGTGTTTTTAGTTTTTTGGTTTTTTGGTTTATTGATCCATGATGATTTTATGATTTCACTTAATTCATTCATCATTATTTATATTTACATATTTATATTATATGTTTATTTGTTTTTGTTCTTGTTTAAGGTTATATTTTATGTTCACAATATGGTAATTTTATTGATGTTTAATATATGTTGCATGCCTGGTTTGCCTTAGTTTCATTTATTTTAATTTATTTTAAATTATTTTAATGTGTTTATCTATGTTTATTGTTATTTTTACATATATTGTTTGTTTTTTAAGTGTATCCCCCTGAGGAAGGCTTCGGCCGTAACACGTAGGGGACAACCAATAAAGGCACCTGTGTTCATCCTATCTCTTGCCTCACTGTTTCCTGTTGGATCAGCAAGAGCTCTCTGCTCTCTTTGTGCCTGACCTTTGGTTAGAGCCATGTTTTCCTCCTGGAACAATGTTCTAAGTTACAAAGAAGATGAACTGAAATCATTACTCACGGAGGATCCCTTCTTTACGGAAGAAGAAGCTATGCCAGACATTAAAGAAGAATGGGAAAATGTCGTACGGATGACACAACGCCTTATTCGAGAAGAACTACATGCAGCATCCATGTTAGAATACTGTCGAAGGAAAATTATTCCACGTGGTTTGAGAGTGCAAAAGGCGCCAGGCATGTTTAAGGATGATGAAGAGTTTATGTCAAATTGGATCAAGATTTTAAATAAATGTTCGTTAGATTTAATGATTTTAATTATCAACACTTCTAGACGCAGGGCAGATGTTCTTAAACCTCTGATAGACACCTCTATTGAAAAGCTCAAAAAATTGGACAATCAATTTGATGGGGAAAAAAGGAAATTTGACAAAAACACAGTTGAATATAAAAAAGAGATCAAAGAGATCAAAATTAGTAAATATAAACGTGATGAAGAGGACTATAAGATGAATACTGTATATTATTGGACCCACGATGGGTCTGCTTTTAGGAATAGACAAAGGAAGGGTTCTTTTAGGAGACCAGCGTATTCACCAAGACCTACCACGAGAAATAATACTAGAACTAAATATAATTTTAGAGATAGGTCACGGTCTAAATCTCCGAAAACCAATAGAAACAACAGTTCTAAAAGTGATCATAGAATCAGAAATAGGTCTAGCTCTAGGTCTCCGGATCCCACACGAGGACCCAAAAGAGGTAGGTTTGTTTCAGGAGAACCACATGAAGCTCCTATAGATCATTCAGCCCCTCTTTTTTCCACAGCATCCTCTCGGTCTCAGGTCCAGAGCCCTCGTCGGGATTTTCACATGGACTCTCTTTGGAGGGGAGGTGGGCGAGACTATCACCGACCCTCCCCCAGATCACCACGAAAACACAGAGATCATCAGACATATCAACATCAGGGCAATGCCAGGGACGTGGGCCTGATGTCCAAAAAAAAGTTGAATTGGGATTTATGAGCAACGTCATTAACCTTTCAGACTACTCCCTCTCTGATACTGAATTACAGGTTTTAGAAAAAGGTCTGTCCTATGTTCCTACTAAGACTCATGACAAATTTAACACTCATATAGAACTTTATAAATTTTTCCGAAAACTTAAAATTATTAATTATTTCGGTAACAATGAACAAGGCTCCACTGATACATCAGTGGTAAGGAGGCCCTCTACATGGGTTCCCCCCCCTAACATTGATCCCCTCATTATAGCTTATGAGAAAGTAGTTTTGTCTAAAGTTAGTGATTTGTATCATACTAAGTCTAAATTGTTCCATAATACCACTAAAATACAAAAAGAGGCATTAGTAAGTTTACGTAACAATAACTCTATTGTTATTAAACCCGCGGACAAAGGTGGGGCTATAGTCATCCAGAATCGGGATTCCTATATAAAAGAAGTTTTACGACAGCTGAATAATACTCAATTTTATCTAAAGATTTTTGATGACCCTACTCCTGTCTTACAGCAAAGGATTGATACTTTGTTATTTTTAGGGAGTCAGGCTGGTTATCTCACATCCAAAGAAGTATCCTATCTTACAGTGAAGCATCCAATTATACCCACAATATATGTTATCCCTAAAATCCATAAATCTTTAGATAATCCTCCTGGTCGTCCCATTGTCTCAGCCATTGGCTCTCTCTTCGAGCCTATCTCTAAATTTATGGACTTTTTCTTAAGACCCTTTGTTTCAGAAGCAGAGTCCTACCTACGGGACTCCACCCATGTTATTAATATATTGGATACTTTTGTCGGTTACCATGATAAGTTACTTTTGGTCACTTTAGATATAGTTTCTTTTTACACTAATATTCCTCAGAAAGCATCCATTGAAGTATTAGCAAACACACTAATACGTAGGCCACTACCAGTACGCACCCCCACTTGTTTCCTTGTTCAGTTAGCCTCCCTGGCTATGACTGAAAATTTTTTCTGTTTTAGAGGTATATTTTATAAACAAATTAAAGGGGTGGCCATGGGTTCTCCAATGGCTCCAGATGTGGCCAATCTGTATGTTACCGACTTTGAAGAGAAATTTCTCAAAGCCCATCCTTTTAAAAAACAGGTCGTTTTATGGAAAAGGTATATTGACGATATTTTAATTATTTGGGATGGTTCTGAAATTCTGTTACAAGAATTTTTTCAATGGATCAACGGTCTAGACCCAAATTTACAGTTTGAGGGTAACTACAGCATGGACAATATTGCATATTTGGATTTAAATATTAAGAAGGGAAGTGAAGGTTTTATCACAGAACTATATCGTAAACCCACAGACCGCAACACCTTGCTACGATATGACAGTTACCACAATACTACACTAAAGAACAATCTTCCTATTAGTCAATTTTTAAGGGTAAGAAGATTATGCACTAAAGAACCTGATTTTGAGAAACATGCAGCAGATTTACGTCAGAGATTCTTAAAACGTGGGTATCCAAAAAGATGCATTAAAAAAGCATTTTTTAGGGCTTGCGTGACTGATCGTAAAAGCCTTTTGAATAAAAAACCACGTCAGAAAAATAACAAGATTGTTTGTTCTCTCACCTTTTCTCAATATTCAAAAGAGATTTCTGCGATATTGAGACAGGAATGGTATCTTTTAGCTGGAGTCTCTAGTTTATCTTCCAAGAACATCATGATGGCTTACAAACGTAATTCCAATTTAGCTAATACATTGGTTCCATCGGCTTTGGCATATTATAAACCATCACCCCGTATCAAAGGACATTACCCTTGTGGTAATTGTTCTGTTTGTATTCATGCACTTACAGTTAAACAAGTTTATATTCATCCGGTTACACAACGTAAATTTTACATTAATCATTTTTCTAACTGCAAAACAGATAAGGCTATTTATTTAATCCTGTGCCCATGTAATTTAATTTATATAGGCAAAACCAAACGTCAGATTCGTACTCGAATTATAGAACATAGGAGTTGTATACAGAGAAAAGTTGAAGATAGTCCATTAGTAACTCATTGGTTGGAAAAACAACACTCAATTCAAGATTTAAAATTTTTGGTCATCAAAACAGTGGTTCCCAGTTGGAGGGGAGGAGATTTTGATAAAGTACTTTTGAGATTGGAACAAAGATTTATTTATGAATTTAACAGCATGACACCTAATGGTTTAAACCAGGAAGTTGACTTGTCAGTATTTTTATAAAATTTATTATTTGTTTTACCAAGACACACAATAATGTAGTATATGTTTCTTAGTTGTCCCCTTTTTTCATATTAATATTACTATTTTAATATCATCATGTTTATCCTATTTATTTACTTATATATTAATTAGAATATAATGATATGGTTATTATTCATTACCAATTTGGTCATTTTTAATTTATTGCAACTCCCTTCGTAATTCTTTATCAGCATTATGGAAGTTACATGGTTCATGATGTCTATTTTACATATTTTTATAGATATTTTTTTATATAATTATTATGATGACCATTTTTACTATTTTTACTGGTCATTTATATTTATTTTTATCTTTGTTTGTGTTTTAATTTTTATTTTTATAGTTGCCTACTTACATATTTCCCAAGCCTTGAATTATTATGCTTTTTAGGGTGCTATTTCCATACACCTTTTTTAACAACATGTAGCGTTCAAGTCTTTTTAAAAAAAACACTTATCTACTTTGCTTCGATACGATTTGTCTTTTAAGTATGTACACAATACAATATAACATTTCCTTAGTTATATAGTATTTTGTAGTGGCTACCTCATGACGATTCTCCGTTAATAATATAACATCCACGGTTCTTGTGGCACTAGTGTATGTAAGACACTTTTACCTTATACGTCACAGGAGTAGCTACGTTCTCTTACGCTCAGTATTTAAAGCCTCAAGTTAGTGAGTCACTTCCATTGAAGCTTAGACCATATAATTTTCCTGTTGTGCGGTTTCGCTACGATCAAGGTAAGCCTTTGCAGCGACACAATAGTTGGCTTATTTGATTACATAAGTCTTGTTGACACAGTTTGCATTTTGCTTCCCAGTTTAATTTCTCACTCAACACATTATGTTAGATGTGGAGGTTCTAACGCGAGGTCCCAAAAGTTTGTTTATATTTTGCATCCTCAGCACGCGTACGCTGGTTTG
The DNA here is from genome assembly GCA_033557465.1 of Ichthyophis bannanicus. Lineage (NCBI taxonomy): Eukaryota > Metazoa > Chordata > Amphibia > Gymnophiona > Ichthyophiidae > Ichthyophis > Ichthyophis bannanicus. The sequence continues at coordinate 209,848,013 of CM066039.1, read as the reverse complement.
CATCTGACCGTTGCAGAGCCACATGTTTTATTTTTTTTTTTTTTTGAAACTTTTATTTTCATTTTACAACAAGCAAACGAAAACAACAAACCAAAGGAGACAAATACAAATATACACATAAGGAAAGCAACCCCAATTACCCCCCACCCCTAAGCTTCTTCTCTGGAACTGAGGAGTATCCTCAAAGAGGCGTATACATATAGCAGTGATTATACATCCAAACAAACAAAAGAGTATCAGCAATATAGACTGATCATGTGAAATAGATTTAAACAGTCAGATGGGAGCATTTAGCATTTTAGCATTTTAAACATAATCGTGGAGTATCCTCCATTCAGACAAATGATAGAGGGTCTGAACGGAAGAAGCCAACAGATGAGGTATTCGTTCATATTTACTGTATAGACTGACAGGATGCCACCATTCATTGAAATTAAGAGGGGACCTATTTTTCCCCCAGTATTTTCCAGTAATATTGTAGTACCGGGCATTCAAACATAATATAAGTTAGCATGTGAATGGCCGTGCGGCATATCCAAAATCTGTTGCGCTGGGTAGCGGTCATTTGACTAACCTATCAGGAGTATAGAAACTTCGGTCAAAGCTGACATCCATTACTATAGCTTGCAGAGACTTCTTAACCAAAATGGCTACCCCACACCGCTTGGAAACAGCGGAAGAGAAGGCAGTCGCCATATTAGGCGTGGTATTGAGTTTCAATGCCGCAGCGGAATTTAAATGCATTTCCTGAAGAAACATTAACTTAACATGCACATGATTAAGATAGCTAAGGATTTTCTTTCTTTTGATTGGACTATTAATGCCGTTTAAGTTTCATGAGAAGATCTGACACAAGGCCATCAAGAAAGATTATAAATTCTGAGAAAGAACACAATAATGCACACAGTTTCCCAATGTCCCTCATCTTAACTATGTATGACTGTGCACATAACATAATAATCAATGAGTTAATGAAAATCATGGAAACGCCCCGTATAAAAAATAAGCACCGAGGTGCACCAGAGAAGAAGCAAAACCCCAGAAATTACTGGCGACCTAATGTCTGCGGGGAGAAACTCCAGAGAGGGCCCAAGCTAAAACATATAACCTGTAAAACTATGCATGTTTCGAATCCCACCGAGGTGCACATCATGGAGGGATAGAAGGCCAAGTAAATTATAGATAGAAGGAAAAGTCCAGACAGTCTCTATTCCAGGCTGGGATCACCGCGTCGGGCCGTTCAAGATGGCGGGCAAATCCGGCGAGTTACAGATCAAAATTGTTGAATCATAGTTGTTGGATTAGCGCATCTGATCTGCGTTATTTGGAGTCCAAAAACATTGCTGGTAGATCGGGATCTTCGAATGTTATGGCTGGGTTATGGAGAGTCATTCTGAGCTTCACTGGATATATTAGGCCAAAGTGAGCCTGTAGTTATTGAAGTCCAGGGCGAAAAGCAAGGAGTCTCCTCCGTCGGTCAACTGTGGACTTTGCCACGTCAGGGGAAAAGAAACTTTATGACTTTCAAATTCAAGATGATAGTTCGCCCGGGCAGCAGTGCGAATTTGCTCTACTTACTGGTATCGCAATAATCGAAAAATGAGAGCCCGAGGAGTCGTCCGATTGAGCGCCATATTAGCAGGAACACGATGCGCTCGGTCAGTCTCCAGATCTCTGTAAATAGTAATCTTTAGCAAGGGGGGGAGAGTTTTGCCCAAGAATTCTCGCATGTCTCCTGCTCTCACATCCTCCGGTACTCCAATGAGCCCTATATGGTTGCAACCAGCTCGATCATTGCTATCCTCCAGCTCTTTTTGAAAATTCTGTATCATACGCTCAGCCTTGCCCAATTTCACCAAGCGCACCGCGTGCGAGTCAAGGACCTCCGCCATGTTGTCCTGTCGTAGTGGGAGACGTTCAAGCCGGTTCTGAAGTGTGCCAAAGTCTTCACGCATGGTTCGGAGCGCCGCTCCGTTGGATTGTACCAGCTCCTTCACACATAGTATCTCCTCCAAGATCTCCTGTGGCGTTGCGGGGTTTCCCCAAAGTGGGGCCATCTTTTGTGGGGAAGAACTCTGTTTTGGAGCGTTTTCCGTGTGAAGAAGAGGGAGACCCGAGGTCCAATCGCACTGGTTTGTGGCCCGCCGTTCCCCCCGAGGCACCCCGGTAAGTTCAGAGCAAAAAAATGAAATTTATGCAGGTATTAATTCAGGATTCTGAGTAGGCCTCTCGGGAGCTTCAACGCAAAGCGTCTATCCCGCTAGACATCAGGCTCCGCCCCCCCAGAGCCACATGTTTTTATATATATCAGTGAGTTTTATTTTTATGTATTCAGGACTAGTTGTAAGAATATGCAAATATATATTTTTGGTGCGCAGTTTTAGCGTTTTTTATATGTCTTCTTTTAATCATCTGTTTTGCAATATTGCATTCCCACGGAATCACGGGTCTACTGGCATCCGGTCCCGGTCTCGTGGAAGATCAACATTTTAGTACTATTAGCTTACACTAAAATTTACACGTACCTTTCTGCACGTATTCTTTACACATGTAAAGTTTAGGAGTATCTCTGCTACTGGATTCAGGTATACTTTAGTAACGTTTTTTCCATACACCTATTTTTAGTTTTTTGAGCACTACCTTTTTAACAACATGTATGGTTCAAGTCCTTTTAAATAACACTTTTATTGACTTTGCTTGATACGATTTGTCTTTTAAGTTTGCACACAATACAATATAACATTTTTTTAGTTATATAGTATTTTGTAGTGGCTACCTCATGACAATTCTCCGTTAAAAATATAACATGTAGGTTGCACTCCACGGTTTTTGTAGCACTAGTGTGTGTAAGACACTTTAACCTTATGCAAATACGTCACAGGAGTAGTTACGTCCTCTTACGCTTAGTATTTAAAGCCCTAAGTTAGTGTGTCATTTCCGTTGAAGCTTTGACCATATAATTTTCTTGTTGTGCGGTTTCACTACGATCGAGGTAAGCCTTTGCAGCAACGCATTAGTTTATTTTATTTATTTTATTTATTTATTTAATTGGATTTTTATACCGCCTTATCATACAATCAAAGCGGTTTAACAAAAGAGAAAATTAGTAATAGTGAAAAAATCTGTGATAATATATACATAGTTTGTAAATATATGATTAAATGTCTTGGGAAAAGGTGCACTATATATATTGTGAGCTATACTATAAAGTGAGCTATTGTACAATGTATATATAAATAATTGCTTTCTTAAAAATTAGTTGTCTCATTTGATTGAGTACACAAGTCCTGTTTACACAGTTTGTACTTTGCTTCCCAGTTTTGTTTTCTCACTCACGTGAGGTCCCAAGTTTGTCTATATTTTGCATCCTCAGCAAGCGCACGCTGGTTTGCATCTGACCGTTGTAGAGCCACATGTTTTTTTTTATATATATCAGTGAGTTCTATTTTTATGTACTCTGGACTGGTTTTTACTAGTTGAAAGAATATGCAAACACATTTTTGGCGCGCAGTTTCAGCGTTTTTTATATGTCTTCTTTTAATCATTTCTTTTGCAATATCGCATTCCCACGAAATCACGGGTCTACTGGCATCCTGTCCCGGTCTCGTGAAAATTAACATTTTAGTACTATTAGCTCACACTAAAATTTAAACGTACATTTTTGCACGTATTCTTCACACAAGTAAAGTCTAGGAGGATCTCTGCCACTGGATTCAGTAATACTTTAGAAACGTTTGGATGACAATTCACTATTATTAACATCTATAATTGGATTAGTATGTTTTATTCATCTTATACTCTGGCACTACATCATTAATTAAAGTTTGTTTTTAACATACAGTGTTGTTTCATCACGATTGATCAAGTACAGGTATTATTTGTTATATATTTTTTAGTAATATATGGTTGTTTTAAATTATGTATAGTTTATACTTTGATTTTTTCAGAGAGATTCTGTTCAGATTTCCTTTATTTCCTCCTCAATGGTTGTTCTTTATTATTAACTTTTTATTATTATTATCAATATTGTTATTAGAAATTTTCTTTTATTTTATATGTGTGTTTATCTACTGTTTTTTAATGTCAGCATTATAATAGGTATCAGTTCATAGGCCAAACTGAACCCTTTCTCCAGCAGTGCCTTGTGAGTACTTCTCTTATACTATCTTCATTAGTTTTTAAACAGTATCCACCATCTGCCCTGTGTTTTTAGTTTTTTAGTTTTTTGGTTTTTTGGTTTATTGATCCATGATGATTTTATGATTTCACTTAATTCATTCATCATTATTTATATTTACATATTTATATTATATATTTATTTGTTTTTGTTCTTGTTTAAGGTTATATTTTATGTTCACAATATGGTAATTTTATTGATGTTTAATATATGTTGCATGCCTGGTTTGCCTTAGTTTCATTTATTTTAATTTATTTTAAATTATTTTAATGTGTTTATCTATGTTTATTGTTATTTTTACATATATTGTTTGTTTTTTAAGTGTATCCCCCTGAGGAAGGCTTCGGCCGTAACGCGTAGGGGACCACCAATAAAGGCACCTGTGTTCATCCTATCTCTTGCCTCACTGTTTCCTGTTGGATCAGCAAGAGCTCTCTGCTCTCTTTGTGCCTGGCCTAATGGGAGACAGCCAACATGGCTTTAGACAAGGAAGATCTTGTCTTACTAATCTGATATGTTTTTTTGAAGGTGTGCATAAACAGGTAGACAAAGGTGAGTCGGTTGATATAGTGTATCTGGACTTTCAGAAAGCTTTTGATAAGGTCCCTCATCAGAGACTTTTGGCGAAACTAAAAAGTCATGGGATAGGAGGCAGTGTACTATTGTGGATCGGGAACTGGTTAAAAGATAGAAAGCAGAGGGTAGGGCTAAATGGCCAATATTCCCAATGGAAAAAGGTGAATAGTGGAGTACCCCAGGGATCTGTATTGGGTCCGCTACTTTTTGACATATTCATAAATGACCTGGAAAAGGGAATAACGAGTGAGGTTATCAAATTTGCAGATGATACAAAACTGTTTAAAGTTGTTAATACCCAAGAGGATTGTGGAAAACTGCAGGAGGATCTGGATAAATTGGAAGACTGGGCATCCAAATGGCAGATGAAATTTAATGTGGACAAGTGCAAAGTGCATCCCACACTATAGTTACACAATGCAAGGTTCTACATTGGGAACCACCACCCAGGAGAAAGATTTAGGAGTCATTGTGGATAACATGTTAAAACCCTCTGCCCAGTGTGCAGCGGCAGCCAAGAAAGCAAATAGAATGCTAGGTATCATAAAGAAAGGGATGGAAAATAAAACAAAGGATATTATAATGCCTCTGTATCGTTCCATGGTACGACCGCACCTTGAATATTGTGTGCAGTTCTGGTCACCGTATCTTAAAAAGGACATAGCATTATTAGAAAAAGTACAGAGAAGAGCCACCAAAATGGTGAAGGGGATGGAAGGCTATTCCTATGAAGAGAGGCTGCAAAGGTTGGGGCTCTTCAACCTGGAAAAGAGACGGCTGAGGGGAGATATGATAGAGGTCTATAAATTAATGAATGGAGTGGAGCATGTAAACGTGGATCAATTGTTTACGCTATCAGAATATAGAAAGACTAGGGGACATGCAATGAAGCTACAGGGTAAACTATTTAAGACAAATAAGAGAAAATATTTTTTCACTCAACGTGTAATCAAACTCTGGAATTTGTTACCGGAGGATGTGGTAAGGGCTGTTAGTGTAGCTGGGTTTAAAAAAGGTTTGGACAAGTTCCTGGAGGAAAGGTCCATAAACCACTATTAAAAAGGGACCCAGGATAATCAGTGCTTGACCCAGTACAAGCATTGTGGAACCTGTGTCTTTTGGGGATACTGCTAGGTACGTATGACCTAGATTGGCCACTGTTGGAAACAGGATACTGGGCTTGATGGACCTCGGTCTGACCCAGTATGGCATATCTTATGTTCTTATGGACCATCATTTTGTAACTTTGGAGTGGGGGGTAGTGGATCCAGAAACTCCACCTAGAATTTGGTCTTTGAATAGACACCTTTTGAAAAATAAGGAATTTGTGCAGTAAATCATAGCCAGTTGGAAGGACTATTTGCAATTTAATGATTCCCCTGAGCTTTCTAGTTCTTTGGTGTGGGATGCGGGGAAAGCGGTTTTGAGGGGGCATTTAATTTCACTTTCTGCTGCGTTTCGAAAGCGAAAGTTGGCGCAGCAGGATAATTTACGAGCTCAGATACGGGAACTGGAGAAGATACATAAACGTACTCAGAATAAGAAAATTTGGCGTCAGATCATAGATCTGAGAGGTCAGTTAGAAGTTTTGGAAACTACTGAGATTGCATCTCAGATGCAGAGAACGAAGCGAAATTTTTACGAACATGGTAATAAAGCAGGTAAGATGCTTCTTTGGCAATTAAAGAGACAAAGGTTGAAAAAGAAAATCTCTGCTATTGTAGATGATACAGGTACTGTACTAAAAAAATCGATAGAGATGGCCAACTGTTTGGCTACATTTTATAAGACTTTGTGTACATCACAATTTTCTATGGATGATAGTACTTTGAATGGTTGGCTGCAGGATTCTAATCTTCCTCAAATAGAAGTTTTCCAGTTTTTGGAGAGACCTATACAGTTTAGCGGTGGTGCAGGACACTATTCGAAAGTTGAAAAATGACAAGGCCTCGGGACCGGATTTGATTCCAGCTGAGGTGTACAAAGTTCTTTCGAATCAGTTTGCCTCAATTTTGGTCCGGGTTTATAATGAGATTTTAACTCTACGAAAATTACCACAATCTATGTATCAGGCATCTATCATAGTGATTCCTAAAGAGGGGAAAGATCCAACGCTTTGTACTAATTATCGACCTATTTCCTTGTTGAACATGGATTATAAGATTTTGACCAAAATATTTGCAATGAGACTGGACTCCCATATTCAGGAAATTGTGCATCCGGATCAGACCGGCTTTATTAAAGGTCGATATGGTTTGGAGAATGTTCAGAGACTTATTAATATTTTAATTGGCTTGAGAAAATATCACGGGAAGCACACAGTACTTTCTTTGGATGCTGAAAAGGCTTTCGATAGGGTGGAGTGGGCCGTATTCGCGGCGTTGCAGCAGTTTGGATTTGGTCCTAATTTTCGGGGCTGGATTGAGGCTTTGTATAACGCTCCGCAAGCGGTAGTACAGGTAAATGGTTTTCAGTCCTCTCCTTTCACATTGAGCTGGGGCACTCGACAAGGGTGTCCACTTTCGCCTTTACTTTTTGCTCTTGCTATTGAACCTCTTGCGATTAGATTGAGAGCTCAGGCAGCAGTTCTTGGTATTACCATAGGGCATCAGGCTCATATTGTTTCTCTATATGCTGATGATACGTTGATTTTTATTCGAGACCCGGATACCTCCTTACCATTAATAGCTGCTTTACTTCGTCAGTTTTCGTCTGTCTGGGTTTAAGGTCAATTTTGCTAAATCGGTCTTGTTACCATGTTCCACAGGTACGCGGGGGGTATGTGTGGGTTCCGCGGAGTCTTTCTCCATTGTCTCTCAGTTCCGGTATTTAGGTATTATTATCCCGGGAAAATTGGAAGATTTATATGTTCTCAACTATCCTCCTTTGTTGAAAGCGGTGCGAGTGGAGCTACTTCATTGGTCCTCTTTCATGGTTTCCTGGCTAGGTAGAATAAATGTGATTAAGATGCTGGTCTTACCTAAGGTTTTTTTTTTATTCCTTTTTCAACAGTTGCCTATTTCTGTGCCTGGGGAGTTTTATTTGGCAGGGTAAACGGCCGCGGCTTAATTGGCAGACAATGATTCGACCTAAACACTTAGGGGGGGTGGGTCTTCCCAATTTCAAAATATATTATTATAGTTCCTGCCTTCGCATCATTCATTTTTGGATACATCATCCGGAATCTTCTTGGGCCAAAGCCGAAGCTTTTTGGATTGCTCCTACTCCTTTATTGGCGATACCTTTTCTGGACGCACGTTCCCGACATACGTTAATCCTCCGGCATGCTTTGCTGGATCCTGTATGGAGCTGTTGGGGGAAAATGTGTGCTTCCTCTTTGTTACCTTCCAAATTCTCTCCTTTTACGGTGTTAGGATCCCTACCCTTTCTTGAGTTTGTGGGATCTGCACTTCACACCGTTAGCGCTCCGGTTTGACTTTCATCCATGTATGAGGAGGGGGAATTTTTGACCCAGCAGAACTTGGAACATCTCTTTGGAAGAGAGGTGACGATCTTTCAGTATCTACAGTTTAGGCATCGTTTTTCAGAACGGGTGTATTTGGCTGGAATGCGACTTCCAAGACAATGGGAATTGATTCTTTTTCGAAGCTCTAGCCCAAAGGCTTTATTGGCTAGATTATATAGAGCCCTTTCTGTGGATCTTGCTGTTTCTTCTTCTACACCGTTTGCTCACACACAATGGGAGCGGGAGTTATCGGTTAATTTGGAGGACATTTGGGATGACATTCTTGAATATTCACATGGGTGCTCCATTTCTTTATCGCTGGTGAACACACAATTGCGGATATTTTTTAGAATGGCTGTCACTCCTGAGAAACTGTTTTGGTGGGGGAGATCGGATGATCCTCTATGTTGGCGTTTATGTGGACAGAGAGGTACTTTTCTACACATGTGGTGGGAGTGTAGACACATTCAGACCTTTTGGAGGACAGTTCTTTCACAAATTGGGGATAAATTGGGGGTGGAGGTTCCTTGTTAGCCAGAGTTATGTCTTTTGGGTTTTATTTCAGAAAGGATACTCCCTTTAGATCAGAGTAGGTTCGTCAATTGTTTATTGTTAGCAGCTCGTTCGGTAATTGGGCGCTTTTGGAAATGTTCGGGTGCTCCAACTTTGCAGGAATGGTGGATAAAGATTTGGGATATCTACCGGATTGAAAGATTGACAGCTTTAGTTAAGGGACAGACAGATACTGTGTTGCCACTTTGGGAAAGTTTTTTGCCTCTTGGTAGAGTAGGTCATTTCTAGTTTTCCTGTGTATGCTGTTTTTTTCGGAGAGGGGTGTTGGTTGGTTCCTACTGTCACTCTTCTCTCTCTCTCCTTTTCTGTAGGGTACCGAAGCTCCAACTTTTTCTAGTGGCCAGTCTGTATTGAGATAGCTTTGCAATGTGGTGAGCGGGAGGGGGGTGGGCACGGGGGGGAGGAGGGGCGGGAAGGGCGGGAGGGGGAGGGGAGTGGGTAGAGGTTAGGTTAGGTAGTGGTATGGAATAGCTTTAGGGGTGTACGGTATGGTTATTGATACTACGAGGGGGTGGTTTTCTCTCCCTTATTTGAGTTCTTTAAGATAGAGTGCGTGTTTGAATATTACTAGGTGGGGATATATGTTCGGGATTGGACTTTTCTGTATCCCTTTGGGAGAGTTCAGTTGTTTCTTGGATGGGCGGGGGGAGAAATTGTCTGGGACAGTTTGATTCTGTAATGTTTTGATGACTTATGATTGTTCTGATACCTACCTAATAAAAATTATTATACACAAAAAAATATATATATAACAGATAAGTAAGACAAGACCTTCTTGGCTAAAGCCATGTTGGCTTTCTCCCATTAAACCATGACTATATACATTATCAGTAATTTTATTCTTTATAATGGTCTCTACCATTTTGCCCGGTACTGACATCAGGCTTTCTAGTCTGTAGTTTCCTGGATCATCCCTGGAACCCTTTTTAAAAATTGGCATTACATTGGCCATTCGCCAGTCTTCAGTATTTATTTATTTTATTTATTTATAGTTCTTCTATACCGCGCTTTTTCGTATCAGTGCAGTTTACAAATAACGAAAAATTGCCACAGACAAAACGGCCATAGGCTTACATTATAACAGGATGGATAACTTGGGAAAGAACTGGGGAACTATGTACAGTTGCAGTATAAACTATATACAAGTATCACCGTAGTGTTGGGAGATTATTTACAATATATAACCCATGCTAGAAGGGTCTGGTTTGTGCTTTGTATAAATCATGTCATGAGTGTGTTAGTATCATCGTGAGTGAGATGTGGTATGGGGGGTGGTTGCGTTGGGTTAGGAGGAACAAATGGTACTTAAGAGCTTTCCTGAACTGAGAAAGGTCCTTAATTGCTCTGATATGTGGAGGGAGGTTGTTCCAGCATCTGGGAGCAAAGAAGGCGAAAGATCTATTTCTGGTAGTTTGCATGCATTTTGTCACTTCCAAAGGTATAATAAGTGTGTTTGTCGCTACTGATCTCCTGAGTCTGTTGTTGGGGGTGGTAGTGATGAGGGCGGTTAGGGATGAGGGGGCTAATGAGGTTGATTGCTTTAAAAGTTAAGAGTAGTGCTTTATAGTTGAGTCTGCTGTCCAACGGTAGCCAGTGCAACTCCATAAGTATGGGCGTGATGTGATCTCTTATCGATAGGCCGCAGAGAATACGGGCTGCTACGTTCATCGCCATTTGCAATGGGTTGAGTGTGCTCTTGGGGAGACCATGAAGGATAATATTTGCATAATCGAAATGTGGTGTTACCAGCGACTGGAATAATGTTCTAAAATCTCCTGGTGCCAACAGAGGTCTGAGGTGTCTTAATGTTATGATTTTATTGTAAATAGCCTTGGTGGTGTTCTTTATGTGTTCCTTAAAGTTGAGCTGTTGGTCGAGCGTGATTCCCAAGTATCACAGATGATTTTAATGATTACTAATAGGAGGTCTGTAATTTCATATTTCAGTTCTTTAAACACCCTTAAATGTATACTATCCAGTCCAGTTGATTTGCTACTCTTTTCTTTATCAAATAATTGTAATACATCTTCCCAGTTTATTGATATTTCTTTCAGTTCTTCCAATGCATCACCTTTAAATACCTTTTCAGTCATGAGTAACTTCCCTACATTTTCTTAAGTAAAGACCGACGTAAAGAATTCATTCAGTCTCTGCGCTTTGGCTTTGTCCCCTCTTAGTGCCACTTTTACCCCTCTATCATCTAATGGTTCAACTGATTCTCTCACAGGTTTTTTGCTACGAATGTACTTGAAAAAGTTTATTTTATGTGTTTTTGCTTCCACAGCAAACCTTTTTTCAAATTCTCTCTTTGCCTGTCTTATCAATGCCTTGTATCTAACTTTCCAGTGCCTATGTTTCCAGTTTTCGTCACTGGGCTCCTTTTTCCATTTCCTAAAAGATGTGCTTTTTGGGTTACAGCAGCATCTCTGATCTCACCTTTAAACCATGCTGGCAGTTTTTTGGACTTCCTTCCACTTTTCTTAAAGCGTGGAATACAGCTTGTCTCTGCTTCCAAGATAGTACTTGCCACCCTCCATTTTGGGCTTTACACTGCCCCAAGGATGTTCTCCAAGGTCATGGTGGTGGTGTGGCTCCGGCACTGAGGGATCTGTGTCGATTCATATCTGGATGACTGGCTCAGTCGGGCCTGTTCCCTTCAGAAGCATCTTGGGTGGTGTCCTTTTTGGAAAGTCTTTTGGCTGGATGATCAGGTAAAGAGCCAGCTTTTATTTATTTAACAGTTTTTCTATACCATCTTTATCCAAGGCGGTTTACATCAAACATCACAATTACAGGGAATTGTTTTACATTAAACGAGGAGTACAACTTGAAGTTATCTAAGAGAGAGATTATGTAGGGGGTATGAACTTTTACATGTAGAGATGGATGTTGTTTTATGGGAGGGAATTTATTTATTTATTTTATTTACATTCTCTTATATACCGCGCTATTCTGCATCAGTGCGGTTTACATTGAACAAACTGAAATTACATTGAACAGGGCATTATAACTTGGAGATAACTATTTTACAGGGAACATGGGCTATGGAGGGTTAAGTGGCTTGCCCAAGACCACAAGGAGCACCTGTGGGACTAGAAACCCCAGTCCTTCAGGCCCAAGGTTGCTGTCCTCTAGTGGGATTTGAACCCCCGACCTTCCGGCCTGAAGTACCTTGCCCCAACCACTAGGCCACTCCTCCACTCCATGGTTGGTTCAGGTTAGCAGTCCTTCTGTGTGGTATGTTGGCACTTAGCTTATGTTTTGTCATCAGGTCCATAGTATTCTCTGAATAGGTGTGTTTTTAGTTGTTTTTTTTTAATTCAGTGATGGAGTTTGCTGATCTTATGTTATCTGGTAGAGAGTTCCACATTGATGGAGCATACAAGGAGGAGAATGCTGTGTTGCTGGTCTGCTGTGTGGTTTTGGTCCTGAGCGGATGGATGTTCAGGAGGTTTTGATTGGAGGCTGCTCTTGGTCTTGTAGAGTATGTTGCTGTGATTAGCTCAGAGAGGCAGGGAGCTGAGAGGATGTGAAGGATCTTGAAAGTGGTAGAGATGGCTTTGTATTTTGCTTGTTGTGTTATTGGGAGCCAGTGTAGGTTTTTTAGGATTAGTGTTATATGGTGCATGGTCGAGCTGGCAGAGAGAATTCTGGTGGCTGTGTTTTGGACTGGTTGGATTGGACATAGAGCGTTTTTTGGGAGGCCTTGGTAAATGATGTTTCCATAGTTGAAGTGTGGTGTGACTATAGCTTGTAGTATTGATATGAAGTAGTCTCCTGCAGAAGGTGTTGAAGGGTTTTGATGAGCTTTAGCTTCCAGTATGCCGTTTTGGATGCGTTTTTGATGCGAGAGATCATGTTGAGGTTGCTGTCGATGGTTATACCTAGGTATTTGATCTCATGTGTTATTTTTATTTCTGCATCCTGTGTTATCTTTTTTTGGTGGGTTGAAATCTTGATCTATAAATATGAGTAGTGCTTCAGTTTTACTGTGATTTACTGCGAGATTTATACTGGCTAGGAAGTTTGTCACACCATTGAAGACATCTGTTATGTTTGAGACGTCTGGGTTCTTAGTATTAAAAGGCAAATAGAACATGATGTCATTTGCATATAGGTGATAATGTGTGTTCAGTTTCCATAGTAGGTTGCATATTGGTTGAATGTATAGGTTGAATAGTAATCCGGAAGGGGCTGAGCCTTGAGGGATACCTTGTGATGACTTGAAGGGTCTTGAGTTGGAGGTGCTGACTTTTACTTGCATGGTTCTGTCAGATATGACTTGAACCATTTTAGTATGTTGTCTGTTAGACCAATGTCGCTTAGCCTGTTTAACATGGTGTGATGAGATACTGAGTCAAAAGCGGCACTTATGTCGAGGAACAGTAGCACAAATCCCTGATGGGTTTTATCCAGTCCAATGATGAGTCTATTGAAGAGATCAGTTAGGAGAGTGTCAATGCCATGTTGTGGGTGGAAGCCTTTCTAGTCCCTGGAGATACTGGGAGCATGTTTTGACACTAGAGTGGGCAGACATTTCCTGCCAGACGAGAAAGTCAAGAGACTGTTGGATTGCCTGGAGCTGTTCTATGCACAGCAGGCTCCCAGAGTCTGGGATTATCTTTAGATTGATGGTGGTGACCATAGAGATGGTGCTGTGGGTGCATGCTCACATGTGACCCCTCCAGTGGTTCTTGCTGACTCTGTGGTGGCAGCAGCAGCCCTGCCATTTGAGCAAGGGAGTGTCACTGGACGAATTATCCTGGATTCTCCTAACGACAGATGCCAGTCTCTCAGACTAGAGATCCCATTAGCAAGACTGTACGGCCTAGGACCGTTGGAACTGCAGGGAAGTAATGTGGGCATCAACCACCTCAAGACGAGGACCATCAGGTTGGCTCTTCTGTGTTTCCAGCCTGGTCAAGGGCCGGGCAGTTCGAGCGTTTTCAGACAATGCCATGGCGGTGGCTTATGTCAATCGACAAGGCTGTGCGAGGAATGCTGGGGTAGTTCTGGAGATGGCTCTCCTGTTTTTCCTTTGGTGGAGAAGAACCTCCTAGCCTTGTTGGCTCAGCAAATTGCAGGGTGAACAATGTGGAAACAGACTTCCTCTGGCACTCTCTGGATCCTGAAGAGTGGGAGTTAAGTCAGGGGGCATTTCAGTTGATTCTGCGTCACTGGGGTCACACCGAAATTAATCTGATGGTGACTCTCTCCAGTGCTGAAGTTTGCCACTTCTTCAATTGCCACAAGGAGATGGGGTCAGAGGGCGTTAACACCCTGACCCTGTGTTGGCGTGCTTTCTCCGTGGTCCCTGGTAGGGCATGTGATTTGGCATATAGAACGCCACCTGGGCAGTATTGTTCCAGTGGAACCAGATTGTCTGAAGACAGCGTGGTTCAGAGACCTGGTTTGACTCCTGCAGGCTGCCTCCTCTTTGGTTGCCTCAATTTCAGGGCCTATTGTGGCAGGTACCGGTCAACCTGGAGGACCCAGTTTGCTTCTTACTTATGGCTTGGCTCTTGAAAAGAGACAGCTAGCACATAAGGGCTGTTCTTCAGTGGTGGTCTCCACTATGCTCAGAGCCCAGAGGAGGTCTACCAAGCTAGCATACATTGGGTCTGATACTTTTTTGAGCGATGGTGCAGTGCTCAGACGTTTGCTCCTGAGGCGGCCAAGGTGCCATCTCTGTTGGCATTTCTACAGGATAGCCTAGAGAAGGGCCTTTCCCGTAGCTTCCTGAAAGTTCAGGTGGCAGCTTTGGCCTGTTTCAGAGGTCCAGTGGCTGGTAAGTCTCTAGCTTTTCACACAGATATCTCACTTTCTCCAGGGGGGTCGGCATCTGCGTCTTCCCCTCTGGTCTGTGGTCCCTTCCTGGAATCTGTGTCTAGTGCTCAGGACCCTGATGTCGGTGCCCTTTGAGCTGTTGAAATGCACTAATTTTGAAGGATTTGATGCTCCAGACGATCATCTTGGTTGTGATTAGTTCCGCAAGGCAGATTTCAGATGCAAGCTTTGTCTTGCCGACATTCTTATCTGTCTTTTTTAAATAAGGCCGTTTCCATTCAGCCTGTGCCTTCGATCTTGCCTAAAGAGATTTCTCCCGTTCATATGAGCCAAGTGGTCTGCTGCCCTCCTTCTCTAAGGAGCAGTTTCGAGGGAAAGATAAGGATCTTTGCCTTGTGGATGTCCAGAGTGTGATTCTCCGGTACTTGGAGATTATGAATTCTTTTTGTAAATTCAACCTTCTTTTTGTGCCGTTTGCTGGTCTATGCAAGAGTGATGCAGTGGCTTTGTGACTTTGGGGTGCTGGATTAAGGAGGCCATTATATCTGTTGCAGAACCAGCTGGTTCCAGAGGGTTTGTGTGCCCATTCTACCTGAGCACTAGCACCCTCGTGGGTGGGGCAAAGCTCGGTAGCCCATGCAGACATTTGTTGAGGGCATTGTGGGTATCACTTTCCACTTTTGTCAAGCAATACTGCTTGGATGTTCATGCGTGTGCGAGCACAGCCCTTGGTTCAAGGGTTTTGCAAGCTGTTGTGTCTTATTCCCACCCAGTGGAGTCATAGCTTTGGTACATCCCACTTGTCTGGACTGGCCTAGCAGGACAATAAGGAAGGTGATATTTTACTTACCAGTTAATGTCCTTTCTTTGAGTCCTGCTAGACCAGTCCAGGGCCTGCCCCTGAAACTGTATTTGCTCTGTTCTTCTACTGCAGTACCTTTGGGTCTGCTATGATTTTTATACCTGGCTCTGCAGGTTCATCTTCTACTGCCAGACTTCTGTTTATGCTTTCCTGTACATAGTTCTCTACTGTTGATTACTCATTGTTGCTCATGATTGAGGTCGTGTGAGGCTTGCCATGTTTCTTTCATATGCTTTGGGATGAATACTGAAGGGACCTCTGGTGGCTGAGGCGAATAGAGGCATAGGAGTGATGTCATTGAAACCTGGGCTTTTCATTGGTTCTTTGTCTCTATCAATCTGCTGGTAGGGGAATACAACCCACTTGTCTGGACACAAGGAAAGGACATTAATTGGTAAGTAAAATGTCACCTTCTCTGTGGACATCAGAATAAGTCAGCGACACAAAACCCACTCGCCTATCCCCTCTTGGATGAGTCTACCAGGTCTAGGGATGCAACTGAGGAAGAAAGTAGAATGGTCCTGTTATGGGTGAAGTTGGCACATGCTCAGAGGGATCCTCAAAAGTTCCTCTACACCAGGGATCTCAAACTCCAGTCCTGGAGGGCTGCAAACCAGCCAGGTTTTCAGGATATCCCTAATGAATATGCATGAGATATATTTGCATAAATGAGGGCAGTGCATGCAAATATATATCATGCATATTCATTAGGGATGCCCTGAAAACCTGACTGGTTTGCGGCCCTCCAGGACTGGAGTTTGAGACCCCTGCTCTACATTGTGGGACAGCTATTTTGGTCCTGGGCATCACTGACACTTGTATTGGTATAATGGAGATAGGTGCTTGTTCAGAGCTGGGACCAGCCTACTGGGGGTGTAGGTTTGGGGTGTTTTTGTGGGGGGGGGATTTAGCTCACTTTAGATGTGAGGGAGAACAGGGGAAGGTTGTAGAGACCAGCAGCTCCATGTTCTCTCTAGACAAGCTTTTGGGATGGTATTGGGAGGGAGGGGGAAAGTCTAAATGTTTCCATGGATAGTACCACCCACCACCAGCACATCATAGCCCCTCTCTTCTGTCTATAAATGATCTATAAAAGACAATCTAAGAATAAGTGTTTCTGTACATATAGAAACACCCAGCCAGCCAGTAAAACTACAATTATAATTGATAGCATCATTCACCTAATTGTATGGAGCTAAAGTCTGGATTCTAGACAGAATCAGACAAGATCTCAGTATACAACCTACACCGCAACACACTCTACATTTCTCATCAACAAAGGTAGGATATTTTGCCTTATAATTAACTATACAGCAATATGTGGTAGTGCCTCAGTAAGAGCAACATATTTTGGGGCATGTTTACTAACCCATGCTACTAGGACAGCACGCAGTTTGGGCACCACGCTAAAAACCCCACGCTGCCCTGGTAGTGTATATTGAGGCAAAGACTGGGTGAAACATGTTTTTTCCCAGTATATTGCAACTAGCACAGGCAATAGTGCCCCGTGCTAACTGCACTTGACACAGGTAGCGAGGGTGGCATTAGTTATAGCTGTGGCCCGGCCTCTGTGGTACCATGTGCTTTCCTGTGCTAGCTGTAAGGGGGATGGATGTACACACCTCCCCTGCAGTTAGTGAGGAGCCCTGGTAATGTGGACCACATGTATGTTACTGATGTGGGGCTTAGTAAACCATGCCCCTTTGTGAAAAAACACAGAAACTTGCAAAAAGACACTCGGAACCATTATAGCAAATGTAGAGTACCATAACAGCCTTAATTCCCAAAATTCAAAGGGCAACATCCCTACCTATGAAAAGACAGTACTGTAAATATTACATCAAGCCTTATAGCACTGATATTACCAACTAGAGGGAAACTGGAATAAGGAGGACTGCTACTGATCTGTACACAGGAACTACACACATACAGAACGTTAACAGGCCTTCAGCTAATACAGAATAAGGTACCACAAATTAGAAAGAAACATGAAGACAAAAACTGAAATGCCCTCCTGTCCTTTCCACACCCATTCTCTCCAAAAGACCAGTGCGGTACTGGAAAAAAGAGAATAAATGCATTTCCTCTCATTATGTACAAAATACAAATGTAGAAGAGATGCACATTTCTAATGCTTACTCATTCCATTCTTAAATATGTGCAATGTATATATATTTTTTTCTTTTCTGCCTTTGTGCATTTTATTTTTCTAATCTGATGTGTACCAGTCTTTTTTCCTTTACATTTGTCTGACATTGGTCTTCCCTTTCCTTCCCCCCCCCCCCCCCCCCCCCCCCCCCATTTTCTCTTCTCTTCTCTGCCTCTCCACTCCTGGTTAGATTTTTATCCCTCATTATCTCCTTCTCCCATCCTCCAGTCTCTCTCCTCCCCAGTGCTCTCACACTCTGTCTTTCTCTTAACTTCCTATTTCCAGACTACTTGTTCAAATATTGAGTCCACACCTCCCCCCTCTCTCCCCCATAGTTTCCTCTCTTCTCTGCCCATTTTTAAAAAATTTTGCACTCTTTCATACAAACAAGTAAAGCAATAGGAAAGCAAACAAAACCAACACAGTTACTCTCAGCTTAAATATAGCCCCCACATTATGCCGAGAGAGTGAGACTATCCTAGAAACCCAAGCACTTGCTGGCCAAAATCTTTGAATTAATTGAATCCCTTGTACCCCCACAACATATAACTAATGATACTTCAAGCTAATTATCCACTGTCTCCCAGTGCCTCATGTACTCTCATAGACTGTAAGCTCTTTGGGGAAGGAACATATTAGATCTGAGTACTTATCACCACTGCACAGTGATCTGAAAGTCTAGGAGCGCTGTAAAAATAATTATTATTATTAATAAAGACACAACTTATTCCTGTAAAAATAATAATTTAAAGACACAACTTATTTATAAGAAATTCTGTGTGTGACTTGAGACTACAAAATCACGTCTGTTCCTACCATATGCTACCTAACATTGACAAAGAAGTCTTAAAAAGTTGCACTAATTTCAAGTACTCAAACTTAATTGGAGAGAACTCCTCCTCCTTTTGGAATTGGGTAGTTCCGGACATGTGTTTCAGGTTCGTTTGGATATTAAGTCTAAGAGCAAATAACCACACGTGCATGGTATTTAATAAGCTTTTTAATATGACAGGTAATATAACAATAAGCTAGTGACATGACAATGACAACAAAACAGTTTATATGAACAACAGAACAATAATATAACATTCATCAGTGCATCACCAAACTCCGACATCATCACAACCCCTTTATCAGCTGGGAGAACCACAGCGAAGATGGGAGAAACATTTGGGGCCCCTGATGCTGGCTAGACGGACATCAGCTCTCTACTTGTCCTAGGTTTTTCTAGCACTTTTATAGACTGTAACAAATGTGTCACAGCTGGCCAGCGGGACTTCATATGCAGAGTGGTTCAAAAGTTCAATATTCCTTGCTGATCTTAACAAATCTGTAATCCCTATTACGTTCCACCAGTGGATTAGCAAGGATACTGTACATACGCACTGACCGAGTTGCCCTTGTATCTCGCTTGGAAATACAGTAAGGGAGGATACAGTTCCATAAGGTAAGGCCAATCAGTACAATTATTATTATTAACATGGGATGAAATATAGTGGATAACACAGCAGAAGCCGAAGGGGACCATCCGGTAAATATATACTAATAGTGTTCAGTGGATGACCGTATATACTGACCAACGGTCTTTAAATCTTCAGCCAAGAAAACAGTATTAATATCATGCTGTAGGATAGAATTATTCAGTTTCTGCAAATAGTGTCAGACTAATGACACATTAATTTAGAAGTGTTAAAAACCGTTATGAATCATCGGAGGAGGAGGTTTAGATAAATTTTAATACTGATACATAATATTCAGTGTTACATGAGAAATGTTCATTAACATCCAGGTTTCATTGTTAGTGGTTACCACAGATACATTATGAAAACAGGCAGAAATCAGGAGCTGATAAGTCACGTTATTCACTATAATTGGAAATATCAGAAACAGCACAAATAGAATGCGTAGCTGTTTGAATAATAGAGTAATTTAGCAAAGACACATGATTCCACTGACATATATTTACAGAGTGTTGCCTTAAACAAGGCTTATATCATACCCTGATAAGGCCAACACAACCATATTCTGTGAATCTGGTCTTGGATATTTTACCCAAACCTTTGCACCATTGACCACCTGTCAGCCAACCGTAGATCCAAAACTAGTATGAGCAGGAGGAAGATAAACCGCAGCAGTAACTGAGATCCAGGTACAGGCAAAACAAGCAATTGCGCACATGATCTCCAGCAGAAAAACTCTAAGATAGTGGAAGTCTAATAGCAGAGTTTTGCTCTGGAATTGCAATTACTTGACAAGGAAACAATAATAAAAGGATAACAATACATAAGACAAAAAAAAAAACAATCTCCAGGAACAAGCAGGAATGAGTTTTCACATATGGGTATCGTCGGTACCGACGGAGCCTGCGCGGGAACGCTCCCCAGCGTCCAAAAGGAAAGCTTTTGGGAGCATCCCACAGCGCCTGCGCGCTGCCTTCCCGCCTTTCCCAACCGCCTCTCTCCAGTTCTTCTTTTCCGCGGAGCCAGCAGGTCATGTTCCTGTCACCGCTGAAGAAGTTCTTTATTTTATTTTATTTCTTTGGTCGCGCGTCTGCCTTCTTCGACGTCGGACCGGTACCGCCGGTCTTTTTCTTTCTTTCTTTCTTTAAAAAAAAAAAACTACCGTTGCCACTTCCATGCTTTTTCTTTTGGGCCTTAGGCCTAGGAGAAATTTTCCTCATGGAAAAGCCCGCTTCCGGGTTTAAAAAGTGCACGAAGTGCAGCGGCACTATTTCTGTCACTGACACCCATGAGTGGTGTCTAAAATGTTTGGGTCCTGACCACTCCATTACGGACTGTGAGTCCTGTGCCATGATGTCTAAAAGGGGTCGACAGAATCGAGCAGCCAAGCTCAGTACCCTGTTTCCCTCTGATGCGGCTTCGGTGGCATCGACGTCTTCCAGGGCTGCTTCTTCTTCCCATGGATCTCAGGTAACCAAATATAAGTCCAGACGGTCCTCGAAGGGTAGATCTCCCTCTAAGTATGGAGATGCCTCCGGGCTTGCTCTCGAGGATCCTGCACCAGCAAAATTACCCCGGCGGGAGGCTCCGGCTTCCAAAGCTTTATCTATGGGGTCACAGGTTGACATCGATGGCTCGGCCTCGACCGATCACCTGTTGCCATGTTCTGGGGTACCGGTGGTTCCCACTGGTACCGACATCCAGACATTGGTGGCGTCGATGGATCAGAATATTCTGACCATGCAGCGTGCCATTACGGCATTCATACAGGCTGCGACGCCTCCGGTACCGCAACAAACTCCGTTGTCGGCACCGATATAGGTTCCGGTGCCGGTACCGATTGCATCGACATCGGCTTCGGTGTCGACTGCAGCGGTACCCTGTCCTGTGATGCCCATCGGTACCGATCACTCCCGATGTCGATACCACTCGGTACGCGTATCGGACTCTGCAGGAGCATCCAGACAGGCGATACTTCGATTCCTCTGAAGACTCTGATGAATCAGAGGCTTCTGTCGAAGTATCGGTACTCCTTCCTCAGGAGCCCTCTTCTCCAAAAAGGAGAATGTCTCCTCCAGAGGACTTGTCTTTTCAAGACTTCATTAGGAAAGTGGCCAGGGGCCTCTCTATTTCAGTGGCCTCTGAACCAGAACCTAGAGCCAAGAAATTGGATATTTTGCAATATCCTAAGGCTCAAGGATAAGGAGAAGTTTAAGTCGCCTCGGGTGGACGCCGCCGTTTCGGCGGTGACCAAGAAGACCACAATCCCGGTGGAGGGCAGTGCGGCCTTGAAGGACATTCAAGATAAGAGAGTGGACGGTTTGTTGAAGCAAGCATTCGAAACCAATGCCTTGTCGTTGCAGGCTTCTATCTGTGGAGCCTGGATAGCTAGAGCCTCGTTGCGGTGGGCTCAACGGTTGCGCCAGAATCCTCTCTTAGATCAACAAGCGTTGCTCGAGGTCACGCGCTTAGTGTCTGGTTCAGCGTATTTGGCGGATGTCCATTATGATTTGATCCGGACGTTGGCTAATAATATGGCCTCGTTGGTGGTGGCGCGCAGATCCCTTTGGTTGCGCAACTGGGCAGCCGACCCTTCTTCCAAATCTCGGCTCAGCAAACTCCCCTTTAAAGGCAGGTGGTTGTTCGGGGACGATTTGGATAAGTTTGTGAAGGACTTCGGAGAGTCTAAAGGAGGGAGGCTGCTGGAGGACAGGCCTAAATCCGGTAGAGGTCTGCCTATAGTCTGGGGTCAATTTCGGGACTTTAGGAGATTTCGGTCTTCCCGCCTTTGGAGTTCCCAGCGAGGCAGGTTTACATCTCGATCGCAGTCCTTTCGTGGTTTCCGAGGTGCTGGCAGAGGATTTTCGTCAGGTTCCTCCGGCTTGGCCTCTTCCTTTAGTCGCAAACCGCAATGAAGTGAGGCGGACCCCGGAGGGAGGCCAAGTGATCGGCGGGCGCCTCCGGAACTTCCTTCCCTCTTGGGTCTACATAACCACAGACCAATGGGTCCTGGAAATTGTCAGAGACGGTTATGCGTTGGAGTTTGCCATTCCGCTGCGAGACTCCTTTGTTTTGTCTCCCAGCAGTGGGCGGCAGAAGGAATTGGCCATTCGAGCTACTTTGGAACGTCTTTTAGCGCTCGGTGCGGTCATTCCCGTTCCGGAGAGCGAGCACGGTCTCAGTTGTTACTCCATTTATTTCGTGGTGCCAAAAAAGGACGGGTCCTTGCACTCTATTCTGGATCTCAAGGGCGTGAATCGCTGTCTGCGGGTTCCTCATTTCCGCATGGAGACCCTCAGGTCCGTCATCATCGCAGTGCGGCAGGGGGAGTTTTTGACTTCTCTGGACCTCACCGAGGCTTATCTACATATTCCAATCAGAGCGACACATCAAAAGTTTCTGCGGTTCGCGTTTCCCTGGGGTCACTTTCAGTTCCAAGCATTGCCTTTCGGCCTGGCCACAGCTCCTCGCATTTTCACCAAGGTCATGGTGGTGGTGGCGGCGGCCTTGCGAAGAGAAGGTGTACTAGTCCACCCCTATCTCGACGACTGGTTGATACGAGCGAAGTCAGCGGAGGAGAAGCTTACAGGCTACGGACAAGGTGGTGCGTCTCCTGCAGAGCCTCGGCTGGGTGATCAATGTACAAAAGAGTCACTTGGTTCCGACTCAGCTTCTCGAATATCTGGGAGTTTGCTTCGACACGTCGGAGGGAGTGGTGTCTCTGCCGGATCGCTGAGCACAAGGGTTGCGTCAACTGGTGCAGTTTTTCTTGGCGTGTCCCGCTCCGTCTGCATGGTGGTATCTCCGGTTGCTGGGAACCATGGTGTCGACTCTGGAGGTGGTTCCGTGGGCCAGGTTCCATATGCGGCCTCTTCAGCGGGCTCTGTTACGTCGTTGGTCCCATCAGTCAGATTCTCTCAATCGCCGATTGCCATGTCCGAGCCGGGTTCGGAAAGCGCTACAGTGGTGGCTGTGCCCGCAGTCCCTTCGGGCGGGAGCTCCCTTGGAACAACCAGTTTGGTTACCGGTCATCACGGATGCGAGTCTAGCAGGCTGGGGAGCCCACTGTCTGGGTTGTTTCGCGCAGGGGACGTGGTCTCCGCAGGAGGCTCTGTGGTCGATCAATCGTCTCGAGCTGCACGCTGTGCGCCTAGCGTTGCAAGCCTTCGAGTCGTCGGTTCGGACTCGGGCGGTTCGTGTCCTGTCAGACAACTCGGCGGCGGTAGCGTACGTCAACCGGCAGGGAGGCACGGGAAGCGTGGCTATGGAAGAAGAGGCGGATGCGCTGTTCGCTTGGGTGGAGGTGCATCTCCTAGCCATTTCGGCAGCGTATATCGCGGGGAC
Source organism: Ichthyophis bannanicus (assembly GCA_033557465.1). Lineage (NCBI taxonomy): Eukaryota > Metazoa > Chordata > Amphibia > Gymnophiona > Ichthyophiidae > Ichthyophis > Ichthyophis bannanicus. Next base: position 209,824,619 of record CM066039.1, on the reverse strand, counting down.
AGAAAATGTGATGGCGGATTTTCTGAGCCGGGTGCACGTGGACGCCGGAGAGTGGGAGTTGCATCCGCAGATATATGCTCAAATAGTTCGTCGCTGGAGTCTGCCCATCATGGATCTCATGGCGACCTTCCGATCTGCAAAGACAAATTGCTTTTTCAGCAGGCGGCGAGAGCGCATGTCCGAAGGCATCGATGCGCTCATCCAACCGTGGCCCGAGTCCAGACTTCTGTATGTCTTCCCGCCGTGGGCTCTGATCGGAAGAGTAGTTCAACGCATCGAAGCTCACCGCGGAAAGGTCTTGTTGGTGGCGCTGGATTGGCCCCGTCGTCCCTGGTACGCAGATCTGGTGCGGCTGCTCAACGGCGTGCCATGGCGGCTTCCTCCCTTAGTGGATCTGCTGGTTCAGGGGCACCTGCGCATGCCTCAGGTGGATCGATTCTCGCTTACGGTATGGCCATTGAAAGGGCTAGGTTGAAAAGGAAGGGGTATTCCCCGGCGGTTATTGCTACCCTGCTTCGGGTTAGGAAAGCTTCTACATCCCTTACGTATGTTCGAGTTTGACGAATTTTTGAGGATTGGTGTTCACAACATGGCGTCCGGGCTGCGTCTTCGTCGGTGGCGGTCATTCTTAGTTTTCTGCAAGACGGGTTTGACAAGGGGCTGGCCACAAGTTCTCTGAAGGTTCAGGTAGCGGCCCTGGTGTTCTATAGGGGCAAGATTCAGGATGTCCCTCTTGCGGCGCATGTGGACATTCGACGTTTTCTGAAAGCTGTGTTTCGGTTGCGTCCGTCGTGCAGGGTTACTTTGCCACCTTGGGATTTGAACCTGGTGCTGCAGGCTTTGGTTCAGGAGCTGTTTGAACCCCTCCGCCATGCCTCGGTTAAAGACTTGACGCTGAAGGCGGTCTTTCTCGTTGCCATTTGCTCGGCGCGCCGTATTTCGGAACTTCAGGCGCTTTCTTGTAGAGCTCCCTTCTTGTCCTTTTTCCGTGATCGGGTGGTTTTACGGACGGTTCCCTCTTTTCTGCCAAAGGTGGTCTCTCCCTTTCATGTAAATCAGTCTGTGGTGTTGCCCGTTTTTTCCCCAGAATCATCTCAGGAGTCCGACACCGTTCTTCATCGGTTGGATGTGCAGCGCATTCTGCGTCGGTATCTGAAGGTTTCCGAGTCCTTTCGAAAGTCGGATCACTTGTTTGTGCTGTTCGGTGGGCCTCGCAAGGGGGAGGCGGCGGCGAAGGCCTCCATTTCTAGATGGATTAAGGAGGCTATCGCTTCGGCGTATATTCTGCAGGGTAAAGCTGTTCCATTGGGTCTGCGAGCTCATTCTACTAGGGCGCAAGCCACGTCTTGGGCGGAGCATTGTCTGGTCCCGCCCTTGGAGATTTTCAGGGCAGCGACGTGGTCCTCTCTCCATGCCTTTAGTAGACATTACCGCTTGGATGTGGCGGTGGCTCAGGATACTTGTTTTGGGTCGGCGGTCTTGCGCGCCGCGTGGCAAGAATCCCCCCCCCCCCCCGTGGTTAAGTGCTCTGGTACATCCCGGATGTGGAGGACTAAACTGGACACCCGCTCAGGAAATGGAAATTACACTTACCTGGTAATTGTAGTTCCTGGAGGGTCCAGTTTAGTCCTCCTTCCCGCCCGGAAGTTTCTGTAACTACTTTGTCTGGGCGGCGCACTAAGTCCGTTGTGCGATGCTGTCGATTTTTTCTTTTTTCTCTGGCGTTTTGTTCATTAGCTTGCTGCTCTGACTGCCGGTTTTAGGTGCAGGGGACAGAAGCAAGGTGCGGAGTTCGAGCCCTCTCGTTTGGGGAGGGGGTCACGTAGCTGATTAAGGGGTACTCTATACTGATACATACCTTTTTTTCCTTTAATCTGTTCCTTTTTTTTGAGTCTGCTTTGTTACTAGTTCACTGGAGGGCTGATGGGAGTTCCAACAGGATGCAGGCTAGATTACTAAAGAGTTGATTGGTCCAGTCTCCTTGCTGCAGGAGGAGGTGCACTACCTGGATGTTGAGGACTAAACTGGACCCTCCAAGAACTACAATTACCAGGTAAGTGTAATTTCCATATAGTCTCTATATGGGGATGTTTCTAAAAGAAGTTACAGATCATCTGCATACTTTATCTCCTTTTATCTCAGATAATAAAAGGGAGGAGTTTCTCACCTGGCTTAAGCATGCCCAGGATGTTTCCACATTTTCCAACCGTGCAGCCTTTGACTCTTTTGAGTGTGCCAGCAGAGCCTCGGCTATTGCCATAGGTGCACGCAGAGTGGCTTGGTTACAAGCTTCTGATTTGGAACCTTGGGTCCAGGATGGATTAGGAAATCTTCCTTGTACAGGTGAAAACCTTTTTGGCAAGGATTGGCAAGCAAAGGCCACTCAGATGGATGCTGAGAATTCTGCTTTATATAGACTTTCAAAGTCTACTTCTGCTCCTGTTAGAAAAAGGTTATTCAAAAAGGCTTTCTTTCCCAAAAAGGGGAAATATTATCCTGTTTATGGTCAACAGCCATCTTCTGCAGGTCGTTTTGCTGCAAAGCGACAGCAACAACCTAAACAGGCCAAGCCTAAGGCTGCAAGGGCTGCTACGGCCCAACAGCCGCAGCCTCCTTAGGGCCTTTGACTTTCAACTAGAGAACTTAGCCTTTCTGGCTCTAAAAGAACCGGAGCCTCTCACCATTCCAGGAAGGTTAGCTCACTTTGCTCCCAGATGAGAACAAATCACAGCAGAGCAATGGACCCTCTCCATCATAAGGGAGGGGTACAAGCTTCATTTCTTAAACCTTCCTCCTCACACCATGGTGAGACAGTTCATTTCTCCAACATCTCTCCTCAGCCTTCTGGGTCAGGAGATTGCTACCCTTCTTGCCCAAGGGGCAATAGAAGAAGTACCCCTTCTTCAACAGGGCTCAGGGTTCTACTCCCCCTACTTTCTTATCCCAAAGAAAACAGGGGGCTACAGACCCATATTAGATCTCAGAGAATTGAACAAGTTTCTATGCAAGGAGAAATTCAAGATGATTTCTCTTGGTGCTCTCCTTCCATACCTCCAGAGTCAGGATTGGCTTTGTTCTCTAGACCTCAAGGATGCGTACACCCATGTCCTCATCCATCCAACACACAGAAGGTTCCTTTGGTTCCTTTATCAAGGAAAGCACTACCAATACAGAGTGCTTCCTTTCGGTCTGGCCTCTGCACCGAGAGTGTTCACAAAATGCATGGCAGTAGTAGCTGCATTTCTACGCACTCTAGGGATATTCGTATTCCCATATCTGGACGACTGGCTCATCCGAGCTCCATCCCAGTCAGAGGCCCAGACTTCCCTAGCCTGCACAAGGCGTGTTCTTCAGTATCTGGGACTTGTTATAAACATCCCAAAATCCATCTCACCCCTACTCAATCTCTAGAGTTCATAAGGGCCTTGCTGGATACCACAACTGCAAGGGCCTATCTCCCCCAGGCCCGTTGCCTACGCTTGGTGCAGTTAGCCTCACAAATTCAGTTAAAGTCCCATTTAACTGCTCGAGAGATGTTATAACTGTTAGGCCACATGGCATCCACCGTGCATGTGGTTCCTTATGCTCGCCTTCACATGAGGGCAGCTCAGTGGACTCTGTCCACCCAATGGACCCAGGCATCAGGGTGCCTGTCAGACAAAATAGCAACCTCCAGTCGCCTCTTTTGGTCTCTCCAGTGGTGGAAGTCCACTCAGAATCTGTTGCTGGGATCCCCCTTTCAACAGGTGTTACCCCAAGCAACCCTTACAACAGATGCCTCTCCAAGGGGTTGGGGAGCTCATCTACAAAATCTCTCCACTCAAGGCATCTGGTCTCCACGGGAGACATCTCTGCATATCAACCTCTTAGAGCTCAGAGCAAATTTTCTAGCTCTGAGTCTTCCACACCCTGCTCAGCTACAAGACAGTCCTCATCCACATGGACAACCAAGTAGCCATGTTCTACGTGAACAAGCAGGGCGGGACTGGCTCTCTGTCGCTTTGCAACGAAGCTCTGAGATTGTGGGCCTTCGCCAGAGAGCATCAAATTCATCTCATGGCAGTGTATCTTCCAGGGGTTCAAAACTCTTGGGCAGACAGACTCAGTCGAGTTCTGCTTCCACACGAATGGTCCCTCCATGGGGACCAGATAGCCAGGATCATCCGAATTTGGGGAACCCCGGACATAGACCTGTTTGCAAGTCTGTGGAATGCCAAACTTCCCCGGTTCTGTTCCAGGATTCCGTGTCAGGGAGTTCAGGCCAGGGATGCCTTCCTCCTTCATTGGGGGCAAGACTTCCTCTATGCCTTTCCACCCATTCCCCTAATTCCCAAGAAACTGTTCAAACTTCAGAGAGACAAGGGGTCTATGATCCTCATAGCACCACATTGGCCACGCCAAGTGTGGTACCCTCTACTTCTGCATCTCTCTCAAGCTCCCTCCCTGGACTTGGGATCTGCTCCAGACCTCCTGTCCCAGGAGGAGGGAACGTTGTGGCACCCATATCCCCAGTCTCTTCATCTCAGGGCCTGGTTGTTGAAGGCCTAGACCTTCAGGATTTGCATCTTTCTTAGCAAGTGAAGGATATCCTTCATGCTTCCAAAAAGCCTTCCACTAAACGTTCCTATGCTTTTAAATGGAAAAGGTTTACCATTTGGTGTGCAGAGGAGGGTATTAATCCTCTTGCAATACCTCTGAATTCTTTACTAGAGTATTTGCTGCATTTATCCCATGCAGGCCTTAAAACGAATTCAGTAAGAGTCCATTTGAGTGCTACTGCAGCATCCCTTAAGCCTCTCAATGGACAGCCTATTTCCTCTCATCCTCTTATAGCAAGATTCATGAGAGGCCTTCTTTTGACTAAACCTCCCATTAGACCACCTCCAGTGGCATGGGACTTGAATCTGGTTCTTGGCCAGCTTATGAAGCCACCCTTTGAACCCTTAGCCACTACCTCCTTGAAATTTCTTTCCTGGAAGGTTATTTTTCTCATTGCAGTCACGTCAGCTCGCCGCATCAGTGAACTGCAAGCCTTGGTGGCTAATCCTCCTTATACAAGGTTCCATCATGACAAGGTAGTCCTCAGGACCAATCCACACTTTATGCCTAAAGTGGTCTCACCTTTTCATCTGAACCAGGAGGTGTATTTACCTGTCTTTTTTCCAGGACCTCATGCATCAAGTGCAGAGAGGAATCTCCATACCCTTGATTGTAAGAGAGTGCTCGCTTTTTACTTACAAAGGACACAGCAACATAGAAAGTCCTCTCAACTCTTTGTTGCTTTTGATCCCTCTCATTTAGGACTTCCAGTCTCTAAGAGAACTCTGTCCAATTGGATTGCTCAGTGTATTTCTTTCGCCTACCAGAGTAAGAACCTTTCTCTGGAAGGCCATGTCACAGCTCACAATGTGAGGGCCATGGCAGCCTCTATGGCTCATCTGAACTCTGTGTCCATCGACCAAATCTGTCGAGCGGCCACCTGGGCCTCGGTTCATACTTTTACAGCCCATTACTGCTTGGACAAGGACTCCCGCCGGGATGCCTTGTTTGGTCAGGCTGTTCTTAAACACCTGTTCCATACCTAATCAACTCCTACCCCCCATCCCTGGTTGGATGCCAGAGATCCATGGGGGAGGAGGTAGAGCCCTTCTCAGGGACTCACAACCTTGGGGATCTCCCTGGCATCTCTAGCTGGGGAGTCCCCATATGTGAAGACTCATTCCTGCTTGTTCCTGGAGATAGCACAGTTACTTACCTGTAACAGGTAATCTCTGGGAACAGCAGGAATAAGTCTTCACAACCCACCCACCTCCCCTGGGAGTTGTATCTCTATCTATCTTTCCTTTCCTCTCTCTCTCTTTGTCTCAGCTTAAAACTCGAACTGGAGAGAGGCGGTTGGGAAAGGCGGGAAGGCAGCACGCAGGTGCTGTGGGATGCTCCCAAAAGCTTTCCTTTTGGACGCTGGGGAGCGTTCCCGCGCAGGCTCTGTCGGTACCGACGATACCCATATGTGAAGACTTATTTCTGCTGTTCCCAGAGATCACCTGTTACAGGTAAGTAACTGTGCTTTCACAGAAGTTCCCAGTCAGTCTAATAGTCCTCTTCCCATTTTCAGATAATTTGGTCCAGCTCCTCAGTAGTTCTTCAGGACCCCATAGTGTGCCTCACCTTCTCTAAAGTTTAAGCTTGGTTTCTCCCAAAGGTTGAACCTCCCACTCTCTTAAGTGGATATCTTGGCCGTTTGGCAATGTGACACATGGATCTAGGTAGGCACTCCTTTACACTTTGCTGCGATGTGCAGTTAGGAGCACTTGGTATGGTCCGTTCCATCTGGATTCTGGGCAGTTCTCTCTGCTGGAATCTCTGGGATTGCAGCTGGTGACGTGGCTCCAGGCCTCATCCAGAAGAGCAAACCACCTTTAAGTGAAAAGACTAAACACTCTGGATTAGATTTTACTAAAGTCATATCTGATCAATATCTTTGCAACAGTAGCAATATCTGCCTTTTAAAAGGATAAGTGTTTTCTGAATGGGTAGAAAATCATCCAGTAGTATTCAAATCCTTGACATTTGAATAATTGGATATAATCCATTTATAAATTCAGAAAGGGTCCCAATGGCTGTGGCTTGTGCCCTTGACTGATCTTCACATGTTTAGCGCTATTGGGCTGTTTACAGATCAGACAAGTTGCATACACGTCTTCTGCAATTTCGGCAAATTTAGGATTGTACTAATCTTGTGAGAATTTGTGTATCAAATCATCCCCCTTTGCCCTCATGGCCAGGAGACATGGAGGTAAAAAAGCATCTGGAAGCATCACATGGCCAGTGTGGGTTTTCCAAAGCCTATCAGGATGCAAGGTGTACTCGGCCTGCTCCAAGTATCTATTTCCAATTGTTGAGTATGTGGCAGGGCTTAGATGACTTCCCAAATTGAAGGCAATGGAGACAGCATAATCAAATATTAGGGTTGCAGAGTAAAGTGTTCTTTTTTTTGTTTGTTTTCCTTGCATACTCATTAGACTGACATATCACTTCACATCATTAAATTACCTTCACCAGTTTACTGTCCATCAAAGTTTTTCTTTTTTTACTATTAATATCCCATCTCACTTTTCACAACATTTCTCATCACTTGTATCACTCCACCAAACTACTGTACTTACATAGGTCTTTCTTCATATCATACTAATGTATCCTTATTTGGTAAGGCTTCTAGAAACATCAAAAAATTGTTGAAGCTTAGTATTGTCTTTAAACAAACTGTAGGGATGCATTTTTATTCTTAACAATAAGCAAAACACAATGTGAGTAAACAATGCCCCTTTCCCATTAAACTTAATTGGTCTAGCAACAGATGGACATGTGCTCATTCTAAATAGCAACTCTCTAAATAGAAGTCTTCATTAGCATTAAGCATTTAATATAGTTAACGTCCTTATAACAAAAATTATTCTTTCACAACATTTTATAATCTCAGTAGGAAGGCCTTTAATAGTGCTGTAGGAAACTCAAAACATTTGAGATATGATCTTGTGACTGCAGTGTCTACAATGATTTGTATAAGTTACCCATTAATTGTAGTATTAGAAGATCCCTCTGAGGTAAGAGGCATAGGAGGGCACAAGGCGTTAGTGGGTAGGCCTGGTGGTGACATTGCCTTGGTTCTTCTTGGCCCACATTCTCCCTGCCTAGTCATGACCCTTCCGAGATATAAATACACAAGGTTCCTTTACTTCAGACCTTGGGGTCCTCGAGGAAAGTTAGGGCAGTCGGAATTCCAGTGGCCCAGCTCACCACATTAGAAGCATTATTATTATTATTATTATTTATTTATATTCTCTTATATACCGTGCTATTCTGCATCACTGCGGTTTACATTGAACAAACTGAAATTACATTGAACAGGGCATTATAACTTGGAGATAACTATTTTACATCACGTGTACTGCCCTTTCCTGGACTGTGGCCTCATCCTCTGCCTCTCTCCCTGTTTCTATTTCAAGCACTTTAAATGACAATAAATAACATTATGGAAATAATATAAATATGCTAGAAAAAAGAAGAGATTCTCATATTTGTGGGAACTCTGTTCAGTCTTTCTGCTGAATGTAGTCTGTCTGCTTGAGAACAAAGCAATTTCAGATCAGTCTCTGTCCAAATTCCAGCAAACAGAAGGGCAATGCAAGTTCAAAAGAAACAGTAATGTATCTCCAGGAACAAGCAGGAATGTAGTCCTCACATATGGGTATCGTCGGTACCGACGGAGCCTGCGCGGGAACGCTCCCCAGCGTCCAATAGGAACGCTTTTGGGAGCATCCCTCAGCACATGCACGCTGCCTTCCCACCTTTCCAACTGTCCCTCTTCAGTTATTAGTTTTCTGCAGAGCCAACAGGACCTATTCCCTGTCACAGCAGAAAATTCCATCTTTAAAATTCTTTCTTGTGGTCGCGTTTGCCTACCGCACGACGCCTACCGGTACCTCCGGTTCTTTTCTTTTCTTTTCATACTAACAAAAAAAAAAAAAACCTTAAACTTAGACTGTTTCTTTTCAGAAACTTTCCTCTTTGGTGCTAGGCGCCATTTTGTGCATTAGGCCCCATTTTTCCTAAATCATGGAAAAGCCAACTAGTGGTTTTAAAAAATGTACTAAGTGTGGCAGTACTATTTCCGTCACTGACACCCATGATTGGTGTCTAAAATGTTTAGGACCTGATCATTCTCCAACTGAATGTCTCTCCTGCATGGGGATGACCAAAAGAGGAAGACAGAACCGAGCTGCAAAGCTCGGTACCCACTTTCCTTCAGATGCCAGATCCATTGCATCAACATCGTCAAGGGCCTCTTCTTCCTCCCATGGATCTCAGGTAATTAAACACAAAAGCCAGTCCTCAAAGGGTAGCTCTCCTGCTAAGCATCGAGAGGCCATTGGCATTGCCCTTGAGGGAACCACACAGGCAAAACATCCCTGGCGGGAGGCTTCGGCTTCCAAAACATCGATGGGGCTTCAGGATGTTCTCGAGGCCTCAACCTTGCAAGAACTATCTGTGCCATGCTCAGGGGTTCCAACCGTTCTTTCTGGTACTGACACCCAGGCATCGGCAGCGTCGATAGACCAGAGGTTTCTTGCTATCGAACGCAGTATCGCAGCTCTTTCAGCTGCAGTACCGGTGGTCCCAAGGGCACCGGTGCCGACATCAACACCGATGCCAGTACAGACACCAACAATGCTGGTAGCGACGGTACCGGCCCCGGTGGGAACTCTTCTCATGCCACCTTTGGCTGGAGTGGACAAAGTGGTACCGGGTCATCTCGGATCGTGCTTTGCAAGAGCATCGGGATCAGGAATACTTCGATTCCTCCGATTCCAAAGACTCTGACAATTCTGCTGGCACTAGAGGGTTTCTCCTAGAAGATCCCTCTTCTCCCCAATGCAGAATGTCACCTCCAGAGGACATGTCTTTTCAGGATTTCATCCGTGATATGGCCAAAGGTCTTTCAATCACAGTAGCTCCTGAAGAGGAACCCAGAGCAAAGGAATTGGAAATCCTCCAATACCCTAAAGCTCCTAAGGAAGCAGCTACTCTGCCTATCCATGAAATTCTGCATAGCTTGATGCTCAGAATGTGGGAGACACCTCTGACTACTTCTCACTCTAGGAGACTTGATATTATGTATCGAGTTCCACCATGTCCTGGATTTCAGAAAACTTAGCTGCCACACCATTCAATGGTAGTGGAATCAGCCATGCGTAGAATGAAAAGTGCAAAGAGGCATGCATCCAATCCTCCAGATCGTGAATGCAGGACTCTGGATGCTTTTGGATGCAGAACTTTTCAAGCTTCCATGCTTTCAGCTAGGATCAGTTCATATATCCTATATATGGGAATGTTCCTCAAAGAAGTCACAGGAGACTTGGAACTTATGAGCCCATTTCTCCCGGATGATAAGAGACAAGATTTTCTTACTCTAGTTAAGCATGCTCAGGATGTCTCCAAGTTTGTCAATCGTGCAGCCTTTGACTGCTTCGAATACATCAGCAGAACTTCTGCTATTGCCATTGGCGCACGACGGATTGCCTGGCTACAGGCATCAGACTTGGAGACTTGGGTACAGGACAAGTTAGGCAACATTCCTTGCACGGGTGAGAATCTCTTCGGCAAGAACTGGCACGAGAAGGCTAACGAGTTAGATGCTGACAATTCTATCTTGATAGATTATCAAAGTCTACAGCCACTCCAGCCAAAAGGAAGCCTTTTAAAAAACCCTCTTTTAGCAAAAAGAGGAAGTTTTATCCTTCCTATACCCAACAGAGTCAGACTCCAGGTCAGCTTGCCCAAAAGGGACAAACTAGACAGCAAAAGAAACCAAAAGGCCCGAGAGCCCAACCAGCTCTCCAGGTTCAGCCCCCTCAAGGGCTTTGACTCCTTCCTAGAGAGCTTTGCCTTTCTGCCTCTGAGGGGTCCTCAACCCCCCCATATTCCAGGCAGGTTATGCCACTTTGTCAACAGATGGCATCAGATAACAGCAGAAGATTGGACTTTGTCCATTGTAGGAGAGGGATACAAACTTCATTTTCAGAGCTTACCCCCTCCTACAGTTCTACAGCAATTCAATTCACAAACCTCTGTAGACAATCTGCTAGATCACGAGGTCTCCACACTTCTTGCCCAAGGGGCAATAGAGGAAGTACCCATTCTTCAACAGGGTGCAGGGTTCTACTCCCCCCTATTTTCTTATTCCAAAGAAAACAGGAGGACACAGACCCATTCTAGACCTCAGAGAATTGAACAAATATCTGTTTCGAGAGAAATTCAAAGTGATTTCTCTGGGAATTCTTCTGCCATACCTTTAAAGCCAGGACTGGCTTTGCTCTCTAGACTTAAAGGATGCATACACTCACATTCTCATCCATTCAGATCACAGGAAATTTCTACGTTTCCTTTTCAGGGGAAGACATTTCCAATACAGGGTTCTTCCTTTTGTTCTGGCGTCAGCACCAAGGGTATTCACGAAATGCATGGCAGTAGTAGCTGCATTTTTACGAACCCTGGGGATTTTCGTCTTCCCTTACTTAGACGACTGGCTCATTCGAACCTCCACGGTGGCAGAGGCCAGCACTGCACTGTCCCGTACAATGCAAATCCTCCAATACTTGGGATTGGTAATAAAATTCCCGAAATCTCAACTGGTTCCTTCCCAATGCCTAGAATTCATAGGAGCCTGTCTGGATACCAGACAGGCAAGGGCTTTCCTTCCACAAGCCTGGTTTCTTCGCATAATGCAGCTAGCTTCCCAAGCAGCAGGCAAATCTTCCCTCACTGCTCGGGAGCTACTGCAGTTACTGGGACACATGGCATCCACAGTTCATGTAGTCCCATATGCTCGCCTCCACATGCGAGCAGCTCAGTGGACCCTCTCCACACAGTGGACACAGGCCACGGGTCATTTGTCGGACAAAATAACAATCTCTCAATGGCTAATTTTGTCCCTCCAATGGTGGCAATCACTGGAAAATCTGACAGTGGGGTCTCCTTTCCATCAACCCCTCTTCCAGGCCACCTTAACAACAGATGCATCACAGGTGGGTTGGGAAGCACACCTGAATCACCTCTCCACCCTGGGCACCTGGACTGCACAGGAGGTTGGCTTACACATAAACCTCCTGGAATTAAGAGCAGTTTATTTAGTTCTTCGAGTGTTCCATGCCCAGCTCAGCTACAAGACTGTCCATCTGGATTAGGACTATCAGGTAACCATGTTCTATGTGAACAAGCAGGGTGGAACAGGCTTTCTGTCGTTATGCAGCAAAGCTTTACGACTATGGGCCCTCGCCAGAGAGCATCAAATTCACCTTCTAGTGGTATATCTTCCAGGCATTCAAAACCTTCGGGCAAACTCATTCGAGTACTGCTACCTCACGAGTGCTCACTCCACCTAGACCAGGTGGCAAAGATATTTCATCTCTGGGGCACTCCAGACATAGACCTCTTTGCAAGTCCACTGAATGCCAAACTTCCCCGGTTCTGTTCCAGGATTCCGGCATACAACTGTCAGGCAAAGGACGCCTTCCTCCTTCACTGGGGTCAGGACTTCCTTTATGCCTTCCCACCCATTCTCCTCATCCCCAAAACACTCTTCAAGTTTCAGAGAGACAGGAGTCACATGATTCTCGTAGCACCACGATGGCCACGCCAAACGTGGTATTCCCTGCATCTGCATCTCTCTCAAGCGGCATCTCTGGAGTTAGGGCATGCTCCAGATCTCCTTTCCCAGGAGAATGGGACGCTATGGCACCCGAATCCCCAGTCCCTGCACCTCACGGCTTGGTTGCTGAAGGCTTAGATCTCCAGGATTTCAACCTGTCCCAGCAGGTAAGAGATATCCTTCAGGCTTCTAGGAAACTTTCCACAAGAAGATCTTATGCCTTCAAGTGGAAACGTTTTACTATATGGTGCTCCAAGAGGGGGATTAAACCCCCTGGTCATACCCTTAGAATCAATACTAGAGTATCTCCTTCACTTATCGAATTCTGGGTTAAAGACAAATTTGGTAAGAGTCCTAGGGCAATTGCAGCTTCTTATAAGCCTCTAAATGGACAACTAATTTCCTCTCATCCACTCCTATCAAGATTTATGAGAGGCCTTTTATTAACTAAACCTCCCATCAAGCCACCACCGGTGACATGGGATCTAAATCTAGTTCTCGGGCAGCTCATGATGCCGCCTTTTGAACCTTTGGACACTACAGCCCTTAAGTTTTGACTTGGAATGTCATCTTCCTAATTGCAATCACCTCTGCCCGTCGCATTCCAGTCTCCAAAAGAACTTTATCTAAATGGATTGCCCAATGCATATCCTTTGCTTATGAGAGTAAGGGTCTTCCTCTTCATGACCATGTCACAGCTCATAATGTGAGAGCCATGGCAGCTTCTATGGCTACTCTCCACTCTGTGTCTATTGATGACATTTGTCGAGCAGCCACCTAGGCTTCGGTACACACCTTCACAGCCCACTACTGCCTAGATAAAGCCTCCCATTGGGATGCCTTCTTTGGCCAAGCTGTTCTTCAAAATCTCTTTCAAACTTAAACCAACTCCTACCCACCAACCCTGGTGGGATGCCAGAGATCCATGGGAGGAAGGATTCTCACCTTTGACGGTGGCACCTTCCTGGGGCTATCTCCCTGGCATCTTCAGCTAGGGAGTCCCCATATGTGAGGACTACATTCCTGCTTGTTCCTGGAGATAGCGTAGTTACTCACCTGTAACAGGTGATCTCCGGGAACAGCAGGAATTTAGTCCTCACAACCCACCCACCTCCCCTAGGAGTTGGCGCTCTCTCTTTGTCTCTTTCCTCTCTCCCTCTATCCTTTCACTCAGCTACAAATTTAACTGAAGAGAGACAGTTGGAAAGGCGGGAAGGCAGCGCGCATTTGCTGAAGGATGCTCCCGAAAGTGTTCCTATTGGACACTGGGGAGCGTTCCCGCACAAGCTCCGTCGGTATCAACGATACCCATATGTGAGGACTAAATTCCTGCTGTTCCCAGAGATCACCTGTTACAGGTGAGTAACTACACTTTACTCATCTTGTAATTGCTGTGTATACTGAACTTCTACATAATGTAGTACTACGAGGATCATATTTGGTAACATAAGTGTATAAACTAAATAAAATTAGTATCTCACAGGACTACAACATATATGTTTTCTCAGTAATCGTGCTCCTGAAACTGAGATCAGAAAAGCTTCCAAAACAAAATGCATTTTTTTCTCTGGACAGCAAAACGTAAAATTCAAACACAGAAAAACAGGTGAATTTATCCTAAGACTCGATATTGTAATAAACAAAATTGGACAAATCAGTATAGAAAACACCTATGGTGTTGCTATCCTGCTCATCAGTCACAAAAGGCTTTAGCAGCTCTGAGCTTAACAAACAATGCGTAAATTAACTAAAACCTTATGGTTCAGGAAACAGATGTTTAAATACTTTATGAGTATTTGAACAAATCTTTTTTCAAAGAGAGGACCCTGCAGTACCAGAGGACATGAAATGAAAGCTACAAGGAAGTGAATTAAGAAACAACATAAGGAAATACTTTTTCATGCAAAGGTTGGTGGATGCCTGGAATGTAAATACTTCCCTTTTTTATATTTTTAACCAAAATGCCAGTACTTTTGTCACATTTAAATTAAAACCTTTAATCTTTATACCTGAGACTGGTATCAAATGGATCCAAAGACAATAAAGTTATTTTAAAGCAAATTACCAAGAGTTACAACCACCCTTGATGTTGGCTTTTGAAAACAGATAGCAAGGTAAAAACGAGGTAGGTTACCTCTAAATGTGGTTCTCCATGTACAGCAGGATAAGTTAGCCATACTTGGTGACGTCCTCTGACACTGTAGAGCATGAGCCAACTAGCCCTATCCACTGGCCCACCCCTAGCTGGCCAGTCTGTCCCTAGCCGAGACCTTGTCGCTAGGTAGGTGAGCATCAGGGGCCGGAGGCTGACCCTTTCCATGGAAAGTGGGTGGGTAAGTGTGGCTGACTTATCCTGCTGTCCACAGAGATCTCCTGTTAAAGGTAAGTAACCTCGCTTTCTCCTAGTGCAAGCAGGATGAGTCGGTCACACTTGGTGTCTCCCAAGCTGCTGTGGTGAATGGGGGGAGGCCGAAGCCTTGGTCAGATTGAGTGAGGACAATTCCCAGGGCTGCAGGGAGGAACGTTCCATTGGTGCAACATGGAACATCACACGGTAGGGCAACACTGCTATGCACTTGAAACATAGTGCTGGCAGTATAGCAAAAATGTGCAGTAACAATGTGCAAAGGTGCCTTAGCAGTGAGGTAGTCTTGACGTGCAAGAACAGTAACTGCATCAAAACCACAACTGTCCAACAACAGTAATGCAAAATAGAAGCATCAAGACAGCGTCAGCTATGAAGTCGGTTCATGGCCTGCCCCGGTGTTTCCAAGTGGGGTTCTCCACTGGAGTCTCTGCTGCGGCTGCTTGGCTGAAGAATATGTCTGTCCATGCCGTGAGGTTGAGGCAGTAGTGTCTCTGGAAAGTGTGCATGGAGGATCAGGTAGCAGTCTTTTTAGCTGTTAGCCATAGGTACGGAGCGCAGGTTGGCGATGGTGGTGGCTAGTACCTGGAGCTGATGTGCATTCACTCTTGGCGTGGCTTGAGCTCCTGCCTGGTCCAGGCAGAAGGCGATACAGGCGGAAATCCACAGGGCGGCCTGGTTTATTGTGGTCACAGGAGATGGATAGTTGTGTCCCCGGTTGCTGGTGTGCTGTCCAGTGCAGGTAGATGTATAGGGCCCTGATGCGGTCCAGGGTATGGAGCCTCTGCTCCTCTAGGGAGGCATGGCGTTCCGGGTGGAGCACAGAGGTCCGTTGGTCTGGTTGATGTGGAAGGTGGATGTCACCTTGGGGATGAACCTGGGGTGGGTCCAGAGGGTGGCTCAGTCCTGGTAGAGCAGCGTGTACGGTAGGTGTGCCCTAGGTCCTACAGTTTGCTGATTTGTCTAGCCGAAGTGATCGCTATTGGGAATGGAGTCTTCCAGAAGGCATGCTTCACTTCTGCTGTCTGTAGTGGCTCAAAGGGCTTCTGTGTTAGCTGGTTGAGGACCATGTTGAGGTCCCAGGGAGCCGGATGGCGGGGCGGAAGTTCGTCAGGCCCTTCTTGAAGCAGGCGACGAACAGTAGTGTGGCAATGGAGTTGTTGCCGATGCGGTCATGGAAGGCCATGATTGTGAAGAGGTGCACACGGATGGACTGCGTCGTAAGTCCCCAGTCAAAGAGTGAAGTGAGGTACTGGCAGACCTGTGTCCCTGGACATGAAAAGGGGTCTAGCTGCCGTGACATGCACAAGGCGCTGAAGTGCTGTCATTTCAAGCTGTAGGACTTTCTTGTTGGTGGGATACCTAGCCGCCAGTATCACTTGTTGCAACTTAGAGGGTAGGTTGAGAGACCACAGGATCAGTGTCAGTGCAAACGCCTGTAGGTTGGGATACAGGGTATCCCCGCCATCCTGAGTGATGAGATCTGGCATCAGCGGAAGGTGTACAGGGGGTTCCAGAGTTAAGAGGCAGAGGTAGGGGATCTACACTTCTCTCGGTCAGTGGAGTGCGATGAGGATTGCCAGAGCTTTGTCTGTTTGAGCAGAAAAGGGTGCATGTCATGTTCTCCATGGTGGCAAACAGGTTGATTTGTGGTTGGTCACACTGATGGACGAGGGAAGATGACACCCGAGGGTTGAGTCTGTGTGGGTTCAGCTGAGACTGAGCCTGTCTGCCAGATCATTCTTTGTCCAGGGCAGGTAGGAAGCTTGTAGGAGACACAGCTTGGATCGGGTGAAGTTTAGAGTTTGAGACCTCTTTGCAGAGGGAGCGGGAGCTCATTCCCCTTGCTTGTTGACATAAGACATGGCCACCTGGTTGTCTGGCTGGACCAAGACAATCTGGCCAGTAATGTGGGTCTGAAACACTTCGAGTGCATATCGGATCACTCTGTGTTCTAGCAGATTGATGTGAGATGTCTGTTCCATCTCTGTCCAGGCCCTTTGAGTACGAAGCGGCAGGCAGCATGCCCCCTCCCCCATCCCACCTTTGAGTCATTTGTGGTGATGACTGATTGATGGGTCGATTGCTAGAGGGAACTGCCTTGTGCAAGTTTCTCTCTGTGGGTCAACCAGGGCAGAGAGCCTGTCACTCCTGTGTCCAGAGGAATGAGCATGGATAGGGCTGCAAGTGTTGGTTCCAGTGGGTGTGCAGGTGCCATTTTAGGTGGTGCATGTGTGGCTTTGCCAGTGGTAGGACTTGTGTGAATGCCGCCATGTGGCCCAGGGGGTATAGCAGGCCCTGTACGGTCGGCTGTTGGGTGGAGGAGATGCTCCGCATCAGGTTGGTGATGGCATCTCTCTGATTGTTGCAGGAGGAATGTCTTGGACACTGTGGTGTCTGTCCACTCCGATGAAATGCAGTCATTGGGAGGGGTGGAGTTGGGACTTCTTGTGGTTCACCAGGAACCCAAGAAGGCGTATCTGGAAGTGCAGGTATGTGCAGTTTACATATTGGTGACCTGGATTGGGCATTGTTGGAAGCAAGATGCTGGGCCTGATGGACCTTGGTCTGACCCCGCATGTTCTTCATTTTTTTTCCCTTAGCTGTGAGCCCATGGAGCGGGATCTGGGTATATTGCAGTGGACATGCTGTCCCAAAAAGGCACGGAGTTGAGTAGGAATCCTCAGTGGCTTCACCATCCAGAGATTGCCTCTGAGCAAGTATGGAAGGCATTTGATTCTTTATCTTTTATCTTTATCTTTATTAAAACACTTGATAGACCGCCCAGGCCAAAGCATCAGGGCGATGTACAATTGTAAAAAATGACAGCCGCTGGAAAAGAAGGGAAGAAAGGAACGCCAAAAAATGACAGGACAGGAAGAGAGATAGTAAAGAACAGAGAGAGGACAGTAAGAACGCAAGGGGAACAGAGGGGAATGAGGGGAGGAGGAGGAGGGACATGGGCAAATTTAAAAGGGATGGGGGGCGCAACTAGGGGGATAAAACACCATCGGTGGGGGAGAGAGCACGGGAAAATTAAGGGGGCTGGGGGGCGCAACTAGGGGGAAGAGCACCATCAGTGGGGAAGGGGAGCCTGACAAAAAAGGTGTGTCTTGAGAAGGGCCTTGAAATGAGTGTAAGACAGTTCGGTACGGAGTGAGAGGGGAAGAGAGTTCCAAAGGGCGGGACCTAAGAAGAAGAAAGCGGAGTGTCGAGTGGATTTGAGGCGGGCCTGTGTAGGTGAGGGAAGGAAGAGACGATTGCCGTGGGATGAGCGAAGAAGGCGAGGAGAGGGCTGAAGATAAATGATATTGGCTAAGTATTGAGGGGTATCAGAGTGAAGGGCCTTGTGAGCAAGGATAAGAAGTTTGAACATAAACTGGAACTTGATAGGGAGCCAGTGTAAGGAAAACAGACATGGTGATACATGGGAACGAAGAGGGGATGAAGTAACAAGACGGACAGCAGCGTTCTGAACGAGTTGGAGGCGACGGAGTTGGTAGGATGGAAGACCAGCATAGATGACGTTACAATAGTCGAGACGAGAGATAACCAAAGACAAAACAAGAGTGACAACAGAGGATAAGGGGAGAAAGGAACGAACTGCCTTGATGCGGCGTAAGTGAAAAAAAGAAGAGCGGACAACGGAGGAGATATGTTCGTGAAAAGAGAGGGATGGGTCTAGGGTAACACCCAGGTAACGAAGGGTAGGGGCAGAAGGGATAGAGTGGGAGTCCATAACAGGCAGTACCGCGGGGGGAGGGAGACCAAAGGTAATCCAGAGAGCAGCAGATTTAGCGGGATTAGCATGCATGAAATTTGACTCAAACCAGGAGGCGATAGAAGACAGACAGAGGTTAAGTGGAGCAAGGTCTGGGGAGGAGGGAGAAGTGTGATGAACCAGGAGGATATCGTCAGCGTAAATGTAAAAAGAGAGATCATATTGTTGGATTAACAGAGCTAGGGGAGCAAGAAAAGCATTGAAGAGCAGAGGAGCGAGAATGGAACCCTGGGGAACGCCGCAGGAGGCTGGGGTAGGGGGGTTACTGAGGTACCGGAGTGGACTGAGAAGGTATGGCAGGACAAGAAAGAGTGAAACCACTGGAGAACAGTACCGTGAATGCCAAAATCAGACAGACGAGAAAGGAGGGTGCGGTGATCAACTACATCGAACGCAGAGGACAGATCCAGAGAGACCACAAGAGAAATATCACCACGATCGTGAGAGCGGTGAAGTTCAGAGAGCAAGGCTGTGAGGATGGTTTCGGTACTGTGACCGGTGCGGAAACCAGATTGACGGGGGTGGAGGGCGTGAGTGGAATCAAGATGAGAAGCCAGCTGGGAAAAACAAGTTTTTCAAGGATTTTGGACAGAAAAGGGAGGTTGGAAACAGGGCGCCAGTTGGCAGGAGAAGTAGGGTCGAGGGTAGGCTTTTTCAGGAGAGGACGGACAATAGCGTGCTTCCAACGGGAGGGGAAGAGACCGGAGGAGAGACTAGAATTGAAGATGGAGAGAATGAAGGGCACAAGTGCGATGTCAGGATTTAGCAACCAAGAAGAGGGCAAGGGATCCAGGGGGCAAGTAGTTTGGTGGGCAGTCGAGATGGCCTTGATGAGTTCAGGAGAGGAGATGGGGGAGAAGGAACACCAACTGTGAGGGAAAGTGTGAGTGGGAGAAGAAGGGAGCACAGACTGAGAGAGGAAGGATGCAGGAGAGGTGGGAGGGGGGGAAAGGGGAGGAGGACAAATGGGGAATGAGGAGCGAAGGGAGAGAATCTTACCAGTAAAGAAGGAGGCAAGGGAAGAGGGACTGGGGGGGGGGGTTTGGAGGGGATGGAAGGGAGAGAAGGAAGGGGAAGAGATAGACTTAAGGACAAGAAAAAGACGTCTGGCGGAGTTTGAGGATGTAGAAATAAGGTGAGAATAGTGGGAGTGTTTAGCCGAGATGATTGCAGAGCGGTAGGAGAGATGAGCAAGTTGGTAGTTGGAGCGAGAACCAGAAGTGCGGAGCTTCCTCCAGTGCCGCTCAGCACGGCGAAGATTGCAGCGGAGGAGAAGGAGACCGGGGTGATACCAGGGGTGATGGGAGGGCGGACGGGGGGCCAAGGGACGAAGGGGTGCTACAGTGTCAAGAGCGGCTGGGAGGGAGGAGGAAAAAAGGTCGACTTGGCGGTCAACAGATAGGGAGGGGAACTCCGGGGGAAATAGTGCATGAGCTGGAGGAAAGAAAGCAGGGAGTTCGGAGTAAATTGCCATCTAAGTGATGGGGTGGTAGAAGAAGAAGAGGGATCGATTGGACCAGAAGGGGGAAGGTAAAAAAGAGACAGTGATGGTCGGACCAGGGGATGGGGGTGGAGAAAATATGGGAGGGGAGAAAAGGCGAGAGATCAAGGGTGAGAATAAGATCCAGGGATCGTCCTGAGACGTGAGTAGGGCAAAGGACGTGTTGGGTGAAGGACAGATCGGAGAACAGGGAAGAAAGGACCTTGTCGTGGGGACGAGAGGGAGGATTGAGGTAAGCGTTAAGGTCACCCAATATGACCAGGTGCGGAGATAGAAGGGCAGTGTCGGATAAAGTACTCAGCAAGGAATCCCAAAGATCAGGGCGCAGAGAAGGGGGGACATACAAAAGGAGAAAGTAAATAGGGGGAGTGGAATCGGAACGAACCAGAAGAGATTCGGGGTAGACGGGAGGGGGCGAGATCAGAGAAAAGGAGAGGGGGGATTTAAAGATGAGCGCCACCCCACCGCCAGATCGGCGGAGGCGGGGGGTGTGGAGAGCGGAGTAACCGGGTGGAAGGCATTGATGAAGGATGGCGTCCTTGTAATCTTCTGAATATGTAATCTCTGGTCTAGTCTCCGCTTGGTCCTGGGTTCATTTCACGTCACAGACGCAGGAGGGCTTGTAATAAGACCAGCAAACAGGTGTGGCTTGGAGAAAGGTTTTTATGTAAAAATAGGCTTAATACATAGGTATTGAACAGAGGTATATAGTGATTGTTACAGAGCTGTTTCAGTGTGTATCATTGAATCTGTGTGTGTGCATGTGTGAAGTGTGAGAGAGATAGAGGCCAGAACCTGTGGGTCAGAGCCGCATGGTAGGCCAGAACATGTGGGTAGAGAGAGAGAGAGGGGGAGGGGTGAAGGGAGTTGATCATCAGAGCCTCATGGTAGTGTCCAAACCTGTCCGATGAAGGAGGGAGAGAGAGAGAGACAGGAAGTGTGTCTGTCCTTTATAGTGCCTCTCCAGCAGTTCCCCTTGAGGTCTGCTATTGTCTTTGGCCACTCCCTTTAAGGTCTACCCATCTTGATTTAGCAAGGAGGGGCTGCAGCCAGGTCCTAGAGACTGACATCACCAGGGGGTCAGAGTTTAGACTGAATTAAACAGAGTCCATAGCTGCATGAAATGTATGCTGACATCTCCCACACCTTTTTTATTTTTATTTATTATTTGTGCCTGGAATTGGTGGAAGCAAACCTGTGGTACCTGTCCCAGCTGCCATTACCTGATAGTAGGCAGCTTGTCGAATACCTCCTGTATTAAATACCTTGCTATGTCTAGCAGGTCCCCTGTCCTGCACAGTACTGTCTCTAGTGTTCTAGAGATAAACAAGTCTCCTTATGAGTCCAAACCTCGTGTCTTAGGTTGAGCAGCCACTACTGGGGGGGGAACCCAATATGCCACTTCCGTGCCCGTCTTAGAGAGAGTGAACAGTGCATAAGGTCTGCAGGAATTTTTAAGGAGGCTAAAACCAAAAGGTACCAGTATGCTATGAGTGAGGATAGACAGCAATACTAGACTGCAGCTGACTCTGGTATTCAGTGTAATAGGAAATACCGAATTAGCCAAATTAGCAGGCCAAATTAGCCTGGATGTAGGGGTGGATGCTGGAGAGGTTCAGTGTAACTACCTTAAAATGTTGTTGTTCTGTATGACATGCGCTGCAAGGAAATGTACATTTTTTTTCATCTTACAGCACAAGAAAATTACAATAATGCATAGCAATATTTGTACAGCAGTTAAAATAATAATAGGGTGAATAAAAACATTAAAGACATGATCAGCAGTAGGTGAGTAACCAAATAACAATTCCCACACAGACACATGAGCATCTTGTAGCAAGTGTCCAACAATTTGTTGAATGTGTCCATTCTCATAGGCGATGGTGTGATTCACTTCAGTGGATGTTGTTTTAAGGTGATCAATATAGGCATGGAGTTCTGTAAAGTTGAGCAGTTTATGTAGTGTCTCTTCTCCCATGCCAAGTGGTAATGGATGCACAGCATATGAGATAAAGTCTGGAATGTCCATAGAGTCATTGGTAACCAGCGGTGTGGAATAAGTTGTCCCATTAATGGTGATGGAGACCAGTGGTGTATGACTGCACCAGGTATTGTTTGGTAAATAGTTTGAACTGTACAACAAAGTGTTCTTGGGAAGGCGAATGTCATGCATTCTGGGAGCAATCGAAAAAGAAACTTTCTGGGGAAAGAACAGATGAAAACAAAAGTGTCCAGCTCCAAGGTAATATAAACTGTGTGAGGTAGTCAGGGAATATGAGAGCTTAACAGTCAGGGAGCAAGAGGAAGAATTGTTCCAGCAGGAGGTGTCAGCCTCTTTAAACTGGTGAGGTTGACACTTGAACTGAAATGTAGTCTGCTCACACAAACTGGGGTCCATCGGCTTGAATGAAGTCCAGGTGTCGTCCAGTGGCTGCACCCATGTGAGATGGTCCTCAGGATACATAAGCATATTATCAAACTGCACCCCAATATTAACAACAGGATAAATAACTGTGTGTTGTCCTGACCATGGGATCAAAGTACAGATAGAACAGCCTTGTGGTGAACAAATGGGAACACTAACTGTCCACCAATCAAGGTGAGCTATAGCAAATTCAGGTATTTTGGTACTAGCCATATGGATGAGAGATGGTGGCCAGTGTCCTAACTTAGCAGTGATCAGAATTTCCTTTAGTATAGTAATAAGCTCGATCTGTACTTGATCACAGGCAAGAGCCCAGGAAATATTCTTTCCCAATCTATATTCTCCATGTGCTAAGGTAACAATTTTCTGTTCTATAATGGGAGATATAAGAACAAAGGTATCTACAACTACATTGGACAGTTTAGAGGAAGCTTCATTAATAATATGTTGTGAGGTAAAACCATCAGCAGCATGCTGAGCAGTGGATCCCATTTTATTACGGAGCACCTCTATATCAATTACATTAAGGGCACCCAGTGCAGTCCCTGTGCCACCTAAAATTGTATCAATTAATTCACGCTTGTGTCAAAATTGCTTAGCTCTGGGTGTTACTGACTGCATATCAAACCAAGTATTAAGCATTTGTATGTGGTTGGCAACAAACTGAGAGCAATTTGGATATTTGTGAGTAACTAGAAACAATTTGGGAAATAGATGCCAAGTAAGAAAATGGTATTCCACATCATATAAAACATCGTGTGGTGCATCATATTTAATCTGAAAGGGATGTCCTTCCTGAAATGGGTGGATATCAGAAAGGTAGAGTACAGGAGGAGCAGAAGTAGTGGGAGGGTTGGGATGAGGGGTGGTAGGTAAACAAGATACATCCAAAAGGAATGAAGTCTCAGTGATGTGCTGTTGATCACTCAAAACCCATGTATAAGTTATTTTCCAGGTACCTCTGTCCTGACAGGAAATATTGTACAAAATCAAAGCAGGAGGACCTAGAAAGTAACGTTCCGGGGCGTGCCCTCAATTCTTGTGTCCTTTCCAGAGAAGTGGAAACTGGTGGCTCCCACTGTACTTGAGTGATGTTTAATGAATAGAACACTGGCTTGTCCTGTACCGAACAGAAACTCAGGATGACCAGATCCTTTCCTTCCGGGAACGGTGGGGGTATTTCTTGATAACGATATACCCCACTTGTGGAGTTAGCCCAGCCAATCGTGCATATTCGGATGATAGTTCCTGTAATGAGACTTGAGTAGAAGAGAGCAGATACAAGAACAACAGCAAACCGAGACATAATAAAAGCTAACTTGTTTCACTCTACTAGGGAGTAAACTAATACTGCCCACTTATACTATGTAACAACAAAACAAACAAACAAAATTAATAATTTCTACTACTTATTTACATAACTAACTACTTATTTACATAACTATTAACACATGTACAGCAGGAGTAACTAGTTACCGTCCTTAAGCGACTTTTGTTCAGAAAGCAGCTGTCCGTGCTGTCTTCAGGTGGTATCTGAAAACAAAGACTGATAAAGCACATATTACCCATATGGTTTTAACTGGGTGATGTGTTTCCAGTACTGCTGGTTGTCAGGCATTAGGATCTGGTATAGGCTTGGGCCTAAGGTATCAGTAACTAAGTACGGTCCCTCCCACTGTGCAGTTACAAAGGGGAGGTTTGGTCTAGGTCTCATCTCTGCAAGACACTAGTGACAGGGCTTCCTTCATGTATTCATGAAATATTGAGGGGGAATCCTTATATCCCTGTGGAAGCACAGTCCATGCATATTGTTTATTCAGCCACTGAAAGGCTGTTTTGTACTGGCACTCAAGGGCCAGGGGCAGACTCCAAAACCCATTGGATATGTCTAAAACAGAGAAAATTTTACATTTGGGATTCAGTTTAGAGATCATTTCAGGGTATGAGGCTACCACAGGCACTACAGATTTTGAAACTTGATTCAGGGCACGGAAGTCCATAGTGAGCCTGAAGGAACCCCCCGGTTTAACTATCGGCCAGGCTGGTGAATTGCATGTGGAAGAAATAGGTCTAATCAGATCCCTCTCCTCCAGTATCTTCACAATTTTAGTGACTGGTTCTATAGCCTGATGAGGTACTGGGTATTGCTTCTGTGGTGGAGGATCCTCACCTTCCAACAGTATTTCTGTGTGCATTTTCCCACAATCTAACTTGTCTTGAGGCCAGACTGGAATATCAGCCACCTCTGAAGGAATTACACACAGATCATACTGCTGAGCTGCCTTAGTGCACTGAGTTGCTAACTGCATGGGGATGACTTCATGCACTAAAGTTTTAGAAGCACTTGAAGTTCCTGAATACTGCCACAATTTAAGATTAGCCATATCCCCCACCAAAGTTAACTGGTTGGGAACATCAGTTCCAATTATTTCTTTTGGTGTGTTCACTATAGTGGAGGCAGTGGTTTCTAACATTTCCTTATTTTGTTCACTGTGCACAGGGATACCCCATTTAACTGGGATAGCCACACATTTGGAAGCTGTGTCATTAATTCCTTGAATTTCATAAATTTCCATATTTTTCTGATCTGCAGTTGGAGAAGCTCTGTTAGTAAAACTAATTCCGGCCCCTGTGTCAATCAAAGCTAATTTATCCTGACCCCCTACTCTACTGATAACATTGGGGCGTGCACAAGAGTCCAGTATCAAGGGTGTTACAAGCCTTAAATTGTGTCCTGGGCCTGTATCCATTTCATCATCCAGAGGCTCTGGAATTGAGTCCTCTGCTGAGATAAAGGAGGCAGGCTGGGCTATGAAGGCTTGATACATTTTGATATCTGAACTCAAGAGGTCAGGACATCCCTATGCAGTAGCCTTGTGTTTGTCCTGAGCTGCTTGTAAATCCTGTTTTAATTTATCTATTTCTATCTGCAGTATATGTTTATCTTGTTCCCATTTAGTTTTTTCCTTTTCTAGCCCATCTCTCTGTGCTTTGAGCTCTTGAAAGGGGATGTAACCTGAGGAGTTTCTAAAAGTACCTTTGCCATGTGCTCTCCAAGGTGTGTGTCCTCTGTCTGTGTTTCTTATGTACTGAGAGGATTCATTGGCCTGCCACTTCCGAGCTTCTGATACTGTAATGACCTGTGAGGGCTGGGTCTTCCAAACAGACCCAATTCTGAGCATTAAAGTATCAAAAGGGGTTGCTTCAGGGTCTTCAGAAAATAACAGAAGGTGTTTTGTAATCTCAGGGGATAGCAATTCTAATAAAAATTCCTTATGCATGCTCTCCCCATAATCCTCTGCCTTGGGCCAGGACTCTTGCTCATTAAGAACTGCTTTTAAAATCCAGGCTCTATATGCAAACTGTTCCAATGTATCATCTGGTAAAGGTGAAATAATTTTAAATACTTGCATTGGGGAACAGTGAAATAGTTTCTCAGTACCCCTTTTAACCAACTGGTATGGGTGAGTGAGAGAGCCAACCCTGTAATAGTGAGGCCCTAGAGCCAGATGCATAAGTCTATCAAAGTCTGATTGTTTTCTTCTGTATTTCCCTAGACCCCAGTGAATCAGAATATCAATCGCCCATTTAACCCACTGATTTACATTAAGAGGCATAGTACCAATTTTCTCAACTCATTTTTCTATATCTCTATCTTTTAAATTTTCCTGGAACATTAATTTAAGTTCATTACTGGGTGTCATGTCTAAGTCATCAGAATTATTTTCCTGACAGAGATTGCTGGGTTCTGGCTGAGATAAACTATCTGAATTTTCCTGCTGTGATTCATCTGTGTTTTTGCCATTCCTCAGTCCAACTATGCATACTTTAGTATTCTTTTGTTGCTGATAAGGTGTGTCATAGGCATAGGGAATGGGTGTATCTTTGTTCTTTTGTTTCTCTCTAGCTGGTATGCATGGCTCATAGGCATATGGTGCTGAGGGAGGGGTGGGTGTTGGCTTTCTTGCAGAGGCCAATTGATTTTTAACGTGCCTCAATTCAAGTTTAAGTGCTTCTAATTGTTCACTAACAGTTATAAAAGAATTTGTGGCTTGAATCACTTGAGTTCTCTGAATAGAAATACAACTTTGTGCCTCCTCCAGTTCTTTGATCAATTGGCTACACTGAGAAGTCAGTTCAGAGTTTTCTTTTTTCATGCTAATTAGTCCCCTGTACATGCCCTGGATGAAGAGGCATTTTCTTTTATTTGTTTTCTTTTTGAATTCATGATCATGGCTTAACATTCGTTTTTGAATATTATACCATGAGTCAGGGAATTCCCCTTCATATGGACCTCCTTTTCTCTTACAATATGAAATTAGAATTTCTGTAAGTTCTTTAAAATCAAATGCTTCCATATTAGATACTGCAGAAAGGCTGTAGTTGGACTATCTAAAATGTGTAACCTTAGAAGGAGGAATGCTAACTTAAAAGGTATTTCACACCTATTTAACAGGGTGGAGTAGATTAACAGAATTGTATCAGTTGCAGCCAGCTGTAAGCCTGCTCTCAGTAAGAAAGTTACTGACAGGAGACAGAGAAATAAAAGTAAAAAAGGGACAGGAGATTAACAGAATAGTCAGATATTCCTGCTCACACCAAGATATATACTGACAGGAGAGAGAAATAAAAGTCAAACAGACAAGAGGTAAATTAATGTTACCAGGAAAGATGTATATTGTACTCTATGAGGAATATTTAACTGTGTAACTCTGTATGTTCTTAGCAGTTCAAATACTATATAAAATCTGTAGCAAGCCTATACATAAAAATAAGACAATTGCAAGCCACTCTGTGTAATGTCCTTAAAATTCTAGATTCTTACAGAGCCTTTTGACACTAAAAGTCTCACCTTGTCTAACCCACAAAACAAAATTGTAAATGGTCACAAGGGCTATTGATTTTCCTGTCTCACTCTGTCTGAAATCTACTTAATGTATTATACAAAATTATTACTTACCCAACTGGAGGTCTGCTGTGAAATCCGAGAGACGAGCCCCCAATATGTAATCTTCTGAATATGTAATCTCTGGTCTAGTCTCCGCTTGGTCCTGGGTTCATTTCACGTCACAGACGCAGGAGGGCTTGTAATAAGACCAGCAAACAGGTGTGGCTTGGAGAAAGGTTTTTATGTAAAAATAGGCTTAATACATAGGTATTGAACAGAGGTATATAGTGATTGTTACAGAGCTGTTTCAGTGTGTATCATTGAATCTGTGTGTGTGCATGTGTGAAGTGTGAGAGAGATAGAGGCCAGAACCTGTGGGTCAGAGCCGCATGGTAGGCCAGAACATGTGGGTAGAGAGAGAGAGAGGGGGAGGGGTGAAGGGAGTTGATCATCAGAGCCTCATGGTAGTGTCCAAACCTGTCCGATGAAGGAGGGAGAGAGAGAGAGACAGGAAGTGTGTCTGTCCTTTATAGTGCCTCTCCAGCAGTTCCCCTTGAGGTCTGCTATTGTCTTTGGCCACTCCCTTTAAGGTCTACCCATCTTGATTTAGCAAGGAGGGGCTGCAGCCAGGTCCTAGAGACTGACATCACCAGGGGGTCAGAGTTTAGACTGAATTAAACAGAGTCCATAACTGCATGAAATGTATGCTGACAGTCCTCCCCGTCACGGAGCCAGGACTCCGTGATGAAGAGGGCATCCAGGGAGTGTTGGGTTAGGAGGTCGTGAACTAAATGGGTTTTTGAGCGGATAGAGCGGCAGTTGAGAAGGGCTAAAGAGAGTGTGATGAGGGGAACAGCTGAGAGGGGCGTTGAGGTAGAGGGAGCAGAAACAGGGGAGACCGGATGGGAAGAGCAGGGAAGAAGGTTGAGAGGGTTCCAGGCCAGGGGGCCAGGAAGAGCAGGAAACAGAGATAAAGGACGACGGCCCCAGTGAACGGGAATAGCAGTCATGACCTGAGTAGAGGGGCCGAGTGGCACAGGTAAAGATACAAGTGATATGAAAAACAAGAAACCAAACAGAACAGCCAGAAGTAGCACAAGGCAGCTCAGGAGACAAGAGAAGCAGCCAAGGAGAATAGAGGGCAGCGTGACAGATGGACAGTACAACCTGCAACAAGAGAAGCCAGGAGGAGAGGGATGGTGTTGTATATCGCCCCAGTCGTCACCCCAAGGAGCTCGCCCAAGGAGCACGGCCTGCTCCTTGTGCGCGCTCCTTCGGCACGCACCCGCGGCGCGGAACGCCGCTCTGGAGAGACTTAAATATGGTCGGGTACCTTGGGGAAGATGCGGGCGCATTACACACGGCTGCGTCACGTCCGGGAGGCGGGGCTTCAGCTGGGAGAGGAGGAAAGACCAGGCAAGCTGCAAAGGGAGAAAGAGCACAAAGGGCAGCATACAGCAGTCAGCAATAAAGTACAGCACAAGCAGGGACCAGCAAGCAGCAAGCAGGAGATAGCAGCAGCAGTGTGGAACGCCGCTCTGGAGAGACTTAAATATGGTCGGGTACCTTGGGGAAGACGCGGGCGCGTTATACGCGGCCGCGTCACGACCGGGAGGCGGGGCTTCAGCTGGGAGAGGAGGAAACACCAGGCAAGCTTGGGGAAGACGCAGGCGCGTTGCACGCGGCCGCGTCATGTCCAGGAGGCGGGGCTTCAGCTGGGAGAGGAGGAAACACCAGGCAAGCTTGGGGAAGACGCGGGCGCGTTACACGCGGCCACGTCACGTCCGGGAGGCGGGGCTTCAGCTGGGAGAGGAGGAAACACCAGGCAAGCTGCAAAGGAGAAAGAGCACAAAGGGCAGCATACAGCAGTCAGCAATAAAGTACAGCACAAGCAGGGACCAGCAAGCAGGAGATAGCAGCAGCAGTGTGGAACGCCGCTCTGGAGAGACTTAAATATGGTCGGGTACCTTGGGGAAGACGCGGGTGTGTTACACGCAGCTGCGTCACGTCCGGGAGGCGGGGCTTCAGCTGGGAGAGGAGGAAACACCAGGCAAGCTTGGGGAAGACGCGGGCGCGTTACACGCGGCCGCGTCACGTCCGGGAGGCGGGGCTTCAGCTGGGAGAGGAGGAAACACCAGGCACCAGCTGGGAGAGGAGGAAACACCAAACGTCCCCTGCTGGTTTCTGCCAGGGGAACAGCCAACATCTGTTGAGTTAGGCATGCCCACGGCAGAGGGTACACGGGCGCCTGGCCCAGGTCAGCATAGGCGAGCAGTTGTCCCTTACAAATGCAATGGTGGTCACTTCTTCAGAGTAGTAATTTGCCAAACCAAGTAGTCTATCACTCTGATATCATTCCTGAAAGTATGCTATATCTGATGGCACATTAATCTCTTATCTCTAATCAATATTTATATATTATTTTTTCTTTTTTATATATATATTCTTTTTTTATTGTTTGTTTTATATTATTTTTTACTCAAGCAACTGATAGGTCTCAGACTTACTGGGCGTTATGCACATCAAAACTTTATGTATACGTTCTGAAAACGCCTCAATTTGCATCAATGACCTTCATTATGTATACCAATTGCTTGAGATAAATTATTCTTCATAACTGGTTCAAAACTGTACTTAGCTTTCAATATGCTTCTCAATTTGTTCAGAGCTGTGCTTAGCCTTCCTTAGCGTTTCCCAACGCCACCTTCTGCGCTATATCTGCGTTTCACCGCACATCGGTTTCTTCGGGGGATTACACAAGAAGCACCTGCTCTCGATTATTTCTCTTCAAACTCCGGATTACCGCTTTGTACTCATCCTTCTACCGACTTTCTTCACCTCCAGTCAATTCCAGAGCCCGCCGGCGGCGGAGGTGAAGAAATTGAGAAGCATATTGAAAGCTAAATACAGTTTTAAGCCAGTTATGAAGAATAATTTATCTTAAGCAATTGGTATACATAATGAAGGTCATTGATGCAAATTGAGGCGTTTTCAGAACGTATACATAAAGTTTTGATGTGCATAACGCCCAGTAAGTCTGAGACCTATCAGTTGCTTGAATAAAAAATAATATAAAAAAACAATAAAAAAATAATATATATATAAAAAAGAAAAAATAATATATAAATACTGATTAGAGATAAGAGATTAATGTGCCATCAGATATAGTATACTTTCAGGAATGTTATCAGAGTGATAGACTACTTGGTTGAGCAGTTGTTCCTGACATGATGAGGGCCTGAGAAAAGCAGAGCTCTCAACGTGATGGTGTAGGCCACGCTTGCATTTCATCTCCATTGGTAGGAGCTCTGGCTCCAGACTAAGGCATGGAGCCCTTTTTTTTTTTGTCTACCTCTGTATTTGGGGAGGCTGGCCGCCGTGAGGGGATGTTTTGACCTCCCTTCTCTCTTTGGACCAACTCAGCAGTTATCCCATATAGAGCAGAGGATGGGTTCCCGCTAGGGGAAGTGCACAAGGAGCTAGTCAGGCGAGGAGGATATTACCACTGTGGTAGATGCTGCGATTGGTGGAGCTTTCCTCATATGGGTGCTCCAGGCCTTGTAGCTTTTCTCATGGGTGAGGGAGTGTGATTCTGACCACTGGGTGTGGCTGTTGACCAGTGGCTGAGGTTCCTCCTCTCTGTGCCCTAGGAGTTGTGAATGCCATTTTCCAACATTCTTAGGTGCTGAGCTTTGCCACAGGCTTGGTCAATCCAGAACCTTCTGTGGTCTCTGCAATCAGCCTTGAAAGCTCCTGCATTGGGGCCTGGTGCTGGTGCCGATATCCCTGCTTGCAAAAGGCAAGTACAGTTTCTAGGGTATACATTGCAATGTGTGTCATGGAGTCAATGTGAGTAGCTCCTGGGGTTTTTTTTGCCATGTGAGCGGAGATAGAGTGCCAAGCCTTTCTTTGGAGGCCACAAGAAATGCTAGGGGGTATTGAACCATGGTCTCTTGGTTACAGAAAGCCAGTGCTCTAGCCCTTAGGCTACCCCTCTACCTTCTTGACCCTTTGTGGGCAGGCACTTGCTGATGTGCCATCTGCATCTGGGTCACATGGATGTCTTCCATAGAAGACTGAGGAGAAGCATCCCTTATCTTTATTTTTATTTAATTTTTTGGCACAGGGGCAGGCGTGAGATCTGCCCGTTCCTAGCCTCCTCTGCAGACTCTGAAATGTTATGCAGCAAAACTCGCCCATTTGGAGAAGTGACCCTGGGACTCTCTTGCTGGAATGCTGCTGCCGAGGCCAATGAGTGACCCTCGCTGTGCCTGCACACACAGAGGTTAACACTTGTAGTCAGCTGAAAAGGCAATCGGCAGCGCTAGTCTACTTCCCTAGCTGTGCTGCTGGGAGAAAGTCCTTTCTTCTGAGGCAATGGAGGGGAGTGACTTACTGGGGGGCACAGGGAGTATTTGCGCAGTCGAATCCTGGCTCCGACCACTAGTCTAGGCTACTTCTCCCTTTCAGATGAGAAGATAACTGCCAGCCACATACAGGCCCTGCCATGTGGAAGGGCCCTGGCTGGCCATAGTAGTGCCTGCAGTCCTTAACAGTGTTCTGTTGATGTCTTGGGCCAGGAAATGGTGGCAGCTTAGTGTACCTCAGAGATTGCACCGCAGCCAGTATTAGTGGTTATAGTGGGTTAGAGGACCCCTCTTTGGGTGGACAGGTTGGTGCCAGAAGGACCCCTTATTATCTGGCTGGTGGCTCTGTGCTGGAAGGACCTTTCTTGTTGGGTGGGCGGCATGGACCTTAAGGACCTCTTTCTTGTAGGGCAGGCAGTTAGGCACTGCGCCATGCTCTCTCTAGGCCTGTGCATGCTGTCTGCACCATCCAGTGGCTGTGGGGTGTGGAGCTCTGTGGCCATCTTGGGTCCCTGTGGTGGCACGAGGGACACAGGCAGCTTCAGCAGACCGGGTCGCTGGTGGATGGGGGGGGGCGGGGGCGGGGTCTTTCAGCAGGGTGATTCTGGAGGCCGGGCCACCTGCGGATTCCCTATGGTCAGGCATGTGAATGGATGAATCCGCCTACAAATCGGGGGTCCTTCCGCTAATCGGGGCCAGGGATGGAGGCCCTTTCCAGCGCATCCTGTACCCGGCTTGCTCCTTTTCACGGCGTCTGCATTCTTCAGGGATCCAGGGTGAGTGCTGGTGAATCTCCTCCCCTAGTCCTGCACTCCGATCACAGATGCATGCACCTTTCTGGAGCATGGGGCCCGATGGAGGCTGCAGCGGGCCACTGTCTGAATCCCTGCAGTGATCGAGCTAAGGGAGAGAAACAAAGAGTAGAAAACATAAAAGATAATGGGCATCTGCATGTGAATCCACTTAGGTTTAAATGTTCCATGTTAGTAATAGTAGTAATAAGTGGGAGAGCAAATATATGTCCGCATGGCCAGGCAGATAAAATAGACTGGCTAGATAGGGGTGGGCTATTGGGTAGGGCTAGTTGGCTCATGCTCAGAAAGGCAAAGCTTTTCTGAGCTTGGAGAGTACTTGCATCAAAGGTGCCGTCGTATGACGTCACCAAGTGTGGCTGACTCATCCTGCTAGTCCTAGTAGAAAGAATAGATCTCTCTTTTCTGCAAATTCCTTGGCAGCTGCAGATTGGCATGTCATGTATCTAAATATCTGCAGTTGAACACCAATCTGTCATATTTAGACAAACACACAAAATATACTACCACATTTATGCTGACGATTTAATGATATATGCCCCATTCGATACAACTAACCAGGACTGCACTGCTATATAACCATGCTCTGCAAAGTTACTAAATGGCTGGAAGGCCAGAAGCTATTTATCAACCACAACAAGTCGGAAGTACTCATAATATCCAGGGAGCCATCGTACAAGCCACCAGAACAAATGGAAACATGATGGCAGAAAAAGACCACATAGCTTATCTAGTCTGCTCTTCCATATCAATCACTGCAACAGTCCCCTTTTTTGCTTTAGAGACCTCTGCTTGTCCCATGCTTTTTTGAATTCTGATACTGTCCTAATCTCTACCACCTCTACTGGGAGACTATTCCACACATCTACCACACTTTCCGTAAAGAAATATAGAAACATAGAAACATGATGACAGAAAAAGACCAGATGGCCTATCTAGTCTGTCCTTCCATAACAACAACTACAACAGTCCACTTTTTACCTTTAGAGATCCTCTGTGTTGGTCCCATGCTTTTTTGAATTCAGTTACTGTCCTCATCTCTACCACCTCCACTGGGAGACTATTCCATGGATCCACTACTCTTTCCGTAAAGAAATATTTCCGCATATCACTCCTGAATCTATCTCCCTTCACCCTCATCCCATGTCCCCTCGTAGCAGAACTTGCTTTCAATTGAAAGAGGCTCTCTCCCTGAACATTTATGCCACAGAGGTATTTAAACATCTCAATCATATCACCTCTATCCCGCCTTTCCTCTAAGGTGTACATATTAAGATCCTTAAGTCTGTCCTCATATGCTTTATAACGAAGCCCATTAATCATTTTAGTAGCAACCCTCTGCACCGACTCCATCCTGTTCACATCCTTTTGAAGGTGCGGTCTCCAGAATTGCACACCATACTCCAAATGAGGTCGCACCAAAGACTTATACAGAGGCATTGTCACCTCCTTTTTTCTGCTAGCCATTCCTCTCCGTATGCACCCAAGCATCCTTCTAGCTTTTGCTGTTGCCTTTTCTACCTGTTTAGCTACTTTAAGATCATCAGACACAACCACGCCTAGGTCCCGCTCTTCTTTAGTGGACAAAAGTACTTCACCTCCTATACTGTATTGCTCCCTTGGATTGCTGCAGCCCAAATGCATGACCTTACATTTTTTAACATTAAATCCAAGCTGCCAAATTCTAGACAATTCTTCAAGCTTAGCTAGATCCCTCCTCATGTTATCTTCCCCTTCCTGGGTGTATACTCTATTTCTGCATATTACTCCTGAGTCTATCCCCTTTCACCCTCATCATATGTCTCCTCATAGCAGAGCTTGCTTTCAATCGAAAGAGGCTCTCCTCTTGTGCATTTATGCCATGGAGATATTTAAATGTGTCAGTCATATCACCTCTATCCCGCCTTTCCTCTAAAGTATACTTAAGATCTTGTCTGTTCTCATATGCTTTATAATGAAGACCACTAACTATTTTAGTAGCCACCCTCTATACTGACACCAGCCTTTTTATATCCTTTTGAAAGTACGGTCTGCAGAATTGTTCACAATACTCCAAATGAGGTTGCACCAAAGACTTATACAGAGGCACTATCACCTCCTTTCTTCTGCTGGCCATTCCCATTCTTCTAGGTTTTGCTGTCTCTTTAGCTACTTTAAGATGATCAGACACAAACCTGCCTAGGACCCATTCTTCTTTTATGGACAGAAGTACCTCATCCCCTATAATATATTACTCCCTTGGATTTCTGCAGCCCAAATGCATGATCTTGCATTTTTTAACATTAAATCTCAGCTGCCAAATTCTAGACCATTCCTCAAGCTTAGCTTGATCCCCCCTCATGTTATCTACACCTTCCTGGGTGTCGACTCTATTGCAGATTTTGGTATCCTCTGCAAAGAGGCAAACCTTACATGACAGCCCTAATGTAATATCACTAATAAAGATGTTAAAAAGAATCGGACCAAGGACAGATCCCTGAGGCACATCACTGGTAACCTCCTTCTTCTCATAGTGAGTTCCATTTATCTGTTCCCTTTGTCGCCTCCCACTCAACAAATTTCTAACCTAAGCAGCAACTTTAGGGTCCATCCCTAGGGTGCTCAGTGTGTTTATAAGTCGCCTGTGAGGAACGGTGTCAAAGGCTTTACTGAAGTCTAAATACACCACATTTAGGGCTCTCCCTCGGTCCATCTCCCTGGTCACCCAATCAGATTTGTCTGACAAGACCTGCCTCTGGTGAATCCATGCTGCCTTGGATCCGGTAATCCATTGGACTCCAGAAACCTCACTATTTTCTCTTTTAGCAGCACTTCCAATAATTTACTTACCACTGAGGTTAAAGTAACCAGCCTTTAGTTTTCAGCCACATCCTTACTTCCGCTTTTGTGTAAAGGGGACCACATGTGCCTCTCTCCAGCCCTTTGGCACTGCTCCCGACTCCGAGACATTGAAAAGGTCAGTCAATGGAGCTGCTAGAATGTTCCCAAGTTCCCTCAGTATTTTCGGGTGTATTCTATCTGGTCTCATCGCTTTGTCTACTTTAAGTTTAGCTAGTTCCTCACAAACAGTCTTTTGAAAATTGTTCAAGATGCCCCTCACTTCTGTTCCTGTTTGTGGGTGATTTCTGAGGTCCTGCTCCTGGTTCATCTGTGAACACAGAACAGAAATATTTAAGCAATTCCGCTTTATCCTCATCAGCTTCTACATATTCCTCCCCTTCATCCTTGAGTCTGACAATACCACTTTTGCCCTTCCTAATCTCACTAACATTTCTGAAAAATGTGTTATCCTCCCCATTTTATTGCATTGGCTGTTGCCTCTTTTTTTAAATCTTTGCTTTCCTGACTACTTTGCTAGCTTCTTTTAAGTTTTTCCAAATAAAGATGCCTGTCTTCCTCTCTCTGTGATCTCTTGTATTGTATTTCATGAAGGTCTCCCTCTTTTTCTTCACCTTTTCAGCTGCTACTTTCGAAAACCATAGCATCTCCTTTTTTTCCTTTTATCTTTATTTACCATTTTAACAAAAAGATTGGTTGCCCT
Source organism: Ichthyophis bannanicus (assembly GCA_033557465.1). NCBI lineage: Eukaryota > Metazoa > Chordata > Amphibia > Gymnophiona > Ichthyophiidae > Ichthyophis > Ichthyophis bannanicus. The sequence continues at coordinate 209,788,731 of CM066039.1, read as the reverse complement.
TAAAATATCCCCTTTCAGTTTTGCCCACTGTTTTTCTACATCCTCCAGCTGTTCCCGTCCCACTGACGACTGAGTAGTGGCCCATCTCGACTTCCTACTACCTGTAAGATCAGAAGCTAAATATTTAGGATTCACCCTAGATCACAAACTGACCTTCCAGACCCATATAAAAAGAACGTTCGACTACTGCTAGATCCTCAGCGTTACCATACAGTATGCCAGGCTCTAATCACTTCATACTTGGACTATTGTAATTCAGTCCTCCGTGGACTTTGACTTAGCCCTTAAACCTCTTCAAACAGCACAGAATACAGCAACTCGCCTCATTAGCAAAACCCCTTAACATGACCACATCACAACAGTACTTCAAGACATACACTGGTTCCCAGTGTGAAGAAGAATGAAATATAAAACCATAATGACCACTTTCAAAACTATGCACAATCTCTCACCAGCCTGCCTGGTACCGCTCATCCAAAGGAGCTTGGACACAATATTATGTTGACGACAACAACACCAAAACCTGCTCACCATTCCAGCTCTAAAAACAAAATGCTCGCAATCACTGTCAAAGAGCTTTCTCTTTCTATGGTCCTACAAATCGGAACTCATTGCCACCTGCTCTAAGGTCCATCAAAGACTTAAATGAGTTCCAAAAAAAAAGCTAAAAACACATCTCTTCAGAGAAGCCTTCGGAAATATCATTATAGACTATCCACAGCATACTACCACCTATGTCGGATACCTATACATTGCATGTTCAAAACTTTATTCCTGCCACCCTGTAAATTACATACCCAACCTTCCTCTTAAACCCATAGCAACTATCATTCACATTCCACACAGGCTAACCCTATGTACATAGTTATTTATTTATTTAGTAAATACTTGTATACCGCTGTTTCCTACGATCAACAGCGGTTTACTTTACAGAAATCATAATGCATTGTATAATACATTGAAATTTTTAGTTTTACATTTTGATTAGACAATGATTTACGTAACGCGGGATAAACAGTTGGATACAATATACAGTTGAATTATTATAGCACACAGATCAGGGTATACATTTGATTTCAGTAGGTTGGGGGGCCAAATATACATTATATACAATGTTGACTTCCAAAGAGTACAGGCTAATACATGACTATATGCTATTAGATTTTATGCTGTCGTGGGCGGTAAAGTTCATCTGGTTGAGGTAGGGTATTGCGGTTAGATCAGGTTGTAGTGGGTTTGAAACAGATATGTTTTAAGCTTTCGTCTGAATTCAGTCAGGCTGTTTGTGAGTCTTAATTCATGCGGTAGTTGGTTCCATTGAATTGGCGTTGTGTATGTGAATGCCCGCTTGCTTGTTTCGGCTTTGACAGATCGAATGCTTGTCGGGATACACAGGGTGTTGAGATTCATAGTTCTCCTGCTCCTGTTGCATGGTTGGATAGTGATTAGGTTATTGAGGTAGGATGGTGCGATGCCATGGATGAGTTTAAACGTTGTGATGATCTGTTTGTAGATGATGCGGGCGGCCACTGGGAGCCAGTGCAGGTCAATTAGTACTGGGGTTATGTGGTCGGTGACTTTCTTTTCCATGATGACTCTTGCAGCCACGTTCTGGGCCATTTGCAGGATGCTGAGTGTGTTCTTTGGAAGCCCTAGTAGAATGGCATTGCTGTAGTCCAGGTGTGGAATGATTAGTGCTTGAGCAACAGATCTAAAGTCGGATTTGTCGAGGATACTGCGAAGTGGTTGTAGAATTTTGAATTTGTAAAAGATGGCTCGGTTAACTGATCTGAGGTGTTTGTCCAACCTGAGATTACAGTCTAGTAGGACTCCTAGATACTTTATTACAGGCTTCGTGTGGTATATGTTTTTGTTAAGAGTGACTGTGGTGGGTGGGATGAAATTGGCTTTCTTGGAAATGAACATGACCTCTGTTTTTTTGTGGTTTATTGACATGTTGTTTTGCTGAAGCCATAATTGGAGCATGTCAAGGCATATTTCTAGTGGACCGAAGTTAGGCTGTGTTATGTCAAGCTGTGTGTATAGCATCACATCGTCGGCATATATGTGGTATTTGATGTTGTATTTCTGGAAGATATCGCAGACCGGCTTTATATACAAATTGAACAGAAGTGATGAGAGGGCAGACCCTTGGGGGATCCCTTGGGTTTGGGGGAAGGCATCAGCTTTATCGTTGTTGAATTGTACTTGTTGCATCCTATTGGATATATAAGAAGAGAACCATTTTAAGGGGGTCCCTGAGATACCCAGCGAGGCCAGGCAGTCCAATAGAGTGTTGTGATGCACTGTATCGAATGCCGCTGAGATGTCAATGAATATGAGTATGAACATGGAGTTTTTGTTCTCGAGGCCCCTAAGTAGGTTGTCAAGGAGTGCCAGCAGTAGTGTTTCTACTCCGTGATTCTGACGGAATCCATATTGATGCTCATCTAAGGCTTTTCTCTCATCCATGTGATCTTGTAGTTGGTGCTGCACCGCTTTTTCAATCGTTTTTGCTAGGAATGCTATGCTTGAAATTGGGCGGTATGATGCAGGATCACTTTTGTTGAGCGACTTGTTCTTTAATATGGGTCTTATAATTGATTTCTTGAGTTGAGTCGGCATGCTACCTTGTTGTAGTGATTGGTTGACAATGTGCGCGATGGGTTTTGCATTGTCTTTCTTAGTTGCTTTCATCCAGGCGGCTGGGCATGGGTCAAGGGGTGAGGTAGTGGTGTTTAAGTTGGTTATGATGTTTAGGATTTGTTGCTCACCGAGATGCTGGAAGGTGTTCCATTCTGGTTCCATGTCTGCTTGAGAGGCAGTGGTGATTTCTTGAGTGGTGATGGTTGATGGCATGTTTTGATTAATGGTTGTGGGGAGTTGCGGGTTTAGTTTTTTGGCGTAGTGGTCGGCAAGTGTCTGGGCCTTTATATCGTTTGAAGAGATGGGGTTTTGCGAAGTTTTGGTAAGAGATTTTACGAGCTCAAAAAGTTCCCTGGGTCTATTGAGAGCTTTATTGAGTAGATTGGTGTGGTGACTCTTCTTTGCGAGGTTGACCTCATTCTTGTATTTTGAGAGGAGTGTTAGGTATAGTTGCTTGCCTTCTTCGGTTTGCTTCTTCCTCCATTTTCTTTCCAGTTTGCGTAGCTCTCTTTTCATTTTAGCTAGCGTGGGAGAGTACCATGGTTCGGTTCCTGTTTTTGTTGCCGCATTTGTGCCTTTCCATGTTGGTCTTGCAGCTGCCTCGATCCCTGAGTTCCATTGGGCTACCAGTTTGTCTAGGTCTGTGGTGGTGTAATCCAAGTGTGTAGATATAGAAGTTATCAATGCTTCACTGTTGAATTTTTGGAATTTCCTCTGTTGATGTGTTTTCGGGTTGGTTTGAGGCTTATCCTTTAGTGATGGTAGATGGATTTCAAATTCAATTAGGAAATGGTCGGACCATGGGACCGGGGTTATTCGAGGTTTGGTGTTTTGTTGTATGTTGTGTGATAAGAACACCATATCGAGGGTGTTACCTTTGTTATGTGTGGGTTCTTGGATGATTTGTGAGTATCCGAGCTGGTTCATGGCTTCTGAGAATGTGTCTGCCTGTACAGGGGGAATTGAAGGGAGATTCAAGTCACCCAGGATGATGCGCAGTTTTTTGGTTGCAGAGGTTGAGATAATTTCTAGTGCGGTTGCCAGGGTTTCATGGTGGGCTGAGGGGGGTCTGTAAATTAAACACAGTATTGTTGTTGTGTTTTCAATTTTGAGTATGTCAATGCCTTGGGATTCAGTTAAGGAGGGGCTTGTGAACATTAGGGAGGTTTTGGCAATGATAAGTACTCCTCCTCCTCTCCTGTTGGGCCGGGGGCAGTTAAATAGAGTGTAGTTGGGTATGGGGAGTTGGTTTAGTATTGCTGGGTCAGTGTCTGTGAGCCATGTTTCAGTGACACAGAGGATATCGGGTTTGTTGTCTGTGATGATGTCGTGTATGTCTCTGTTAGTGGTTGCAAAATTCATTTAAATCTTGTTAATTACAATGCTTTTAGTTTCATGTTACTGACACAATATTCTATGCAAACCTCTATGATACTATGAATAGCAGTATATAAAGAAACATTAAATAAATAAATGTCTTAATTACCTTTCCCCTGAAACTACACCTCACCCCATTTCAGCCTGCTTAAAAGCTATTTACATGCCTCAATATTTAAAATTCCCTTTAAACTGTTAAGTTGGTCTGACAAGATACACACAACTAAGTTTAATAAATTAAAGACAAACACCATAAATATTTACTTCTAATTTGCTGAGGATTTAAATCATTTTCAAGTTGCAATCTTATATACACTAGCTCAAGATATCCCATTGTCCTGACAATGAGGTTACATACCTGTAACGGTGGTTCTCCGTGGACAGCAGAATAAGTCAGCCACAAGTGGGAGACGTCATCCAACGGTGCCATGGACAGAATTCCTCTCCAGTAGCTCAGAAGAATCTAGAAGTCTCTTTTGAGCATGTGCCAGTCACTCCACCACCATGCCTGCCCCCTTTCCACCTCAGTCTGTTCTCCAACTGTAAACAGGTTCATCCTAAAGGGGAGGCGGATGGGTTTATGTGGCTGGTTTATCCTGCTGTCCACGGAGAACCCCCATTACAGGTAAGTAACCTTGCTTTCTCCATGGACAAGCAGGATGAGTTAGCCACACGTGTGGCTGAGGGCTGTGAAGGTAAGCTTTTGTAGGAGTTTGTGCTCACCCTTTACAGCCTGAGCAGTATGCTGTGGTATAATGAAACTGTCAAGTTAGACCCGATAACTGCAGGAGATACTGATAAGGCATAACGATGCCAACCTGTACTTGACCAAAATGACAGCAATATAATTGCCATGAAAACTTCTAGATAACACACCCTAGTTGCAGTAGAGGAAGGGCGTGAATCCTTGTGGTGATTGTTTTTTATGAGATGATGGCGCACGCTTCTTTGCAGCCTAGTGTGTGGAACCTTTCTGGATAAAAAGGGGGAAAGACTCCAAGGAAATGTGAGTCATCTGTGCCAATCCTTCCTGCACAGAGTAGGCAGTGGCTGAGTGTTGCCTCCCCAGGGTTAGAAACGAGGGGCACTTGCACCATCCAGGCCAGAGATATGGAAGGTTTTGTGGGAGCTGTGCGGTAGTTTGTTTTCAGCTCCATCCGCACTGGGAAAGCTACACGATTCTCCTGAAACCAGCATATATAAGTAAGGGTTTCCAGAGGATTTGTAATGGACTTTTCTTCAACTGCAGAAGTCATGTGCTATTAGAGGCTATGCTGTAGTCCCACTGGCCTTGCGTGGGACATCTTCATGTTATGAGTACTAGATTAAGCGTAGTTCCTGTTCGGTAATCCAGTTTAGTCCTCCAACATCGGGTAGTGCCCCTCCTCCTGCAGCCGGGAGACTGGACCAATCAAATCTTCCGTAGTATATATGCAGCAGGAGCTCCCAGAAGTCCCCAGTGTGTCCAGTCTCCCTGCAGCTGGAGGACTTCGGTGCCCTTGCTGGGCACGCTAAGTGACACTTGAAGGAGCAACACTAGTTAGTTAGTTCTTTTGGGGTTTATTTCTGGTCCTTTATATTCTATTTCTTTTGCTAGGTAGCTGTATCTTTAAAAAAGAAAAAGACACAGGAGACTTTCTGGGGAAAGCCAGACCTGCCTTGGGCTCCTGCCTTTCTGCCTGGGAATCTCTGAAGCCTGGGTTGAGCTCTCCCCAAGGCTGTTCGGGGAAGAGCCATACCGGCTGCAACATTGCCTGTCACTTGGAGAAGTGGGCTGAGTTCCTTGCTGTTCCCAGAGCTGGTAGGAATTTTCCTTGTTTTAAGCTCTCTGTTCTTTGCTTGGGCAGAGGCTCTGTCGGCTCCCCTGGCTTCCAAATTGCACTTTTTCCTGCTTTTTTTCGCTTGCCCTGTATTAGAGGGTCGTTTTCTTTCTTTTCCATATTATTTGGGTACCTTTGTATTTTCGCGCCGTTTTTTACCGCGGGTGAAAAAGTGCGGCGGCCATTTTGGATTTCTAAAGTGTGCTTTTTAAGGGCACTTTTTAACACTTGCGCACGGGTTCCCCTGGTGTTTTTGGGGTTTCTTTTGCTGGCGATTTTGCTCAGGGCACCCCTAGGATTCTGGGGAGTATTTTGTTTACTGTAAAAAAAAAAAAAAAAAAAAAAAAAAGGTTTTAAATTTAATACTGTGCTGAATTGAATAAGGTTAGTCCCCTTGGTGTGGGCTTCCCTGTTCCTGTTGCCTTATTTTCCCTGAGAGCAGGTGGCCTGGGCATGGCTGCCAAACCTCAGTGTGTAATTTGTGGCTCCCGCAGAGGTACAATGACTGACTCTGGAATCTGTAAGAGCTGTGCTGCAGTTTCTTCAGAACTGGAGCTGCCTATTGAAATTAAGGAACAGCATGTGCCCGGGGACCCTTCCCTTTCGGGGGACAGTGTCCCTTCACCGAGCATCCTTCCTTCTGGTCTGGGCCCGGCGTCTAATACGTCGGTCCCTGAGCTCCAGCAGGCGGCTATGGTAGCGTCGCCTATAGACTTTTCCCCGGATTTTGTTCTTCTCATGCATCAGGCCTTCCGCTTAAGCCGGTCTGGTCATTTGCCGGAGGCTTGGCCCGCCTCTCTCCCCCCAGCATCCGCGGGGGGGGTTCAGCGGTCTTCCCAACCCGCGGTCAAGCGGCCCAGGTTGGGGGACCAGGATCAGGGCGCCCTTTGCCTCCCGGATTCCGAGACTGAGTGGGATCCGGATATTGAGGCGGAGGAGTTAGAAGACGGAGAGCTTCCAGAACTGGAAGATCAGGCTCGCATCATTCGGGTGTTTCGAAGGGACGAGCTGGTACCTTTGGTCACGGAGTCTCTCCAAGCACTTAACCTCTCTGCGGTGCGGCCGCTGGAGGAGGAGGGTCTCGAGGATCCTCTCATTCAGGCGGTCAGGGATGCCCAGGTAGTTTTGCCTGTGCACCGAGTAGTTGAGCAGATGATCCATGCGGAATGGGAGCAACCGGAATCCGCTTTGAAAGGGATTCGGACCATGAATCGTCTTTACCCCCTTGCAGACAAGGACAGGGACTTGTTTAAGTCTCCACGGGTGGATGCTGCCGTTTCGGCAGTGACTAAGAAAACCACCATCCCGGTTGAAGGGGCCGCGGCCCTGAGGGATGTTCAGGACAAAAAGGTTGATAATTTGTTGAAGCAAGCCTTCGAGACCAACGCCTTATCGTTACAAGCTTCTATTTGTGGGGCGTGGGTAGCTCGAGCTTGTTTGCGATGGTCGCAGCACCTGCGCTCGGGGTCCGGTATGGACCAACAGGGGCTGTTGGACGTTGCCCGCGTGGAGTCGGGATCGGCCTACTTGGCGGATCTGTGTTATGATTTAATACGCTCCCTAGCTAATAGCATGGCCTCCATGGTAGCGGCACGACGGTCCATCTGGTTGCGCAATTGGGCGGCCGACGGTTCTTCCAAGTCTCGCCTCAGTAAACTACCCTTTAAGGGCAGGTTGTTATTTGGTGAGGCTCTGGATAAGTTGGTGAAGGATCTCGGTGAGTCTAAGGGTTCCAGAGGATAAGCCTAAGCTTAATAGGTCGTCCACCTCAGCGCGCGGCCAGTTTCGGGATGCGCGCAGATTTCGTTCTTCCCGGCTGTGGACTTCGCAGCGCGGTCGTTTTGGAACCCGTCATCAAGGGTTTCGTGGTTTCAGAGGAGCGGGAAGGGGCTTCTCCGGAGCCGCCTCTTCCTCGGCCTCTTCCTTTAATCGCAAGCCACAATGAAACGAGGCGGGCCCTAGAGGAAGACCCGGTCATCGGGGGTCGTTTGCGCGACTTTCTTCCTTCTTGGGCCCAAATTACGTCAGATCGGTGGGTGCTGCAGATTATAGAAGAAGGTTATGCCCTAGAGTTTGCGCACCCACTTCCGGATTCGTTTGTTCTGTCTCCCAGCAAGGGAGCTCAAAAGGCGCGGGACATCCGCGTGACCCTGGATCGGCTTCTCTCTCTGGGGGCCGTGGTTCCGGTCCCGCCCTTGGAAAGAGGCGCAGGTCGCTACTCCATCTATTTTGTGGTTCCCAAAAAGGGCGGTTCCCTTCGTCCGATCTTGGATCTCAAAGGCGTGAATCGCGCTCTGAGTACCGCACTTTCGCATGGAGACCCTGCGGTCAGTCATCGTAGAGGTGCGTCAAGGGGAATTTTTGACATCCCTCGATCTTACAGAGGCCTATTTACACATTCCCATCCAGCCCTCCCATCAACGGTTTCTCCGCTTTGCGCTCCCGTGGGGCCATTTTCAATTCCGGGCCATGCCGTTCGGACTCGCCACGGCTCCCCGCACCTTCACAAAGGTAATGGTTGTAGTCGCGGCGGCGTTGCGCAAGGAGGGCATCCTGGTCCATCCATATCTCGACGACTGGTTGATTCGAGCGAAGTCCAGTCGGGAGTGTGTGCAAGTCACGAGCAGGGTGGTGGATCTCCTTCGGTCCCTCGGATGGGTGGTGAATGAATGCAAGAGTTGTCTGTCTCCGTCACAGGATCTCGAGTATCTGGGAGTCCGCTTCGACATAGCAAGGGGCTTGGTGTGCCTTCCGGAGCGACGCGTGCTGGCGTTGCGGGCTCTGGTCCGTCTCTTCCGGGGGATGCCAGCTCCGTCGGCGTGGTGGTACCTGCGGCTCCTCGGCACGATGGCGGCGACCTTGGAGGTGGTGCCTTGGGCGCGCTTCCACATGCGTCCGCTGCAGAGTGCTCTTCTGCGACGTTGGTCCAACCAGTTCGACTCGCTGAACAAGAGATTGCCTTGCCAAAAGACGGTTCGCCGATCCCTCCGGTGGTGGCTCTCCGCCAAGAACCTGTCACGAGGGATTCCCTTGGAGCCTCCTCTGTGGGTTCCGTTCACGACGGATGCGAGCTTAACCGGCTGGGGGGCTCACTGCGAGTCCCGCTTTGCTCAGGGGGAATGGTCTCCCCTGGAGGCCTCTTGGTCGATCAACCGTCTCGAATTGCGGGCAGTCCGGCTTGCCCTGGTGGACCTGGAGACCCTGGTTCTCGGACGGCCGGTGAGAGTCCTGTCGGACAATGCGTCCACTGTAGCTTACATCAATCGCCAAGGGGGTACCGGCAGCGTGGCCCTGGAGGCAGAAGCGGCGGCCTTGTTCAACTGGGTGCAAACTCGCCTTCCAGCAATCTCGGCGGCTCACATTGCGGGCGTAGACAATATCCAGGCCGATTTTCTCAGCAGAGTGCGGGTGGACCCCGGAGAATGGGAGCTAAACCCACAGGTTTACGCACAAATCGTCCGGCGGTGGGGTCCACCCATCATGGATCTCATGGCGACCTTTCAATCAGCCAAGACAGGGCGCTTCTTCAGCAGGCGAAGGGAGCGCATGTCCGAGGGGCTCGACGCTCTCATTCAGCCGTGGCCAACGTCCGGTCTTCTTTATGTCTTTCCTCCGTGGGCTCTGATCGGCCGGGTCGTACAACGTATCGAGAGCCACCGGGGTCGCGTGTTACTGGTGGCCCCGGATTGGCCCCGGAGGCCCTGGTATGCCGATCTGGTCCGGTTGAGCGACGGCGTTCCTTGGCTCCTGCCCGCTCTACCGGATCTTCTTCTTCAGGGTCCCTTGCGGATGCCCCAAGTGGATTGATTCTCGCTTACGGTTTGGCCATTGAGAGGGATCGGCTGAAAAGGAAGGGCTACTCCCCCGCGGTGATTTCTACCCTTCTGCGGGCGAGGAAAACGTCCACTTCTCTTACTTACGTTCGGATTTGGAGGATTTTTGAAGACTGGTGCTCCCGGCGGGGAGTCCGGGCGGCGACGGTTTCAGTGCCCGTCGTTTTAAGTTTTCTTCAGGATGGTTTCGATAAGGGCCTTGCGGCTAGTTCCCTAAAAGTCCAGCTGGCGGCTATCTCGTGTTACCGCGGCAAGGTTTTGGGTCGTCTGCTCGGGGCTCATCCGGATGTACGCCGATTCCTTACGGCTGTTTTTCATTTGCGGCCCTCCCGCAGAGTTTTCGTTCCTCCTTGGGACTTGAATTTAGTTCTGAGGGCCCTGGTTCGTGAACCTTTTGAGCCCCTGCGCAGGGCGTCTCTGAAAGATCTCACGCTGAAGGCGGTTTTTCTTGTAGCCATCTGTTCGGCACGGCGCATTTCAGATCTGCATGCATTGTCCTGTCGGGAGCCTTTCTTGTCTTTTTCCGCGGATCGGATCGTTCTCCGTCCGGTTCCTTCCTTTCTGCCAAAGGTGGTGTCTCCCTTTCACATGAATCAGGCAGTGTTTCTTCCAGTGCTTTCTTCGCAATCTGTCGGGTCAACGGACAAAGGTCTTCTCCGGCTCGATGTGGGTCGTACGCTCCATCGTTATTTAAAGGTTACCGAGTCTTTTCGGAAATCTGACCGGCTTTTCGTGCTCTTTCGGGGGTGCGCGTAAAGGGGAAGCGGTGGCTAAAGCCTCCATTGCTAGATGGCTCAAAGAGGCGATCGCGTCCGCGTATCTGTTGCAACAGCGGTCTGTTCCGGAGGGTCTGAGGGCTCATTCTACTAGGGCTCAGGCGACCTCTTGGGCGGAGTATAGCCTGGTTCCACCGGCAGATATCTGTAGGGCGGCCACTTGGTCGTCTCTGCATGCTTTCAGTAGACACTATCGCTTAGATGTGTCAGCGGCTCGGGATTCCTGTTTTGGTTTGGCGGTTCTGCGCGCCGGATGGCAAGGTCCCGCCCGGTCTTAACTGCTCTGTTACATCCCGATGTTGGAGGACTAAACTGGATTACCGAACAGGAAATGGAAATTACACTAACCTGGTAATTGTAGTTCCTGGAGGGTCCAGTTTAGTCCTCCTTCCCTCCCGACTATCTGCTAATGTGGTGCGGCACGCCTTTCCGAACGGTTGATATTAAGACGGTTCCTCTTGCCGTTCGGTCCCTCTGTGGCAGCCGCGTTTTTTGCAGAGGCTCTTCCCTGTCTCGGGGGTTTAGGCAGCTCCTGAACTTCTGGTGGGGAGCGGTGTTTTGATTCCTGAGGCGTCGGTGCCGGCGCAATGCAGTGTTCTGACTTCCTCGTTTGGGGAGGGGGTTGGATATTCCTTGGGGGGAACAAATTGTTCTTTAATTAGGTCATTTTGTATATTAATCTAATGTGTTGCTTCGTTAAGTATGCTTTGTTACTAGTACACTGGGGACTTCTGGGAGCTCCTGCTGCATATATACTACAGAAGATTTGATTGGTCCAGTCTCCCGGCTGCAGGAGGAGGGGCACTACCCGATGTTGGAGGACTAAACTGGACCCTCCAGGAACTACAATTACCAGGTTAGTGTAATTTCCATTTACTCACCTGTAACAGGTGTTCTCCAAGGACAGCAGGAATCAGTCCTCACATATGGGTGACGTCGGTGCCGACGGAGCCCTCGTGCGGAGCAATTCCCCAGCTTTCAAAGAAAGCCTTTGGGATTGCATCACATATGCGCGGTCCCCTTCATGCCCAAGGGTGCCATCTTGCTCAGTCAAATGACATCCAAAAACAATCCAATTCATTCAATAATCTAAACTCTGCAACTTGAAATCTTCTAATGTTGTCACTCCATAGAGATCAGGTCTCAGATAAAACTAATAGCACTTAACCATGGACTGACTGTCCTTTGTAGTGCTAGTTTTCACATCAATGACCTTTCTGTATATTTTTTAACATGCCCATGCTGCTCATACTGTTGTATATAAATTAAATGTTTCACTTAGCTTAAAAATATTGGTTAATCCTGACGCCTTCTCTCAGGCACCCCAAGCGTTTCACTGTTGTCAGTTTCTTCAGGGAATTGCCCACTCAATTCAACGTATTAAACTACCAAAAAAAGATAAAAACAAAAGTAACAACACCCTTGTGTCTCATGTTGCTATCTAAAATGCATCAGTGGAAATAGTAAAAAAATCCATTTTACCGTATAATTAGATGCTGCCCACGTATCTTTCATCACCGTGGGTCCTTCCCAACGGTTGACACTGTTATCTTCTAACAAGAAACGCTGCGCATGCGGAGTACAAGCTGATTCAGAGTATTTAAAGCTTCTTACTTAATGAGTCCTGTTGGAGCCCCATGAGGCTCATGGAGTTCAGGGGTTATAGCCATTTAACCCTACTAAACCTTGATATAGTGGCTTGTTAATCATTGTAACCAACCTTTATTATTCAGCACGGAAACTTCCATGAGTTCAAAGGCTTTGGCCCTTTAACCCCAATAAAACTCTGCTATACAGTGACTTGTTCATCATTGCGACAACCCGTTATTATTCAGTGCGGAGACTGCCATGAGAGATATTCACTCTTTCTCCTCCCATTGTACCATTAGCGTAGCTCCTGTTGAGTCACAAACAGACTGCCAAATCGAGCTTAACATTTAACCCATAAGGGGCAACCGAATTCAAGATAAATATCCATTTCTGTTCCTTCAATAATAATGTTTTCTCCATCGTCTTACCCCTCATGCCAGAATGAACCTGTTCTATACAGAAGCACCTTAATTGTTCAAAAATATGATGTTTATCGGTACAATGTTGTACTAGTGGCGCTTCCAATGTTTTACACTTCAACCGACTGCAGTGTTCTCTCATCCTATGTCGGCGGACATAGCGGTGAAAATTTAGTAACGAAGTTTATACAGACTTCATCCTCATCTTTCCTGATGACAGTGTTTTGCGATGGTCTTATTAGTAACTGACTCCGATCATTATATAAAGCCTTAGTGTACGCCTGTGATATTACCCTATGGGGATACCCCCTTCTTTCAAAATTCTTCATTAAAAGACGAGACTTCCTTTTAAAGTCTTACTTATTAGAGCAGTTTCTCCTATACCGCAAAACCCCATTGGGTAATATCACAGGCGTACACTAGGGCTGTATAAACTTCGTTACTAAATTTTCACTGCTGAGTAAGGGAATTCAAAAGATTATTAAAAAGCACAGTAATGTGTTAAGAGTTATTCCAGGGTTGCAAAACAAAAAAATTTGTTGTGTGTGGTGCAGACATAGCAATTTGAAAGAACAACTATGTCCGTAGATACTACCTCCAGAGATTTCCACAGTCTCGACAATGCAAGAGATATCCACGGGTCATCAAAAATGTGGTAACTACAATATTTGCGATATTACAATGGAGATCCAACAATTTATGCATAAGGGGTCAACTTACAAATTGAAACAACATATGGCATGTACATCATCGAATGTAGTATATGTGATTGTCTGCCCCTGTGGTTTACTATATGTAGGGAAGACTACACGATTGTTCAAAATTAGGATGAGAGAACACTACAGTCGGTTGAAGTGTAAAACATTGGAAGCGCCACTAGTACAACATTATACCGATAAACATCATATTTTTGAACAATTAAGGTGCTTCTGTATAGAACAGGTTCATTCTGGCATGAGGAGTAAGACGATGGAGAAAACATTATTATTGAAGGAACAGGAATGGATATTTATCTTGAATTCGGTTGCCCCTTATGGGTTAAATGTTAAGCTAGATTTGGCAGTCTGTTTGTGACTCAACAGGAGCTACGCTAATGGTACAATGGGAGGAGAAAGAGTGAATATCTCTCATGGCAGTCTCCGCGCTGAATAATAACGGGTTGTCGCAATGATGAACAAGTCACTGTATAGCAGAATTTTATTGGGGTTAAAGGGCCAAAGCCTTTGAACTCATGGAAGTTTCCGTGCTGAGTAATAAAGGTTGGTTACAATGATTAACAAGCCACTATATCAAGGTTTAGTAGGGTTAAATGGCTATAACCCCTGAACTCCATGAGCCTCATGGGGCCCCAACAGGACTCATTAAGTAAGAAGCTTTAAATACTCTGAATCAGCTTGTACTCCGCATGCGTGGCATTTCTTGTTAGAAGATAACAATGTCAACCGTTGGGAAGGACCCACGGTGATGAAAGATACGTGGGCAGCATCTAATTATACGGTAAAATGGATGTTTTACTATTTCCACTGATGTATTTTAGATAGCAACATGAGACACAAGGGTGTTGTTACTTTTGTTTTTATCTTTTTTTGGTAGTTTAATATGTTGAATTGAGTGGGCAATTCCCTGAAGAAACTGACAACAGTGAAACACTTGGGGTGCCTGAGAGAAGGCGTCGGGATTAACCAATATTTTTAAGCTAAGTGAAACATTTAATTTATATACAACAGTATGAGCAGCATGGACATGTTAAAAAAATATAGAGAAAGGTCATTGATGTGAAAACTAGCACATACAAAGGACAGTCAGTCCATGGTTAAATGCTATTAGTTTTATCTGAGACCTGATCTCTATGGAGTGACAACATTAGAAGATTTCAAGTTGCAGAGTTTAGATTATTGAACGAATTGGATTGTTTTTGGATACGAGTGGTAATCGTTCAAGAAGTTTAATGACTAAGTCTTTGTAGTGTTTGATACAGTCAAATGACATAGCTAAAGAGACGGCAAAATAAACATAAGAACGTAAGAACATAAGATATGCCATACTGGGTCAGACCAAGGTCCATCAAGCCCAGTATCATGTTTCCAATAGTGGCCAATCTAGGTCATACGTACCTAGCAGTATCCCCAAGAGACACAGGTTCCACAATGCTTGTATTGAGTCAAGCATTGATATCCTGGATCCCTTTTTAATAATGGTTTATGGACCTTTCCTCCAGGAACTTGTCCTAACCTTTTTTAAACCCAGCTATACTAACAGCCTTTACTACATCCTCCGGTAACAAATTCCAGCTCTAGGCCCAAGTACACAAAGTCCTTGATATCTCTGTAGGTGGTGTACAGAAAAGGGAGATTAAGAATTTGTTATGAGACTGTCCTAAAATTCAGCGCCTCTAGGTAAGGATGCATATGGATGTGCAAAGAATAACCATCTTCCTTTGAATTATTCATTAATGCTGATAGGTTACATAGATATCCTGGGGTTAAGATAGTGAATAAAAATGAGCTAATCAGTTCTGTTTCTAGCAGCAAGAGTGGTAATAGCTACTAAATGGAAAAATATCCATACTCCATCTAAGGAAATGTAGCTTCACAAAGTATGGCAAATAATGAATTTGAAGAAACTATCAACAAAAATAAAGGAGAGGAACAATGCAAAATGCTATTGGAACGAAGGCCAGCCCCAGAGTTAGTTCAAAATATAATAATAGGACTGCAACTCCAAGGGAGGAGGGAGGTTCATGAGGACTGATTCCTGATGTCCCTGGAGAACACCTGTTACAGGTGAGTAAACTACGCTTTCTCCAGGGACAAGCAGGAAGTCAGTCCTCACATATGGGATTCCGAGCTATAGGCTACCGAGAACCCATAGCTGAAAAATGGCTCCCTTTAGAAGAGCCGCAGCAGCTGTGATAGGAATTCAGCGGAGAACGCAACACCTCCGGTAGCCTGACACCAAAGGGTCGGAGGGTAGGAGTTGCCTAAACCTCAAATAAATTACGGAGTACCGCCTGGCCAAAAGTACTGTCCTGTCCGGACTCCCTATCCAAGCAGTAATGGGCTGCAAAGGTCTGGCCCAAAGACCAGGTTGCGGCCCGGCAGATGTCTGCCAGCGGAAGTGAGCCACTGATGCGGCCTTGGCCCTGACACAGTGGGCTGTGATTCAACCCTGCAGCGGGAGGTTGGCCGCCCTGTATACCCAGGCAATGCAGTCTTCCACCCAGGTGGACAACGTGGCTTGGAGACAGGTAGCTCCAGCTTACTGGGGTCATGAGAGACAAAGAGCTGAGTAGCCCTTCGACGCTCCAGGTAGAAGGCCAACGCCCTCTTACAATCCAGGGTATGCAGGACCGCCTCTGCCCGGCTGGCATGCGGTCTGGGAAAGAAGGTTGGAAGAACCACCTCTTGGTTGAGGTGGAACGAAGAGACCACTTTCGGAAGGAACTTGGGGTGGGTGCGAAGGACCACCCTGTTCCTATAAAACCGTGTGTATGGTCTATCAGAAACAAGAGCTTGCAGCTCACTCACTCGTCTGGTAGATGTGAGTGCCACCAGGAAGAGCACCTTCCAGGAGAAGAAGCGCAGATGGCAAGTGGACATCTGCTCAAAAGGTGAGCGAGTAAGCTGCTCCAAGACCACATTTAAATCCCACTCTGTTGCCGGGGGATGAACCGGGGATTTTAGTAGAAGTAGACCTCTGAGGAATCTGGACACCAAGGGGTGAGCTGAAAGAGCTTGTCCTTCCACTGGAGAATGGTGTGCTGACAAAACACTCAGATGGACCCTGACAGAGTTAGACTTAAGACCTAATTCTGAGAGGTAAAGCAGGTACTGCAGCACCACTGGTACAAGGCAAGAGAAAGGGTTTTCATTGTGCTGGGTACACCACCTCTCAAACCTGCGCCACTTGTGAAGGCATAGGTTCTCCTAGTGGACTGCCTCCTTGAGGCCAGTAATATTTTTTATACATTTTTAGGTAGGAGGAGAGGAGCCAGCACTATCCTTCCAGCAGCCATGCCATCAGGTTGAGGGACCTGAGATTGGGGTGTAAGAGAGCCCTGCTCCTGAGACAGGAGGTCGGGCTGCGTCCCCAGAGGGAGTGGGGCTTCCACTGCCAGTTGAAGGAGAAGCGGAAACCAAGGCTGTCGTGGCCATCTGGGGGCTACCAGAATGACAGAGGCCTTGTCCCAAAGGATTTTGAAAAGAGTCTGGACCACCAGTGGCGTGGGAGGAAACGCATACAGGAGGCCCACTGACCAGGAGATCAGAAAAGTATCTGCAGCCACCCTCTGAGGATGTGGCTGTCTGGAGAAAAAGCTGGGCAACTGGTGATTTTGTGGACTGGCAGAGAGATCTATGGACAGATGCCCTCAGCAGTGGAAGATCTGCTGGGCCACTTCCGTATTCAGTTGCCACTCGTGAGGTCGGAGAATCCTGCTTAGCTTGTCTGCTAGGAAGATCTCCAGGAACAAGCAGGAATGAGTCTTCACATATGGGTACGTCGGTACCGACGGAGCCTGCGCGGGAACGCTCCCCAGCGTCCAAAAAGAAAGCTTTTGGGGAGCATCCCACGCGCATGCGCGCTGCCTTCCTGCCCATTTACTTCCCTCTCATCAGTTTTCCATTTTCCGCGGAGCCAGCAGGACGTATTCCTGTCACCGCAGAAAATTCTTCTTTTTATTCTTAGTTTTTTATGGTCGCCTTCCCTCGACGCCACCGGTACCGCCGGTGCTTTTCTTTCTTTTTTCCTGAAGAATTTCTTCTTTTCTTAGAAATTTTTTCCTGTTTAGTGCCTGAAGGTTTCTAGGCCACTAGGCCTTTACCCTTCCATTATGGAAAAGCCAGCCACTATCCTTAAGAAATGCTCAAAGTGTGGCGGTACAGATATTTTTTCAGACACTCATACTTGGTGTCTAAAATGTTTAGGTCCTGACCATTGCCCTCTGGAGTGTCTCTCCTGCTGGAGCTCAAACAGAAGAAGTCTTCAGAATCGAGCACAACTCGATACCCGGTTCACATCGCTCTCGATGTTACCAGCTAGAATATTTTCTTCTTCACAGGATCAGGTAACCAAACAAAAGTCTGTAAAGACTAGCCAATCCTCGAGTGGTAGATCTCCTTCTCAGCATCGAGATGACTTCGGCCTTGCCCTCGAGGACATCTTGGCAATAAAGCCCCGGCGGGAGTCTTTGGGCTCCAAAGCATTAACGGGGCTCCAGGTTGTTCCCGGGGTTCTTACCTCGATGAACATACTTGGGCCATGCTCGGTGGTTGTGGCTGCTTCGAGTGGTACCAACACCCCGGCATCGGCTATGGTGATGGATGAAACACTCCTCACTGATGAACGTAGTCTAGCACTCTCGGCTACTTCGGTACTGCTAGAGTTGTTGCAGACCGTTCCTTAAGTATCGGTATCGGCTTTGGTACTGGTATCGGCATCGGTGTCGGTACCGTCCATGCTTGCTTCGACAGAATCGCTTCCCTCGATGCCGAGCCTGGAATCGATCTCTAGCATCGAGGATTCGGTACCGACCTCGGGCGGTACCGAAGACATCGCTTTAAAGAAAATGCGATGCTTCATCCTTTTAAGTCTTCTGATTCCTATGACTGGGATGAATCCATCGGTACCAAGGCAGATTTTTCTACAAGTCTAGCCTTTACCCCTCATTTTAGAGGGTCCTCCTCAGGGGAGATTTCTTTTCAAGCTTTTCTGCTTGATATGGCAAAGTTACTTGCCATTTCTATACCTGGTAAAGAATCCCTACCGGGGAATTCAGAAACACTGCAAGTCCCCTGGATTCCAAAGGAGATGATCATGCTTCCTTTGCCTCAGATCTTACAAAGTCTACTATTAAGAATGTGGGAAACTCCTTTAACGGTATCCCCACATTCTAAGACACTTGACACTATGTACAAGGTGCCACCTTCTCCAGGTTTTCAAAAGACTCAACTTCCTCATCATTCTATTGTTGTAGAATCAGCAATGAGGCGTATTAAGAGTGCAAAGAAGCACTCTTCTTATCCGCCAGGTCGTGAGTCTAGGACTTTAGATGCCTTTGGACGTCGATGCTTCCAGGCATCCATGCTTTCAGCAAGAATTATCTCATATTTTCTATATGGGATTATCTCTTGAAGAGGTCACAAAGAACTTAAAAGTTTTTGAACCTTTTTCTTCCAGAGCATAAAAGAGCAGACTATTCCTTATTAGTCAATCATGCTCAAAATATCTCTAGGTTCCTTAATCGTGCTTCCCTGGACTGTTTTGAGTCTATTAGCAGAACTTCTGCTATAGCCATAGGAGCACGACGCATAGCCTGGCTCCAAGCTTCAGACTTGGACAGATGGGTTCAGGAAAGGCTGGGAAATACTCCTTGTACTGGTGAAAATCTCTTCAACAAGGAGGCTTTATTTCAAGCTAATCAGTTGAGCACTGATATTGTTACTTTCAGAGGATTGTCGAAACTTTCCTCTATCCCAACTAATAAAAAAATCTCCTAAAAAGCTTTATTCCCCCAGGGGAAAAAAGTTTTATCCATCTTCTACCCATTCTGCAGATGTTTCCAAAGATGGGCAACATCACACCAGGCTAAGAAAATCAAAACCTGAACAGGCTCAGAAAACCCAGCAATCGCAGGGTTTCTTTTTTTTTTTTTTTTTTTTTTTTAAAGTTTTATTTTGCATTTTAAAACTTACATGTACATACCATAACAACCACAATAACAATAACAATTACAACCAGAAACAAGTCACCCACATCTCCACCCCGCACCAGTCAGCCAGCTTGCAAGCCCTTCAAGGAACATTAGTCTCCCCAGTCAAACCTACAAAAACATCCAGAGCAGCCCATTTATCCACCAGGCATTTCCCTCCCTGGGATCTGACAGCCATGTCTGAGGCTCTCTCATATTTACTATATATGCACACTTGGTGCCACCAAGCATGCCAGGATAGTGCTGTAGAGTCTTTCCATGCACCGAGAATCTGCTTTATTGCCACCGCCAACATGAAATTGACTCCAAAAAAATGCTTCTTGGGAAGCGAGGGGATGTCCATCAGAGCTCTAAGCCCCACAATACTCCACGACAACGGTGCAGAAAAATGAAATATTCGCTGTATACGGCGCCAAACCGGCCCCCAAAAGTCTTGTAGGCATGGCATGGGCAGTCTAGGAACATATGTCGGAGAGTACCAAGTTCTTGTGAGCAGGACCAGCAGTATGGGGATGTTTCTTTGCACCATTTGGATAGCTTTGTCGGAGTGATATACGCCCTATGGGCGAAGAAAAACAACGATTGCGTTATCGCAGCAGATCTGGCAACACGAACATTGGGGCCCCAGAAGCGATTCCATGCAAGCTGAGTCGAGACTATACCAGTCTCTTCTTCCCACACCTTCTGAGGTCCCCTCACCATTTTCGTACCATGGGAGCAGAATAGGCTATATAGTCTGGACATTCCGCCTCTCTGGGCAGTTACACTCTCTGCTACATCTTTCAGCGGCCAGTTCACAGAAAAATCATTCGGAGCCTTCTGCCCCTGAGCCAAACAATGTTGTAATTGAATCCATTGATAGTAACCTTTATCCGGGATTCCAAATTCTTTCTGAAGCGTGCCGAAAGACTTCCAACTATCCGATTCCAGAAGCTGACCTATCGTCCAGATTCCTTTACTCTGCCATGTGGTCCAGGCAAAGGAAGCCTTGTTGATCTTTAGTAGAGGATTGTGCCAGAGCGACAGCTGCCGTGAAAGAAGTTTAGCCGTGTCAGTCACTTGTGCCAGGTTTTGAAAGGCTCTCTGGGTAGAAATGATGACTCTTCCCATCTTGCCTTCGTCGGGACTTAACATACTCATCAGGAGATATCCAGGGACCGGCATAACCAGCCGTTCCTCAAGCTCCAGCCACATTGGTTTTTGAGCTAAAAACGATGCAGCAGCCCAGAGACTGCCTTGCTTAAGGATTGCAGACATGTGATACCAAAGGAAGTCTGGGAAGTGAACACCCCCATCGGGCTTGAGTGCTTTAAGTTTCTTAAGGGCAATCCTGGGGGTTTTTCCGCTCCATAAGAAGGAGACAAGTATGCGTTCTACCTCTTTATATACAGCAGCTGGAAGCAATACCGGGATCATACCCAATATATAATTTATCTTAGGCATTAAGGTCATCTTGATAGATTCCAGTCTTCCCCACCAAGACAAACGGAGCGGGGACCATTGCAATGTGAAATTGCGGGCAATCTCCTTGATCTTGTCGGCATTAATTTTAAGAGTTTCGTCGAGCGGGGCCCTGAATTGGACACCAAGGTACCTTATCGAGGATTCCTCCCATCGAAAGTCGAATTGTTGCACCATATCCGCTGTGGCAAGGCTACATAAGGGAAAAGCCAACGACTTCCCCCAATTCACCCGGTATCCGGCAAAGCCGGAATAAGCGTGAATCAACTGTAGCAGGGGCTGGATCAAAGCAGGTTGGAGAAAGAAGACCAGATCATCGGCGTATGCCGAAAGTTTGATATGGAGGTCTCGTAGTACAACTCCCTGAACCTCCTCTGCTTGTCTCACCATCAATGCAAGAGGCTCCAAAGCCAGATTAAACAACAGTGGAGATAGCGGGCAGCCTTGCCTGGTACCCCTATAAAGGGGAAAGGAGTCAGAGAGGACTTGGTTGGCGAGGATCCTTGCTGTTGGGTTGGCATACAAGACTCGGACCATGTTTATAAACTGTGCAGGAAAACCAAACCATTCAAGCGCACGAAATAAAAATGGCCATTCCAGCCTGTCAAATGCCTTTTCGGCGTCGAGTGATAAGCCAATCAACGGCTGATGTGATCCTTCTGCTAATTCCATAACATCACAAAGGAGCCGGGCGTTATCCGCTGTCGAGCGCCCACTAACAAATCCGCACTGGTCAGGATGTATGAGCAAATGAAGAACCGTATTAACTCGGCTCGCCAAAGCAGAAGAGTAGATTTTATAATCTGCGTTGAGGAGAGAGATGGGCCGGTAATTGCCCACCTGCTTTGGGTCTTTCCCAGGCTTTTCCAATACCACAATAGTGGCCGCCGCGAAGGCACCTGTATTGTTATCAGCTTTCTGCAGACAATGATAATACGTGAGCAGGTGTGGGAGAAGTTCCTTCACGAACGTCTGATAAAATTCTGCCGGGAGGCCATCCGGCCCTGCGGCTTTGCCCGTCTGCATTTTCATCAAGGCCTCTTGCACTTCACGGAGCACCAACTCACAGTTCAGGACCTCTTGTTGTTCCCGTCCAAGACGAGGATGCTCTATGTGTTCCAGGAAACTATCCACCTCCTCCAACTTCCATTGCACTTCAGATGTATATAAGGCTCTGTAGAACTTACGGAAGGATTCCACGATGCCCTTATTATCCGTTACCGCTGTTCCATTGGCCCCCTCAAGAACTGCGATACGGGACCTTTCCTTACGAGGTTTTAATTTTGTAGCCAACAATTTCCCAGGTTTGTTTGCCCCAAAGTAGTATCTTGCGGAAGATCCAAAGTCAACCTGCGCAACCTCTCTGCTTAACAAAGAGTTGTATTGAAAGCGTAGCTTTTGGAGATACAACACAATATGAGAGCTTTCTTGTTTCTGCAACAGTCTTTCTCCCGCACGGATCTGCCGATCCAAGGCGGAAAGTTCAGCCGTCTCCTGCCGTCTAACAGCGATAGAGAAACTGGTAATCTTAGCTCTCATTGAAGCCTTGAAGGCCTCCCACCATGCCCAGGCTGATGTATCTGCAGGGTTGTTGACCTCAAAATATTCCGCAATGGCCCGTCGCACGTATTCCCTAAAGGCCTCGTCAGCCAGCAATGCTCTAGGGAAAAACCATCCCGAGCCCTTCTCTTCGGTCAACAGCGAATCCACATCTAGAGTTATGGCGGCGTGATCGGAAATGTGCATGCTTAATATCTCTGTGCTCCGTATCTTCGGAATGAGCACGCGGGAGATTAAGAAAAAATCTATTCTGGAGAAGGAGCCGTGGGGATGAGAATAAAAGGTATAATCCTTGTCTAGTGGGTGAAGAAGCCTCCAGATATCCACCAGGCCAAACTCCGAAATAACTGACGTCAATACCTCCAATGCTCTGGATTTCTGATTGCCTCTGGTCGGCTTACAGTCGATTAGTGGATCTGGGACCATATTGAAGTCCCCTCCCAGAATAAGAGGCATCCCATCGTATTCCTGTAACAGTTCTGCCAAAGTGTAGAAGAAACTGGGGCTATCACAGTTAGGGGCATAGACATTCAGTAGCCCCACCACTTGACCATCCAGCGTAAGTTGTACTCCCGCCCATCTTCCCTCTGGGTCCGATCGAAGCTTTTGAAAAAGGGCTCCCATCGATTTCCTGACTAATATCGCCACACACCGTTCTTTTTCCCCAAGGCTGGGGCATGTGCTGCGAGAACAAACTTCCCTTGTTCCAGCTTTAGAGCTTCTTTGGTAACAAGATGCGTCTCTTGTAGCATTACAACGTCTGCTCTTTGTTTCAGAGCATATGCTAATATCTTCTTGCGCTTAGCTAGATGAATGATGCCTTTGACGTTTAATGACAATAACTTTAAAGGGGCCATTTATGCATAAGGAGGTAAAACTTACAGCTAGGCGTCATCTGGATGGCCCATACGTAGGGTGACTGATGCACAGGGCTGACTAAGAAGGGCTTACAAGGCGACTGGTGCTTCCCCTTAGAGCAACTGATGCCATCAATTGGGTGAGCCAGCATGCATACAGCAGCCGTAGTGGCTATCAACAATACCATAATATTCCAAGTAGACATTTCTCCCTCCCCCCACAGAATGGACAATAACAAACCTGTGATTATATAATGCTGAAACCGATAATACCAAAGTATAATAATAGACCCCAAGCCTCCCCCCACACAAACTATAAGCAGATCCAGGATACCAAAACCCTCTGTACCCCGTAGGAGACAGGTATATCAATTATACACTTCCAGTGAACTCAGTTATTGAACAAACCCCAACAACAACATGAAACACTGCCCACCCCTGCTACCTACCAGCATGGGACCCTGTTAGGGGCCATTGCCATCCGGGCAGGATAGTGCATTACAATTCTAACTCAGAATGGGACTGATTAAAAGTTAGTCATTGCATCGCCAAAGCCTCTTGTTCCTCCACGAACCGTGCTGCATCTGCAGGACTCTCAAAAGCTCGGGTATGATTATCTAGGGTGATTTTGAAGCGGGCCGGATAGAACAACCCAAATTTTGCTTGAAGGTGTTGCAGGCGAGGCCTCAGCACCAAAAACTGCTTCCGTTTTTCAGTCGTAGCTTTGCAAAAGTCTGGAAAGAAAGAGATTTTACGACCCTCATATGAGACATCTGAGGCTACCCGGGCCGCTGCCAGGATCTGAGAGACGTGCTGGAACCGCAGTAGGCAACAGATGATGGGCCTTGTCTGCTGTTTGCGCGGGCCTGTGTGTGCCGGCACTCGATGAGCTCTCTCGAATTCAAGGGGGCCCGTGAGACTCACTTTCAGCATCCGCGGGATAGCTTGTAATAAGAACGCATTCAGGTCAGTGCCCTCAGCTCCCTCCGGCACGCCGATAATTCGGATATTATTTCGCCTGCTGCGGTTGCTGAGATCCTCTATGGTCGCCTCCAATTTCTCCATGCGTTTCTGGGCCTTGCGACATTGCACAGCTTGAGCCTCATGTGTGGTTAGCAGGACATCCATCTTGTCCAGTCGGCCGGTTAATCTTTCCATCTGCGCCCTCATGTCTTGCAGATCTTCTTGCACTCGAGTCATCACATCACCACTCGCCGCAACCATTTCTTTCACCGCCCGAATCTCACCTAAAACTTCCTTCATCGTCCCCTCTGAGTCTTGTGGAGCCGCCATCTTTTGCGGGGAGAGCGGGTCTGTCTTGCTCCGTTTCGTCCCAGCAGTCTGACTTAACGCGAAGTCTAACTTCGTAGGTTTACTGCAGGACATGTTCAGGGAGCTTTTAGAGCAATTAAACAGTGCCGGTAAACCGGGAGAGAGGGGAAAAGTCTCAGGATTTTAATTCTGCCACCGGAGCAAATCTCCTACACAGCCACTCTGTATCGCTGCTGGCTCCGCCCCCAGCAATCGCAGGGTTTCTGATATTTTATTCATTTTTTCTGTGTGAGGTTTAAAACTTTTGAGTCTACTTCTTTTCAACAGGAGCATCTAAAATTCATCTCATCCATGCTGAGATATCAGTCATACATTGACTCAATCCTCGACTCTGGGCATGAATCTCTTGCTACAAGAGAAATCTATCCTTCTAGCTCTAAGAGCTATTAAGGACTATCATACCCCAGAGATAACAGGTTCCTCCTTTTAAAACAAAAGGAGGCCTAACAACTAACAACAGGGTAAGCTATACCCTTCACCTTATCAGTTTACTGTACGAGTATATCTCATACTTTTAACTGCAAGGGGACCCTATCTCTTCAAAGACTTACCAAATTATAAGTCTTCTCAACTCTGTATTACTTCTATCCCTCTTAGCCCAGACATTCAGTCTCTAAGAGTACTACTACTCAACTGGAGGGCTTATTCTCTAAGCTATAGGGGTTTTTCTTCAATACCTACTCCAGTAAGCAGTTTCCATACAGAGCTTTCTTCCCCTTTGTGATTCATCTTCTACTCAGATATCTTTTTAAGGTAGCTTTTCGGACAGAAGTTGGGTATCACTACTCCAAATTGTGTCTCTCGGTCCTCTCCAATCCATAGGACCTAACTTTTTATGCTGCCTTAATAGATAATTCCAAAAGAGGTCCAGAACTCATTTGGACTGTTTATTGTTGCAGGCATCAGGCCTGTCTACTATTCTTAGCCACCTTCAATTCTCTTTGGCTTCAACAGAATAGATTAGGTTGCACACTGGCAATTCAACAGCCAGATCTAAGCAACCTACAACATGCTCTCTGCAATTCTACAGCAAAGCTCTGCAACTGTGGGCCTTTGCCAGAGAGCCTCAGAGCTACTCCTAATAGGTAGCGGCCAGATAGTTAACAAGGGCTTCAGCTGGTAGACTCTGCCAGTCATGCTCCTACATGACTGTTTTTTTCCTACTCTTACCATATTCCTTAAAAATTTCCTTTTAAGAAAAGGTAACCAGGTTTTAGACCACATGAAAGCGTAGAAAATTGCACAATTCCCTGGTTTGTTCCACATCTCACTGGAACTTCCACATCAGGGATGTATTTTTTTCACTGCAGTTGGTCCTTATTCACTACTTTCCTTCTAATTCCTATACTTCATGGTAGCTTATGTTGAACAAGAAAACGCATGATACTCATATTGCCCTCATAAAGAGGCAAACATGGTATCCCCTTATATTGCGTCTTTTTCTCCAGCTACTATTTGAAATTTTAGAAGGATCCAGACTTGCTGTCTTAAGACTAAGGATCTCCACTGCACTCATTCACGAACGTCTCGAGACCTGGTTATTTCAGGGGCTAGATCTTTTCAAGAAGTCTAGTCCTATCCCTGTAAGTGAAGAACATAATATCAGTTTCCACGAAACCTCCTCTATAGTTCTTCCATATTTAACCAGGCAGAGATTCTCCATCAATATTCTCAAGTAGGTCTTAATCCTTCTTGTTATTGCGTCAATCTCTATACAACATCTGACTTTGAAAGATCTTAAAGAAGTTGGAGGCTCAGCGCCTAGTACAAATGTTTTTGTCTTTCATTGGAATAAAGGGGGTCTTAAAGACCTATCCCCTTTTTTCTACAAAGGGTATTTCTGCCTTTTCATCCAAACCAGTCAGGTTATCCCCACTCTTTCCTAGGACCTTATTCTGCTCCAAGGACAAGAAGTTCAATTTTTTGGACTTTACAGAAGCTTTAACTATTTCTCAAAATTCCAACCTCATTGAACTCCCCCAGTACTTCTTCTGGAGTTAGTTCTGGCCATGAGGGCTTATCATCTCTTCCTGTATTGCAAAAATTTATTTTTTTCCCTCTACTTCACATTGAGGGAATTTCTTTGAGGATAATGTACTGGCTCTCAACCACAGATCCATATTACCCTCAACAAGTATTTTTGCAATATTTTTGAGTGACATCCACATTAGAAAATTGCAATTCAATATTTTTCTAATATTTATGATTTACACAAGGACTCCCCTCTGGATACCTTGTTTAGTCAAGCTGTTCCACAGCACCTCTTTTATTCTTTTCTAGTTCAACTCCTACTCTCCATCCCTTGGATGCCTGAGGTTTTTGAGGGATAAGCATGGCCCATCTTTAGATTTATTTATTTATTTAATAATTTATTTATTTATTTACATTCTCTTATATACCGCGCTATTCTGCATCAGTGCGGTTTACATTGAACAAACTGAAATTACATTGAACAGGGCATTATAACTTGGAGATAACTATTTTACAGGGAACATGGGCTATGGAGGGTTAAGTGGCTTGCCCAAGACCACAAGGAGCACCCGTGGGACTAGAAACCCCAGTCCTTCCGGCCCAAGGTTGCTGTCCTCTAGTGGGATTTGAACCCCCGACCTTCCGGCCTGAAGTACCTGAAGTAGATTTGCAACATGCTGGGACCTCCTCCAGGCATCTTAGCTTGGGAGTCCCCATATGTGAAGACTCATTCCTGCTTGTTCCTGGAGATAGCACAGTTACTTACCTGTAACAGGTGATCTCTGGGAACAGCAGGAATGTCTTCACAACCCACCCACCTCCCCTAGGAGTTGTTCTCTCTCTCTCTCTTTTTTTCTCTCTAATTTGTCTACTTCCCTCCTTCGGTCTCAGCTACAAACCCAACTGATGAGAGGGAAGTAAATGGGCAGGAAGGCAGCGCGCATGCGCGTGGGATGCTCCCAAAAGCTTTCTTTTTGGACGCTGGGGAGCGTTCCCGCGCAGGCTCCGTCGGTACCGACGTACCCATATGTGAAGACTTATTCTTGCTGTTCCCAGAGATCACCTGTTTACAGGTAAGTAACTGTGCTTTCTCCTGACCTGGCAGGTAAACTGTTTTGAGGGACATACCCTGCCTGATTGCAAAGGAGCAGAGGTCGAGTATCTCCTGACATAGGAGATGGGATCCTGTACCTCCCTGCTTGTTCACGTAGAACATTGCTACCTGATTGTCGGTCTGCACCAAGACAGACTGATGTGAGAGAACATGACAGAAGGTTTGAAGAGCTAGGTGAATCGCCCGAAGCTCTAAGAGGTTGATTTGGTGTATACTCTCCTGAGGAGACTACAACCCCTGAGTGCATTATCCCTGGCAATGAGCTCCCCAGCCCAGCAAGGAGGCATCTGTCGTCAGCACTCTTGTGTGTGAGGGAGGCTGAAAAGGCTCTCCCTCGAGCAGGTTGGGTGGCTGAAGCCACCACGCCAACGACTTCATCAGTCGTTTGGACACTCTGATCCTGTCTCGGAGTCGTCCTGTGACTTGTGTCCACTAATCTCTGAGGCACCACTGAGCTGTCCTCATGTGGAGATGGGCATTTGAGGTTACATGTACCATGGAGGCCATGTGGCCCAGGAGGCGTAGAAAGTGTCTTGCTGAGATTTGAGACTTGTGGCTGACTTGGTGCACCAGCGCCAGAAGCCTCTGTGCCCTGTCCTCTGGCAGGTAAGCCCTTGCCCGAAGTGTGTCTAGCCTTGCTCCTATGAACTCTAAGTTTTGAGTGGGGAGCAAAGTGGACTTTGCTTTATTTATGACAAAGCCTAGATGCTGTAGCAGGTTGATAGTGCGAGCTGTAGCCTGTTGGGCCTCCTGAGGCGACTGGGCCCTGATGAGCCAGTCGTCCAGGTAAGGGAAGACAAAAATCCCTTGGTTTCTGAGGAAGGCCGCCACTACCGCCAGGCATTTGGTAAACACTCTGGGAGCAGAGGCTAGGCCAAATGGAAATACTCTGTACTGAAAATGGTTTCCTCCCACTACAAATCTGAGATATTGTCTGTAGTCTGGATGTATGACGATATGCGTGTAGGCATCCTTCAGGTCTAAGGAGCATAGCCAATCTCCCTGGTAGAGTTAAGGCAGCAAAATTCCAAGGGAAAGCATCTTGAACTTTTCCCTCACCAGGAACTTGTTTAAGTTTCGCAGGTCAAGGGTAGGTCTTAGGCCTCCAGTTCTCTTTGGTATTAGAAAATATCTGGAGTAGAAGCCCTTTCCCTGCAGGTGGTGGGGCACCGGCTCCACCGCCTGATCCTCTAGAAGACCTGTTAACTCCTGCAAGAGGAGGTCCCTGTGAAGAGGGGGTCTGAGAGGCTGTCCTGGAAAAAAGGGAGGGAGGCACCTGGCTGAAGTGGAGGAAATGGACTATTTGCAGGACCCAGGTATCCGTGGTGATGGCTGGCCACCTGTGGGCGTACAGGGTCAGCCTCCCTCCTGTGCAAGGCCTCACCACTGATGGGAGATAGACTATGCTTTGGGAGTCGAAAACCCCCTCCCGGCTGAGTCGGAGCCAGGGCCTGAGGCTTGGGGGTCTTCTGCTTATGCGGGCCATGCCCCTGTCCCTTGGCCTGCTGCCCCTGTGGGCGAGCTGGGGAGGCCTGGTGAGTGGGGTAGTTGTGGTAAGCAGCACCCTTCCTCGGGAAAAGGTGCTTTTTACCCAAGCCCTTCTTTTTAGAAGGGGCAGAAGTCTTCTTGGAGAGTCTTGTCCGGGTCAAGTGCTCGGATTGTATTTCAGCAGCCTTCTCAGTCATGGGTTTGCCAAAGAGGTTGTCACTGTGGCAAGGGACATCGACCAACTTATCCTGAACCCATGGCTCTATGTCCAACGACATTAGCCACACCTGGTGGCGGGCACCGATGCCAGCTGCGGCTATTCGGGCTGAGGCCTCGAATCCATCATAGGCTGCTCGAGACATAAACTTTGAGCACTCCCGAATCCCAGTGGACAAGTTCTTGAAGCACTGCAAGGGTCCCTCGGAGAGGCCAGCTGAGAACCCAGCAATCTCCTTTGCCAGGTCCTGCAAGTACATGCCCATGTATAGCTGGTATGTTTGGGCTCGACATGACAGCATTGAGCCCTGGTAGCACTTTCTGCCGAGGGCATCCAGGTTCCAGGCTTCCCTGCCAGAAGGCACCGAGGAGTGCGTTTTTTGGCTCTTAAGCCTGTGCGTGGCAGATTCCACAACCATGGAGTTGTGCGGCAGCTGTTCTTTTTGGAACCCAGGGCTCTTGTAGACTCGATAGATGGAATTGACCCGCTTGCTGACAACTGGCCTTGAGGCCAGTGACTCCCACATGCGGAACATCAGCTGTTCCAACATCGGAGGAACCGGTACCGTAAGGGCTTCCCGAGGGCTTTGAGCGCCTTGGCTTGAGGCTCCTCCTTGGTGTCCGCCCGGATAGCCAAAGCCTTGGCCATGTCCCTGACGAAGTCCGAGAACCAGATATCCTCTGGGGGGGGGCCTTCTCTGAGGCTCGGAACCTGGCGAGTCCGATGGGACATACTGGGTCCGGTGGGTGTCCAGGGACTTCTCATCTTCCATTTCCCATGCTGAGTCCTCCGAGGAGGAATCAATGGACTTCGGCCGAGAGGGCTTCGGTCTCAACTGCCCCAACGCCGAGGGCACCGGCGTCGATGACCTCAGTCCCGAACGGGAGGTCAAGGAAGACCTCGGTCGAGGATCGACTCGAGTCCGAAGAGTCTTGAGGATTGGCTCGGCCTCCGGGGTCGACTTGGATGGACCGGTGAGATCGGCCATCAGCGCCCACTGCTGCTCCATGAAGGCAGACATGCTGCTCTCCAGGGCCACCAATCTGAGACCGAGCTCAGAAGGCTCTGCAGCTTCTGGGTCGGGTCCCGACACCAGTTCTCCTGGAGAAGAGTCAATGAGGACAACAGCAGTTACCTTCCTCGGTGTCTCCGGCTTCATGCGAGGCACCTTTTGCAGGCCGCTCCGACTCCGAGGACCTAGGGCAGTGGTCAGGATTTCGTGACCTGGCCCGCGAGGATCCAGGCCGATCAGAGGCATCCAACGACAATGCCCTCACAAGTTTCTTCTTCCTCCAGTGTTCCCACGAGGGAGACCCCCCCGCTCAGAAGACCTCCGACGATGCTCTCAGTCAGATAGCTCCCGAGACGTCGAGGCATCTGAAGAGGTCCGGACCCGGGTGGATGCAGACTCGGAGAAAATCCTTTCACGCTGCTGCTGCCTACTTCTAAGTGCCTTGGAGGACATCTTGCCACACAGGCCATAGACCTTCGGGTCATGGTCGGGCCCGAGGCAGCGGAGACAGCAGTCGTGTGTGTCGGTGATTGACATTAATCTTTTACACCGATCACACTTTTTAAACCTTTTGGGGGGAAAAAGGGCCCCCTGTGAGGTCAAACGACGGGGCTGCCAATGAAAAAGAAAAGAGCGCGAGCGCTAGTCACTAAGGACAAAACCGAAAAAAAGTGACCGGACTCTATACCGGTGTACCGAACTGAGGCTGGGAGGGGAACCGGCATCGAACAGGGCCGAAGAAGAGAATCTTCAGTAGTTTTGATGCACTTTTTCCGTGAGGGAAGTTGGACTACGTCCGTTGGGCTCCGCAGAAAAAGGGAGACTGAGCAAGATGGCATCCTTTGGCGGGAAGGGGACCGCGCATGCGTGATGCAATCCCAAAGGCTTTCTTTGAAAGCTGGGGAATTGCTCCGCATGAGGGCTCTGTCGGCGCCGACATCACCCATATGTGAGGACTGACTTCCTGCTTGTTCCTGGAGAATTAATGCTTCTTTATATTGTTGAGGGAGGTCTTTGTCATTCATGTGTTGGGAAAACAAAAGGACTCCCTATTTAGTTAGAAGGGCAGATCCTTTGATGAGCGGGATAGTTCTCACATCTTGAGGGTAGGAACTTGACTGATTGAGATATGTCCTGAAATGATTTAGAGAGTGAGAAGGTTGGAGGCAGCAGGTCGATCTCCATGTTCTTGCAAGCTCCTCTGGCCATATACTGGCTGATGGTTGATAAAGTTCGGGAAGGCCTCCTCTGGTTTTGATGTGGTGGTTGGTGGGGGATATACTAGCAACCCGGAGCATGCGGCCCCACCTTATGACCCTATTTAGGGTCATTGCATTCTTTGGCCTGGGGAGCGCCTCATCCAGCTTATGAGGGGCTGCTATAGCCTCTAAGTGGGCTACCCCCTCTGGGGGTGTGGCTGCTGTTCCACCCCATCCGTAGTTGCACAGAATTAGATAGATAGGAGCTCCCTTTATTGAACCTATTCCCTGATGATAAGAGGAGATACAGGGTACTGTGCCTATACCCCACTCATAGTCGAATTCTCCCAGAAGTGTTACCATCTGTGGGGTGCACTGGTAGTCTGAGTGTATTCCCCGACTCACACCTAATATCCATGTTGTCCAGAACATGTAAGAGGAGTTGGTGGGACCACAAGAGGGGAGGAATCTCACTGAGGATCCGCAGCTTAGGGGTGGAGTGGAAGAATGGTTGGCGGCAGAGTCCATCAGTTTTGCTGTAGTCCAGTTGTGCATGTGGACAAGCCCTACATATAGGTAACGAGAATCAGAACCGGTGTGTGTATGGACAAGCCCTACGTTTAGGTAAAGAGAAACATAACCAGTGAGGAATAAGCCAATAGCTGCTCAGAAAACACAGCCAATGGGTTCCTCAGAGGGGCAGTTTGAGGAAGGGGGTGAGTTGGCTGCCCACCTGCGAAGACCCTATAAGGAAGATGGGACAGACTTCATTTGTCCTTTGGCCTGATTGGACCCGTGAACCTGCTTAGGAAGGGCTATGGGGATGGCTTGTATGCTACCCGTTAGTAGCAGGGCCTGTTATAGATAGCCTCCCTCCCCCTTTTGTGTTTTTTTTATTTATTTATTTTGCTTGTACTCAGAGGGGCTTAGGGAGACAACTAGAGCCTGGGATGGTTGGGCACATGATGGATGCGGCCTTGTAGTCCTTGCAAGGTGACATGGTGGCTGGGAGGTGCAGTGCAACCAGACAGCATTTATTTATTTATTTATTTAACTGCATTTATATCCCGCTTTTCACCGGGTCAAAGCGGTGTAACATGTAACATAGGGAGGGGTAATTTCTTTTAGGAAGGGGCCATCACCAGGGTCAACAATTAATGATTATGGGTGGACATGGACATGATTTACTTCTGCTAAAATCTAAGTGTGAGGTCATGGTGGTGTTTCCGTTGAAAGATGTTCACGGAATAGGATTGTCTTTAGCTGTTTCTTAAATGATGTGATGTCGTTGTTGTTCTTGATGTGGTTTGAGGACAGGGTTCTGGATACCTACGACCCTTTAGGGATCAGAAGTGCTAGGATTCCTAGGTCTGCAACCATGGCTCAAGCAGTGGGTCCCGCTGAAAAGCCTAGATGGGATAGCCCGCTGTTAGTTTTTTTGGTTTGTGATGGAAACAAATGCATAGGTAGTATTTATTTATTTGCTTATTTATTGGTGGGGAGAGGAGTGGGGGCACACCTGAGATGTCTAAGATACAGTGGCTGCAGCCTATCGGAGGGGCATTCCACTGACCCACTGATTAGGTTGAATGAGACATGCTAGAACTTGGTTCGATGTCTTGGATAGCAATTGTAGATTTTCTAGGCTGACTGTGAGTTTGAAACTGAACCAGTGGGCAATTGGTGTCTCCCAAGAGGCAGAGAGTTGGAGAACGTGGGTGGCTCGGATGGGCCAAGGCATCCAGGCCAAGTTGAGTGACTGCCAGGGTTGCATCGCCATATTTTGGGGTCAAGCGCCCCAGGAGGCAACAGTGAAGAGGTGCAGGTTAGTGGCTTCAGAATGGGAGCTGTGCTGCTAAGGAGGCCAGCAGTATTGACATGCTGGTGTCTGTTACTTTCGTACGGTGCTTTAGCAGTGCCTGGGAGGCAATCGAAAAACTTGCACTCGAGCGCCTAGGCCAAGGATGCAACAGCTGTTACTAAGCAAGCCTAAGCATTTGGACTGAACCGTGCTTGGTGGACTACCTTGGATTGGGCAATCTGGGCAAGGGTGTGGATGCCACTGATGGGATCAGGCACCTGGTGGGATGCCGGTCTAGGAATGAGTAAGTAAGCTCCTGCCACCAGGCTGGCGTTCATGGTGATGATCTATTGCTCCATTCAGAATTGAGCACAAGGTGTTCCAGGCTGTGTTGCAAGTCAGCTGGAGGGGGGCAGTCCCTAGGGCCATGGACTCTGCAGCACCCGAGGCCCTCGTGGGCAAGAAAGAGACTACATGTTCTCTCCACAGTAGCACTGGTTCTCTGTAGAAACATAGAAACATGATGGCATAAAAAGACCACATGGCCTATTTAGTCTGCCCTTTCATATCAACTACTACAATAGTCCCCTTTTTTCCTTTTGGGATCCTCTGTGTTTGTCCCATGCTTTTTTGAATTCAGATACTGTCCTTATCTCTACCACCTCCACTGGGAGACTATTCCATGTATCTGCAACTCTTTTCATAAAGAAATATTCCTACATATTACTCCTGAGTCTATCCCCTTTCACCCTCATCCTATGTCCCCTCGTAGCAGAGCTTGCTTTTAGTCGAAAGAGGCTCTTCTCATGTGCATTTATGTCACGGAAGTATTTAAATGTCTCTCTCATATCTCCTCTGTCCCACCTTTACTCTAATGTATACATATTAAGTCTATCCTCATATGCTTTATAACGAAGACCACTAATCATTTTAGCCAACCTCTGCACCAACTCCAACCTGTTCATATCCTTTTGAGGGTGTGGTCGCCAGAATTGCACACAATACTCCAAATGAGGTTGCACCAAAGGCTTATACAGAGACACTATCAACTCCTTTTTTTTCTGCTGGCCATTCCTCTCTGTATGCATCCAAGCATCTTTCTAGCTTTCGCAGTCACCTTTTCTACCTGTTTAGCTACTTTAAGATTGTCGGACACAGTCACACCTAGGTCCAGCTCTTTTGTGGATAGAAATACTTCACCCCCTATACTGTACTGCTCCCTTGGATTATTGTAACCCAAATGCATGACCCTGCATTTTTTAGCATTAAATCTCAGCTACCAAATTCTTGACCATTCTTCAAGCTTAGCTAGATCTCTCCTCATGTTATCTACTCCTTCCTAGGTGTCTACTCTATTGCAGATTTTGGTATCATCTGCAAAGAGGCAAACCTTACCCGACAGCACTTCTGCAATATCACTAACAAAGATGTTAAAAAGAATCAGACCAAGGACAGATTCCTAGGGCACACCACTGGTAACCACCACCTCCTCAGAGTGAGCTCCATTTATCTGCACCTACTTTGTCACTCTACAATGAGGTGAAGTGAGGTGGCTGTCTCAGGAAGAACATTTTTGAGGGCAGCAAAAAAACGCTCCCAAAACAGCTGCCTCACTTCACCTTCAAAAGTTAAAAAAAAAAAAAAAAAAAAGTGCACAAGTTGCTGCCGAGTCTGCTTCTTGGCAGCGGCAGGCTCACCCTCTCCTTTTCCCGGCAGCCGTGGCTGTGCTAGCGATCTGTAGTTTAAACAAAAGCCAAACTGGTGCAGAGCCTTCCCGCCTCTGTGAAGGGGCTGGGCAGCTGCGTCCCGCCTCCAATGGAATGTACTGGGAGGGTAGGACTGGAAAAGGGGACTGATACTGGGGAGGGTTACTAGGACTGGAAATAGGCTGATGGAAGGTAACATCCTGGGGCTGCGATTGCCACCAGTACCACAATCCACCGAAGAGCAACCAGCTAACACAGGAGCAGAGTGAGGTGAGACTGATTTCCTTGTGCTGTGCCTTTCCTACTCCGGCATCTCTCCTCTGCACGGAACCTCCCCAGCTGCATGTGCTTGGCCAGCTCTGCCCACAGAACACCTCCACCGGCGGCAAAAGCACCATTTTAAAAACCAGTGCACTGCTGGTGGGCCCTGCACCTGAGGGCCCTTTGGCGTTGCTCTTGGGCACCTGGAGGAGTGGCCTAGTGGTTGGGGCAAGGTACTTCAGGCCGGAAGGTCGGGGGTTCAAATCCCACTAGAGGACAGCAACCTTGGGCCGGAAGGACCTGGGTTTCTAGTCCCACAGGTGCTCCTTGTGGTCTTGGGCAAGCCACTTAACCCTCCATAGCCCATGTTCCCTGTAAAATAGTTATCTCCAAATTATAATGCCCTGTTCAATGTAATTTCAGTTTGTTCAATGTAAACCGCACTGATGCAGAATAGCGCGGTATATAAGAGAATGTAAATAAATAAATAAATAAAAGGTCAGAATGTTGAAGCAGCTCTGTCCACTCCTCTACCCCCCACGACTTTAAATCAATGCCATTATCACACCCCACTTCGATTTCTGCAATAGCATCCTTCAAGGCCTACCTAAACAATCCATAAAACAACTTCAGTTAGCCTAGAATGTCGCAGCCAGAATAACCTCAAATGTCAAACTAGCAGAACATATTACACCTATATTATATGATCTTCACTGGCTCCCAATCCAAAGCCGCATACAGTATAAAGTACTTCTAACTACTTTCACACTTATTAAAAGCATCGCCCCATCCCACCTTGATACACTCATTTCCAAAGACAATAACATTCGAAACCAACGAGAATGTAACAAAAATAAACTAACTATTCCATCTGACTTCAGGAAAGCCAAAAAAATGACTAACAATAGAGCATTCTCCCACTTCTCCCCCCATCTTATGGAATAAGCTCCCAGATAACATAAGATCCATAAATGACCTCTCCACCTTCCAAAAGAAACTCAAGACCCACTTGTTTACACTTTGGAGGCACAAGCAACACAAGCGAAGATACCATAACTGATGACACCCATCCTGAGCTCACCCCTTCCTCTGAGCACATCCCTTCTCTCTCCTAAGTAAAGACACATAAGGTGGTTTACCCCACATGAAACAAGAAGAAAAAGCAGATCTACCTATGTATATAGTTACTTTGTTACTTATTGTTAGGCTAATGTAAATAGTTCCCTGTTCGATGTAATTGAATACATACTGTTCTGTACAATTCAAAGCTTTGTTCACTGTAAACCTCTTTTGATCTCTTGGAAAATGCGGTATAGAATTTTACTATAAATAAAATAAAAGAAGAGACAAGAAATGGCAGATGGTCTTTAGCCCATAGAAAGAGAGCTAAGAGAAGACAGGAAAGCAGAAGCCGCAGATCAAGAGCAGCATGATCAGAGAATAAAATGATCAGACAACAAAGGTAGAAACAATAATTTTATTTTCAATTTAGTGATTGGATTGCACAATCTTTATAGGGAATTGCATCTCTTATTTATCTGATGTTGCACTTCATGCAAAGTCTGGCTTCTTGGGGATTCAGTTTAATTTTTGTCTACATATTTTTATTTTGACTTTAGGTTGTAGTCATTTATTCTGTACTTCGTGAGGGTCTGTGTTCTGAGTGTGTGGCTGAAGCCATGTGTTCTGTTAACATGGAGTTTGTGCATAGGGATCTATACTGTACTGTAGTAATTTGACTTGTTCAGCTTTTCAAATAAGTGTATGGATGTTCTAGGGATTACAGCAGTATTTATAGTGCGTTGTTTTTCTGGGTAGGCCCCTTATGTGAGTTTTAGAAGTTTATCCTGGTATGGTATGGTAGATTTGGCCTTGTAGATCTTCGGTGATTTTTATAGAGTCTTATATTAGTTCCCAATATGCCTGTTACTAGAGGATATTTGTTAGGTGACCAGAAACAGTTTTTTTTTAAATATATTGAGGTCTGTGGGTGAATGTCAAACCTCAGCACTGCACTCATTGTTGGAGAGGTTTCTGTGGATGTAGAATATATATTCAAAAAGAAAAAGTGAGAATGATAACACAGTTTATAACAAAATGAGTTATAATTTTATAATTTTGGTACTATAAACTGTACCATAGTTCTTACTTTTTCTTTGTTCCTTGGTGTGTGAGCATCTTATTTATTTTATTTATTTATTTATTTATTTAACTGTATTTATATCCCGCTTTTCACCGGGTCAAAGCGGCGTAACAAAAAGGGGGTGGGGTTAATCGGTTATAGGGATAGGGCCATCACCAGGAGGGCAACATTGATGATTTTGACAGAGGATAGACATAGACATGGACAGGGTAACATAGTTTCTGATCATAGGTTCTTGAGGGTGGTTTAGGGGGTTAGTGAAGTTATTTGTGGGAGGGTATTTTTGTTTTGAGATGTTCTTGGAATAGGATGGTTTTTGCTGTGTTTTGAAGGACAGCATTTCCTTTTTTGCAGAATATATATTTACATGCTGTTCCAATGTGCAGTTTTAGGAGGTATGTTGGGGTTGTCAAGCCCTTCTTGGTCACAAAGTCTCTTGTTTTTCAGAGGGTGGGAAGTACTGTGTTGGGGCGCCAAGTTGCTCCTGTTTTTGTGGAAGTGGGAGGTGCTGCATGGGTGCTGTTGAGCCCCTCTTGTCTGGCATATTTAGCAGCATGTTTCCTAAGTTCTGCGCCATACTGGGTCAGACAAAGGTCCCTCAAACCCAGTATCCTGTTTTCAACAGTGGCCATTCCAGGTCACAAATATCTGAGAGATTCCCAAAAAGGCATACAGGTTCCTCAATGCTTGTCCCGGGGCAAGCAGTGGATTTCCCAGGTCCTCTTTAATAATGGTTTATGGACCTTTCCTCCAGGAACTTGTCCAATCTTTCTTAAACTCAGCTACACTAGCAGCTTTTGCTGCATTCTCTGGTAACTAATTCCAGAGTTTGATTACGTTGGGCCATAGGCTAACTGCAGGGAGGCAGTTACCACATTTCAGCATGGCAAAACAGCTGCAGGTGCATCTAAGACCACACACTGAGGTGGCATTAGTTGCACTCACACTACTTGCACTGAGCCATTATGTTAGTTTCTGCCGACAATGCAGATGCCTGTGTGTGAGAGTTCTTTCTCTCGCCTCACTCTGTAGTAAAGTATAATTTTCGGAAAGAAATTCTGTAAACCTAAAGAGTAATGGGTAAAAGCATATTTTGACTACATATGTCTGTTTTTAGTTTGTATTGATATATTCCCTACTTGGTGAAGATCTGTCTCTGTTTTGCATGTGTGACTGAGGCTACATGTTCAGTTAGCATGGAGTTTCTATGTAGCAAGCTGTAGTAATCCGGCTTGTTCAGTTTTCTGAATAGAAATATGGATGTTCTAGGGCCCACTGCAATATTTGTGGTGCTGCCCTTTCTGGGTATGCTCCATGTTGTGTGAGTTTTGGAACTTAGTGCTGTTATGGAATAGTAAATTTGTTCTATGGGTCCTGTACTCTGCATTCTTGGTAAGGTCAGCTTTAGGGTGTTGGTTGGGGGGAGGGCAGGGGTATTGGAATATGTATTGTGTTTGAGATTTGTTATCTTTATGCTGCCAGACTGAAATTTAAAATATTTTGTTAGATCAGATTCAAGGAAATTTCAAATTTTAAGGGAGTTCCGGACTTTTCCAGCTTTAACACAATCCAATCCAGCATTTGAATTCATGGCTACCAGGATTAGTTTTTCATTTTATATCTTCCCTCTTCATCAATAATCTGGTCAAAGCTAAATTAATCTGATGTGCAGATTGGTGATGGTCTGATTGGGGGGGGCTGTGTAAGTAGCTTTTCATTAATCAAATTTAATGTTTTATTATGTTTGTTTTTATTGTAATACCTGTTTTACTAAATTGCATGTATATGTTTGGATTTAGATTGGTGGCGTATACATTTTAAAGTAAAGTATACTAAATTTATGCAAATAATGTTGCAATGAATCTCCGCACATGGCCCTGCATTATCCTCATGCCGCCCCTGGGAGGAAGTAGACAGTGGGGGTGGAGGAAAGCAGAAACCTCAGATTGGGACCAGTATGATCAAGAATAAAATGGTCAGACAACAAAGGTAGAAGAGAATTTTATTTTCAATTTAATGAACAGTCTTGGTGCTGCCTTTATATTTTATAAAGTACAGGGAAATGCATCTCTTTCTATTTTTCTGGCATTGCATTGTATGCAGAATCTGACTTTTCGGGGTTGCAGTTTAATTTTTGTCTACATATGTTTATTATTAGGTTATGGTCACTCATTCTGTACTTTGGTGATGGTCTGTGTTCTGCGTTTGTGGCCAAGGCCAGGTGTTCTGTTAACATGAACTTTATATGAAGGCATCTGTAATAGTAATCTGAATTGTTTCAGCTTTTCAAATAGGTATTTGGATGTTCCAGGGCCCACTGCAGTATTTACAGTTATGCCCTTTTTTGGGTAGGCTCCTTATGTGAATTTTGGAAGTTAAGCTGGTATGGTATGGTAGGTTTGCTCTACAGATCCTCAATGACTTTGTTGTAGGGTTTTGTATTAGTTCACAATATGCCTGGTACTGGAGAATGTTTGTTGTTAGTGAGATGATCGGAATCAGATTTTCTTTTTCAAGATATTGAGTTCTGTGGGTGAATATCCTAGTTCTGCCCTGCACCTATTGTTGAGAGAGGGGGTTCTATGAATGCAAAATATATGTTCAAAAAGAAAAAGCAAGAACCATAATGCAGTTTATAACAACAAAATAAAAATGAGTTATAATTTGGTATTATATACAGTGCTGTGATTCTCGCTCTTTCTTTTAGTTCCTTGGTGTGTAGACACCTTTCATTTCCTCCACATTATCTAATTGGCTTTTTGATTTGGTTCAGTCTCTGACTGGAGTTTTGAGAAAGCCTCCCCTCCCCTCCTGCTCTGGGGGGGGCACCACCTCATCTCTCGCCTCAGGCAGCAGATGGCCTTGAGCCGCCCCTGCTCCCACTGAACCAATTTCTAACTCATCAGTAACTTTAGGGTCCATCCGTAGGGTGCTCAGTTTGTTTAAAAGTCGCCTGTGCGGAATGGTGTCAAAGGCCTTACTGAAATCCAAGTATACCACATCTAGGGCTCTCCCTCAGTCCAACTCAATGATCAGCCAGTCAAAGAAATCAATTGGTTCCTTATCGTCTCTCCGGGCCCGTCCAGGAACAAGTGGGTGATCAACCTTCTCCAGCAACTGAGGACTGAAATCTCAAACTTTGAAGAGCTGGCATCTGGCTCCCTCTGCTGTCCACTGCCAGTCTTTTCAGTCCTCAGCAACTGAAGGACGTGTTCCTGGCTGGCTCCCCCCTTCAGATGTTTAAGGCTTAGCAATTTTAATTTCTTTCGGTTTCTTTTTGTGTTTACGGAACCAGGGGTCCTAGCAGGGTCCCTTCCAGTAGCGATTGCAGCCGACAACTTTTTAACGGCGCTCAGAGGCACGGAGCGGAAGAGGCAGAGCCTGTCTCAAATTTCAGCTCCGTATAGTAGAGCAGAGAGCACTGCGGTGCTGGGAGTCCCAGATACCTGCCTGCTGCCTCCGGTGCTCAGCTTCCTTCCCTGCTAGCAGTGGGTGCCAAGAGCTGAAGGAGAAGATTCATTTCTTCTTAAGGTTGGTCATTTTTTCAGCTTGTTCGTAGCTTTGTGGGCGCCGGCGGCCATTTTTCTTTCTCCTCAGTTGGCTTTGTTTTTCCCACGGCGGTTCTGACGGGCCGGTTTGACGATGGTTTTTCATCCTCCGATTTTGCTGGGTATTTAAGTTTGCTATGAGTTGCTCCGCTTGGCGTTAGGGCCTCTCAGGCATAGGGCCGGCCTTCACAGCAGGCCTTCAAAGCGGTTCGTTTTTGGCGGGAACGGCAGCCCGGGCTGCTGCAGCTCCAATAGCCTGGGCTCTTCAGGTTAGATAACAGATGACATGAGGAAAGGGGCGAAGGCTCTCCTATTCCTGGGTACAGTGAGGAAATCTTTACCTCTGCCGCCCTTTTATCTGTCCTAGCAGGGCAGTTGGAAAAACTACATAAATAAATAACTCATTAAAAACAGGGTACGGATTACCATTATCATAATACTACCGTTGGCGATTAAAGGGCAGTTCTAGTGCTGTACACCTCCGGTGCTGTAGCCGTTTTGCTTCCTTTGGTTTCTGGAGGCAGAGCCTGCCTCACAAGGGAATTAGTCTCCGGAGCAGAGGGCTCATCCCTGGCAGTCCCAGTGTCCTTCTCCTTTCCTTTCATGTATAACCCTCTCACAGTAGCCATATGTTCTAACACATGCTCATCGACCCCATGCGCTGTGTTTTTATTTATATACATACACATTTTTTCTCTCATGTTCCCTTGCTATCTTATCAGCATTTTTTATAGTTTCCACCAATGTATCTGCCTTTAACTTCTTTGGTTGATGCCTATGGATTGTTTTTCCAGTTGTATTTCTATGGTTACTTCCCTCCTTTCATTTTGGTGTGAAATGGATCTTTAAATGGCTCTCCTTATGGCTCTTGCCTTGGCCATAACATTCTTTCAAATGAACCTGACACTTTCAGTGTTTCAGCAGAATCAGCTACTCCATTTCATAGTTTTGTTATATGAGTGTGTTGTATGAAAGGAGAGAAGGTTAGCACTCCCCTTGATAAGGATGGAAGAGGTCCTAGTGGCCTTTACAACACGCATATGGTTAAGGCATTGCCGCTTACTTCGTGGCATCTAACCAAGTTTCAATTTGTCACTTCCATTATGCTATTTTATTTTGCATTAAGTGGCCCTTCACTTTGCCACGTTTGCTGTCCCCTTTTAGGCATTGACAGTTTCCTGGGTGAACCCTGAGTCTCTTCCTTTCAGCTAGCTTCCTTGCACAGGATAGTGCATTTTTTGTTTGAATTTTTACTTGGTGTGTTCTTCATGAATATATTCACATACCTATTTCCATTTGTGTGTGTTCTTCGCAGGATGTGTGACTATGGTTTATGTACCCTTTGTTGGTCTGCCCAATGCAGTTTTTGGCATTGGTTCCTTACATTATTACTTGGTCTATGGGGTTTATTGCCTTCATTCCTTTTCTGGGCATACTTACACGGTTTGTGTACTTTTAATATGGACCTGTCTATGGTCCAGTTCTGTATAGGTGGGGTCAATTTAATTGTTCCATGCTTGAGTTGACCACTACTGGCCTTTACAAGATACATGAATCGAGTCAGAACCCCCTGGATCTAAAGGTTCACCAAGCCCAAAAGCCATATACATAGATACCAATCGGTGAACTCAAAACACAGGACAAGTTCCTCGAAAACATTTTTTTTGTCGGACCAATGATCCCCGCACCGAAGTTACCGTCAGTAAAAGCTATGGTAAAGGGGAGACAAAGTCCTTTTTATTCTTAAAGCAGTGAGAATTCATAACTGCCAGAACTTCATCTGGTCAGAGAACTTTTTACTAAATTGCAAGATTTTGGCAAAAATGCTCGAATAGTTTATCTAGTTTCTGGTCTTCCTGGTGTCCCCACATGGGCCTTTCGAGGATTCGCTTCTTCACGGCTTCAAGTCCGGCCACAGGTGCTCCCTGTGCGCGGGATGAAGCGACAGATGGTGGTGTCGGAATCGGAATGCCCGGAGGCTTCCTTGCGTGGGGCACGGATTATGGGTCGCTTGTATCCACTGCCGCAAGAGGAGCTAGACTCTTTTGCGCTTCCCTAAGGTGGATGTATTAATGGCGGCCGTAGCTAAGTAAACCACTATACCGGTAGCAGGTGGTGCCGCTCTACAGGTCCTGCAGGATAGTAGATTAAAGACTCGCTTGAAGCAGGCTTTTGCGTCTTGTGTTCTGTCTCTGAGGCGGCTGTATGTGCAGCTTCTGTTTCCAGAGGCTCTATTCGGTGGGTTCGGGGGGCTTCATTTCCCCGCTCCAGGCCGGCGGCTAAGGCTCCTCTTGAGTCAGCGGCGGCGTAAAGTGGCCGATCCCTTCTACGCTCTAGTGCGTTTTGTTAGAACAACATCCATAGCAACGGTGTTCGAGATCCGAGTCGGGATTATTTTCCTGCCGGTAAGCAAGGGGTTGACATCTGGTCATCGATGCGGACCCTCTTGCTTCTCCGAGCGTCGACTGCGTAGCACTGTCCGCGGCTCCTCGGTTCCATGACGACGCACTTCGTCCGCGTGCTGTGGGCAAGGGCCCACATGAGGATGTTACATCGAGCGTTGTTAGCGCGCTAGAATCCTCCAGACTTCCCCTGGCATACCGGTTGCCCCGATTGACCGCCGTTTTCCGACAGTCTCCAGGGGTGCCTGGTTCCGATTCCTCGAAGTGTGAGTTTCCCTTACGTCAGCCCGACTAGGGGATGGTTGGCTGATACCAGTCTTGTCCGTTACGGAGCTCTTTGGCTGGCGGCCTTAGCTCAGGGGCCTTGGCCGTCAGAGCTCCGGAGTTCTTCCCTACCTCTGGTAGGGTTCCGGGCAGTGTTCTAGCGCTACAAAATTTTTCTTCCTCTGATACCAGTTGAAGCGGTGCGTGTTTTTTCTCGGAATAGGTGGTGGCGGTGTCCTAGCTCTCTCATCCAGGTGGAACTGGCAGCACGGAGTCGTTGCAGCGGAGTCTGCAACTCATATCAGGGGCAGAATTGTTTTTCATAGCCTGTCCGCGGTCCGTATCGCAGGTCGGGACAATGTCCAGGTGGAGTTCCTCAGCAGGCCTGTGGTGGACCCTGGAGTTGGGGCGCTGGCCGCTGCGGTGTTTCACGATTTGGTCCTGCAGCCGTTGATAGGTTCTCTTGGTTACCTTCTGCACTGCCGAAGCTCCTTGGGGTTGCGCAGGTGGCACAGGTCGGAAGGTCTCGACAGTCTGGTGCAGCCATGGCCACCGGAGGGTTCTCTTTATGTGTTCCCTCCCTGGCCAATAATCGGCATAGTGATTCGGCGAATGGCGGGTCACTGCGGACTCGTTATTATCATGGCACAGGAGTGGCCCAGTAGGGCATGGTATACGGATCTTGTGCGTCTTCTCGTCAAACAGCCTTGCAGGTTTCCTTGTGGGAGACTCTTCTGTTTCAGGGGCCTCTGCTCATGCCCAAGGTGGATCGCTTCGCTCTTACGGCTTGGCTCTTCAAAGGGACCAGTTGGCTCTTAATGGGGACCAGTGGATCCGGAACGGTTCTTCCCCTTCGGTCAGCGCCACTGGGTTGCGGGCTCGCTGGCGCTCCACGTCCCTAGCTTCTGTTCGAGTATGGCGTCTTGCTGGGTGTTTGGTGCGTGGAACAGTACTCTGACCTCACGAGGCCTTGGTTCCGAACGTTCTTCAGGACGGGTTGAGTGCGGGCTTCGTCCTCCGCCCTCTCTGGGGGCACTTAGCGACCTTCTCTTCCTTTCAGGGTTAGTCTGGCAGCTCATCCAGCTGGGCTTCGTTTTTTCTTTCAAGCAGTTCAGTACTTTCGTTCCCCTCTTCGCGGTGTGGCTACCCCGTGGCTTTGTTTCGCTATGT
This sequence comes from Ichthyophis bannanicus, assembly GCA_033557465.1. NCBI lineage: Eukaryota > Metazoa > Chordata > Amphibia > Gymnophiona > Ichthyophiidae > Ichthyophis > Ichthyophis bannanicus. Next base: position 209,744,055 of record CM066039.1, on the reverse strand, counting down.
GACCTCTTTTTCGCACAAATAGCGATATCTCACTCAGGGAACTTCTTGGAAAATGCCCTTCTTGGGGGCCTTGTGTCCTACGTACTATTGGGTAGGGCTCCCTTTCTGCATTGGTCGGACGACAGGGTGCTGTTGCGGACGGTTCCCTCCTTTCTTCCGAAGCTCTTCTCTACATTCTATGTCGCTCAGTCTATCTCTCCCCTCTTTTTGGATCGGGGGCGATCCTTCCAGTGTCGACGTTCTCCGCTTGCTCCGGAGCTGCCTCCAAAAGACTGCGTCTTTCCGGGAGTCGGGCCGGTTGTTTTCTTTGCCGGGCCTAGGTAGGACGCAGCCGCATCTCAGTCGTCCCTGGCTAGTTCGGTGAAACAAGCGATTGTGGTGTCCTATCAGGACGCGGAGAAGGTCCCTCCGGGGGCGTCTTCGTACATATTCTACGCGCGGCCAAGCGACGTCTTGGGCGGCGTCTCCTTGAGTAACGCCGGTGACTTTTCTCGGGCGGCTACGTGGTCATCGCGTCTCACGTTTGCGGAGCTTTGCAGGCTAGATGGCTTGGCCAGGAGACATGCCTGTGTGGAGGCGTCGGCCGTCATAGCGGGCCTGTTCGGTCCCTCCCGTGGTTAGATACTGCTCTGGTACTTCCCACTTGTTCCTGGACGGGCCCGGAGAGACGATAAGGAAACAGAAATTAGACCTTACCTGCTAATTGTCTTTCCTTGAGATCTCTCCGGGCCCGTCCAGGACCCTCCCAGGTTTTTATCGAATTTCAATGTGGCGCGGGAGTCTACGAATACTCTGTTGATGGCGATGGAGTCCGCGCCACGGTTTCTCGGGTATTGTTTCTGTTCTCGTTCATGGGTTGCCTTTTAACTCGTTGGTTGTTTATGTGCTAGCAAAAAAAAAAAAAAAAAAACGACCTTGGCGTTTTGACTGTTACGTCATATAGCAGCGGAGCTGCTGTGGTTTCGTTCTTCCTGTCAGCCTCATGGAAAGCTACTGTTTTTTGTTCCCTGTTTTGTCTAGTTTCCTTTCGTTATTGGGCACTACTCTTCATCTGCTTTGTTAAGGTTAGACTGACAGTGGCCAGCAGAGGGAGCCAGATGCCAGCTCTTCAAAGTTTGAGATTTCAGTCCTCAGTTGCTGGAGAAGGTTGATCACCCACTTGTTCCTGGACGGGCCCGGAGAGATCTCAAGGAAAGACAATTAGCAGGTAAGGTCTAATTTCTGTATTTGTCTGACAAGACCTGCCTCTGGTGAATCAATGCTCACTCCAGAAACTTCACTATTTTCTCATTCAGCAGTGTTTTCAGTAATACTGTATACTCACCACAGAGATTAGACTAACCAGCCTGTAGTTTTCAACCACATTCTTATTTTCACATTTGTGTAAAGTGGCCACATGTGCTTTTCTTCAGTCCTCTGGCACCACTCCCTCCTCCAAAGAGGCATTGAAAAAGTCAGAATGTTCCCAAGTTTATTTACTATTCTCGGATGTGTCCCATCGCTTTGTCTACTTTTAGTTTAGCTAATTCCTCATGAATGAAATCTTTTGAAACTTGTTTGAGATCCCTGTTGCTTCTGTTTATATTTGTAGGTATTTTCTAAGGTCTTGCTCCTGGCCCTTTATCTGTGAGCACACAACAGAAATATTTGTTAAGTAATTCCACTTTATCCCTTCATCCTTAAGTCTGACAATGGCAGTTCCTTTGCATCCCTCTAGTCCAGTCCCGGAACCATAGAGTTTAGAATCTCCTCCAGCAGCTTTGGAGACTGAAAGATGTCATCGCTTTGATGTCACCAGTATAAATAGGCAAGGACTGCCCCCTTTCACCAGTAATTTCAGTCTCCAAGCAGCTAGAGGCGATTCTTAGCCGGGGTGGGCTCAGTAGTCACAAATAAGCAGAGCTTACACTTTAAATTTTATTTTCTTGTGTTGTAGGTTCAGTGCTGCTGCTGGAAGGGCTGCCTTTGGGTGGATTAGACTTGCCCTTCTGCTCTTCTTCTCCCTCTCCCTCTTTCCCCCCCCCCCCCTCCTGCCTTATTTTTCCTGTCTTTCATTTTTCCCCTCCTTTCCCCGTCACGTTAATGAGCAGCAGGGGTCAGCAAGTGAGTTTCTAGCCTCCCTGCTCCCAAACCCGAGATGAAGGGTGAGCAGCAGGTGGTAGGCTTCCCCGCAGCGCCAGTACTTCCCTCAGGGGACGAGAGGCGTTTGAGCGCACTGGAGCTGAAGCCACGGGGCTGTGCCCGGCGCGAGTGTGACAGCTGGCAGTGTGTTCCCAGCGACGGGGAGGTGAGTGCTGCTAGCAGCGGGTAGCATTTCAACGCTTTGGCTGATCGGGGGAGCGTCTCGGGCCACGGGGTGATCCGTCCTCCTTGTCGAGCAGTTAGACTGGCCGTGTGTAATCTGGCGGGAAAACGCCGCGTCGGCCATTTTGTGGGACCGCGCTTTTTTTTTTTTCTTGGTGGCAGTTTTGGCGCCATTGTAGGCAGTCGCTGCGGTTTTTATCAGGCAGCTACAGCTCCATTGAAGGTGGTGTTTAGAGGGGCAGTTTTTTGTTTTGCAGTGGGGAAAAAAAAAAAAAGAAGAAAAGAGGATGAGTAGTTTCTCCTCAGAGCTCCTCTTTCATCTTCCTTTGGCTGTGTTCAGAGGAAGTAGGTATACCTGCCGTTTCTTGGCCCCGGGACAGGGTGTTTCCCTGGACAGTGCCATGCCCGCGAAGTCTAGATGCTTGGTGTGTGGGCTGAAGCATGGGGCGGTGCTGGATTCCGGGGTCTGTGCAGGCTGCACTCTGGAGGCGTCGGTGCTAGGTAAGGCGCTAGAGGGGCCCTTGGAGGAGTCAGCAGGTCCTTCTGGGGAGGTGGAGCCTCTTGCTCCGGATTTGACTCCGGTGGAGCCGGTAGCGGGGCCCTCTTCGGGAGACGGAGCTTTTCTGGTTAGGGGGATTTCCCAACCAGGGATTGCGCCAGTAATTCCTTTGGATTTCTTTTCTCTGATGCAGCAGGCGTTTGCCCTGCTGCAGCCCACGTTGGCAGCCTCTTCTCAGGGGGTGATGGGGCGGAAGCGCCAGGAGTGTGCGGATCATGTAGAGGGTGAGCCCTCAGCCAAGAGGAGTAAGGTGACGGATGAAGGCCAGCCGCTGTCTCCGCAGGAGGGGATCCTTGGCGGGGCAGCCGCAGAGTCAGCAGAGGTCTCGGATGACGAATTGGAGGAAGGAGAGTTACCGGACGCGGAGCAGCAAAGTAGGATAGTCCGGGTTTTCTGCAGGGAGGAGCTTCCCGCTTTGATTTCCGAGATTTTGCGTACGCTGAACATGCCCTCGGGGGGGGGGGGGGTTCAGCGGAGGAGGCGTTGGAGGACCCGCTGTTGCAGGCGGTGCGGACGTCTCAGCGAGTTTTTCCCGTTCATAGAATTTTTCAGAATATGATTCAAGAAGAATGGGACTCGCCGGAAGCGGCGTTGAAAGGTACTAGAGCCATGGCTCGCCTTTATCCGCTTTATGATCAGGATAGGGAGATTTTTCTCTCACGAGGTTGGATGCGGCCGTTTCAGCGGTAACTAAGAAGACAACAATTCCGGTTGAAGAGGCCACGGCGTTAAAAGATATGCAGGACAGGAAGTTGGATACCTTGCTGAAGCAAGTTTTTGATATTAGTGCGCTCTCCATGCAGGCCTCAATAGCGGGGGCATGGGTGGCGCGAGGCTGTTTGCGGTGGTCTCAGAGATTGCAGGAGGACTCCTTAGATAGTCAGGTGGAGGAAGCGGCGCGTCTGGAGTCCGTTACCGCTTATTTGGCGGATATTCATTATGACCTTATCCGGGGGCTTGCAAAGAGCATGGCCTCGGTGGTGGCTGCGCGGTGGTATCTCTGGTTGCGTAACTGGTCAGCGGACGGCTCGTCTAAGGCTCGCCTCAGCAAGCTTCCGTTTCGAGGGAAGCTGTTTGGCGAGGATTTGGAAAAATTGGTTAAGGAGCTGGGTGAATCCAAAGGGGGCCGTCTTCCGGAGGACAAGCCTAAGCCGGTCCGGGGTCCGGCAGGATCCCGGGGGGCGCAGAGAGAGTTTTGTAGGTTTCGGTTCTCTCGCTTTGGGCAGCCTCAGCGTGGGAAGTTTCCGGCGCGAACCCAGGGTTTTCGGGGGTTCCGGGGAGCAGGCAGAGGTTTTACGCCTTTCCAGTCCTCCGGTGTTAAGAAGGCCCAATGAGATAAGGCGGGCTCAGGCGGAGGTGGTTCCCATGGGTGGCCGTTTGCAGGAGTTTTACCCTGCCTGGGTCCAGATTACGTCAGACCTCTGGGTCTTCGAGGTCATTCGAGAGGGTTATGCACTGGAGCTCCATCGACCCATTGTAGATTCCTTTGTCCAGTCACCCTGCAGGGCTCCTCACAAAGTGCGAGCAGTCTCAGAAACGCTGCAGCGTTTGCTGCAGCTACAGGCTGTGGTGCCCGTCCCAGAGGAGCAGTGCGGGTGCGGTCGATACTCCATCTATTTCGTGGTTCCAAAGAAAGGAGGTTCGTTTCGGCCGATCCTGGATTTGAAGAGGGTGAATCGGTGTCTTCGTGTCACCCATTTTCGGATGGAAAGGTTGCGGTCCGTCATTGCGGCCGTCAGGGCAGGGGAGTTCCTGACGTCTTTAGACCTCATGGAAGCATATCTTCATGTTCCGGTGCGGCAGGAGCATCAGCGGTTTCTTCGATTTGCCATGCCAATGGGGCATTTTCAGTTTCAGGCTCTGCCCTTTGGGCTGGCGACGGCGCCACGGACGTTCACCAAGATAATGGTGGTGGTGGCAGCGGCGGCGCTCCGAAAAGGAGTGTTGGTACATCCGTACTTGGACGATTGGCTGATTCGGGCAAAGTCCAGAGAGGAAAGTGCCGCGGCTACCGCTCGGGTGGTGCAGATGTTGCAGAGCCTCGGCTGGGTAGCAATTTGGAAAAGAGCAACTTGGTGCCCTCGCAGTCTCTGGAGTATCTAGGGGCGCGCTTCGAAACGGATCGGGCGAGGGTGTTTCTTCCGGACCAGCGAGCTCAAGGGTTGCGGGAGCTGGTGAAGGTCTTTCTGGTGCAGAAGGCGCCGACGGCATGGCAGTATTTGCAGTTACTCGGAACTATGGCAGCCATGATCGAGGTGGTGCAGTGGGCCAGGGCTCACATGCACCCGTTGCAGAGCGCCCTTCTCAGGCATTGGTCTCATCAGTGAGATGCGTTGTCCCAGCGCCTCGTGTGTCCTCCGGAGGTCCGGCGCGAGCTTCTCTGGTGGTTGCGCACGGAGAGTCTGGCAATGGGCATGCCCCTGGAGTCGCCCGCGTGGAGGCTGGTAACGACTGATGCAAGTCTGCTCGGGTGGGGCGCTCATTGCGAAGGCAGATTTGCCCAGGGACGGTGGTCTCTAGAGGAGCAGGAATGGTCCATCAACAGGATGGAGATGAGGGCCAGTGTCGTTGGCTCTTCAGGAGTTTCGGGAGTGTTTGTGCCAGACAGCAGTGAGGGTACTTTCCGACAATGCGACGACCGTAGCCTACATCAATCGGCAGGGCGGCACGGGCAGTGTGGTGCTAGAGGCCGAGGCCATCTTCTGTTGAGTTGGGCCAAACGGAATCTGCAGGGCTTGTCGGCGCAGCATGTGGCCGGAGTGGACAACGTAGAAGCGGATTTCCTAAGTCGGCGAAAGGTGGATCCGGGGGAGTGGGTTCTTCACCCGGAAGTCTTTGCGCTACTGGTGCGGCGCTGGGGGCTGCCACTGATGGATCTCATGGCAACCTTCGAGTCCGCGAAGGTAGCGTGTTTCTTCAGCAGGAGGCGCGAGCGCATGTCGGAAGGTCTCGACGCATTGGCGTAGAGGTGGCCGGAGGAGGGGCTGCTCTATGTCTTTCTGCCCTGGGCGTTGGTAGGCAGGGTAGTGCAGCGCGTAGAAAGGCACCGCGGGCTGGTGGTGCTCGATTGGCCCAGAAGACCGTGGTATGCGGACGTGGTGCGCCTGATGGTGGACAGGCCATGGAGGCTTCCTCAACGGTCCGATCTCTTGCTACAGGGACCGTTACGCATGCCCCAGGTGGGTCGATTCTCGCTTACGGCATGGCTCTTGAGAGGGCAAGGATGACAGCCAAGGGTTATTCCGCAGCTGTCGTGGCTACTTTGCTGAGGGCACGGAGACGATCAACTTTGTTAGCGTATGTTCGCGTTTAGCGCATTTTTGAGGCCTAGTGCGCGGAGTGGAGTCTGCGACCGTTGGGGGCATCGGTGGCACAGGTCCTTGCCTTTTTGCAGGATGGCGTGGAGAAGGGGCTAGCGGCTAGTTCTTTGCATGTGCAGCTCGCGGCCATCTCGTGTTATCGGGGGAAGGTCCAGAGTCAACTACTAGGGTCGAACGGCGATGTTCGACGGTTCTTGCGAGCTGTGGTTCTCATGCGGCCTCCGAGGCGAATGGTGGTGCCTCCGTGGAATCTGAATTTGGTGTTGGAGGTGTTGAGCGGGGCTCCGTTCAAACCTTTGAGCAGAGCTTCGCTGAAGGATCTGACGTTGAAGACGGTTTTCCTGGTGGCCATTTGTTCCGCAAGAAGAATTTCAGAGCTTCAAGATTTATCCTGTAAGGAGCCGTATTTGTCCTTTTTCAATCACAAGATCGTCTTGCGTACGGTCCCGGCCTTTTTGCCGAAGGTGGTTTCGGTGTTTCATGTTAACCAGGTGGTGTCCCTTCCCGTGTTTTCAGATGAGATGTTGGCAGAGTCGGGAGGTAGGTTGCGTCTTCTGGATGTGCGACGCGTACTTTGGAGGTACCTCCGCGAAACCACGTCCTTCCGGAGGTCGGACAGGTTGTTTGTATCCTTTGGGGGGGGGCCACGGAAGGGAGAGGCGGCGGCGAAGTCGTCTATTTCTCGTTGGTTGAAGGAGGCCATTGCTTCGGCGTACCTTCTGAAGGGGAAGGTGGTGCCACAGGGCCTGCGGGCTCATTCAACTAGGGCACAGGCGGCCTCCTGGGCAGAATTCAGTATGGTTCCAGTTGGGGACATCTGTCGGGCGACGACTTGGTCGTCGTTGCACTCGTTTGTGAAGCACTACAGGTTGGATGTGCAAGCGGCGGAGGATGGGCATTTTGGCTCAGCGGTACTTTAGGCTGGGCTTGCAGGGCCCTCCCGTTGATTTTCACTGCTCTGTTACATCCTCTATGGTTCCGGGACTGGACTAGAGGGACGCAAAGGAAGAGTAAATTAGACTTACCTGCTAATTGTTGTTCCTTAAGGAACTCTAGTCCAGTCCTGGATCCCACCCGGAATTTGCAGGGGTTTGTTCAGCCTGAAGTTCATGTAGGGGATGGTGCATGGGGCTTCTTTGTACGGCTAAGGATAAGTCTGCGAAGAAGGACGCCCAGTGCTTAGTTGTAGAAATGGAGGCGTGTTTAGGAGTGGTGTATAAAGTTTGATAGTTTGTATTATGTCTTTGACTACTTATTTGTGGCTCTGCTCAGTTGGCTTTGTCAATAGGTACTGGTGAAAGGGGGCAGTCCTTTCCTATTTATACTGGTGACATCAAAGCAATGACATCTTTCAGTCTCCAAAGCTGCTGGAGGAGATTCTAAACTCTATGGTTCCGGGACTGGACTAGAGTTCCTTAAGGAACAACAATTAGCAGGTAAGTCTAATTTACTCTTTTGCCCTTCCTCCTCTCGCTAACATATTCCTGAAAAAGGTCTTAGTCCCCCATTGCATTGCATTGGCTAGTTCTTCTTTTTTTGTTTCTTTGCTTTCCTGACTACTTTGCTAGCTTCTCTTTCCAAATATAGATACCTGTCTTCCTCTCTCTGTGATCTCTTGTATTTCATGAAGGCCTCCCCCTTTTTCTTCACCTTTTCAACCTACTTCTTTTGAGAACTATAGCGGCCTCATTTTCCTTTTACCTTTATTTACCTTTCTAACAAAAAGGTTGGTTGCCCTTAAAATATCCCCTTTCAGTTTTGCCCACTGTTTTTCTACATACGCCAACTGTTCCCATCCCGCTAACGACTCCTTGAGGTATTGGCCCATCTTGGCAAAGTTAGTTTTCCTAAAGTTGAAGACCCTCTCTTTTGAATGGATTTTATCAGCCCTAGTCCTAATACTGATCCACACCATCTGGTGATCACTGGATGCAAGATGATCTTCCACTATAACATCAGAAACACTTTCACCATTGGTAAGCAGCAAGTCCAGTATGGCCCCTTCATGTGTGGGTTCTGTTACCAGTTGCCTGAATACTTCTCTCTGTAGAGAATCCAGGATCTCCTTACTTCTAGATGACACCGCAGCAGGGATGTGCCAATCAACATCCAGCATATTGAAATCACCTATCAGTAGCACTTCCCCTTTCCTGGCAATGCTGCTGCATAAGTCTGTTAAATCTCTGTCCACTTCTCCCTGTGAAGGGGGGGGGGGGTCTGTATATCACACTAATGAAAATGGATTTCTCTTTCCTTCTTTCTAGTTTAGCTCACAGTGCCTCCTCTCTCCCTTTTAAGCCCTGTAATTCTATAGTGCCACTCTCTCTCCTTCTTCCTACCCTATCCTTACTGAGTAAAGTATAGCCTGCTATAATTACATCCCAGTCATAGTTGTCTGTGAATCATGTCTCCGTAAGTGCAACTAAATCCAAGTCATCTTCTTCCATTAAAGCCTCAACATCTGGGATCTTATTTCCCATGCTACGGGTATTTTATACACACCACTTTCCAAATTCATCACCCATCCCCAATGAATCTAGTTTAAATCCATCTTCAGTAGGTTAGCCAGTAAGACATGTCGGCCCTTCTTGGACAGATGGATGCCATCTCTGCTCTGTAGCCCTTGGACCATCAACCTATGGTACAGGAAACCAAGTTGTTCTTGATGACACCATCCACGCAGCCATGCATTTATCTTCAGGATGCAAGCTTCTCTGCCTCAGCCTTTACCCTCAACAGGGAGGATTGAAGAGAACACCACCTGTGCACCTATCTGCTTCACCCTCTGTCCCAGAGCTATGAAGTCACTTTTGATATGCTCAGAGGGATACTTGGTAGTATCATTTGTGCCAACATGGGTGAGCAACATTGGGTAATAGTCAGTAGGCTTGATGAGTCTCTGCAAACTCTCCATAACATCTTGGATTTTGGCACCTGGCAGTCTTAGGGGATTTTGGTGGATTAAGGCTGCTGTTTGTACCCCAAAGATATAAGAATAACCTAGCTCTGCTCCAAACAGACTCAGACACTTAGAAGGAAATGAGATCTTTATTATGCCGAATCAGTTAAATCTTAGCCAAAAAGCAAATTGCAGCCTTATTTTTCTTAGCAATACAATTTGCCTGAGCCAGAGGGTGGAAGACAAAGGGGCATGTTTACTAAACTGCAGTAACGTTACAGACCGCACGTTATGTAATGTTAACGATCGTTAAGTAATGTTGATGCGCGGTATGTAACGTTAATGCGTGTTAACGATCGTTAACGTCCCTGGCCGCGGTAAACATCGCAGAGGGTGGAGAGAGGGCGGGGGAAAGGGTCAATTGGCGGGGAGTGGGTGGGGAGAGGCTCCCTGCACACTAACGCGTTGAACTGAAGGGCTGAATCCTACCGCGAATGAAAACCTGCCGTTAGATGCACATTTGCAGGAGAGAGAAACCTTTTCGGTGTCAGCAATGTACAGCATAGACAAGGAGCCCAGGAAATGTGATAGTAGTGCTCCATTTCCAGCAATAGCATAGTGCCCAAGTATGAAAGGCCACTATGGCGATGGTGCATAGGGGGCTGCAGGCGGGACATGTAGCGGGGGCAGCTGGGGCACAGGTTGGACAAGGCAGGCACCTAGGTGGCACATAGGAACATAGAAACCGGAAATCAGCATGCCAGCAGCTGACAAAGGCCAAACACAATCCACCTACATCTACCTGGTCCACCCGAGCTAACAGTTGCCAGGGCACTGACCTACTCCAGACGACAAGGTACTTTTTTTTATTACATAATGTTCTCCACCTTTTAATAAGATTTAAAACTCATAACTTATCTGTCCATAGTTCTCAAACTTCTGATAAAGTTGCCACTGTTGTCTAATATACAATAGTCCACACAGTACTCCACACAACGTGCACGTTTCGGGAATAATCCCTGTTTCAAGTGCTTTCTCCTCTGTATATCCAAGAGGAAGTCTCAAGCTGCAAGACGGTGTTTTTTGGTTCACAGTTGCATTGGTTGGGTATACAGAGGAGAAAGCACTTGAAACAGGGATTATTCCCGAAACGTGCGCGTTGTATGAAGTATTGTGTGGAGTATTGTATATTAGACAATTGTGGCAACTTTATCAGAAGTTTGAGAACTATGGACAGATAAGTTATGAGTTTTAAATCTTATTAAAAGGTGGAGGGGGGGGGGCGCTCGTGAGCCCAAGCAATATGGCCACATTCTAGTGAAGCTCCTTGGCTCTCTTCCTCCATCCTCTCAATTTGCCAGGGAAAACTAGCGATGTGAGTCTTCCAACGAGATGCCTCTGTACCTCTGGAGCAGCGGTTGTCACTAATGTCCTTTGATTGCTCCCGCGCCATATTGATGGCATTAAAATCGGCTTTCACATTCTGCCAGCGATCTGGGAGATGTCTGTGATGATCGGAGCACTGCTTGGCAGATATGATATCTCTGCATCGGTCCACCTACACTTGGTTTGCTGAGCTCCCGCTTCGCCTCCGCTAAACTCCCTTTCAGTTAACCCCGGTATGACAGGAATTTGTGCGCTGAAGCGTCCCCTGACACAGGTATTCTGTTGGCGATCAAAATTAACTCTGCGGTACCGGGATGAATGAAGTGTTCTGCCTGATGCCTTTGCCTGCGTTTCTCAACTAGATCGCGTGTTGCCTGTGTGTCAGTGACTGCGAGCTCCTATCTTAGAAAAGCGTCGCCATTATCCACTTACTGGTGGAACGCAGAAGAGGGCTCTTTTCTTGGCGGGGGAACATCGTGGTGAGGGTGCTGTGGAACGCAAAGAGCCTGAAACGTCATCAGAACTGTACTGCTAATAGCTGTGGCTGGAACGCAAATACAGGTACTCCAAAATGGCTGCCGAATGATGTTCTGTGTCTGGGATATCGGGGGAAGTCCATAAGATGGCCGACTGAAAAAAAAAAAAAAGTTTTGTGCAGCTCTTCTCTGGATTCAGCTTGTCGCCGCTGTGCTGCTTTGGTTCTGCTTTCTACCTGGTTTTCAGTGCTGTGGAAGTCATGCGTTGAGGAGCCGGTAGCAGCGTCTGATCTCTGTTGTTTACTCAGCTGCACTGCTTGCTATTGCTTCATCGGAGAATCGTCAGCTTAGGCTTTCCTTTACTGTTTTTTTTTGGCCTGGAGCTCCTCCAAGTGGACATTGTCCGAATTGCAGGCTAGTTTTCTTTTGCTGCTCTAATTTCCTGCTCTAGCTATGAGGCTTATTATGTCTTGTGTCCAGATTCCCAAGAGGCTGTTTTTGGAGGTTCCTGTCCTGGATGTTCTGAATGTGGCAGGGCTTTTTGATGTTATACTTGAAGCTGAACGGAATACTCTATGAAGTAAACTAATTAAATTCCCTAAAGTTTTCCCTGCGCTAGTACTCCACCAGCGGATACTGGTTCCTTGGCTGGGAAGAGGTTGGCTACTAGAGGTTCGCGGAGTTCAGCTTGACCAGTGGGTGCAAGATCGACCGTGTAGAGACTGCTGTGCTGAACTTGGAGCTCATCTGTTTTCCACAGGCACAGTTGGTTCTTAGTGCCCTCCATATATATTGCTTAGCGCACGATCTGTTGACAGTCATCCTGGGCCGTGTAGAAAGCAAGTAGTGAAATTGAGCTTGCGTAAAATCCCCAGCGGCCGGAAACCATCCAGCGTTGATTCAGCATCATCTAGTCAGAATGAGATGGACACATCCTTACCTTCTTGAGTGTCAATGGTCTGTTTGTTTGCTGTAGTAGGACTTAATGTCATAGTAGGCCACTTCTTTCAGTGCTGGGTAGGGTTCATTCCATCATTAGTGTTACAATTGAGGGTTGGGGCCTGGTGGGTGGTTTGGCGGGGGGAGGAGGGTGGGGTTTACGGTTTCCAAGTGTGGAGGGGGGAGGCTAGAAGTAGGAGTTATTTTGACGCCGGGTGTTGCTTCTTAGGGATGCCTTTTTTTAGGAAGACTTTTCTTTGTTTGGAGGGATGGGGGAAGGGGGGGTGGGGGTTTGTCTGCGGACCTGTGTATAGTGCCTTCAAAATTGACACCAATAGTGTCGCACTTTGGGGACTGTTTTTATGCTTGGTTTACTTCTAGTTGCTATAGGAAGGTGTGGGGGGAGGGATGGGGGGGATGCCTGACTCCTGTTCTATGCAGATATTTTTGACCTCGGGGGTTAGTTTTTTTGGTTCTATGGTCTTTATGGCAACTGGGGGAGAGAAGCTGGTGGGAGAGGGAGGATGCTCCTTTAGGGCTTGGGTGTAGTATTAAGTGGCTCTTTTCACTGCTTGGGAATGGTTAGGGTACTATCTTGGAATGTACATGGGTTAAATCATCCATGTAAACGTAGGAGAGTTCTAGATCAATTGTGTCGGGAGAGAGCCGAGAGAGTTTTTCTTCAGGAAACTCACTTGTCTCTGCAAGATCACTTCAACTCAGCTAGAAGTAGATTTCCGCAGATCTTTATGGCAAATTTCTCCTCTAGGAAGCGGGGGGTGGCGATACTACTTTCTTCTAATTGTCATTTTCAGCTCATAGATCAATTTATAGATCCAGAGGGTCGTTTTCTTTTGGTGGTGGGTTCTATTAACGGGATCACCGTGACGTTGGTTAATGTTTATCTTCCGCCGACTTTAGTGGGCAGTACGTTGGTGGAGTTGTCGGTGGCGCTTTGGAGGTTCAGTCAAGGGGACTTGTTGATCGGTGGGGATTTCAACTGTGTGCGTTCTGAAATGGACCGTTCTGGGTCTAGACCCTCTAGGATACCCTTGCTGAATTTGTTGGAGGATTGGATATCTAATTTTGATCTTGGGAATGCTTGGCGACACCTTCATCCGCTCGAAAGAGACTATACTTTTTGCCAGGGTACACAATTGTCACTCGTATTGATATGTGGTTGGTGTCTGGGGATGTGCTTGATCGGGTGACGCAAGCTGCCATTGGTACGATGGGTCCCTCGGACCATGCGATTATAACTATTGATCTCACTTTAGGGAATAGAGAGTCCCCTCCGCGTTGTTGGTCTCTTCCTCGGGGATTGTTGCATTATCCGGAGTTTGCTTCTGCGGTGAGGAAAGGGTGGAAGGAGTTTTTGGCTTTTAATGACTGCGGAGATCTCCAGGGCATTGGTGTGGGAGGCTGGAAAGGCCGTTTTACGGGGGCAGCTTATTTCCTTGTCCAGTGCCTTCAAAAGGAAAAGGGAAGCTAGGCAAGACGACCTGCGGCGTGAGATTGCGGATTTAGAGAAACTACATCGACGTACAGGAGGGGCGAAGGTGTGGAGGAGGTTGACTGATCGCAGGGGAGAGTTGCAGGGGCTAGAATCTGATCGTATTGCTTCGCTCCTTCTGAGAACTAGGCAGAGATTTTATGAGCAGGGTAATAAGGCTGGGAAGGTGGTGTTGTGGCAATTGAAGCGTCAGCGGCAACGTCATAAAATAGGGGCGATACAATCTCCACAGGGTCCGGTTTTACGTAACTCCATTGACATTGCAGCAACTTTTGCCAGATTCTATGAACAGTTATATCAGAGCGAGTCTTTGGCAGACATTGCTGATATCAATGAGTGGTTGCGTGGGGCGGATCTCCCGCAGCTCTCCTTTGAGGACAGGGAACACTTGGAGCGTCCCTTTACCCTTCAAGAGATTCTACGAGTCATGAAGAACCTAAAGTCTGCTAAGGCAGCAGGGCCTGATTTTTTACCAGCTGAACTGTATAAGGCGTTTCCTGATTTATTTGCTCCAACTTTGTTGACGGTGTTTAATGAGATTTTATCCAAGGAGGAGCTTCCAGCATCCTTTTATCAGGCGTCTATTGTAGTAATTCCTAAGGCGGATAAAGATCCTTTGCAATGTTGTAATTATTGACCGATATCGCTGTTGAACTTGGATTATAAAATTTTTACTACAGTTTTAGCTAATCGTCTGGCTGCTTTCATCCCGGATCTAGTGCACCCCAACCAGATGGGGTTTATAAAAAATAGATATGGTTTTGAGAATGTGCGCCAGTTGGTGAATGTATTGCAGGGGCTGAGGTCTAAAGTTGGATCGTACGGTATTCTCTCTCTTGACGCTGAGAAAGCGTTTGATAATCTAGAATGGGTCTATCTTTTGAGGGTCCTTTGAGAGTTTGGTTTTGGCAGCTCCTTTTGCAAGTGGATTTCGGCTTTATATGCTAAACCTCAAGCGTCGGTATCTATCGATGGTTTTCAGTCTGCATTTTTTGTGTTGGGTAGAGGCACTAGACAGGGATGTCCACTCTCACCCTTGTTATTCGCACTGGCGATGGAGCCCTTAGCGGTGCATATTCGTCTGCGGGCTGCGGACTTTGGTATTTATCTTGGCTCTGACTGGCACGCCATCTCGTTAGATTAGGGTATCATCCACATACATCTTCGTAATCCCTCGGAATCTCTCCCAGCTGTGGTTGCTATTTTAGATCATTTCTCATATCTTTCCGGCTTTACAGTAAATATGCAAAAGTCAAATCTACTTAGTTGCATTTCCCGATCCTCGAATGGCGTATTGTCCGATGGGGGTGGGTTTCCGGTGGTAGAGTCTTTCCGGTATCTAGACGTTCTAATACATAGGGATATCTCAAGGCTGTATACTCTGAATTATCTACCTCTCCTTAAGGCGATGATACGAGATATGAGACGGTGGGGGCTGTGTTCGGTCTCCTGGTTAGGACGGATAAATACATATAAGATGTTGGTACTACCCAAAATACTTTTTCTTTTTATGCAACTTCCAATTTCTCTTCCCAGAGCTTTCTTTAAGAGTTTAAGGAGGGCAGTGTCTTGTTTTCTGTGGAATGGGAATCATCCTGTAGTTAGCTGGCAAATCCTTACGCTGCCCAAATGGTCCGGGGGGCTGGGGTTTCCTGATCCAGAATTGTATTACTATTGTATTTGTTTGAGATCACTGCTGCTTTGGAGAATTAATGCAGAGACAGATTGGGTACATTTGGAGAGTGATTGGCTGAAGCCTATTCCCTTAGAAGTTGTGCCTTTCCTTGGTGAAACACGGGAAGTGGCTAAGGTACGAGCACACCCTTTCATAGATCCCTGTTGGGGGGCCTGGAGGAAAGTTTGTCGTCAATTCGGCATTCAGGCGTCTCAGTCTCCCTTTTTGATTTTGGGAGCTCTAGGGTTTGTTAGAGACATGAACAGGGGCTTGGATTCAGGCATTCTTTTCATTAGACTCTCTTCTTTGTATGAGGGTGCTTTCCCATTGTCTAAGAGGTGGCTGGAAGAGCGCCTTGGCCTTCATCTTACTCCGTTTCAGTTTCTTCAGTTCCGTCATTGCTTGGAGGCTTCGCAGCGTTCTCAGTCTGAGGTGGTCCATTGCCCGAGAAGATGGGAATTCGAGCTCTTTGAATCTAGGCGCCTTCCAGCCTTTATTGCCCGGCTGCGTTGTGGTACAGCAGAAGATTTGCCGGTGCTCTCAACTTTGAGGCTCCCACAGCAGCATTGGGCATTGACCTTGTTAGGTAAGGAACAGGACTTTTGGTTAGAAGTTTATCAATACTCGCATACTTGTTCTATCTCGCTCGGGTTAGTTCACACTCAATTGCGAATTCTTTACCGGTTGTATATCACTCCGCAACAGTTATTTCGGTGGAATCGGGGTGACGATCCCCGCCGTTGGCGGTTGTGTGGACGCCTGGGGGATTTTGATCACATGTGGTGGCATTGTCCACATATCCGGCACTTTTGGAGGAGGGTATGGGAATGTATAGTAGGTCGCTTACAGATATCCTTTCCCTGTGAAATGGAGATTTGCCTGTTGGGGGTACTCCCGGTTACAGTTGGTGATACCCCTCTTCGTAAAGTGGTTCAGTCACTCCTGTTAGCGGCAAGATCGACTATAGCGCGGTTTTGGAAGCGTAGTGTAGCATCTTCGCTCGTCGAGTGGAGGGCTAAGTGTTGGGACGTCTTCCGGCTGGAAAAAATCACGGCTGTGGTCCGTGGTGTGCCCTTTCAGGGGGAAGCTATTTGGACTTTGGTGCTGAATTGGTGACTCAGGTAATTGAACTTTAGGGAGACCATTCTAGTACTTAGTTTATGGCGGTTTGGGGCTCCCTCTCTCTGCCTCTTTTCCAATGTGAGCTGAGGGCTTCATCTCCTTTTCCTCTGTCATATTTTCCTCTTCTGCTGCTTCTGGTTTCTTGGTATTATGGCTTTATCCCCTTTACCGATCTTGAGGAGTCAGTTGGGGAGGGGGCGGGCGGGTCAGGGGTGGGTGGGGGTTGGGTGGGGCTGGGGAGGGGTTTGGGAGGGCTTATAGGGAGGGGGTAAAATTAGAGTAGGGTTGTTGGGATAGTCTCCTTGCGGGTTGTATTCCTCTTTATCTGAGGCGTAGCTCACGGGGGCTGGCGGGGGGAGGTACTTACCTGCACTTGGTAGTTGCATACTTTCTTCTCTGCTAGGGAGTCTTGGGCATGGGACTTATGTTTCCCCCTTACAATAGTGTGGCAGGCTATAAGCAAGGCTGATTTGGGGTCACACGGGTATGATTCCGATGTTATTCTGTTTTCACTTTGGGTTTGCATTAGAACATAAGAACATAAGATAAGCCATACTGAGTCAGACCAAGGTCCATCAAGCCCAGTATACTGTTTCCAACAGTGGCCAATCTAGGTCATACGTACCTACCATTGGTGGAGAGGGGCTTGGTAGGAGGCTGTTCTTATTCTGCCATGTATGGTAGGGTTGGGGTTTTATGACTTGTATTGTTAGTAACAGGAAGGTGGGCTTCACGTCAATTTCATTCTCTGTTACTTATGGCTGGTGTCCCATATCGTATCTAGTCATATTTCCTTCTCTCTCTCTCTCTCTCTCTCTCTCTACTTTTCTTTTTTTCTTTTTCTACTTGTCCCCTCCTGGTCCTGTTATCCTGTTTGTCATGCTTGTAGAATTTGGTAGGTGTATTTTGTTAGGGGCATGACATTTGTTGCCAGATCTCTTGCATGTTATTACTCTTTTCTTCTTGTTAATGGCTGTACATTTGATTGGGTCTGTTTACCGGATATGTTTGTATATTGCTGAGCTACGCTTTCTGCTTTCAATTTGTAATTCAATGAGTCTGTATGTTTATTCTTGATACTGCTCAATAAAATATATTACACAAAAAAAAAAAGGTGGAGAACCTTATGTAATAAAAAAAAAAGTAGCTTGTCGTCTGGAGTGGGTTAGACGTTCAATTCTTACCCTCCCTCGACATGCTCCGACACAAAAAAATAGTATGAAAGTAATTGAGGTGTTTAAATGGTGAATCCTTTTATATCATTATTCATTTATTCACTATATTGGGTTTGAGTGGATTCAGGGCACTGACCTGACATCCCCCCAGCCAACCCTCCCCCAAGCGGAAGGGACAGACTATTGGTAGGCGGTGATGGGGGGGAGGGGGATGCGAGGAAGCTCATGTATGCCCCAGACCCCGCTCCCTAGGCGACCACCTACCCACACAGTGGATGGTCTGGGACTGTGCACTACCAGCACCAACAGCATATGGTCATGTCAGCATGACAGGGGGGGTGTGCCCGTGCTGGAGGGGGCAGTGGCAACTGCCTGCAGTGGACCCTAGGCCATGCCCTGTACCAGTACGTGGTGTGCAGTGCAACATAAAAGGTCTGGCTGAGGAAATGTACAGGTAGCCCCAGGGACCACCATGCATCTGTGGTAACAGTGTGGTGCAGTACACCCAGCCAGTGTGTCCAGAAGCAAAGGGTCACAGGTTCAAGCCCCAGCTGTGGTTCCTGCAGAGCATGTCCCTATGTTTTACCCTACAGTGCAGATACAACAGCAACATGTGCAAAGCCCAAAACAGCGGCAAACAGGGGTACAAACACCCACTCACACAGGCTCCACAATCCAAAGATGAATGGAGAGTCAGGCTGTTGGCCCCAGCATTGAGCTGCAGTTATCACCAGAGCACTACTACTACCTCCTGCACAGTTTCGCAATGTCGGCACTGTGATCAGGGCAAGTGTGGTGGGCAGGGTTGCCAACCACCCCTATCTTTGTACAATGCTGCAAAAGGATTGAGCGTGTTTGTATGTCTATCCATTGTTCTGTGGCTGTCCACCCCTCTCTGGGCCCAAAATGTCCCACTGTTACCAGCGTTAACCTGAATGTGTGCATAATGAGGAGCAAGGTGTTGTGGGTATGGCCCGGACAGGGTAGATTGGCCAGGATGCATCTTCACAGGGTGTGGGGCAATGGCTGGGATGGGACACTGTAGTGCCCGACCACCACCTGCATGGACAGGGTGGCCACAGCATGGCATGCTGGGAGGGCACTCACTGACCGAGCAGTGACCATGGCATGTTTAGGTTCCCACATAGCGCTCCACACTATCTGCCTCTAGTGATACTTTTGTGTTCCCAGTGCTGGGGCCCCAATCACTGAAATGCCTGCTTAGTGCACATAGTTTCTCTGTGAGCATGCAGTATGGACTGGCTAGTGGACTGTCTGCAGTTAGACTGTGCATGGTTGGAACACGTATATGGTGCAGTCTGACTGTGCTGTCTGCTGGTGACTGGCAGACAGTGGTGTGAGGCAGTTGGGGTTTTCCAGAGCTAACCCCATCATTGCTGCTGGTCTGCCACTACCACAGTTATGGCTCTGGCCCACCAACTCTGGAGGGCTGTTGTATACCAGCAAGATGGAGGTTGCTTCACGGGGGCTGGAGCACCTGTCCCTTACCTACAAAAAGGGTGATGTGAGCCCTTTGGGGTATGTAGTGTATACCACTTTGACCTATAAAGGCATTACTACACAAACCTTGTGCAAGTCTGGAAACCCCTCTGCCCTGATAACAGGTGCCCATGTCAGCCAGACCCTAACACAGGGTACACACTAATCAGGGTGGTGTCTGGAGAGGGCCACATGTGACTGCAGGATAACGATGGACACCGAATTACCTTCAGCTGCACTGCAAGGGAACACCTGACACACACTGGTAGTGATAGGCCCTGCTGTACATCCCCATCTCTAGCACCACATGTACTGCGGACCTAGTGCTGGGCACCAATCCTATCCCTCAGGGTGAACACAGAACCTGCACAATGGCATGGTCTGTAGCTACTCTGTGCCAGTATCACACACTGTCGGTTCGTCTTTCCAAGCCGAGGTACTGGAGAGGTGCAGACCCCATTTGCTGATCAGCTGTAGACAGCTATTCGGCATGTGCATTGCATCATGGGTACTGGTGGGGTTGCCGTATCCTTGCAGTCAGAGCAGACAGTTTGTGCAGTGACCTGCAGTCCTTCTGTACCCAGCCATTGCTGTGACATACACCACCAAGGTATAGCCTACTGGTTAATACAATGCTATTCTTGGCAGTATTCATGGGTTCAATTCCTCATTGTTCCCTCCTCTCATGCCTGTCCTACTTAAATAGTGTGCATGCCTGTAACAGTCATATTTTTGCAGATTTGTGCTGCCAGCCCATAATACCCTCGCCACAATTGCCAACATTCCCTCGGTCCATCTGTCTGAGTCTGTCAGCTGTGTAGAGTCCTGTCTGCCTGTGCAGGCTGTCACCCCATGTCCTGCACTGCTACCCTTTCCTGCATTGTGCCTCTTCATGCTTGCCTCGCCTGTGCCTGATCTGCATGGCACCACCACTCCTCTGTCCACCCATGATTGTAACTATCCTGCCACCTCCGCCTCCACTGGGGGACACGTATTCCCATCGTCTGTCACCATCTGTCTTTCCAGTACTGTACATTGCCAACACCCTGTGCTGTGGTACAGTTGCCCCCATTATGTTTGTCATCAGTACTGGCAGCCACATGGGATGCCCGCAGATATGGCAGGTCCAGCGGCTCCCAGCTCTCCCTCCTTCACTCACCTGTTCATTGCCTTTCCTGAGTGCTCTATCTAGTGTTAGGGCTACATCTGTCTCTGTTCCTCACAGGTCATGCATGTCATCCTGAAGCACCTTGCAGCCCTTAGACCACACTAACCTAGGGCACGATAACCTTGTTAGGCCACCTTAACCTATGGTTCCGTAACCCAGGGTGCCTTCTAAGGTGCCTTGTCCAGGGGTGCCTAATACGGCGCTTAGCCTAAGGAGCCCTACTGTATAGGGCACCTTACAAAGCGCCTTATGAGTCACCTTATCAGGCACCTTATCAGGCACCTAACAGGGCACCTAACAAGGCACCTAACAAGGCACCTTATAAGGCACCTAACAAGGCACCTTATAAGGCACCTAACAATGCACCTTCCAAGGCGCCTTGTAGCACGCGTTAGTTTGTAACATGCGTTAGCTGATACGGCTTGCTGTAACGATGCACCACCCATGCCTTTATATGGGCATCTCTACCTTTACCGTTGAACCTAATGAGAATGACATTACCGCAATTTAGTAAACATACCCAAAGACAACAGAAGCTGAATTACCTATCAGACTCTCTGTATGAATAGTGTTTGTCTCCTCCCCCCATGAATGATATCTAGTGCTGTCCTTATATATATTATTTCATTGCGGTTGGGATTTTTTACTGTACTATATTCCTATTGGTCAGATTTTAGCTCTCTTTCCTGTTCAAGCGTTTTCAGACTTCAGCAAATGCTAGCAACTATGTTATCAATTCTCTTCCAGCTTGTCTCTAACTTGTCTTTACCCCCATTTCCCTCCCCCTGTCTAGTCTGTGGTAGGCATATTTCCTGTACTTGAATACTACTGCCAGGAGTTTTTTCTGCAGTTCTATGCAAGTAGTCTGTGCTCTCTGAAATCTAACCAGCAACAAAACAATGGCCACATTTAGTTTGGTTTTTTGCTACAAGTCTGCATCTGGTCACTCTGTTAGGCCACAGGATTGCTTCTGAATATGGTATGAAGTGGGCTTCAATCAGCTTCATTCCGACAGCAGACCTCTCTGGACATCAAGTCTGGTCGGCAGATGGACAGCTCAGTACCCCTCAGAAGAGAGTCACCAACCATCACTATCTATCTATCTATTTATTTATTTATTTAGCTAGCTATGCTTATATACAGCAAATCTGATAGTCTAAGCGGTTTACATAAAACAAGAAAGGCCAATAGTTGCAAACTTTGGAATAAGATATAGATAACATACAATTATAAATAAGTAAAACAGGGATTCCTTGTGGTGACTGATTCTGCAACTTTGGAGTGCTCGAGCTCTGGTTCTTCACTTTCCTGGGATGCTTTCTCCTCCTCCTCTTCCATGGCTGCATAATGGTTCTTCAATTCAGGAGCTGGAGGAGTTGGATTGGTGATTTTGCAGACCCTGGTGACTTGTGTCCAAGTTGTCATTTTGTAGACTCCCATCTTCACCTCTGTTGGAGAGCTTGGATGTTTCCAGAAGCATCTCATTAATGTACTTCTCACTGCCTTGAATGCTCCTCAGCCTCACCAGCTCTTCTTTGAACTCCTCCACTTGTTTTCTGAGCGCTTCAGCAAGCAGGCATTCTGCACATGTCCTGGTGCAGACGCATGAGGGAGTGGTGGTGCCCCAAAGGTCTAGGGTAGAGGAGTGTACTTCTGGTATCTTTCAGCAAGGTCTATCGAAGCAATGGAGGGTAGGAGTGACTTGCCAAGGTCATCAAGACGTGTCAGTGGTAATCGGACCTGGATCTCCAGGTTGCTGCTTTAACCCCTATGCTACTCCTTCAGTCCCCCCAGGGAGAAGAAATAGGCAGAGGAAGGATCAAGGTAATCTCCTTAAGTTGGGAGAGGGTTAATGTGCTGGAAGCTGTCTGGCAACTGTTCCTAGTGGCATCCCATTTTCCTGATGGAGCTTGGCGCTGCCGCCCCACATGCCAGAGTGGGGTTGTTGACCCCTGAGATGTAGGAAGCTGTGCCCCCGGAGGCCCTCAGCACCATGTTGCTTCTGTTTCTTAGGTGGGTATGGACAGAGGAGGATCTCCCTCTTAGTGGCATCCTTTCCTCTGCACAGGCACATGTTGTCTGAGCTGGTGGAGGCCCCACCCCCAATTGTTGCATTGGTAGAGGCCCCACCCCCTGCTGTTATTGCTAGTGGATTCTCCTTCCTTGTGGCACCTCCAGCAGCTCATCGGCACAGACTCTGTCTGTGACAGGAGGGGCAGAGGCATGATGGTCAATGTTGGGGGGCAGAAATGGGAAGTGCAGCATGCAGCTGGAGGTTTGTGTGCCAGGCCCTGTCCAAGCGAGGCATCAAGGGGTGTTCAGCCCAGCTCCAGAAGCACATGCATGCTACACCATGTTGCTGGAGGCCTGTCTAGATGAGACGTCAAGGGTGTTCAGGTCAGTGTTGAAAGGACCTCTTCTTGTTGGGGGGCAGCTCTGACGCTGAAGAACTCTCTCCGCACCCTGTAGCCTGAATTGGGGTAATGGCATGGGCCTGGAGGCCTCTGAACTTTTCCACAATGTATCAGTAGATGTGGAGAGAAACTGTAGTGAGGAGAGGCCCCCCTCCCCATGTGTGCTTGATGGGCACTGTGAGGCACTGCAAGTGGGGGTCCATGCAGGCAAGGTTGGTCAGGCAGGCTGTGGGCCCTACATGGCCCTTCTGCTATCTGCCATGGCCTTGTTTGCCTGCTTCAGCTCCCGCCGGGGAGCGCTGCCAGGGTTGGGTGGACCACTAGTGGATGGAACAGTGGCT
Organism: Ichthyophis bannanicus; assembly: GCA_033557465.1. NCBI lineage: Eukaryota > Metazoa > Chordata > Amphibia > Gymnophiona > Ichthyophiidae > Ichthyophis > Ichthyophis bannanicus. Next base: position 209,721,264 of record CM066039.1, on the reverse strand, counting down.
ATCTGCCGCTGGGGGGTCCTCCCGATGGACCGGGGATGGAGGCCTTTTCCTGGCACATCCCATGCCTGCTTCACAAGCTGGTGTCCCTGCAATGTCCACTGCCATTATCTCCCGATTCCTCTCATGGAGGAAGGAGCTGTGCCTCAGGCAGTTTCTCTAGAGTGAAGGGAGGCTACAGTAGGGTCTGCTGCCTCAGCTGTAGAGCCCCAAGAGAATACATTTGTGGTGGCTAAGTACATGGTCAGTCAGCAGGGGTGGGATTCCGTGGCCACAGACCCCATGTAGTGGAAAAAATTTGCTGATGTGATCTTCTGGTGCAAGGTAAGGGAAAAACATTAGAAGAAAGATTAGACTTCTACATTTTAATAATGAAGTAGATAGATATAGGAGAGCAGAGAATTCAGGTGGAAAGGGGGCAAGCACTGTGTTGGGGTGGGGTGGAGAGCAATTCTGTCCATGGTGCCATCAGATGACGTCACCAACGTGTGACTGACTCATCCTGCTTGTCCGTGGAGAAAGCTCTCCACCCTTACTTTGATAGTCAAGGAAAACAAAAGCAGCCTTCTGTTTTGTTTTTGTTTTTTGTTTTTTTTTTTATTTTAGTAAAGAGCTCTAGTCAGTTCAGCATCCATGGACTGTGAAGTTGGAGATTCCTGGCCAAGTCACCAAATTCTGGATCATATAATAAAGAGATTTACTACAAAAATCCTGTTTGAGCATTATTTTATGTTTTTGTTGTCGGCAGCGAGAGAATAGCAGACAATGTATAGACTGAATGCTGCCTCTGAGCATACATTGGAACCTTTCTGATTTAAATACAAGACAGATCAAAGCTTACTGATGGTTTATGTTCTAGGCATCTGATAGTCTTTTTTTTATTTTTTTATTTATGCATTTTACAATAAATCAAGCAACGCTCATACAGAATAATAATGCTTGCAAGTAACATTAATAACCAAAAAAGGTACAGGAAATGATTCAAATGCAAGAATTATAAGTAGTCCCCTGAAATGGGGGAAAAGCTGACACAAAATTTACTATATCAAAGACACAATCATTAGGAAACTAAGTGGAGACAGTATTCCAAGGAGTCCTAACACTAAGATGGAGTCATATTACAGGAGAGGAAGAACCTGGTAGATGAGTGCTCAAAAAAGCAGATAAATCTGCAGGGGAAAAAAATACATACTTATGAGCTTTATAGGTAACCAAACATTTGCAAGGAAAACGGAGAGTAAACGTGGCACCCAGACAACCCACCCCAGACTTTAATAATAGAAAGGCTCTACGCCGCTTCTGTGTTTCCCGTGCCACATCTGGAAATAGAAGAACTTTTTTCCCGTAAAACAAAGCAGCACGTTTCTTATAAAACAATTTCAGCAACCATTCCCTGTCGGAGGAGAGAGCCAATGTAACTAACAAGGTTGAAACAGCTTTCTTCTTTAGGAGTAGAAAGCAACTCAGAGACATTAAGAAAATCCATTTCCAAACCCCCGGTAGCGCTTTTCCCTTCCCTTTTCCCAAAAGGAAGATAGTATATTTTCGACACCGGAGGCATCAAATCTGCTGGTACCAAGAGCACATCCTGAAGATATTTCTTAAATGTATCTATCGGCGCAGTCCCGCATCTGCTAGTCTTTAATTATAACACCCTATCTGCTCAGAATAAGGAGGTTATTTCATCCTTCATGCTTGACTGGGCCCCCTGGGTAGTTTTGAAAAAGCAATAGGTCTTAACAGCTTGAAAAACCAGGGACCTTGACAAAACTAACAAGTAATAAAGTCTTTATTTCTTTGTAACTTTCTAAGGATTTTTCCCAATAATTAATACTAGCTCCGCATGAAAGCATTATTTCTAAGGGTTTTCTCAGTCTTTCGTTAACCCTTCTTTTGTTAGCCTATTCCCACTTTAAAGCACTGAATTAGACATCTTTTCATCCTGGGATTACATATTCTTTTAAACTTTTTTTTTTTTAGCTCTTTTCCTCAGCTGCAGAATCCAGCTGCAGTCATTTTCTTTATTAATTTGCTCTTGAACATAATATGGCATCCTTGTTGCCCAATGTTTCTGGAAAAACTTAGAGAAGCTAGCAAAGTAGTCAAGAAGGCAAAGATTCAAAAGGAGGAGGAAATAGCCAATGCAATAAAATGGGGGGATAAGACATTTTTCAGATATATTAGTGAGAAGAGGAAGGGCAAAAGTGGTATTGTCAGACTCAAGGGTGCAGGGGGGGAATATATAGAAGCTGATAAGGATAAAGCGGAATTGCTTAACAAATATTTTTGTTCTGTGTTCACAGATGAAGAACCAGGAGCAGGACCTCAGAAAACACCCACAAATAAGAACAGAAGCGAGGGACATCTTGAACAATTTTCAGAAGACTGTGTTCGTGAGAAACTAGCTCAACTTAATGTAGACAAAGCGATGGGACCGGATGGGATACACCCTAGAATACTGAGGGAACTTGGGGACGTTCTAGCAGCTCCACTGACTGACCTTTTCAATGCCTCGTTGGAATCAGGAGTGGTGCCAAAGGACTGGAGAGAGGCTCATGTGGTGCCTTTACACAAAAGCGGAAGTAAGGATGTGGTTGAAAACTACAGGCCGGTTAGTTTAACTTTGGTGGTGAGTAAATTATTTGAAACGCTGCTAAAAGAGAAAATAGTGAGGTTTCTAGAGTCCAGCGTATTACAGGATCCGAGGCAGCATGGATTCACCAGAGGCAGGTCTTGTCAGACAAATCTGATTGATTTCTTTGACTGGGTGACCAGGGAGTTGGACCGAGGGAGAGCTCTAGATGTGGTGTATTTAGATTTCCGTAAAGCCTTTGACACTGTTCCTCACAGGCGACTTATAAACAAACTGAGCACCCTAGGGATGGACCCTAAAGTTACTGCTTGGGTTAGAAATTGGTTGGGTGGGAGGCGACAAAGAGTACAAGTAAATGGAGCTCACTCTGAGGAGAAGGATGTTACCAGTGGTGTGCCCCAGGGATCTGTCCTTGGTCCGATTCTTTTTAACATCTTTGTTAGTGATATAGCGGAAGGGCTGTCGGGTAAGGTTTGCCTCTTTGCGGATGATACCAAAATCTGCAATAGAGTAGACACCCAGGAAGGTCTAGATAACATGAGGAGGGATCTAGCTAAGCTTGAAGAATGGTCTAGAATTTGGCAGCTTGGATTTAATGTTAAAAAATGTAAGGTCATGCATTTGGGCTGCAGCAATCCAAGGGAGCAATACAGTATAGGAGGTGTCCACTAAAGAAGAGCGGGACCTAGGCGTGGTTGTGTCTGATGATCTTAAAGTAGCTAAACAGGTAGAAAAGGCGACGGCAAAAGCTAGAAGGATGCTTGGGTGCATACGGAGAGGAATGGCTAGCAGAAAAAAGGAGGTGATAATGCCTCTGTATAAGTCTTTGGTGCGACCTCATTTGGAGTATGGTGTGCAGTTCTGGAGACCGCACCTTCAAAAGGATGTGAACAGGATGGAGTTGGTGCAGAGGGTTGCTACTAAAATGATTAATGGGCTTCATTATAAAGCATATGAGGACAGACTTAAGGATCTTAATATGTACACCTTAGAGGAAAGGCGGGATAGAGGTGATATGATTGAGATGTTTAAATACCTCCGTGGCATAAATGTTCAGGGAGAAAGCCTCTTTCAATTGAAAGCAAGTTCTGCTACGAGGGGACATGGGATGAGGGTGAAGGGAGATAGATTCAGGAGTGATATGCGGAAATATTTCTTTACGGAAAGAGTAGTGGATCCATGGAATAGTCTCCCAGTGGAGGTGGTAGAGATGAGGACAGTAACTGAATTCAAAAAAGCATGGGACCAACACAGAGGATCTCTAAAGGTAAAAAGTGGACTGTTGTAGTTGTTGTTATGGAAGGACAGACTAGATAGGCCATGTGGTCCTTTTCTGTCGTCATGTTTCTATGTTTCTATATTAAGTCTAAGAGCAAATAACCACATGTGCGTGGTATTTAATAAGCTGTTTAATATGACAATTAACTAATGACATGACAACACAGCCTGCCTGACCAAGCTTGCCTGCATGGACCCCCACTTGTAGTGCCTCACAGTGCCCATCGAGCACACATGGGGAGGGGGGCCTCTCCTCACTGCAGATTCTCTCCACATCTACAGATACATTGTGGAAAAGTTCAGAGGCCTCCAGGCCCATGCCATTGCCCCAATTCAGGCTACAGGGTGCGGAGAGAGTTCTTCAGCGTCAGAGCTGCCCCCCAACAAGAAGAGGTCCTTTCAACACTGACCTGAACACCCTTGACGTCTCATCTAGACAGGCCTCCAGCAACATGGTGTAGCATGCATGTGCTTCTGGAGCTGGGCTGAACACCCCTTGATGCCTCGCTTGGACAGGGCCTGGCACACAAACCTCCAGCTGCATGCTGCACTTCCCATTTCTGCCCCCAACATTGACCTCTGCCCCTCCTGTCACAGACAGAGTCTGTGCCAATGAACTGCTGGAGGTGCCACAAGGAAGGAGAATCCACTAGCAATAACGGCAGGGGGTGGGGCCTCTACCAATGCAACAATTGGGGGTGGGGCCTCCACCAGCTCAGACAACATGTGCCTGTGCAGAGGAAAGGATGCCACTAAGAGGGAGATCCTCCTCTGTCCATGCCCACCTAAGAAACAGAAGCAACATGGTGCTGAGGGCCTCTGGGGGCACAGCTTCCTACATCTCAGGGGTCAACAACCCCACTCTGGCATGTGGGGCGGCAGCGCCAAGCTCCATCAGGAAAATGGGATGCCACTAGGAACAGTTGCCAGACAGCTTCCAGCACATTAACCCTCTCCCAACTTAAGGAGATTACCTTGATCCTTCCTCTGCCTATTTCTTCTCCCTGGGGGGACTGAAGGAGTAGCATAGGGGTTAAAGCAGCAACCTGGAGATCCAGGTCCGATTACCACTGACACGTCTTGATGACCTTGGCAAGTCATCTATAACGAAACACATTTGGTGAAGACTCTGGGGAGAGAGGAAAGGCTGAATGACAATGACAACAAAACAGTTGGTATGTCAATAGAACAATGATATAACATTCATCAATGCATCACCAAATTCTGACATCATTGCAGCCCCTTTATCATCAACTGCGAAAGCCACAGTGAAGGTTGGAGAAAAGTTTGGGGTCCCTCATGGTGGCTAGGTAGGCATCAGCTCTCTACTTGACCTAGGTTTTTCTAGCAATTTTATAAACTAACACATGTGTCACAACTGGCCAGCATGACTCCTTATATGCAGGGTAGTTCAAAAGTTCAGTATTCCTGGCTGGTCCTAACAAATCTTTTTAATCCCTATTACAACATGTCAGGGGATATACATTCTTTGTGTACAAGCATGATAAGGCAGCTACATATAGATGATGTCACCACTGACTCTGTCAGCTCAGACCTCTTCTCTTAGAGCCCAGAAAAGTCTGGAAGACCACCTGAGCATGTGCCAGTATGTTTTCCTAGAGGTAACTGCCACCCTTGCCAGTCTTTTTCATCAGTTCAGTAAGCTCAGATGGATTGTGCTGTCTCATCTCTTCAAATTATACAGTTAGATCAGCACGGAATCCATCATTTCTTCTTAATTCAGTGTAGTATCACTTTTATTCTCAATGGCAGATGACGAAGGGGGAAACAGACAAGATAAAATAAAATCTGAAAGAGTTGGTGGAGGGGTTAGAACATGCTCACGGTGCTTAAAGAACATTGTATTTGACACACGCCACATGTGTCTCTGCTGGATAGGGCCTACCCACAGTGTTATGGCCTGCGATAATTACCCAAAGATGTCCCCACATGCCTGCAGAAGTTGCAGCCACATTGTCAAAAAATTAGGTTATGGCCCTGCTCTGCTTCCAATGATGCTTGTCATAAAGGAAGATCCTGGACTATCTGTGTCCCCCCCCAATCCAAACTGAAGCTTCCTGTACCAGCATCCCTAGCACTCTCTGGCGTTTAGCTGATTCTCTGTACTGCCACCCCTCTGCGAAGCCATGTTGAGCTAGCATCTCTGTTGACATAGTTCTTCCTCTAGCAGCATCCACTATGCAGATGATTGACACACTCACAGAAGTTCCTAGATTACCAGCGCAGTGATAGGTACAAGGATGACTGCAACACCACACACTCTACCAGCATGGGCTCCTTCTCCTACTCTTTCCATCCCAGGGAATGCTGCACTAACTGAACAGCCTGGTGCAGACAGCAGAGTACTTCACCTTGCTGGCACCGACACAGTTCTAGCACCTCTGCGGCCCAAGCTAAATGGAGCAAGATGGAGGATGCTTCAACAAAAAAAACCTACCACCTCCAACCCTCTTCTCTTGTGCCTCAGCTCCAGCAGATATGAACTCTAACCAGAGGTCTCATCACTACGGTGGCGTAAACTCTCCAGTTTTTCCAAAGGTTCTGATCATGGGATGTTAATTTGTCTGTTCAGCAGGTTGTGGATCGAGAACCACCTTCTCATTTTTCATCTTTGCCGCTTTCACTGCCACCAAGACCACTCTTGTTTTCATCAAGATCTTTGGAAGGCTCTCTTTCCATCCAGCCTCTGAGAACAGTTTCCCTCTCTAAAGCCTGCATTGCAAGCAGATGTTTCTCCAGGTCTGCTGTTGGAACAGTCTCCTGTATCCCTCCAGCCAGAATCACCTCTGCTGTCCAAAACTCATTGAAAAGGCTGCAAGATTCTTAAATCTCTCTCCACAAACACAACTTATCCAAGAAACACAGTGTAGGGGATTTTAAAATTCCTCCATATCACAAAGGATATGGTCACCTACCAATACATAAGATCTTCTTGGATCTCCAACTAAAGATATGGCAGGCTCCTCTCACTGGTACCTCTACTTCAAAGCACCTTGAACCAAGATATGAGGTACAAGTTGCTCCCACTTATGACTCACCACTGCTCCAAATCAATTGCTAGTCATTGAATCTTTCCTCAGAGGGCAAAGAATTTGTGAATACTTTCCAATGCTCCTGGGAAGAACCAGTGACGACTCAACTCTGTAGGCAGCAAAAGTTTTCAGACAACTATATTTGGTGCATTAATCTCTGTATACCAGTTTCAGTTAGTCCAGTACCTCTAAATGCACCTAGTAAAAAAATAAAAAGAAAAAAGGAAAATACAAGAAACAGTAAGTAAATGGCATTTGATACTTATGATGCATCTTTGAGATTAGCTTTAGTAGCCATTAGTGCTTGTAGACTGGCTTGGCTAAGAGCCTTGGCACTTCACGATGATGTACATGATCAGCTTGCCGAAACCCTCCCTTTTTGGAGAGAAGATTAAACAAGCAGTTAACACCATGCAAACCCTGAACGCATTGATTGACTCTTCCACTTCCAAAGATCATATCCTTACAGCCATATATTTTGCATAGAAACATAGAAAACGATGGCAGATAAAGACCAATCTGCCCATCCAGACAAACTATTGTTCTATAAGACCTTTCTATCCTGTATATTTGTCTCATGCTTTTTTTCAATTCAGATACAATTCTTGTCTCCACCACTTCCACTGGGAGGCTGTTCCACACATTCACCATCTTTTCCATAAAGAAGTCATTAATATTTCAAAGTACTCACAATTACAGTTAAGTCATTGTCCAAGGCATTCATTTCAATAAGCATGCAAAAGGCCCAGAGAACAGAAGTAAAAAAAACTGTCCACCTCAGTGACATTAAAAGCTAACCTTAACGTTTGAATACACTCTCTCTCATGTGGGAGTCAGCTCCCCTTCTTCCATGTAGAATGGAACAGCATCATTATTGACAGCTGGACTCTACAGATCATTTTGGATAGGATACTGAATCAGTTTTCTGCAGCTGCTTCCTCTAAACCACCCAAATCCTACCCTTGTCCATTGGAACAGGAAGCCATCCTCCAGAAGGAGATTCAGTACCTCCTTTCCAGTGTGATAGAAGAGATCTCCAATTCCGAAACCAAACATAGCTGTTACTCATGATACTTCCTTATCCCCAGAAAGAGTGGAAGCCTTCACCCTATCTTTGATCTCAGGAACCTGGGCAAGTTCATCAGGAAAACGTTATTCAAAAATTTCTCTCTATGTACGATTTTGCCTCTTCAGATCAGACTGTTCTAGATGATGATGACGCATACGTTCTCGTCCCAAACCATCCATTGCGTTACAAATTCCTAAGTTTCTCTGTCCTGGGGAAATTGTGCTAATACAAGGCCCTACCATTCAGCCTTTCCTCTCTCCCCAGAGTCTTCACCAAATGTGTTTCGTTATAGCAGCACACCTGCAAAAAGGGCCATCTGCATCTTTTCCTACCTAGATGATTGGCTCATCATGTGTGGCGACTAAAATAGTTAGTAATCACTATCGTATCTCCTCTATTCTGTCTTTCCTCTAACTTATACAAATTAAGATCTTTAAGTCTGTCCCCATATGCTTTATTATGGCTCAAACTTTATGATGTTGCTATTTGGGGTGGCAGCCTGACCAGGATTACCAAAGGGATTGTCAATTACAGGTGTAACTAATCTTGCATAAGGCACATGGATAATGCTGAAAGCTCTCTGTTACTCTGGCAAATCGCTCTCTCCCTTTCTCCTATGCCTGAGTTATGGTTGCAGGAACAGCAGCAGTGCATATAGGGTTATCTGTGAGGCAATAAAGCTACAGCTTCTCTTTGAGAAGAGTCAAGCGTTGACAGTAGAGAAACAGCCTAACTAAGATAAGGACTATGATCGCTGTTAGCAAAGAGCTGGATGTGTATGTCTAATAAATACAGCGTGTACTGCAATGGCATGCCATTTTTGCAACAGGATAATCAGCCATGTGGAACCGGTTTCTATATTTTAATGATAGTGCACATGAGTGATTACTAAATGTTTTGTTCATAGCATTCAAAGCCCCATATGTCACTTGTCACTGTGTTCCAAGCTTGATGTGCATAGGCTCCAGTTCTGACCATCTTTTTCGGAAGCAGTGTAATGCAATATTTTCTGACTGCCCCTTGGCATCTGTCTTCCAGGTATGGCTTTGTGATTGCAGTTACCACTATCGATAACATTGGGGCTGGAGTCATTCAGCCTGGCCGGGGCTTTGTCTTGTATCCAGTGAAATACAAAGCCATTGTCTTCCGACCTTTCAAAGGAGAAGTGGTGGATGCAGTGGTAACCCAAGTGAACAAGGTAAAGTGTGTGCTGGCATCAGGGGCAGCCCAAGTGGAGTGTGGGGCCTCATTTGCATAAAAAATTGCATAATGTTAATGTGTGCTAACTTTTAATAAACACGCCTCTTAATGAGTGTACGAATAAAGAAAGTATCAGATTTCTACATTACTACACTCCAGTGCCAACCGCCAGGTAGATTAGAAAGTACTATAAATACTGCTTATTTAGAACCCATAGCAAACCCGCCGTATCATAGTAGCACTACCAGGACTCACAAAGCACCAAACCCTACCTATCAAAAGCCAACACTGCAAATATTAAACCAGTACATCTCAGAGAATACCAATACATCTCCTACTGGGGAAAGAGAACAAGTGGCACTGTCAAATAGAAACTACATGAACAGTATACCTCAGCTCGGTTACACATGCAGAACATAGACCGTCACCAAACAAGGAATCACAATTTAGAAATAGGAAGACGATAATTAAACTGGGAACCCCAAAAGCCAAACTTGAAATGTACAGCAATACTAGAGATATAAAACTATAAATTAATTTCCTCTTGTACTAAACAAAACACAAAGACGTTAGCAATGCACGTTTCCCAGAGCTGAATATTCCAGTTAATAAATTCAGAATAAAAAAAAATATTTTTCTATCTTTTGTTGTTTGGGTATTTTATTTTTCAGTTGCAATTGCTCCAGTCACTTTTTTCTGGTTTCTTCGTGTCTTCTGCAAACTCTACATTGTCTGCTGTTTGTCCTTTCTTCTCTTTTCTAGTTTTTTTTCCATTCTCTCTCTACATCTGCTTTAACATCCTGATCTTTCCCCTTTTGTTCTTTCCCTATTCCTTTTTTATCCTTTCAAATTTCCATCCTCGATCCTCACTTACTCTCCCAATATATGGCCAATCGTAGATTTTTTTTTCTTCCCTTCCACACAAAATATTTTTTCCCCTCTCCATCCTTCCTTCCCCAGCCCCATCCCTTTCTAGTCCTCCCCCAGCATCAGCTCCCTTCTAGTTCCAGCCTCACCCAACATCCACTCCCTTCTAGTCCCATTCTTCCATCTCCCTGCATCAGCCCATTTCCAGTCCTATCCTATCCCCCATCAGCATTTCCGCTCCTATCCTAGCCCCCCCCATCAGCCCATTTCCGGTCCTAGCCCCGCGCCTGTCTGACCGGCTTGAGACGGAGCTGGGGAGGCACGAAGCCCCGGCTCAGCGCCAGAATGAAGAGTAGCATGTTTTTTTCACACCAGCAGCTGTGTTCTCCTGAAGCGTGCTGGAGGTTAAAGAGCATTTCCTGTTTTCCCAGCACTCGGTGCACTTCAGGAGAACACAGCCCTGAATGCTGCTCTTCACTCCGGTGCCATGCAGAGGTGAGCCAGGGCTTCAGGCCTCCCTGGCTCCCTCTGAAGACAGCCAGCCCTGCAAGGCGAACATCATGTGCAGAATGGAGTTGGCGCCGGGCCCTGAGCGAACATTCTGGCATCCAGTAAATCAGAGAGAAAGATGCGTCATCTACTAACTTCCAGCTTCTAAAGGTTCAGCAAGCAATTAACTTTAATCCAGTGAAATGATATTTTCATGCTATCTCACCCTATTCTAAATACTGTGTGCAGTTCTGAAGACTACAATGTTATGTAAGATGGAGTCAGTTTAGAGAGTGACCATTAAAATGGTTAGCATTCTTCGTCATAAAGGTTTAAAATTGTAAATATGTATACCTTGGAGGAAAGGTGGGGTGGGGAGATGTGATATAGACATGCCTTGGATGATTTACCGGTATCTATTATTTGAAATTAATGTTCTGGATCGTAATGGTTCCTTGCATGATTATATGGGTTGCTTATCTATAGTCAAATGTTCTTTATAATGTTCACACGTTCCATATAATGTTTTGTTTTGTTCTGTTATATGTAAACTGTATTGAGCATTGGAAACACGGTATATAAACTTCTCAAATAAAAAATAAATTTAAATACCTCCAAAGTATAAATGCACAGGAGGTGGTCCTCTTTCAGTGGAAGAGGATCTGGAATGAGGAGTGTGAAAGGGGGTGAACTCAAAATTAGAATAAACTAATGAAATCCTTTACGGAAAAAGTGGATGCATGGAACAGCCTCTCAGAATTCAAGAAACATGGGTTCTCCAGGACCAAGCAGGAAGTCAGTCCTCACATATGGGTGACGTCGGCGCCGACGGAGCCCTCGCGGAGCAATTTTCCCCAGCTTTCAAAGAAAGCCTTTGGGAATTGCAGCGCGCATGCGCGGTCTCCTTCCCGCCCAAGGGTGCCATCTTAGCCAGTCTTCTTTTTTCCGCGGAGCCCTACAGACGTACCCGTCGTGTCCCCGCGAAAAAGTTGATTTTAATAATCTATTTCTCTTTTTTCCTTCGGTTCGACGCCGGTCTTTTTCCTGCCCGGACTCGCGACGCCGTCACGAGTCCTTCTCTTATTTTTCGGTTTTTCTGATTTTAGTCAGTTTCGTTTTCGATTTTTTCACTGGCAGCCCGGTCCTTTGACCTTGCAGGGGTCCTTTTTCCCCCGATGGCTGCCAGTGGTTTCAAGCGGTGTGGTCAGTGTGACAGAAATATGTCACTCACTGACACACACGATAATTGCCTCCGCTGCCTGGGCCCGGATCATGAAGAAATGATCTGTGGGGCCTGTGGCAAAATGTCCTCCAAAGCGTTGAGAAGTCGGCGGCACCAGCGGGATAGAATCTTCGCTGACCCCAGCCGTACCCGGACCTCGTCGGAGGCCTCGGCGTCCAGAGGTTCCAGCTCTGACCATCACCGAAGCTCCTCCGACAGGGGTTCTCCCTCCGGGGACCATCGACGGAAGGTGAAACCCGCGAGGGCGGCGTCGGTGGACGCTCCTGGCTCCGCGAGGGCCAGGTCGCATAGCCCCGATAGCCGTCCCGGGTCTTTGGAGAAGGAGCACCTCCCGAAGCGACCTCGCCTGGAGTCGGAGTTGCCTGCTCGGGTAAGTCCTGAAGTCCTCCTGGACTCGCCTCCGAGACTGCCGACGTCGGGCCCGACGCCGTCGGGGCCCGAGTCGGGGGCTGCTGGGTCACCTGAGGTCGGACTCAGGTTGACGGCCTTGAAGAGCAGACTGTCTGCCTTCATGGACCAGCAGCGGGCACTGATCGCTAGCCTCGCTGGCGCCGCTGCCCCGACCGCCGGGACGTCGACGTCTAAGTCGACCCCGGAGACCGAGCCGATCCTCGAGTCCATGCGAACTCGAGTCGATCCTCGGTCGAGGTCACCCTCGGCCTCCCGTTCGGGACCGAGGTCGTCGACGCCGACTCCCTCGGTGTCGGGGCGGCCGACGTCTGCGCCTGCCCGAGCCGACCCCACCGATTCCTCCTCGGAGTCGGTCTGGGAGTCTGAAGAGGAAGAGTCACCTGATTCCTTTCGGACTCGGTGTGTCCCCTCGGACTCGCCTGAGTCCGAACCTCGGAAGCAGTCCCCTCCGGAGGATGCCCGGTTCTCGGACTTCGTCAGGGACATGGCCAAGGCTTTGGCCTTCCCTGCGGATCCCGAGGAGGAGCCTCGAGCCGAAGAGCTCGACGCCCTCCAGTATGACTCTCCCGCCAGGGAACACTTTACTGTACCGGTTCCTCCCATGCTGGAATGACTACTCTTCCGCATGTGGGAGAGTCCGGCCTCCTCGCCGGTCTTAAGCAAGCGGGTCGATTCCATCTATCGAGTCCGCAAGAGTCCTGGCTTCCAAAAAGCACAGCTACCACACCATTCCATTGTAGTGGAATCGGCCATGCATAGGCTTAAGAGCCAAAAGATGCACTCCTCGGTGCCTCCTGGCAGGGAGGCCCGTAACCTGGATGGCCTCGGTAAGAAGTGTTTCCAGGGCTCTATGCTTGCTTGTCGTGTCCAGACCTACCAGCTCTACATGGGCATGTATCTCCGAGACCTGGCTAAAGAGCTAGCCGGATTCTCCGTTGGATTGTCCAAGGAACCTTTGCGGAGGTTCCTGGCCTTGACAACTGGTATTCGGGAATGCTCCAAATTCATGTCCCGAGCAGCCTATGATGGCTTTGAAGCATCGGCTCGAGTGGCCGCAGCCGGCATCGGTGCCCGCCGACAGGCTTGGCTTCAGTCGTCTGACCTTGAACCCTGGGTGCAGGACAAGTTGGTCGATGTCCCCTGCCGAGGTGAGAACCTCTTTGGCAAGCCCATGGCGGAAAAGGCTGCACAGATCGAGATGGAGACTCTCACCAGGACTAGGCTTTCTAGAAAGACCTCCGCCCCTTCCCAGAAGAAGAAGGGCTCGGGAAAGAAGTCCTTTTACCCGAGAAAGGCGGCTGCCTATAAACACTACCCTCAATATCAGGCCTCCGCAGCTCCCCAACAGGGCCAGCAGGCCAAGGGACGGGGTAACGGGTCCCGTAGGCAGCAAACCCCCAAGCCTGCACCACCAGCCCCTACTCAGCAGGGTGGGGGTTTTTGACTTCATCAGCATAGCCTCTCCCCCTCCGCTGGCTCCTCCCAGCACCGGAGGCCGGCTGGTTCACTTCGCCCACAGGTGGTCCAACATCACTTCCGATGCCTGGGTGCTTCAGGTCGTACGAGAAGGCTATCTTCTCCACTTCCACCAGGTCCCTCCCTCTTATTTTCCGGGAGAACCTCCACGACTCCCTCTGCACAGGGACTTACTCCTTCAGGAGTTAGCAAGTCTTATACAGGAACAGGCTGTGGAACCGGTGCCCCACCACCTGAGAGGTCAAGGTTTTTATTCCAGGTATTTTCTAATACCAAAAAGGACAGGAGGCCTCAGACCCATCCTGGACTTGCGCAATCTCAACAAGTTCCTCGTGCGGGAAAAGTTCAAAATGCTTACCCTTGGAATCCTTCTGCCCTACCTCCAGCAGGGAGATTGGCTATGCTCCTTGGATCTAAAGGATGCCTACACGCACATCCTCATCCACCCAAGCCACCGCCAATACCTAAGGTTTGTGGTGACAGGAAATCATTACCAGTACAGGGTACTGCCCTTTGGCCTGTCCTCCGCACCGCGAGTCTTCACAAAATGTCTTGCGGTGGTGGCAGCCCATCTCCGGCTTCACGGCCTCTATGTCTTTCCGTACCTCGACGACTGGCTCATCAGAGCAGCGTCCGCTCCGGAGGTCACCAACGCCACACACCGCACGGTGACTCTTCTGCAGTACTTGGGCTTTGTCATAAACTTCGCAAAGTCCACTTTGCTCCCCTCATAGGATCTCGAGTTCATCGGCGCAAGACTGCACACTCCTCAGGCGCGAGCTTTCCTGCCTCTCGACAGGGCTCAATGGCTCATGGACCTAGCCGGCCGTTTTCCGCAGCCAGTCCCTGGTCTCCGCCAGGCGCTTCCTGAGACTGCTCGGCCATATGGCTTCCACCGTCCATGTGACCCCCAATGCCCGCCTGAATATGCGGCCTGCTCAATGGTGCCTTCGCAAGCAGTGGCAGCAAGCCACCGGCGGTCTAGCCGACTTAGTGCGCATCTCCGAGCCGCTGGCCTCTTCTCTCCAGTGGTGGCTTCATCGGCCGAACCTGGTACTCGGCATGCCTTTTCAGTCACCTCAGCCGGCTCAAGTGCTGACGACAGATGCGTCCCTCCTGGGTTGGGGAGCACATTGCCAAGGGGCATGTACTCAGGGTCTCTGGACCGCGTGGGAATCTGCTCAGCAGATCAACTTCCTGGAGCTCAGAGCGATTCGTCTGGCGCTCAAGGCTTTCTCCCACCTGACTTCTCACCGGTCCGTCCTTGTCCAGACGGACAATCAAGTGGCCATGTTCTACGTGAACAAACAGGGGGGCACGGGCTCCTTCCTTCTTCTCTGCCGAGAAGCTCAGAGGCTCTGCTCTTGGGCCGTCAATCACGGCATTCTTCTCAAAGCAGTCTATCTCCCAGGCCAAGAAAATTGCCTGGCGGACAAACTCAGCAGGATCCTCCAGCCGCACGAGTGGCGCCTGGATCCCTTGGTAGTTCAGAAGCTCTTTCTAAAGTGGGGCCTCCCCACGATGGATCTCTTTGCCAGTCCTCTCAACCGGCAACTTCCTCGCTTCTGCTCTCGTCAGCCACATCCCCTTCGAGTTGCGGCAGATGCTTTTCTACTCTCATGGTCGGAGAGCCTGCTGTATGCTTTTCCTCCCATCCCGCTAGTCTCTCGAACTCTTTTCAAGGTTCTCCGGGACAAAGCTTCCATGATCCTGGTGGCCCCTCGCTGGCCCAGACAGCCGTGGTTTCCACTCCTGCTGCAATTAGCAGTAGAGGATCCATTCCCTCTGGGGTTTCAACCGGATCTCCTCACTCAGGATCAGGGGTCTTTGCTACACCCCAACCTCAGATCTCTCAATCTAATGGCCTGGCTGCTGAGAGGGTAGTCCTTGCTCCCCTTCTCCTGCCGGCAGAGGTGGAAGAGGTCGTCCTAGCTTCTCGGCGACCTTCCACCCGCAAATGCTATGCCCTTAAATGGCGTCGCTTTTCCGTTTGGTATACCCAACAGTCTCAGGATCCCTTCTCCTGCTCGGTGTCGGTGATCTTGCAGTACTTGCTCTACCTCTCTAATCTGGGACTTAAGTCCAACTCAGTCAAAGTTCACCTCAGTGCTCTTTCAGCACATCATGTGCCGGTGGACGGCAGACCTCTTTCCAGCGACCCTCTCGTAGCGAGGTTTCTCCGAGGTCTCCTTCTACTTAAACCACCTCTGCGCCCGCCAGCGCCTGACTGGGATCTGAATGTGGTTTTGCAGCGGATCACCTGTCCGCCTTTTGAACCTATGGCTACCTGTTCTCTCCGTTTTCTTTCTTGGAAAACATTGTTCCTGATAGCCCTCACTTCCGCTAGACGCGTAAGTGAATTGCAGGCCCTCGTGTCTGATCCCCCTTACACTCGGTTCTACAAAAATAGGGTAGTCCTACGGACTCACCCAAAATTTCTTCCAAAAGTGGTCTCCCCTTTTCACATCAATCAGGAGGTGGTACTTCCGACCTTCTTTCCCAGACCACACTCCAGCCGAGCTGAAATGGTCCTACATACCCTGGACTGTAGAAGGGCATTGAACTTCTACCTTGACCGTACGCGGGAGCACCGTAAAGCTGCTCAGCTTTTTGTGTCTTTTGACCCCAATAAATTGGGGCTCCCGGTCTCCAAGCGTACTCTGTCCATCTGGGTTGCGGACTGTATCGCTTGGGCTTATGGGGCAGCCGGACTCTCGTTAGAAGGTCGAGTCACGGCTCATTGTGTTCGGGCGAAGGCTACGTCAGTGGCTTACCTCCGCTCTGTTCCGCTGGCAGACATCTGCCGGGCCGCTACTTGGTCTTCGAGCCAGACTTTTGCGGTCCATTACTGTCTCGAGAGGGAGTCCCGCAGGGACAGTGCTTTCGGACAGGCAGTCCTCCGAAATCTCTTCGAGGTTTGAGCAACTCCTACCCTCCATCCCGGATGTGGGCTACCGGTGGGTAATAATTCAGTGAAGATTCCTTCCTTCCGTGCTGCTGAGCTAGAGGGAGCTCATTTTTGTGCTTAGGGTCTCCGGTAGCCTTAAGCTTGGGAGTCCCATATGTGAGGACTGACTTCCTGCTTGGTCCTGGAGAAAGCGTAGTTACTCACCTGTAACAGGTGTTCTCCAGGAGCAGCAGGAATCAGTCCTCACAACCCTCCCTCCTCCCCTTGGAGTTGCAATCATCTGCTTAAGTTTTTTTGCAAATTTTTATGCTGTCTTTTAGCTATGTCATCAGACTGGCTAAGATGGCACCCTTGGGCGGGAAGGAGACCGCGCATGCGCGCTGCAATTCCCAAAGGCTTTCTTTGAAAGCTGGGGAAAATTGCTCCGCGAGGGCTCCGTCGGCGCCGACGTCACCCATATGTGAGGACTGATTCCTGCTGCTCCTGGAGAACACCTGTTACAGGTGAGTAACTACGCTACATGCGCAGAGGATTTCTGGGGGAGAAGGGGGTATTGGAGAGCTGAGCAGTTGGCGTGGATGGGCAGAAATGGATGAGCCATATGGTCCCTTTCTACTATCATGTTGTACATTTCAGTGTACGAGGAGTTCATGCAGACTCTCTTCTTGCAGGTTGGACTCTTCACTGAAATTGGACCCATGTCCTGCTTCATTTCACGCCATGTAAGTTCCTTCTGGTATGTGGGTAGTTTTGGTGGAGAGGGGAAGATGATCAGGACTATGGCCTGCTTCATTTCATGGTATATAAGCTCCTTCCATTCAAAATGGTGAAGGGGAGGGGAGAAAAGTGGAGGGAAATGGCACAGCGAGAGACTCACAAAGCCTTTTTCTGTAGGATGTAAGTGCAAAGAAGTTTGGTCATTTTTGTCTAAGTACAGAAGGGATGGTTGCATGTATAAAAGAGAAGGGTAAAATCGGAGAGTGTGAACATGAAGAGTAGTGGGGAAATCAGGATCATAAATTACAACACATAAATATGGGAAACATTTGTGGGGAAAGGGGTTCAACAAATTTAGAAAGTGTCCAGCTCTTTGACTCCTCTTTCATTTTCAGTCTATTCCCTCTGAGATGGAGTTTGACCCAAACTCAAATCCCCCCTGCTATAAAACCGTGGATGAGGTGAGTGGGGTTGTTTTTATATAAACTATAAATAATTCTGTGATGTCTGTCCGTGAAAAAGGCAAGGACAAAAATGTAGAGGGAACGAAGGTGTGGTTGAGGCAGAGTACTGGGTCATATGAAGGAAACACAAAGTGAGAAAAGAGGGGGGGCCTGGAGGAAGTGGGGCGTGGAAAGTTTTGTGGCAGAGAGTGGAAGGCCTGTAGGAAGGAACAAATCTGGAGGTGGGGATTCGGGGGTGTGCAGCAGAGAGGGAGGCATGGAGGAGGGGAGGATACAGGTGAGTGTATGGTAGAGAGCAGAAGACCCAGAGAAAGAAGCTAATAGGTATGTATCAGAAAGGAGGAGGAGGTCCATGCCACAGGACAGGAGGGAGCAGCTATAGCAGTCCAGAATAAAGATGTGACGGTGGAGGTACGAGGGTTGGGAGGTAGAGAAGGCGGTGACAATTTTAGCCTTCAATTTTGTCCGGCCTCTTCCGCTCATACATTTTGACTGTAGAAGGTCCAATATTCTAAATAGATAGAACTAATGCTGTGTCTCAGTTTTGATAGTGAAATTGTTCCCATGCCTTACTGCTATGCAGAATTCAATATACTGTGCATGCTTTTCTCAATTGCACACACCCCATCCTCTAATTCCTGCCAAAGCTTGCACCTTAAAAACATCAGAAGCCCAGTGGAGGGGACAAGTGGGTATGCAGCAGGGAGAGGGACGCTTTGAGGAGGAGTAGGGGTATATACATTGGCAGTATGAAGGTTGTTCTGTCTCTTTCTGGATTTAGGATATTGTGATCCAGCAGGATGATGAGATTCGTTTGAAGATTGTGGGAACCAGGGTCGATAAGAATGACATTGTGAGTGCCTCTGTTTTTTTTATGTCACATAACTCACTCGAAATATATTAAGAGGCATTGTAGTGCAAGACTTCCCAAGTCTCTCTTGGGACCTCACAGCCAGTCAGGTTTTTGGGGTATGTACAATGAATATGCATGAGAAAGATTTCCATATTATGGGTGTCCAATATATGCAGCTTTCTCTCGTGTGTCTTCATTGTGGCTATCTGGAGGACCCAGCTGCCTATAGGATCCTCAGGGCAGACTTGGGGAGGCCTGCTGTAGAGAACGATGCAGGAGTGTTAGTTGTGGAGAGCTTAACTGCTCCTGTAGCTCCAGCTTTTCCCAGCAAGAGACACTCTAGGGCAGTGGTTCTCAACCTTTTTTGTACCGCGACCCCTTTTACCATTGGTCAACTTGTGATGACCCCCAATAATAAAATCAAATGCGTCTCTCTTACTTACCGTTAACGCATTGTCGCTGTAATCATTTGTTGAATTATTAATATATTATAGCCCTTTGCAATATGTTTTTATTTATAAAATTTACTTCTTTAAACCACAATAATTAATCACAATAACAAGTAACAATATTTGATATCGAAATTATGATGATTTTTTAGTCAAATCACTAATATGAAATACAATTATTTTTTCTACCTTTGTTGTCTGACCAATTTATTCTCTGATCATGCTGGTCCTGATCTGAGGCTTCTGCTTTCCTGTCTTCTTTTAGCTTTCTTTCTGTGGTCCATGGTCCATCTGCCATTTCTTATCTCTTCTTTTGTTTTCTTCACTTCTTTCCATCAGCCTATTTCCAATCCCCTTTTAGTCCAAATTAAATGGCAGCCCCTCTCAGCATCCACTCCCTTCTAGTCCCATTCTCCCATTCCCTCGCATCAGCCCATTTGTAGCCCTAGCCCCCAGTTTTCTTCCAAGGCCAGGAGCTCTATCCTCCCCTCCCCACCATCAGCCCATTTCCAGTTGAAGCCCCCCCCCCCCAAATCAGCTCACTTCCAGTGCTAGTCCCCCCTCAACCCCATTACCAGTGCTAGGCTCCCTAATCGGCCCATTTTTAGTCCTACCCCCCTATCAGCCCATTACCAGTCCCAACCCCCCCATTGATCAGTCCATTCCCAGTCCTAGCCTTCCCTAATCAACCCATTACCAGTGCTAGCCCCTCCCAATCTGCCCATTACCAGTACTAGCCCCCCTATCAGCCCATTATAATCCTAACCTGCACTGTCTCTCCCCTCTGTCCAGCATTTATCCTGTCTGTCCAGTATGTCCCCCTGTCTCTCCCCTTTGTCCATGTCAGCTCCGTCCCTCCCCCATGTCAGCCCCGTTGCAGGTTCCCTGCCCCCTCCTCCCCTCTCTATGCCTGCTACTGCCCTGTTCTTCTGCAGCCGCGGTTCCCTGTCTCTTAGGGAACCGCGGCTGTGCCGGTAAAGCTGTTGCGAAGCCTTTCTGTCTCTCGACAGGCTCCATGGAGCATTGTCTCACCTCCAAAGGAAGTTGTTTACCACTTCCTTTGGAGGTGGGACAATGCTGCACGGAGCCTGTCGAGAGACTGGAAGGCTCCGCAACATTTTCACAGGCACAGCCGTGGTTCCCTAAGAGACAGGGAGCTGCGGCTGCAGAAGAAGGGAAGCGGTGAGTTTGCCGCTGCCGAGAAGCGGACTCGGCAGCGGCAGCAACTTGTGCAATTTTTTTTTTTTTTTTAACTGGAGTGAGGCGACTTCTGCTAAATCCTGTGGCGACCCCCATGGGGATCGCGACCCACAGGTTGAGAACCGCTGCTCTAGAGAATAGTGGCTGTACAGGAGGTCACAGTTTGTGCACGCTTGGCAGGAGTTGCTGTAGGGAATAGTCAAGTTAAGAACAAGAAGTGCAAAAGCTTAGTAAACCACAAATTATCTTAACTAACATCTCCCTTTTGTTTTCTAGTTTGCCATTGGTTCCTTGATGGATGATTACCTCGGTAAGTTACTGCTGCTTTGAATTATTTATAGTTTATGGGGTATTTAATCTGAGTGATTAGATCATTTGTAGAATAAAAGGTGACCTGAAAATTTTAGGCTCCTTGGTCAGTTCTTCTAGTTTTCATTACCATTCTGGACAGTAGACAGTGAGACTACACTGAAGGCCTTTAGCACAGTGATTCTCAACCAGTGTGTTGGGACACACAGCGGAGTTACTTACCTGTAACAGGGGTTCTCCGTGGACAGCAGGATAAGTCAGCCACACCTGATGGCGTCCTTCGGTCGGCGCCATGCGGAAGTGCTCTCTAGATAGAAATCTGACCTGCTCAGGTAGCCCACCTCCACGCCCCGCCCCTAGCTGGGCCAGTGTGTTCCTAGCGGTGCCTTCCCGGCTAGGGGCGAGACTAAGCAGCGGACCTCCTCCAGGGAGGTGGGCGGGATTGTGTGGCTGACTTATCCTGCTGTCCACGGAGAACCCCTGTTACAGGTAAGTAACTCCGCTTTCTCCATGGACTAGCAGGATTGCGTCAGCCACACCTAGTGTCTCCCTAGCAGGGTGGAGCGCCAGGTGGAGGAGGGAGCTTATAAGAAGACAATGCATGTCAGGCAACAAGTTTAATGGAGCCAAGGAACAAGAACATGTAGAACT
The DNA here is from genome assembly GCA_033557465.1 of Ichthyophis bannanicus. NCBI lineage: Eukaryota > Metazoa > Chordata > Amphibia > Gymnophiona > Ichthyophiidae > Ichthyophis > Ichthyophis bannanicus. Next base: position 209,700,037 of record CM066039.1, on the reverse strand, counting down.
AAGCAACATTGGATAAGGTGCATTAACAAAGGTGCAGTAGTGCGGTATAGTGCGGGTGCAGTAACACACAGTAAAACAAACCGCAAATATAGTGCAAGACAGTGCATAGTGTGCAATACACGGTAAAACAAACAGCAAATATAGTGCAAAACAGTGCATAGTGTGCAAAAACAGTGCAGTATGATCAAATTTACGTGGATGGTCCAGAAGCAAGAGGAAGTCCAAGCCATTGGCTGCGGAGATCCTTATCCGTTATTCCCTGGGGATGGCAGCTTCTCTCTGACAGCAGAGGCTAGGACCGTCGTTCCCAACGCGCAGTCCTCCATTGACCGCAGATCCAGACAGTAGTGACGCTGGAAGGTTTGCGGAGTAGACCACGTTGCAGCTTTGCAGATGTCGGAGATAGGAACGGAGCGGAGGTTTGCAAGAGAGGTAGCCAGTGCTCTGAGTCGGTGAGGGCCAACTCTCGGCGGGCACAGATTGTCCGGTGAAGTTAGGAATAAGGAGATGCAGGAGGCCACCCAATTGGAAAGTGTCCTTTTGGATACGGGTTGGCCGGGCCTATTCGGGTCGAAAGACACAAACAGCTGGTCACACTTCCTGACAGTGCTAGTTCGCTGGAGGTAGATTTTGAGAGCCCGGAGGCAGTCCAAGGTATGAAGACGTTGTTCATCGATGGATGAGTGAGGCTCCGGGAAGAAGCAGGGAAGTTCAATGGACTGATTGATGTGGAAGGGCGACGCGACCTTAGGAACAAATTTTGGGTTGGTCCGCAGGGATGCCCAGTCTGGAAGTAAGCGAGTGTATGGCGGGTGTGCCACCAAAGCCTGCAGCTCGCTGATTCTTCGAGCAGAAGTGATGGCCACCAGAAATAGTGTTTTCCATGCAGCGAACTTCATCTCTGTAGAAAGAAGTGGTTCGAAGGGTTCCTGCATTAGGCGATGAAGCACCGAGTTAAGATCCCAGGAAAGTGGCGGTGTTCTGATCGGGGGCTTTAAGTTCGCTAGTCCCTTCATGAAGCATCTGGTTATGGGCAGCGTCGAGATGGAGTCGGCCCCTTCAACAGGATCATGGAGGGCCGATATAGCGGAGAGGTGCACTGGGATGGACTGTGTCTTGAGGCCGCTTGTAGACAACAGGCTGAGATATTAAAGAACCTGCACAACAGGGCAAGAGGTGGGATTGAGGCCCTGTTGTGCACACCAGGTGGAAAATCTCTTCCACTTCAGCCCATAGGATTTTCTGGTGGACGGCCTTCGGGCCGCCAGGACGACGTCTTGAACTTCCGAGGGCAAGCGTAGAGCTGAGAGACTCAACCTTTCAACCTCCAGGCAGTGAGCGCTCTGAGGTTGGGGTGTCTCGTGCTGCCTCCGTTTTGCGTCAGCAGGTCCTCCTTGGGAGGAAGACGCACGGGGTCCCCGTGGGTCAACCGTAGCAGGAGCAAGAACCACATCTGTCGTGGCCAGTAGGGCACGATGAGGATGACGTGCGCTTTGTCCTGGATGATGCGCTGTAGGGTTGCTGGGATGAGGGGGGTCGGTGGGAAAGCATACAGTAAAGACCATTCCCCCCAGGATACGTCAAATGCATCCGCTGCCAGCCTTTTGGGCGCTGGGTGCCTGGAGCAGAACAGGGGGCATTTCGCATTCAGTTCCATGGCAAAGAGGTCTACCGATGGTTTCCCCCAATGTTGGAAAAGAACGGTTGTCACCTCCTGCGAGAGTGACCATTCGTGAGGTTGCAGCTGTCGACTGAGTTTGTCTGCAAGGGTGTTCATGTCCCCCGGCAGGTAGGAGGCACGGAGTTTGCAACCGTTTGCCTCTGCCAAAAGCCATATTGCAGTCGCTTCCTTGCAAAGGGGGCGAGAGCCGGTTCCACCTTGCTTGTTCACATAGAACATGGCTACTTGGTTGTCCGTTTGTATGAGAATGGCTTTGTCCCGTATGTGTGGAAGGAACGCTAGGAGGGCGTATCTGATGGCTCTGAGCTCGAGAAGATTGATATGAAGGCTCTTCTCCTTCTTGGACCATGCGCCCTGGGTACTGAGGTGTTGGAGGTGCGCACCCCAACCGGTGTTGGATGCGTCCGTGGTGAGCAGCACCTGATGCGCCTGTTGATGCATGTCCTTGCCCCCAGACAGGTTTGAAGGGATAGTCCACCAGCGCAGATGATTTATGATGCTGGGTGGGATCGCCACCCGGGCAGATAGTGGCTGGGAATGTTGATTCCAGCGTGATCGCAGGTGCCACTGCAGTGGTCGCATTCTCAACCTCGCCATGGGCAGCACCGAGGTAGTTGCTGCCATATGCCCTATAAGGCGAAGGATCTCTCGAGCCGAGGAGAACTGTGCTTTGGCTGTCTTGTTTGCTAGCAACACAATGTTGGTCATGCGGCGCTCCAGGAGGTAGGCTCGGGCAGTCAGAGTATCTATTACTGCCCCGATGAATTCGAGCTGTTGTGACGGCTGTAGATGTGATTTGCTGTAATTGATGGCAAATCCCAGAGAAGTAATGATTTTCGTTGCTTTCTGCAGGGACTCCTGTAAGTCCGTGGCTGAGTGTGCCGTGAAAAGCCAGTCGTCCAGGTAGGGAAAGACGGCCATCCCAAGTTTGCGGAGGTGTGCCGCGACCACAGCTACGCATTTCGTGAAGACTCGAGGCGCAGGGGAGAGGCCGAATGGAAGCACTCTGTACTGGTAGTGGTGTCCCAGTACCTGAAAACGAAGGAACCTCCTGTGGGATTTGTGGATGAGGATATGGGTGTAGGCTTCTTGTAGGTCCAGAGACGCCAAGAACTCGCCTTGTTGTATCAGGGGAAGGATGGCGTTGAGAGAGTACATCCTGAACTTCTCCTTGATGATGAACTTGTTCAGTTTGCGTAGGTCGAGGATAGGTCGCCATCCGCCTGTCCTCTTTGGAATGAGAAAGTATCTTGAGTAGAAACCTGAGTTGATTTCGGAAGGAGGCACTTCCTCTATGGCGTGAGACTCGAGGAGGTGTATAAGTTCTGTTGTCATGGGACGTTGGAGGTGCGGAGGAAGAGGACTGGCTGGTTTGCTTCTTTGGTAAGGAGGAGTGCAAAATCGCAGACGGAAACCTTCCTGGATGACTCTCAGGACCCAGGAGTCGGTGGATATTTTCTCCCACTCCTGTAGGAAGTGGGACAGGCGACCCCCTATGCAGGTGCGCCTGTGTCGATGTGTCAAAAGGAGGAGCCTCCCTTGGTGGCTGGAGGGTTGGTGCCTTTTTTCTGTCTGCGGTCCCTCTGGGTCTGGCGCTGGGTAGAGGCCCCTGGGTAAGCGTTAGACTTGTACTTTGGAGCTTACCACTTCCGATTAGGGGGGTATCTCTTGCTAGAGCTGTAGGAATTACTATTATAGTAGGTTTTTCGCTGGTAGCTGCCCATCTCCAGGAACAAGCAGGAATAAGTCCTCACATATGGGTACGTCGGAACCGACGGAGCCTGCGCGGGAAAGCTCCCCAGCTTCCCAGAAAGGAAGCTTTTGGGTCCTCCCACTGCACATGCGCGCTGCCTTCCCGCCTTCCTGACCAGCTCTCCTCAGTTTCTCTTTTTCCGCGGAGCCAGCAGGTCGTGTTCCTGTCACCGCTGAAGAAGTTCTTGTTTTAGTTTGTTTCTTTAGACCGCGTACCTGCCTTCCCCATACCGAAACCGGTACCGCCGGTCTGTCTCTTTCTTTCTTTAAAAAAAAAAAAAAAAAAAATCTTTATTTTTGCACAACTTGGTGACTTCGGTTAGGCCTCAGGCCTACACAAATTCTCCTCATGGAGAAACCAGCCCCTGGTTTCAAGAAGTGTACCAAGTGTAGTGCTGTTATTTCTGTCACAGACACCCATGACTGGTGTCTTAAATGTTTGGGACCTGACCACTCCATTCCGGACTGCCCATCCTGCTCCCAGATGTCTAAACGTGGTTTGCAGAACCGGGCCAACAAATTCCATGTGCTGTTTGCTTCAGATAATCCAGCATCACAGTCATCCAGGTCTTCCTCTCCGGATGGATCTCAGGTAACCAAACCTTCTTCGGGCAGGTCCTCAAAGAGCAAATCTCCTTCAAAGCATCGAGAGGCTCTCACTTTTGAATCTGAGGATCCTGCCCCAGCCAAACAACCCCGGCGGGAAGCTCTGGCTTCCAAAGCTCCATCTATGGGGTTACAGGTTGACATCGATGGCACGGCCTCAACTGATCACCTGTTAGACTGCTCTGGGGTACCGGCCCATACCGGTACCGACATCCAGGCAGCAGTGGCGTCTATGAGCAATACTGTTCAGACCATGCAGCAGGCCATGCTGGCTTTCATTAAAGCTGCGACGCCCTCGGTACCGCATCCAGCGGTTCCAGGTCCGGTTCCGGTATCGTTTCCCATATCGGAACCGAGACCATCGTCTTCCAAACGCAGATCGGTTCCGCATGCCGGATCCGGGTTTTCACCCGATACCGATCCCATACCCGGTACGCCCGATGTCGATACCGAACGGTATGCGTATCATGCGTTGGAAGCAAATAGAGGATACTCTGATTCTTCTGAGGATTTTGACTCCTCTGAGGACTCTGATGAGCTGTCTCTAGTTCTTCCTGAAGACCCTTCTTCCCCAAAGAGGAGAATGTCTCCACCAGAGGATTTGTCCTTTCAAGACTTCATTATAGAACTAGCTAAAGGACTTTCTATTACCACATCCTCTGAAAAAGAACCTAGATCAAAGAAACTGGATATTTTAGGATACCCTAAGGTTCCTAAAGAGGCAGTCACCCTGCCTATTCATGAAATCCTTCAAGAACACTTGATGGACTTATGGGAGGCTCCTCTAACGTTGTCTCCTTATTCTCGTAGGTTGGACACCATGTACCGGGTCCCTCCTTCTCCTGGTTTTCAAAAGACTCAGCTGCCTCACCATTCCATTGTGGTGAAGTCTGCGCTGAAAAAGATTAAGAGTACCAAAAGGCACTCTTCTACCCCTCCAGGGCGAGAATGTAAGACCCTAGACTCTTTTGGTAGGAAAATCTTCCAGGCTAGTATGCTTATAGCCAGGATTAATTCATACAGTCTGTATATGGGCATGTTTCTCAGGGAACTTGCCCTAAAGGTACTGCATTTTGCCCCCTTTATCCCTGAGGATAAAAAGGAGGAGTTCATTTCTATAGTGAAACAGCTTCTAGATGTTTCTAAGTTCTTCAACAGAGCAGCCTTTGATTCCTTTGAAGATGCCAGTAGAGCTTCGGGCATTGCCATTGCAGCCCGACGACTTGCTTGGCTCCAGGCCTCTGACCTAGTACCCTGGGTCCTGGATGGCTTACGGAATCTGCCCTGTACAGGTGAGAACTTATTTGGTAAAGACTGGCAAATTAAAGCCACTCAAATGGACGCAGAAAATGCTACCTTAGATAGACTTTCTAAGTCTACCTCTACTCCTGCCAAGAAAAAGTCTTTCAAGAGGCCTTACTACAAGAAGGCCAGATTTTCCACAAATACTGGCCAACAATCTTCTCAGCCTCGCTTTGCTGCTAAACGTCAGCAGCCTAAACAGGCAAGGTCAAAGCCTGCACACTCCTCAGCAGGCTCAACCCCCTCAGGGGTTTTGACTTGCCCCTAGAGAACTTAACCTTTCTGGCTCTAGAACAACCAGAGCCCCTCTCCATTCCCGGAAGGTTAGCTCACTTTGCTCCCAGATGGGAGCAAATTACATCAGAGCAATGGACCCTCTCTATCATCAGAGAGGGCTACAAACTTCATTTTTCCAACCTTCCTCCATATACCATGGTGAGGCACTTCAATTCTCCCCCATCTCTCCTGGGCCTGTTGGGTCAGGAAGTCTCTTCTCTCCTTGCCCAAGGGGCAATAGAAGAGGTTCCTCTTCTTCAACAAGGGACAGGATTCTACTCCCCTTATTTTCTCATACCAAAGAAGACAGGGGGATTCAGACCTATCCTAGATCTGAGAGAATTGAACAAATTTCTGTACAAGGAGAAATTCAAAATGCTTTCTCTAAGCATTCTCCTTCCATACCTTCAGAGTCAGGATTGGCTTTGTTCTCTAGATCTCAAGGATGCGTACACACATATACTCATCCACCCATCCCACAGAAAATATCTAAGATTTCTGTTTCAGGGAAAACATTTCCAGTACAGAGTACTTCCCTTCGGTCTAGCCTCTGCTCCAAGAGTGTTCACCAAATGCATGGCAGTTGTTGCCGCATTTCTAAGAGGTCTGGGAATTTTTGTATTCCCATATCTGGACGACTGGCTCATCCGAGCTCCATCTCAGTCAGAGGCCCAGATTTCTCTGGACCGCACAAGGCACATTCTGCAGTATCTGGGACTGGTGGTAAACCTTCCCAACTTATCCCTACTCAGTCTCTGGAATTCATAGGGGCCCAGTTGGACACCACCACTGCAAGGGCCTACCTACCTCAAGTCCGGGGCCAACGTCTGGTGTGCTTGGCCTCCCAAGCTCAGTCCAGCAGTCACTTGACAGCCAGAGAAATGCTGCGACTTCTGGGCCACATGGCCTCCACGGTTCACGTGGTGCCCTACGCTCGTCTTCATATGAGAGCAGCTCAATGGACCTTGGCCACCCAGTGGACTCGAGCATCAGGAGCGCTCTCCGACCAAATCCTCACCTCAAAGCGTCTGTTTTGGTCCCTCCAATGATGGATGTCCACCAAGAATCTGTTGTTGGGGGCCCCCTTCCAACCTTTGTTGCCCCAAGCAACCCTCACAACAGATGCCTCCCAAACAGGGTGGGGAGCCCATCTACAATCCCTCTCCACTCAGAGTACTTGGTCTCCACAGGAGACCACCCTTCACATCAACCTCCTGGAACTGCGAGCAATCTTCTTTGCCCTCAAAGTCTTCCATACCCTCCTTGTCAACCTGACCGTCCTAGTTCAGACAGACAATCAGGTGGCCATGTTCTACGTAAACAAACAAGGAGGGACAGGCTCTCTGTCGCTTTGCAACAAAGCTCTCAGATTATGGGCCTTCGCCAGAGAGCATCAAATTCATCTTCTGGCAGTGTATCTTCCAGGGGTTCAAAACTCTCGGGCAGACAGACTCAGTCGAGTTCTGCTTCCACACGAATGGTCCTTGCATATGGACCAGATACGCAAAATCTTTCAGGAATGGGGAACCCCGGACATAGACCTCTTTGCAAGTCCGTGGAATGCCAAACTTCCCCGGTTCTGTTCCAGGACTCCGTGTCAGGGAGCTCAGGCCAACGACGCCTTTCTCCTGCATTGGGGTCAGGAATTCCTATATGCCTTTCCACCCATTCCTTTGATTCACAAGACTCTGTTCAAACTCCAGAGGGATCACGGATCGATGATCCTCATAGCTCCACGCTGGCCACGCCAAGTGTGGTTCCCTCTACTTCTGCATCTCTCCCAGGGACCCTCCCTGGACCTGGGAGCTGTGCCAGACCACCTGTCTCAGGAGGAGGGGACTTTGTGGCACCCAAACCCCAAGTCCCTACACCTCAGAGCTTGGTTACTGAAGGCCTAAGCCTTCATGACTTCAATCTTTCTCAACCAGTGAAAGATATCCTTCATGCCTCTAGGAAACCCTCCACGAGGCGTTCCTATGCTTTCAAATGGAAACGTTTTTCCATTTGGTGTGCTCAACAGGGTCTTGACCCTCTAGCACTTCCTTTGAATTCTCTATTAGACTATCTCCTGCATCTTTCTAATGCAGGCCTTAAGACGAATTCAGTACGAGTCCATTTGAGTGCTATTGCAGCATCTTTAAAACCTATAAATGGACAACCTATCTCCTCTCATCCTCTTATTGCAAGGTTCATGAGAGGCCTGACTCTAACTAAGCCTCCCATCCGGCCTCCTCCGGTAGCATAGGATTTGAACCTAGTTCTAGGTCAGTTTATGAAGCCACCTTTTGAACCGTTGGTTTCTACCTCCTTGAAATTTCTTTCCTGGAAGGTCTTTTTCCTTATTGCAGTCACTTCGGCTCGCCGCATCAGTGAACTACAGGCCTTAGTGGCTCATCCACCTTATACTAGGTTCCATCATGATAAGGTGGTCCTTAGGACGAATCCCCACTTTATGCCCAAAGTGGTCTCGCCTTTTCATCTTAATCAAGAGGTATATCTACCTGTCTTTTTCCCGGCTCCTCATGCATCCAGTGCAGAGAGGAACCTTCATACTCTGGATTGTAAAAGAGCTCTTGCCTTTTACCTCAACAGGACTCAGCCACATCGAAAGTCTTCCCAGCTTTTTGTGGCTTTTGATCCTTCTCATTTGGGACTTCCAGTCTCCAAACGTACACTTTCCAATTGGATTGCTCAGTGTATTTCCTTTGCTTACCAGAGTAAAACATTTCTCTGGAAGGCCATGTCACAGCTCACAATGTGAGAGCCATGCCCCCTTCTATGGCTCATCTTCACTCTGTATCCATAGATCAGATCTGTCGAGCCGCCACCTGGACCTCAGTTCATACCTTCACAGCCCATTACTGTTTGGACAAGGACTCCCGCCAGGATGCCTTGTTTGGTCAGGCTGTCCTCAAACACCTGTTCCATACTTGAACAACTCCTGCCCACCTTCCCAGGATGGATGCCTGAGATCCATACGAAGATGGCGAACCCTTGGAAGGGGATCTCCCAGGCATCTTAGCTAGGGAGTCCCCATATGTGAGGACTTATTCCTGCTTGTTCCTGGAGATAGCACAGTTACTTACCTGTAACAGGTGATCTCTGGGAACAGCAGGAATTAGTCCTCACAACCCACCCACCTCCCCTAGGAGTTGTATCTTCTATCTATCTTCCTTTCCTCTCTCTATTGTCTCAGCTATAAACTCGAACTGAGGAGAGCTGGTCAGGAAGGCGGGAAGGCAGCGCGCATGTGCAGTGGGAGGCCCCAAAAGCTTCCTTTCTGGGAAGCTGGGGAGCTTTCCCGCGCAGGCTCCGTCGGTTCCGACGTACCCATATGTGAGGACTAATTCCTGCTGCTCCCAGAGATCACCTGTTACAGGTAAGTAACTGTGCTTTCAGAGGTGCGCAGCGTCATTCGAATCCTTCCTCTGCCAAGGTTTGGAGGGTAGTGCAATGTTCTTTCATGACGTTGACTGCGTCTACCACCTTTTCTCCAAATAGTGAGTCACCCGAGCAGGGTGCGTCCGCAATCTTGTCATGCGTGTCTTCACTGAGGCCGGAGGCTCTGAGCCATGCCCAACGCCTGGCAGATATCGCAGTGCCTGCGGTCCGGACAGAGGTGTCGAAAGCATCAAAGGCTGTACTGGCCAGATATTTGCTACACTCAGATAAGTCCGCGAGCGAGCTGTGATGAGTGACTGAGTATTCTTAGGAAGGGCGGAGGTGGCCTTCTTTATGTTCGCCACGCAGGTGTCCTGGAACAGAATGTGTTGAAATTGGTGAGAGGCGATTCTGGCGTTAAGCATCGCTCCCTGGAAGGTCTTTCTGCCTATTTCGTCGAGAAGTTTATGATCTCGCCCAGGCGGGTAGTTAGCATGCGTTCGAGAGGATCTAGTCCTTTTTCAGAGCGGATGAGACAACGATGGATTGATGTGGCAGCTGTGCCACTGTGAATCCCAGTGTGGGTTGGATTTGGTATTTAGAGTCCAGACGCCTGAAGAACGGGCGTCCGGAAGCGGGAGTCTGCCACACCTTAAGGTAGTCGTCCCGTAGCTTGCGATGCATAGGTAGAGAGAAGGAAGGCTTGGGTGGAGCAAGATACCTGAGCACCTCCGGGTCAGGCTCTTCAGTCAGGTCGGGAGCAGTTAGTGCCAGGGCCGTTGCTACCTTTTGCAGGAACTTGGGATAGGACCGGTCCTCTGGTGGCGGGGGGGGGGGGGTTTCTTCCCGCTCTGGTGATTGTCCGCCCTCTGGCTCATTCCCATCGTTGGAGACGGAGCCCACGACGGCCTCTATATCGCGCTCTTCCACGGTGCTGTCCAGGGAAGGGTGCAAGGGCGAAGGAGGCTGCACATCTGACGATTCCTTGGGAGGAACGTATGCAGTGGGACCCACAACGGGTTTAGGAACGGAAGCCGCAGGTGGGGGTGCGGTCTGCTGGACTAGTTGCGCTAGGAGCTTCAAAATAGCAGAATTGTTAGCCGTGTCGGTGGAGTGGCTGCAAGATCTCACCTGGCGTCTTCTGCTGGAAGAAGAGTGGTCTTTGCTGGTCCGGTGATGTCCATGTCTACGACTTCTCTTATGTGCCGGCTCCCGGCTGACCAGAGAGGAGTCTGAAGAACTGGACGTGCTCCTGCGGTGTTTTCCTCCTTTGTGGCTCCGGTGGTGTTTGTGAAGCCTTGCATGGCGTTGCCCGCGTTGGCGGGAGGAGGAACGATGAGTCGGTGGATATTTGTCCGTGTTCTCAGCGGCACCGGGAGGAAAAGCAGTGTCCGTAGGAGCAAGCCCCGCATTGAAGGGGAAGCCCGCGGCGTTGTAGAGGTGGGAGCAAGTAGCAGCGTCGGCAGCATGCTGGAGGTGGGCGGAGCTGGAGGACTGTTCGGCGCTCCTGGAGGACCTTTCCCGGGCGCCATTACCAGGCTCCACATGGCCCCGAGGGGAGGAATTAGACAGGCCAAAACCTCCTGGGTCTCCCGTGGAGTGGATGATAGACCTCGAGGGAGTGGGAGCAGGCCTTACCTCAGCGTGGCTTTGGGGAGCAGCCGCGAGGAGCGTAATTGGTGAGGTCCGGCAGGGGAAGGAGGCCTTATCGGGCACTTCCCGGGCAGCGGTCTCAGATGGAGCAGGAAGGCTCTGAGCAAGAAGGCATGAGTCGGTAGCACGGCTGGGGATGGAAGCCCTGTCGGGCACATCCTGAACCGGCGGTGGGCAGCCTGTGCCTCGGGGTCCATTATCCGACGCCGGATGCCGTGCAAGAGTTTTTCCCGCTCCAGAAGTACCTCCACATTGGGTGCAGCCATGGGATTCTGTGTAAGTCCTGTGCCCACAGCGCGGGCATTTCTTAAATACCGATTTAGGCATACTCCGATAAAAACAGAAAACAAAGAAATTAAAGGAAAGTAGGTTGTAGGAGAGCAGGATCCGTCTTGCTGGCAAGGCGGAAGGAAGAAGACTGGCCCAGCTAGAGGCGGGGCGTGGAGGTGGGCTACCTGAGCAGGTCAGATTTCTATCTAGAGAGCACTTCCACATGGTGCCGCCCGAAGGACGTCACCAGGTGTGGCTGACGCAATCCTGCTAGTCCATGGAGAATGATGTATCACCATGAGCTGGGAGGTGTGTCACCAAACATTTGACAGACAGCAAGTCTATGCTTTCCTTAACAACCATATGTGCCTCCATGCTGGGAAGGGCAGAAAACCAGGGGGTCAGATACTTGAAATACCCATGACTAATCCTAGATATAGATATATATGTATTTGTATGGCAAGCTGTAAGGGGAAACTTCCTAGCTTTCTGCTATGTATAGACACCAGAACAGGTAAAAGTTCTGGATGTTGGCAATAATTTTAGGGTAACATAGTAACATAGTAAATGACATCAGATAAAGACCAGTATGGTCCATCTAGTCTGCCCAGTACGATGTCAAGAGTAGGTACACCTGCCACTCTGTGCAGGCCCCCCTTCCCCATGTCTTTGTTTAGGGGTGAATTGATTTACCATTGCAAACTGCCTAATTGATTAATTTTGCTTAAGCAGTATAGAAGTGATTTTAAAGAAATAGTTTAAATAGTAAACATTGAAAACTAATACATCACTAATGAAGTGAAGATTTAGGGGGCACTTTTACTAAAGCCCATGCAGTAAGTGCACAGCCTCCAGGAACATCATCAGCATATTCCCAGAAGTTACTGCATGGGCATGTACCCTAACATGCAACACAGTTAATGTAGGTGCACCTAATGCCACTGTTCACCCGTGCTAACTGCCAAACTGACAGCACATGATATGTACTCCCATGCTAACTGCAATGTGCTCTTCATACCCGTGCTCTGCCCATATCCCACTCCTTTGTGCCATGGGCAATTATCGGGTGCTTTAGCAGCTGGTAGTTGTCATGCCTGTGCAGTAACAATTACTGAGGGCTGTTACTGCATGTTAACTGCTTGGCAGGCATTAGTAAAAGGGCCCCTAAAAAGTATGTGAAAAAAAAAAAATTGAATAATTTCAATAAAATATTTATTTCCCTTTTATCATTTTTAACAGCAATGAAATATTTAGGCTTTATTTTGTCCAGCTGCAAATTGTGGTGTTCAGTGTGTCACACACACGTTGTCACAATAGAATAAAGGCTGTGAGTGACTGCTTTAGCAAATAGGAAGTGACCTTATCTTTGGTACATGATCCTCCTCCAGCTCTGCCACTCACCCATTTCAAAACTTCCTAAGCTTTTATAGGTAAGCATCAAAGAACATTTTGCAACCTAGAACAGAACAGATACATTGAAACAGAATAGAACAGAACATTGGAAAAGCGCCAGCTTAGAGTATGGCTTATCCATCATTTGATATACTGCCCCTCAAAGTATCAGAGCGGTTTACAAATCATTAACAAAATTGAACATTTTAAGACTAATAACAAAGTAACATAAATGCCTTAAAGATAGGAAAGCAAAGCCCAACAAAATAAGGATACAAACAAGACACATAGACTCCAGTGTCTGTTTTCTGCAACTCCTCTTGTTGGTAAGAATAGGTAATCAGACCATACTTTATGAGCTAAGCAAATGCTTGTGACACAAGGGCATGGTTTCCTTTCTTCTGATAATTTCTCCTTCCTTTCTGACCATGGGCGGCTGATGGAATGAACTCCACCAACCACTCTGCACCCTTCTTTAATGGAACTCCCCTTTCTTGTAACTTGTGTGTGTGTGTCCATTATCTGATACTGTCAAAATTCATATGCCAGTGAGTTGCGGTATAGTTGGATTTCAGCAAAGACTTTTGATACTGTTCCATATAGGAGGTGCATAAATGATTTGAGCAGCCTGGGGTTGAGTTCCAGGATGATGGTCTGGATTAGAAATTGGTTTAGTGATATACAATGGAAAGTAGTGGTAAATGGAGTTCACACTGAGAAGAGAAGGGTAAATAGTAGTGTGTCTCAGCTATTGGACCTGGAGTTGGTTCTGTTCGGTATCTTTGGGAGCAATATTGCAAAGCAGTTAGAATGAAAAGTTCCCTGTTTGCAGAGACGACATATCTACAAAAGAATGGACATCTCTGAGGCTTTAAACAGAATATGATATGATCTAAGAAATCTTGAAAATGAAGTGGAGAATAATGCTTCCTTATTGTCCCAGCAGACCAGTCCAGATGCATAGGCTATACCTCCCTAGCAGCAGATGGAGACAAACTAGAAACTTGTGTACTTTACCTTTATAGAATACCGTGCAGCCTGCAGCCTCTCAATATTACTCTGTCTAGCAGATTATAGATGGGCATACCATGCAGCTGTGCTCTGACATGTTCTATGAATGCTCCTGGGGCCTATTTGGAGCATGGGGCTACTAGCTGAGTGGTAGGACATGTCAGAAGAGTTCCTGGGTCTCTGTCCTGCTCAGGCTGGGGGAGATACCTGAAGTATCCAGGTTTATCTCCCTTACCCTGCCTTGGCTGCTTCTCTGCTCTGCAACTTTTAGTACCCCCCCCCCCCCTGCAAGCCTTTTCCTCTAAGAGTCTGTGGGGAGCATTGGAGCTAGTCTTCCTGGAGTTCTAGGAATTAGAGTGGGAACTCTTTGAAGCCAGCTTTGGCAGCGTTGAAGCCTTGATGGAAGCGGGAGCTTTTTCAGTAGCAGGGGAAGAGTCCTCTGTGACTGTCCTGAGAAGACAGAGGCTTCAGCAACCATAGAGTATGTCAAGAGTGGCATTAGCATTAGGCAGCAGCAGCAAAGAGGATTGCTTTGGATCATGTGCATGGCTGCTCCCTCCGAGTACACCCAGCGCTGTTCATGTTATGGGAACTTCTGAGGATCTTCCCATCAGTGTGGCTTCTACTGTGAAGTTTCATATAACAGAGGCTGGGCTGAGGCAACACCAAAGAACAGCCCAAAATGGACTTCAGGAACACCAGCAGCAAAGGTGGCAGGAATACCTAAAGGGAGGAGTGGTCTAGTGGTTAGGACAAGGTACTTCAGGCCGGAGGGCCGGGGGTTCAAGTCCCACCTGGGGACAGCAATCTCAGGCCGGAGGGTCTGGGATTTCTAGTCCTATAGGCACTCCTTGTGGTCTTGGGCAAGCCACTTAACCCTCCATTGCCCATGTTCCCTGTGAGTATTAGCGTATGTGTCTCATATCCCCTCGTGTTAAATGTATCCCCCAATTGACCGCTTTGACCCGGTGAAAAGCGGGATATAAATACAGCTAAATAAATAAATAAATAAATAAAGGCAAGACACTTGTCAGATCAGCCAGAATGGCTTCCAAGACTACAAAACTGAAGCAAAAGGAGCTGAAAGTTTCTCAGTCTGCCTGAAAAATGGCGGCTTCTGATTTCATAGTGTAAAATGATCCATGCAGGACATTCTGCTCATTTTATATCTATCAGAGCTTTCTTATATATGCATTTCTATGTTAACTTGTATCGCATATGCTGTCCTTCAGAGAATCATTTCTCTGCTTCACAGAGACAGAGGTCTTGTTCTGTGGTGAGTCTTCAGAAGTTTCACATTTTGGATGTATGTAGAATTCTGTTGTGCTTTCTGGAAGTGATTGATTTCTGCAAGTCTGATCATCTTATTTGTGCTGTTTGCTGGTTTAGAGAAGGAGAAAGCTTCAGTAAGTCCATGGTTGCTCATTTGCTCAGGAGGCAATTGCTTCAGCTTATATCTTGAATGGCTGATTGATTTCCAAGGGGTTGAGGACTCATTTGATTACAGCCCAGGTGACCTCTTGGACAGAGTTGTGTGCTTTATTTCCAGCTGAGATTTTAGGATAACTATACGGTTATTGTTGCATTTGCAAAACATTACTATTTGGATTTATGGGCCAGGGAGGAGGATGCCTTTGGGGCGGGTATCTTCAGAACTTGTGTTCAGTTTCCCTTTCAGAATAAGGGCTGATCTCCAGGAACAAGCAGGAATGTAGTCTTCACAAATGGGTGACTTTGGTACTGACGGATCCCGCATGGGAATGCTCCCCAGCGTCCAGAAGGAAAGCCTGGTAGCTGCCTTTCCCGCCTTTCCCACTCTCCCTCCTCAGTTCTTCATTTTCCACGGAGCCGGCAGGAAGCAAATCCTGTCACCGCAAAATATTCCTGGTTTTCATATTCTTGTGGTCGCGTCTGCCTTCACGTAGATGCTGGTACTAACTCCCTGTCAGTTCGTTCTTTCTTTCTTTCTTTCTTCAAAAAAAAAATAATATATATAAAGGAGAGAGTTTTATTTTCTTCAGGCGCATCGATGCCATTTTAGGCCCAGGCCTTCCATTTTGTCACAGACACAATGGAAAAACCCAACTAGTGGTTTTACGAAATGTTCTAAGTGTGGCAGCACCATCTTGGCCACCGACACCCATGACTGGTGTCTAAAATGCCTAGGTCCTGACCACCAACCATCAAAATGTCCCCTCTGCAGGAAGAATCGGGCTGCAAAGCTAAGCACCCTCTTTGCTTCCGATGCCGTCTCTCTAGCATCGAGGGCATCGTCTTCCTTCCATGGATTTCAGATATTAAAATACAAGTCTTCATCAAAGACTAGCCACCCCCCCCAAGGGTAGATCTCCTAAGAATCGAGATGCCTTGAGCATTGCCCTGGAGGGGGATACACTGGCCAAACAACCCCTGTGGGAGGACCTTTCCTCCAAAACCATTGAGGGGTCCACCTCCAGAGAGCTCCTGGTGCCGTGCTCAGGGATCATGGCCTGCAATTCCGGTACCGATACCCAAGCATCGGCAAGCTCCATGGATCAGTGCATCCTGGCCATAAAGTGGAGCTTAGTGGCCTTACTGGAAGCCTCGGTACCAGTAAAACCTTTACAGTCTCTTTCGCAAACGCCGGCACAGTCTTCGGTACCAATGCAAACCACATTGGGTTCCATGCCACTTGCTACGCTACTGCCTATGCCTGTCTTCGAGTCCATTTCTGGTACTGAGGTTCCGGTTAAACATATTCCAAGCACCGACTTCGATTGGTACTGAGTTCTGGTGGAGCAGGAACACCCCGCACGTTGATACTTTGAGTCTTCGGAATCTGATTCATCGGATGATGATTCGGCCAATACTCAAGGCCTACAAAGTCTACCAGAGGACCTGTCTCCACAATGTCGCATGTCCCCGCCAGAGGACATGTCTTTTCAAGACTTTATATGCGATGTTGCCAGGGGTCTTTCCATAACAGTAACTTCGGAGAAAGAGCCTAGAGCTGAAGAATTGGAAATTCTCCAATACCCAGCAGCTCCTAAGGAAGCAGCTACCCTTCCCATTCACTGTATTCTCCACGACCTCATGCTCTGTATATGGGAGATACTGTTTACTATTTCTCCACATACTTAAATGCTTGATACCATGTACTGGGTACCAGAATGTCCCGATTTTCAAAAAACACAATTGCCACACCATTCAATGATGATAGAGTCAGCAATGCATTGAATCAAAAGCACAAAGACACATTCTTCTAACCCTCTGGGTAGGGAATCGAGATCCCTCTATGCTTTTGGTTGATGATGCTTTCAGGCTTCCATGCTATCAGCCAGAATTAGTTCCTACATACTCTACATGGGTATGTTTCTCAAAGAGGTAACTAGGGATTTAGAATTAATGGCTCCTCTTCTCCCTGATGACAAAAGAACAGGCTACCTCACCTTAGCCAAACATACTCAGAACATCCCAAAGTTTGTCAATAGGGCAATTTTTAATTGCTTTGAGTGCACCAGAAGAGCTACATTGATCTGCATTGGAGCACACAGAATTGCATGGCTGCAAGCATCGGATCTTGAACAATGGGTTCAAGATAAGTTGGGTAGTAATCCTTTCACCAGTGAAAATCTTTTTGGCAAAGATTGGCCAGACAAAGCGTCTCAGTTAGAATCTGAGAAAACTACCCTGAATAGGCTTTCTAGATCCACTGCCAATCCAGCTAAAAAGAAGGCAGCAGCAAAGAGAGCAGCCTTTACTAAAAAGAAGTATTATTCTTCTTAAACCCCTGCTTCTCAATTGTCGGTATCATGCTCCTCAAAAGGGACAGCAGCCACCAAAACAGCAAAGGAAGTCAAAGATACAGTCAGCTCTGCAGACTCAGGCTGCTCCTGGTTTTTGATTCCTTCCTAGAGAACATAGCTGCTCTGCCTCTGGAGAACTCCCATCCTCTTCATATTGCAGGCAGACTGCCATTATGCCCACAGGTGGCATCTGACCACCTCAGAACAGTGGACACTAAAGATAATGAGAGAAGGGTACAGGCTTCATCTGCAAAGCCTGCCCCCCTCTACCTCAGTAAGAGAGTATTGTTCTCAGCCCCACTCTCGCTGCTCTGCTACTACAGGAGGTCACCTCCCTTCTTCTACAGGGCACAATAGAAGAGGTTCCAACATCCCAGCAGGGAATGATCTTCTATTCTCCATATTTTCTCATCCCAAAGAAAACAGGAGGATACAGGTCCATTCTGGACCTTGGAAACCTAAACAAGTTTCTCGTACACAAGAAGTTCAAAATGGTCTCTCTAGGGACCCTTCTCCCCTATCTCCAGAATCAGGACTGACTCTGTTCTCTAGACTTAAAGGGAGCATACACTTATATCCTTTTTCATCCAGAACACAGAAAATTCCTACGCTTCATGTTCCAAGGAAGACACTATTAATACAAGATCCTTCCATTTGGATTATTTATTTATTTAATAATATCTTTTATATACCATGCTCTTTAAAAACAGTGCAGTTTACAGTTAACTCAAATTTGTACAGTGCAGGCAGAATCTGTACTGTACTTACAAAGAACAGGTATCGAACTTGGGACTAACTAGGGGTAACTATGTACAGACTGAGCAATCTGGACGCCGATATACAGTATCGACCGGATCTGCTTGGCAACTGTTTACAAGGTTGGGTCACTATATACAGGCTAAGTAATCTAGTCACTGATATACAGTATTGACCGGATCTGCTTGGTATCTATTTACAGCTTAGGTCCCTATATGCAGCTAAGCAATCGGACGAGGATGTATAGAGATTGATCTGATCCGCTTGGCGACAACTTACAAGGTTGGGTCATTATATAAAGGCTAGGCAAATGGTTGTAGATATACAATGTTTGACCAAAGCAGCTTAGGACTTATATACAAGCTTAGATAACTATATACATGTTCAATATACAGGGTGTACTGTTGTGTTGTAGGGTGGAGCAGTATTAGTTTAATATGGATGTGCTTGGGGAGTTGTCCTGGTGGTTGAGCATAACTGGTTGAGATTTTTCACTAGTTCGGGAGTAGTGCTGCAGGAAGAGATGGTGCTTCAGTGCCTTCCTAAATTGGGCGAGATTAGTTATGGACCGGATGGTGGGTGGGAGGGCGTTCCAACATGTGGGTGCATAGAACACAAAGGCTCTGTTCTTTGTTGCTTGAGAGCATTTTGTGATTGTGTTTGGGATTATCAGCGTGTTGGCAGCGAAAGACCTTCTGGCTTTGTTGGGGGGAGTGGGTCAGACAAGATCCGTAAGGGAGGTGGAGGAGCAGTTGTTGATGGCTTTGAAGGTCATCAATAGTATTTTGAATGAGAGTCTACAGTGGACCGGCAGCCAGTGGAGGTGTTTCAGGATTGGGGTTACGTGCTCACTCCTGGAAGCTCTATGTAGTATTCTGGCGGCTGCATTCATTGCAAGCTGAAGTGGGTTCAGCGTGTTCTTCGGGAGTCCATGTAGGATTGAGTTGGCATAGTCAAAGTGGGGGATTATAAGTGCTTGGTAGATTGTCCGGAAGTCCGGATTCGCCTCTGCCCCAAGAGTCTTCATAAAGTGCATGGCGGTTGTAGCCGCATTCCTAAGAACTCTGGAGATATTTATTTTCCCTTACTTAGACAACTGGCTTATAAGAGCAAGCACCTCTCAGGAAGCCAGACTGTCTCTCTCACGCACCATGCAGGTGTTGCAGCACTTGGGATTCATCATACGTCTTCCAAAGTCCCAACTAGTTCCCACTCAGACTCTAGAGTTCATAAGGGACTCTCTTAAACATGCAGCAGTCAAAGGCATTTCTGCCCCAACTTCGCTGCACTCAACTCATTCAGCTGGCATCTCACTGCCCGGGAAATGCTGCAACTTCTGGGTCTTATGGCATCAACGGTGCATGTAGTCCCATTTGCCCATCTCCACATACACACAGCCCAATGGATTCTGGCTTACCAGTGGACCCAAGCCTCAGACCGTCTTGGGGACAAGATATTGGTATCTCCCCCTCTGTCGGCATCTCTCCAGTGGTAGTGTTCCCCAGAAAATCTCCTCGTAGGGCACCTTTTCTGATGCCTCCACATCAATGTACCCTAATGATGGATGCACCCAAACTGGGCTGGGGAGTCCATCTAGGACATTTTTTCACTCAGGGCCTCTGGTCACCACAGGAGTCACGACGCCAAATAAATCTCCTGGAACTTCGAGCCATCTTCAATGCTCTCAAAGTATTTCAGGAACACCTTTGTTACCACAGAGTCCTGGTCCAAACCGACAATCAAGTAGCCATGTTCTTTGTGAATAAGCAGGGAGTGGCAGGCTCTTGGTCCCTCTGAAGGGATGCTCTACATCTCTGGTCCTTTGCCATTGCTCATCACATCCCCCTACAAGCGGTGTATCTTCCAGGCAAACAAAATGTCTTAGCAGACAAATTGAGTCGGATCCTTCTTCCCCACAAATGGTCTCTCCATGTAGACACAGTATCCTACATCTTTCAGACATGGAGGATTCCAGAGATAGACCTCTTTGCAACCCTACAGAATGCCAAGCTTCCATGCTTCTGCACCAGGACTCTCACATCGGACAGTCAGCAGATGGCTGCTTTTCACCTCCTCTGGGGGCAAGGCCTACTTTACGTCTTCTCCTCCTTCCCCCGATTCCCAAAACTCTATTCAAACTCCAGGCGGACAGGGGCTCCATGATACTCATAGCCCCACGCTGGCCACATCAGCTATGGTTTCCTCTCCTGCTACATCTGTCAGATTCAGTAGATAGATCTTGGATCTTCTCCAGATCTACTCTCTCAGAGTAAGGGGACGCTACTCCATCCCAATCCGCAATCTCTCCACTTCACAGCATGGCTGTTGAAAGCATAGCTTTTCAGCACCTTAACCTTTCTCAGGAGGTTAAGGACATCCTTTAAGCTTCCAGAAAGCCACCCATCAGACGTTCCTATGCTTTTAAGTGGCATAGATTCTCACTCTGGTGTTCACAAAGGGATCTTAATCCCTTCTCGACTCCGGTAGAGGCACTTCTCCAATATCTCCTCCACCTTTCCTCCTCTGGTCTCAAAACCACTTAAGTGCAATTGCAGCCTTTTATTATCCTTTCGATGTGCAGCCCATCTCTTCACAGCCGCTCGTCTCATGCTTTGTGAGAGGACTTCTGTTTACCAAACCTCCCATCAGACCACCACCAGTGGCATGGGACCTTAATGTTGTTCTGGGGCAACTTATCGACCGCCCTTCGAACCTTTAGCCACAACCTCGCTCAAGTTTCTAAATGGAAGGTCATCCTCCTCACTGCCCTCACTTCAGCAAGACGCATTAGTGAGCTTCAGGCCTTGGTGGCCAACCCTCCTTACACTCTGTTTCACCATGACAAGGTTGTCCTTAGGACTCATCCTCACTTAATGCCGAAAGTGGTTTCATCCTTTCATCTGAATCAGGCAGTTTACCTTCCTGTTTTTTCCCTAGACCGCATTCATCTAGGGCAGAGGCAACCTTCCACACTCTGGATTCTAAACGTGCTTTAGCATTTTAACTTCAGAGGGCTCGAGAACACCAAAAGGCTTCTCAATTCTTCGTCTCCTTTGACCCTAATCATTTGGAGTTGCCAGTATCCAAGCGTACCCTCTCCAAATGGATAGCAGATTGCGTCACGTTTGCTTATGATGCGGCAGGCCTATCCCTTGAAGGTCATGTCACCGCCCATAATGTTCGGGCCATGGCCATCTCAATGGCAAACCTACATTCTGTGGCTATTGACAAAATATGCAAAGCAGCATCTTGGTCTTCGGTCCATATCTTTGCTGCTCACTACTGTTTGGACAAGGACTCCTGCAGGATGTTATTTTGGCCAGGCTATTCTCCAGCATCTCTTTCTAACTTAGAGCAACTCCTACCCTCCATTTTGGAATTTTCGATACCAAACATCTGTGGAAAATCCATGACCTCTTTTAGCCTCTCCTGAGGCAAACCACTACTGGTTCTGAGGTCTCTCTCTGGTATCTTCCAGCTAGGGAGTCCCATATGTGAAAGCTACATTCCTGCTTGTTCCTGGAGGTAAGATAGTTACTCACCTGTAACAGGTGATCTCCAGGAACAGCAGGAATTTAATCTTCACAACCCACCCTCTTCCCCTAGGAGCTGTAGTTCTTCCTTTTTCTCCTCTCCTTTATTTCAGCTACAAACTCAACTGAGGAGGGAGAGTAGGAAAGGTGGGAAGGCAGCTACACAGGTGCAGTAGGATGCTCCCAAAAGCTTTCCTGTTGGGTGCTGGGGAGCGTTCCCGCGTGGGCTCCCATCAGTATAGACGTCACCCATATGTGAAGACTAAATTCCTGCTGTTCCCGGAGATGACCTGTTAGAGGTGAGTAACTATGTTTTTTGTTACATTCCATGTGTCTGTACTGGTTTGGTGGGACGATAAGGAAGGGGAAATTTGGTTTTGCCTGCTAACTTTATTTTCCTTCAATTCTACCAGATTAGTTTGAGGTCCCATTTAGGTTCTGGTTTTCTTTTTGCCTCTATAAGGAGGTGCCCAGGAGGTCTAGGGGACACATCACTCCCATTCTTGAGGGAAGGGGGGAAGTTGTAGTTGCTTTATTACAGAAATACTGAGGAGCAGCAGGCTGCACAGTACCCTGTAAGGGCAAGGTCCACAAGATTTTAGTCTGTCTTCATCTTCTGGGGGAGGGGGGCAAAACTCAGGCATCTGGACTGGTCTGTTGGACATCAAGGGAAAAAATGAGCAGGTAAGACACATTTCTCCATTTGAGGTGCAGATATCCAGAGAAGCTGTACATGATGGAGAGTGGGAAATTGATCTGCACCAATCAAGAGTGTGACCACTCTGAGGTGAGTGTGACCTTTGAGTGGATGGTAGCAAAACAGTTTGATAAAACCAGAATTTAGAGTCTGAGGAATGCTGGGATGCATAAGGAGAGAGAACCAGAAGAAGAAAGGAGATAATGCTTCTGTACAGCCCATTAATGAAACCTTGACTAAAATTATTTCATCTAATTTTCTGGATTTAACTCCACAAGAATATAAGCAAACTAGAGGAAATACAGAGAAAGGGTACCAAAATGGTATGAGATCTGCACCAAAAGGTTTGATGCAGAGAAGTGGAGAAGTAGTCAACATTCAGATATCTCAAAGATATTAATCAGGCACAAAAGGCAAACACATTTCAAAGGAAATACAGTGGTTCCCAACTTGTAAGCCCATTATACAGGGTCCAGAAGACACAGAAAAGAAAGAGAGGCTGTGGGAATTGACTGGGGGAAGAAAGAGTGACTGGAGGGAACTGGCTGGGGAGAGAGAGAGCGAAAGAGACTGGGAGAGACAGGAAAGGGAAGGATTGTAGGGACGGACTTAGCACTGAAGGAAGGGGGGGTCCAGGAAGGGTAGTGAGGATGAACTGTGTATTTCTGAAATGTGTGTGTGTGGGGGGATTAATAAGGAGTTCACATAACCAAAACGTGAGTGGAGTGGAGGAGTGGCCTACTGGTTATTAGAGTACTGGCTTGGGAACCAAGAGACCAGGGTTCGATTCCCACTAGCACTCCTTGTGGCCTTGGGCAAGTCACTTAACTTGGATTTTTTTGAACAGTGGAGGGTTATCAATATCCCTGTTTAATGTACATTTACCAAGTTTAAGTTACAATGTAAACTGCTTTGATTGAAATGATAAAGCGGTATAAAAAAACTGATAAATAAATAAATAAATAAATAAAAAGATTGGGAACATTTGCTGTAGAAGAAGAGGTTGCTATGTGAGGTGGCCATCGGGTACTATGGTGAAACAGATTTGCACTGATAGGCACATGCCAGCCTACCATCAGCCTTATGCCCCTCCCCTCCCCACCCTATTTTGTTAAACTGAATAAGTGTGATCATCCCAACATGACCTCTCCCATAACAGTCCTGTAAAAATGCATGACTGGACATCTTACTTGTATTAAACTTTGCTTTGTATGTATGTGTGTGCGTGTTCACTCTGCCTGCAGATAAAAGAATGTACTGAATATGTGATGTAAGCAAAGACAGGCATACCAAGGACTGTCCAAAGGCACACCAGTGCCACTGATTGGTATAGCGGAAGGGCTGTCGGGTAAGGTTTGCCTCTTTGCGGATGATACCAAAATCTGCAATAGAGTAGACACCCAGGAAGGTGTAGATAACATGAGGAGGGATCTAGCTAAGCTTGAAGAATGGTCTAGAATTTGGCAGCTGGGATTTAATGTTAAAAAATGTAAGGTCATGCATTTGGGCTGCAGCAATCCAAGGGAGCAATATAGTATAGGGGGTGAAGTACTTTTGTCCACTAAAGAAGAGCGGGACCTAGGCATGGTTGTGTCTGATGATCTTAAAGTAGCTAAACAGGTAGAAAAGGCGACGGCAAAAGCTAAAAGGATGCTTGGGTGCATACGGAGAGGAATGGCTAGCAGAAAAAAGGAGGCGATAATGCCTCTGTATAAGTCTTTGGTGCGACCTCATTTGGAGTATAGTGTGCAATTCTGGAGATTGCACCTTCAAAAGGATGTGAACAGGATGGAGTCGGTGCAGAGGGTGGCTACTAAAATGATTAGTGGTCTTCATTATAAAGCATATGAGGACAGACTGAAGGATCTTAATATGTACACCATAGAGGAAAGGCGGGATAGAGGTGATATGATTGAGATGTTTAAATACCTCCGTGGCATAAATGTTCAGGGAGAGAGCCTCTTTCAATTGAAAGCAAGTTCTGCTACGAGGGGACATGGGATGAGGGTGAAGGGAGATAGATTCAGGAGTGATATGCGGAAATATTTCTTTACGGAAAGAGTAGTGGATCCGTGGAATAGTCTCCCAGTGGAGGTGGTAGAGATGAGGACAGTAACTGAATTCAGAAAAGCATGGGACAAACAGAGGATCTCTAAAGGTAAAAAGGGGACTGTTGTAGTTGTTGATATGGAAGGACAGACTAGATAGGCCATGTGGTCTTTTTTCTGTCATCATATTTCTATGTTTCTATTGAGAAGCACTGCTCTAGGTGACTACCTAGTATTGCCTATTGGTTGAGCCAGCCCTGTCTTTAGATAGACTGTAGAGGGTGGTCTGACCCTTGCAACATAGTAACTCAGAGTGAAATGTGACTGCCCAGATTGGTGCTTCAGACACAGCTCTTTGCTGGCTAGTCCAAGATTTTGAAAAGATTTCTGGTCTTGGTTTTGGGAGTACTTAGGAAGAAAATTTGTTTCTCCAGGAACAAGCAGGAAATCAGTCCTCACATATGGGTGACATCGGCACTGACAGAGCCCCATGGAAGCATCTCCACAGCTTTCAAAGAAAGCCTGTGGGAGATGCCACTATGCATGCATGGTCCCCTTCCTGCCAAGGGTTCCATCTTACTCAGTCAGATGACATAGCTAGAGCCGGCAAAAGAAGATGGCAAAAATTGTACTGCAACTCCAAGGGGAGGAAGGAGGGTTGTGAGGACTGATTCCTGATGTCCCTGAAGAACACCTGTGAGTAACTACACTTTCTCCAGGTACAAGCAGGAAGTCAGTCCTCACATATGGGATTCCCTAGCTACAGGCTACCGAGAACCTGTAGAAAACAGAGCCTAGCTGTGAGCAGCCGCAAGCGAGTCTGAAGAGAGACTCTAAGGATCCCAGTATCCAGGGAGAATCATCACTCTGATAGCCTGACCAAGAAGGGTCGAAGGGTAGGAGTTGCCTAGACCCCGAAGAGATTACGGGTACGGCCTGGCCAAAGGTGGCATCCCATCGGGACTCCCTCTCCAGGTAGTAGTGAGCAGCAAAGGTGTGGACTTAGGATCAGGTGGTAGCTCGGCAGATGTCTGCCATAGGGACAGAACGCAAGCTTGCAACCAAGGTTGTTATAGCCCTGATGATGTGTGCCGTGGCCCAACGAGAGCCCATACTGATCGTGGGCGAAGGTGATGCAGTCCACCACCCAGGTCCACTTGGTAACAGCCTCCCCCAGGTGAAGCTTTACGGTGGCCCTGGGTACACTACAGCTAGAAGGACAGGACTCTCATACAATCCAGAGTATAGAGACCAGCTGCCACCTTGTCAACATGGGGCCATGGAAAGAAGGTGGGGAGCACCAACTCTTGGTTGAGGTGGAACATGAATACCACCTTCGGAAGGAATTTAGGGTGGGTGCAAAGCACGACCCTGTTCTTGTAGAACCTGATGTAGGGTGGCTCTGCCACCAAGGCCTGAAGCTTGCTGACTGCGGGCAGAGGTGAGCGCCATCAGGAAGGTGACATTCCAGGAAAGGTAATGCAAACAGCAGGTAGCCATAGATTCAAAAGGCGTCTTGGTGAGCTGCATTAAAACTACGTTGAGGTCCCATTCTGCTAGAGAGCAGAAGGCCCCACATAAATCTAATAATGAGGGGCTGTGCAGAAAGAGGTTTGCCCTCTATGGAATGATGGTGTGCCGAGACTGTGCTCAGGTGCACTCTGATGGAGATGGACTTGAGTCTGGTTTGTGAAAGGTGAAGCAAGTACTGCAGCACCGTGTGCACCTGGCAAGAGAATGGGTCAACCTGTTGCTGTACACACCACGCTAAGAATCTGGGCCACTTGAAGACTTAGGCCCATCTTGTGGAGTTCTTACGAGAGGCCAGGAGGACTTCCTCCACTTCCCTTGGGAGGTTGAAAGGAGCTAAGGCTACCAGTTCAGCGGTCATGCTGTCAACATCGGGGACCCCAGGTTGGAGTGAAAAAGGGAGCTCTCCTGGGGGACCACGCATGCGTGGTGGCATCTCCCAAAGACTTTCTTTGAAAGCTGGGGAGATGCTTCTGCGGGGCTCTGTCGGTGCCATCATCACCCATATGTGAGGACTGATTCCTGCTGTCCCTGGTGAACATCTGTTACAGGTGAGTAACTACACTTTCAAGGACTTGTGCTAGTACTTCACACCATAGGGGAGGATAGCTTATCCTGAGGTTCCCCAGGCACTGGCTAAGTACAGTGAAGCTTGTCTAGACAATGAGATCTGTATGAAACCTGTTATTTTAGCTGTTGGTTCTTTACAGAAAAGTAAATCTTAATTCCAGATGGTCCTGCTAGACCAGTCCATCAAGGGGGTTGTGTCCCCCTGCCAGCAGATGTGGAGAAAGAGAATAAACTAGAAACTTCAGTGACTACATTACTACTTGAGCTGGTGCAGCTAAGGGCGTACTTCAGTATTTCTTTGTCTCCAACAGATGTTGGATGCTGGACTAGTGCAGCTCTGTTTTGGAATTGTTAGCGCCTGGGCAGCCATCCTAAGGGGTGCCATGTTCCAGTACAGCTCGTTAGCAGATATCTCCAGAGCATATTTAACAATACCCTGCTAGAGTTTCCTCTGTGGAGGGGGAAAAGGGGCCACAGTCCCAGTCAGTAATACTGACTGATTGAGAGCCCAGGATTGCACCAGATCAAGACCCTGTCCATCACATAGCTTTCAAGTGTTTCTGCCCACCCCCCGCAGCCTCTAGACAGAAACAAGAAGAAGGTATGTGAGGAGAGAACTGAGCATGTGGGAGTAACCTAGAGCCTAGCATGGTTTTCGCTCCTGGGCTCCACAGGGGTAAATGTAAGTTTTTTAATTATTTGTGCTTGCATTTTTCAGCCACAACTGCTGGGAGCAGCCTGACTTTCCCCATTTTCAGACTGTCATTGGGTCCAAGTGTATATATGTGTATTAATTTTCTAAATTCCTTTTTTCCTGCGCATGTGCCTTACTTGCAGCTGCCTGGTCTACACATATGAGTCCGAGCAATGCTGCCACTTTAAAATTTGTAAAAAAACAAAACAAAAACTTGCTCACAGCTGGTCAAAATATGCATGCCAGTCCCTAAGAAGCTGAGCTGGCCCTACGGATTCCTTTTGCAAGCAGTGTGCAAAAGACCCAGGACGACTGGAGGTGGATCCCACGAATAAAGGAACTCAAACTCTGGATTTGGAGTAGTAGAAAACTGTCATGGAACCTTTGGACGAGACCGTCCTCCTCCCCATCCCTCCCCACTGCCCCAGACAGGACCGTTGGGTGAGAAGCTGTTGTCAGCACGCGAGGGAGTGGCGAGGGGCCTAATGCCTCCTGGTGCAGTGCCCTTGTTGCCAGAATTCCACTCCTTTTTCAGCAAGCATGATCTTTCTGGAAGAGCAGTGGGAGTCCGGTTTGAGAGGCACCCCAGTCTTCAGCACAGCTGGAGTCTTCTGCTCGGTGAAGGGCAGCCAAGTCCTGGCCTCAACTGTGCAAGGACACGTCCCTGTCATTGGGAAGCATCAGGTGACTTATGTCTCTCCACCTCCCATGGACCAGATTCAGATTTTAGTTCGGGGGATGAGACCAGGTTGGAGGCAGTGAGTTCTCTCCACTGGAAGGAAGAGCAAAAAGATTCCCTCATTGACTGCCTATTTATTAGGGATGAATTTGCGGCTTTCATTCCTCAGGTGACCACCTCCCTGCAGCTATCTGATGTTCCCGCTGAAGGTGAAGAACTGCAGGGACATCCCATCTTGGAGGGGTTCTGTAAACTTACCAAAGCCTTTCCATTCCCACAGGACCTTAAGAACATGGTGTCTGCAGAGTGAGACTTACCAGACTCCCTGTTGAAGGGTGTCAGAGTTTTAAGCAAGCTGTACATGCTTTTGATCTGGATTTGGATAAGTGGTTGTGTATTCTGAAGGTGGACGTGCATGTTGCCACTGTCACTAGGTGTATTGTCATTCTGGTAGAGGTAGAGCTGCCCTTACAGATTAGTTGGATCACAAGGTGGCGGCAATACTCAAGACAGGGTTCTTGGCCTCTGACCTTCCTCCAGGCAGCTATTTATGGAGACTCGATGGCACAGGCCCTTCTCCAGTGGGTGCAGATACTCGTGGAGGATGATGCTTTGGCTTGGATGGAGTCTGTGGCAGCCTTTTTGGCCAATACCATGTATGATCTTGTCTTTTTAGCAGCTAAGGATATTGGGGTTACTATGGTGGCGAAGAGGTGGCTTTGGCTTCAGACCTCGAGAAGCTTGCAAAGGACTTTGTGGAGTCCAAGCCTAAGCATCTTCTGGAAGATAGACCTAAGGGGTCCTGGAGGCATGTGCTGCCACCTGCCTCCTCCTCCTCCTCATGTTTTTCTTTCCCCAGTTCCAGCACTCGTGATACTCCCAGTGGTACCAACCAGGAAAGCCATCCACGGCCTTTCCCAATTCTCGAGCCAGGCCTCAGCTCCTTTATGGACCCGCAGGCTCAGTGACTTTTCTTCCTTGAGGGTCAACCCTTCCCATCCAGCACAATGATAGTAAGCGAGTCCATTTTGAGGTGCCTCTAGTGGGCAGCCAACATCATCTTTTTCATCAGGAATAGGCCCAGCTGTTACCACTAATCGCTGGATGCCTAGCGAAATTCAGCAGGGTTATGTCCTGAAGCACAGGGAGCCTATTCTAAACACCTCTGTGGTTCTGAGATCAAGAAGGCTGCAGTTCAGTCCACTCTAGAGAAGCTGGTGTGACTCCAGTCCATTGTGCCTGTTCCCTCCCACCCAAAGAGGCAGCGCAAGATACTCCATCTACTTTGTTGTGCTGAAGAAAGACTAGCTTATTCGGGCCAAGTCTCAGTCGTAAACAGGAGGGCAGCAGAGTGGTCCTGTTTCTGGAGGGCCTCAGCTGATCAGTCAATCACAGCAAGAGTCATTTGGGATCCCTAAGGGCCATTTTTGACTCCTGTGCCTCAGGGTCTTTTTGATCACAGAGAGAACAGCCAAGTTTCTAACGCAGCTGTTGGCCTTCCAACAACAGTGAGCTCCCAAGGCTTGGGTCCATCTTAAACTCCTGGGTTTGATGACGGCCACAGTAGAATTAGTCCCTTGGATAAGGACTCAGACCACTCCAAAGAGCATTGCTGTCCTGTTGGTCACCTTGCTTGCAAGACTTTGAAATCAGTCTCCTCCTTCTACTATCTATAGTGTCCAGCCTGCTTTAGTGGTCTTGCCTGCCAATCTGAACAAGAGCATGCCCCTGGATGACCCTCAGTGGCTTATCTGATGCCAATCTGTTTGATTGGGGTGCTCATTGTGAGGGAAAGTCTGCTTAGGGATGCTAGACCAATTGCAAGTTGGCTTGGACCTTTGGTGCTTTTGCCACCTAGTTAGAGGCCAAGCAGTTTGAGTCATCTTGGTGTGGCAAGGAGGCCTATCCGGAGTCTGGGGGAGGACAACGAGACAGGGAATTCACCCTAGTAAAGGGCCCCCTTTTACCAAGTCAGGGTAGGAAAGCCACAAACACCTCCAGGAATCAGAAAACTTCAACGTGGCCCACATTTCATGCTCCCCCTAGTGGAAGGAAGGGGAGAGGATACAGGGTCCAGAACCCCTTAAGCAGTGAATGCTCCAAGCACTCAGGTGCCCGAAGTCAGGCTGATTGCCGTCACCTGGGAAGGGAGGAGTTGGAGCTAGAGCCCTGGAAGTATAAACCTAGGCCAGAGTATGAGAGAAGGGGAGGAGAAGCAGGGAGCCGAGCTGACACGAGCAGAGGCACAGATGCCAGCAAGGGAAGCTTGACGAGTGCTGAGCAGAGCAGAGGAGCTAAGCTTCCCCGAGAAGAAAGTGCTAATTGGCATATAGAATGTCTGCAAGAGGGTTTGGAGCCAGGAACAAGAGAGACTCCAAGATCCCCCGGGAGGCTGCCAGCTGAGCACTGTGAGCACGACGGGAAGTCAGAGCCTATGCAGCTGGGAGAGCCCGAGGTGAAGCTGAATGATGAGGACACTCCCATGTACTGTTCCTTTTGCCAAGCTTTAAACCTGGGAACGTAGAGAAAACAAGCCAGTCTTGAAAGAGAGTCTACCAGGAAAAAGTTACCCGTAGTCCACAAGCAGGGTGGCCGTGATTCCCTCATGGTTTGTAAAGGGGAAGTTTACGGGGACTAAGGAGCAAGCTTGGAACTGTGATAAGCTTGTTAATCACCTGCTGCTGGAGTGAGGACACTGGGGTAAGCTAACAGTAGCTATTAGAACAAAGCTTTCTGTTGCCCCTGTATTATATTTGTTGCTTGAAAGGGTTGAAGCTGAATAGAAGCTATACTACCACGGATAGTGAATGTGATTTTGTTTTTGTGCTTTAGCCAGCAAGGCTAAGAAGGGAATGCAATATCTTTGCTGTTAAAGACTGTGTATCCTGAACTATAGAGAACCTTTAAACAGACATTTTTGGTGTTTGAGTTTGTTTTTGGACAATGCTCTACTTCACAGAGTCCTGAACAAATATCCTGTATGTGGTATGAACGAACCATTGCGTAAAAAATAAATTTCTGTCATTTGCCTTACCTCTTTGAGCCTGACTATAGCTTTCTGCCTGATGCACACATACAGCCAAACAAAGACTACATTTCCCAGAAGGCATTGCGGGGAAATAGTTTAAAAAAGCTGAAAAAGCAGATAGCAGAAAGTTCTTCTAATAACCATGCCCCTCTAAGCTAGAGGCAAGTGGTGGTGGCGTGACACTTGGACAATGCCATGGCAGTGGCATATAACAACCATGGGGGCACCAAATGCATGGGAGTGGCCCTCTTGTTTCTGTGGTCAGAATGGAATAATCTTGTGTTCTTGGCACAGCACATTGCGAGCTTGGACAATGTAGAGATGGATTATCTTAGTTTATATTTCATAGAGTGGGAGTTAGTCCCATCAGCACTCCAGCAGATCTTGGACTGGTGGGGCTGTCTCCAAATGGATTTGATAGCATCCCAGACCAGTACCAAGGTAGGAATTTTCTTCAGTTGCCGCAAGGAGTTTGGCTCCATGGGCATCGATGCCTTGGTTCAGCCTTGGCTTCTGAAGCCTCTGCTATATGTTATTTCTGCCATGGCCTCTTATAGACATCAAATTTACTATACCCAAAACCACATATCCCACATATATATTAACCAATATCAAAGGAATGTGTATCCTAAACTAAAAAAAAAATTTTTTGTCGGAACTATTGCCATGAAGATGTAACATCCTCTCATAGCAAATATGTTCCTTTTACTCTGCATAAAATGGGGACATCACCCCAAAAACAACCCTTGAGATACTCAAATCAAACGGGTCAACTTGATTTAGTATAAGAATTAAATCTAAATGATTTTAATCTAATTATGCTGACATGCCAATGTATAAAATAAGGTATGACTTAACTTTTCCAAAAGTTCCTCAATCAGACTCCGAAGACGTTCCCTTCCATCATGATTTCCATGGGTATACGGAGCTAAGAGGCCAAGTAAATATCATCCCAACAAAGGCCATAGTCGCAAAAATATCTCCGTCAGTTTGCAGCGTTATAAGAAACTATTAACCCAACGTTGCGTTTCGGGCTCCCGACGCTCACAGCCCTTTCTCAAAATACCGTTGCAAGTTTGAACGGACAACCGAACCCAGGTCCCTCTTATTGGTCTGAATAGAATGACATCACTAATCGAAAGAACCTATCGCAGTCATGATCCTTACATGGGAGGAAAACCCCCAGTTTATATAATACTCCACCAATCTAAGGAGGAATTTAAACCCTCCGGTATTAGAGAGTTTAATTGATAAATTGTCGTGACCCCCTGCCTAGGCCAAAGGCTGATAGGCAAAAGGGCTGCCTTATTTGCCCTTAAGTAATGGCACAAGACGTTTCTTCCAGCAGGGGTTGCTGGGACTTGTAGTTCTTATATTACTTGCAGACAAAATAGTATGACCACTTGGGGTTTTTAAGGCAAAACCAAGATATTTATTTTTGGGTTTCCCCTCTCGCATCAAAATTCACAAACGCTTCGCAAAGTGGGATTATTTCTCCAAATGAAAAACACCAGAAACAAAAATGTGGCTGGAACATCAGAACTCAATTAGACTCTTTGCACAGTAGCTGTTCATAGCATTCTTCAGCACAAACAGTTTCACAGCTACTGCTGGTATTTACAGCAGGTAAATTCTTTTTCTCTTTTATCCAAGGCTGATGCAATTAACCCTTAGGTTTCAGTGGAAATTCTTTCTTTCTCACAGACGCTCTCAGCTCTCCATTAGCTAAATGAATATGCTATGTAAACTTCCTTTCACAGTTCAAGGTTAGCACATGTTTAAGCTTTCTGCTTTACAAAAAGAACAGTCCATCTCTGTTTCGTCACACTCGGGAACTCTCTCATAAACATCAACTTGCATATCTTCATAAGCTGCGCTTTGCTTATCTTTCTCCAGGCTTTTGGCAATGGGTTCAAGCTTACTGTTATACAGAAACTTGTGAAGCTCTCCTAAGAACTGCTCCCTCTGGGAATGAGCCTTTCTATTCTGAAACAGCTTCTCCAATAAGTCAACAGCGTTCAGGTCTGTCTCTCTGTCTTTACTTGAACTCTGATTACTTTTGTTTGTGACAGCTTTCACTGTCCTTTTGCCTGCACAGTTCCCTTGAGCATTCTGTTCTGCACTTAGTTTCAGTTCTCTAACGTCTTCAGCCAAAGTTCTGCTCAGCACTGAAGCAGACGTACCTTCTAAGCAAGAACTGCTTTTCTTGTTGTCAGAACTGTTTCCCACACTGGAGTAAAACTTTGCAGATTTCTCCTCTCTGAGCTGCTTTGAACCAGGCTTCACCTTTGAATCCTCTGGTTCCAGTGCTCTTCCTGAACTTGTCAGCATTCCTCGGCTGCTCTCTCGGCTTCTCTCTCAGCCTCCCCTTTCTACAACTCACTGAAGCAGGTTTAAAACAGTGCTTTGCAGCGACCACACCCTGCTTCCTGCACGTGTATCTCATCTCACTAGGGCTCAAGCTTGCTCCTACATCATAGCTTGGGCAGGGCTCAGCTTCAGCTACTGCATGTTCCTCTAGCTTGTGGTCACTATGGAAACCTTGGCTATCTCTGCTCTTAAAGGTGTATTCCCCATTTTCCTCACATTCCATCTCTTCCACACAGCTCTCATTGTCACACATTCCCCCCCCCCCCCCCTTAAGATGTTACGGGCTGGTTTAATACTATCCTCACAGCACTTAATTCTGGACAGGGCATCCGCGTTTTGGTGCAGCTTCCCGGCCCTGCGCTCTATGCGAAAGTCAAACGCCTGTAGCGCCATATACCAACGCGTTAGTCTAGCGTTGTGATCCTTCATTTGACCCAGCCATTTCAGTGGGGCGTGATCAGTAATCAGCAGAAACGTTCAGCCCGCGATCTAAAATTTTAGAGCCTCCACGGCCCATTTTATTGCCAGGCACACTCTCTCTATGGTGGAGTAATTTTTCTCGGCCGGGGACAGCTTCTGGCTAAGAAACATCACCGGATGTTCCACACCATCATACTTCTGGGATAATACAGCTCCCAATCCCGTCTCAGACGCATCTGTTTGTACAATGAACGGCAGTTCAAATTCAACCCCTCGCAACACCGGGGCAACACAAAACTCTTCTTTTAACAACTCAAAAGCTTTGTTCGCTTCTATGGTCCATCTCAACTGGTTGGGCAGATTCTTCTTTAGCATGTCCGACAAGGGTGCACTCTTCTGTGCAAAGTGGGCAATGAAACGTCGATAATATCCGATTAACCCTAGGAAACTACGTAACTGTTTCTTATTGGCGGGTCTGGGAAAAGCCTTCACACTTTCCACCTTGTTTAGCAAAGGTTTCACGGTGCCGTGCCCTACTAAATGGCCTAGGTACTTCACCTCTTGGCCTGCAAACATACATTTCGCAGGGTTCAGGGTCAGGCCTGCATCCCTCATTGCCTGTAGCACAGCTTTTATTCTTGATAGATGTTGGTCCCATCGGGTGCGATGAATTATTATGTCATCCATATACGCTACTGCGTATTCCTGGTGACGCAGCACCATTTCTACGAGCCTCTGACACGTAGCGGCGGCTCCATGCAATCCAAACGGCATCCGCTTGAATTGAAATAGGCCTACTGGTGTACTAAAGGCTGTTTTCTGACGTGATTCCCTAGTTAGAGGTATCTGCCAGTAGCCTTTCATCAGGTCGAGGGTGGTGAGATACCTGGCTTGCCCCAACCGGTCCAGTAACTCCTCTATCCGAGGCATGGGGTAGGCATCAAATTTTGAGACTGCATTGACCCGCCTAAAATCGATGCAGAATCGTAGTGTCCCATCTGGCTTGGGAACCAGTACAATAGGACTGTTCTATGGGCTCTTCGATTCCTCAATTATTCCTAAATCAAGCATCTCTCTCACTTGACTTATTACTTCCTGCTTTTTCGCTTCCGGCAATCTGTAAGGCCGCTGCCTTACTACTTCCCCCGGAGGAGTCAGGATTTCATGTGCGACGAGCTTAGTTTCTCCTGGTATGGGCGTCATGACATCAGCGAAACTCTTTAGTAGTTGGCCTAACTCTCGTTTCTGTATCCACGAAAGGCCTTCACCCATCCGGGGTTCTGGGTTCATCTTACAGTCGCTTAATTGGGGTCCCAAGTCGTCTTCCATCTTCTCTTCCACTGTCGTTGCCAGCCCTTGCAGGTCTGCATATCCAGTGGAACCAAATCCCTGGGTTCTTCGTGCCGTGGTAGACACCATGGGTACCTCTTCGAGAGGAGGAAACCCAACCCTTTCACAAATAAGCTGGGCTATGCGATCCCCTATACTTATCTTGAAGTCCTCTGTTCCAAAGTTGAAAAGCAATATCTTGACAGCGCCTCTAAAATCAGGGTCAATGACGCCCGCTTCCACGTCAATAAAGTGCTTTACTGCCAGCCCTGAGCGGGGTGCGATGCGCCCGTAGCATCCCACTGGAATTTCCATCTATAGCGCGGTATTCACAAGGGCTTTTCCGTGTTTCGGTACTATCACATCTTCTGCGCTATATAAGTCGAACCCGGCTGCTTGTGGAGAGGCTCTTTTTGGGGCTCGGGCATTCGGACTCATTTTACAGTACCTTAACGCAAATACTTAGCCGCCTCTCCCTTGGGCAACTCCCGGACGGACTTTTGTGACTTCCCAAACAATGGACTAGGAACCGTCGTCGTCTTGATTGTGGCCCGACTCAGGGTTTCAGACTGGGCATTCGTAGAAATCATCCCTTCCTTCGGCTGCAAACCCTGTTTGAGACCTTTCTGGAATTGTGGCCAGTCCCTGCCTAATACCAATTCCTGGGGCAACCTGGGTATTACTGCTACAGGGATCTCCTTTTCTACGCCCAATCCTTTTATTAGGACTCTGTAGACGGGGTACGAGGATGCTGCCCCGTGAACGCACCTAATTTTCACAGTTCAATTGGGTTGGCGGGGTACTGCCTTACTCTGGGCCTCTATCCTTTTCCAAAGCTTTCTGGATACCATGCTTTGGTTCGATCCAGAGTCTAGTAAAAGCCTCCACCCCTTGCACTGTTACCGACAAGAGAAACCCTTCCTTGATCTTCTTTGGGTCACCTGTTATCATTGCGGTTTTCACTCTGCACTCCCTCTGTAAGTGACTATCGCTTCCACACCTAAAGCATGTTCTTTTCACACATTTGTTTCTACACATAGGTATACACACTTTGGCAGCTTCATCTCACGGCCTTTCTTTCCTTTCTGATAAAGCCTGAATTGCCTTACTGGAAGCACTGCCTTTCTCTTGCGCTGCTAACTCCGCTTCCAGGAAACGTTCTGCAAGCAAAGTGGCTTCCTGGGTGTTTTGGCAATTTTGCAAAATCAAGAAGGTGCGCACACTTAGTGGTACAGCGGCCATGAACTGTTCCAATATGATGCTATCAATCACCGCTTCAACTGTCTTCCCTTCTGGCGTTAACCATTTTATGACCAGACTTTTCACACGTTGGCATAACGCTCTGGGTGTTTCACCAGGTTTTAGCCTCGTACTCCTTAATAAATGGTGGTACACCAAGGGTGTTAGACCTAATCTGTCCCTAATGGCTTTTTTGATCTCATCATAATTGTTGGCGAGAGACGCTGGCATGGCCCAGTATGCTGCCAAGGCCTTGCCGGTGAGAGACATGGCCAAATGCATCGCCCATTGGTCTTTAGGCCAACCAATTATGTGAGCCACACGTTCAAAGGCTTCTAAGAAGTCATCTATATTGTCCTTGTCAGTTAGCTGACCAAAGCTAAATGTCCCACTGGATGATAGTCCAAGTGTACCAGCTTGATACAGTCCTGCTGAACCTGGTGGAGGTGCAATTGGATCTGGCTCCTTCTTCAGGGTTTTCATCCACGCCTCCAGCAATTCTAGCAGTGGTTGCTGTTGAGCCTGCATTCTGGTGGCCGATTGCTCCTGGGCTTCCAACAATAGCTCTCTCTGCCGCTCGAACTGAGATGCCATCCATTGGAGGATGTCCTTGGCCTCCATGGTCCTCCTGCTCTGAAATGACAAAACAGACAGGAAACACCACCCAAGTGCGATACCACACTATGCAATGCAGTATTCCTTCCTTTCCTCGGGCTAAAGCAATACACCCCAGTACTGGTATCCTTAGCTAACTCCAGTTAGGTACGAATTACCTGGTACCGGTGTAGCTTCAGGCTTTGCACAACCGACGGTCTCTGCAATCTTCCAGATGCTCAGACTCAATCTTGATGCACTTCACTGTACCGTTTTTCTGTAGCCTTGACTCCAGCGCTACTCCTGGCTTGGAAATCCACCACATGCACACTGCGAACAATCCGTAGCAACTACGCCACTCTGTCATGACCCCCTGCCTAGGCCAAAGGCTGATAGGCAAAAGGGCTGCCTTATTTGCCCTTAAGTAATGGCACAAGACGTTTCTTCCAGCAGGGGTTGCTGGGACTTGTAGTTCTTATATTACTTGCAGACAAAATAGTGTGACCACTCGGGGTTTTTAAGGCAAAGCAAAGATATTTATTTTTGGGTTTCCCCTCTCGCATCAAAATTCACAAACGCTACGCAAAGTGGGATTATTTCTCCAAATGAAAAACACCAGGAAAAAAATGTGGCTGGAACATCATAACTCAATTAGACTCTTTGCACAGTAGCTGTTCATAGCATTCTTCAGCACAAACAGTTTCACAGCTACTGCTGGTATTTACAACAGGTAAATTCTTTTTCTCTTTTATCCAAGGCTGATGCAATTAACCCTTAGGTTTCAGTGGAAATTCTTTCTTTTTCACAGACGCTCTCAGCTCTCCATTAGCTAAACGAATGTGCTATGTAAACTTCCTCTCACAGTTCAAGGCTAGCACATGTTTAAGCTTTCTGCTTTACAAAAAGAACAGTCCATCTCTGTTTCGTCACACTCGAACTCTCTCATAAACATCAACTTGCATATCTTCATAAGCTGCGCTTTGCTTATCTTTCTCCAGGCTTTTGGCAATGGGTTCAAGCTTACTGTTATACAGAAACTTGTGAAGCTCTCCTAAGAACTGCTCCCTCTGGTCACAACCAGCAGTGCTTTGGGAATGAGCCTTCCTATTCTGAAACAGCTTCTCCAATAAGTCAACAGCGTTCAGGTCTATCTCTCTGTCTTTACTTGAACTCTGATTACTTTTGTTTGTGACAGCTTTCACAGTCCTCTTGCCTGCACGGTTCCCTTGAGCATTCTGTTCTGCACTTAGTTTCAGTTCTCTAACAACGTCTTCAGCCAAAGTTCTGCTAAGCACTGAAGCAGACGTACCTTCTAAGCAAGAACTGCTTTTCTTGTTGTCAGAACTGTTTCCAACAGTGGAGTAAAACTTTGCAGATTTCTTCTCTGAGCTGCTTTGAACCAGGCTTCACCTTTGAATCCTCTGGTTCCAGTGCTCTTCCTGAACTTGTGTCAACATTCCTCGGCTGCTCTCTCAGCTTCTCTCTCAGCCACCCCTTTCTACAACTCACTGAAGCAGGTTTAAAACAGTGCTTTGCAGCGACCACACCCTGCTTCCTGCACGTGTATCTCATCTCACTAGGGCTCAAGCTTGCTCCTACGTCATGGCTTGGGCAGGCTCAGCTTCAGCTACTGCATGGTCTTCTAGTTTGTGGTCACTATGGAAACCTTGGCTATCTCTGCTCTTAAAGGTGTATTCCCCATTTTCCTCACATTCCATCTCTTCCACACAGCTCTCATTGTCACAAATTCCAAAATTGTTCACGATATAAGAGGTGTGCGCCCTCGATCCCCACCTCTAGGTTTGGCTGGAATATGATCCAAAATACGCTAACGCAAATTCTGAAAAGAATGATGGAACTCCTGACAGTGTTGAACCATAGGAGCCGATAAGACTCCTAAGGTAATACGAGAGCGATGCTCCTGTAATCTCTGTTTCATGCGGCAGATGTTTTTTCCAATATAAAGTTTGTTACATGGACAAACTAATGCATATACCACAAAAGTAGTCTGACAAGTTGTATGGGAATTGCTATAAAGTCTCCGATGAGTTAATGGAGTATCCCAAAACGGACCTTCCAAAGTACCACTACAAAAATGACATTGTTGACATTGAAAATGCCCCTTAATTAATGGATGGGGGGTTTTCTTCAATAGTACGGACCACCCAATCAGCAATATTCCGACCCCTTTTAAAGGCCAACATGAGCGGTTTAGCAAAACTGGGATGTAAGGACAAAATAGCCCAATGTTTCTTTAAAATAGATACCTTTTATGCCACAAGCTGCGGAAATTGTAACACACCCACAAAAGAACCAGGGTCAATTGAATCATCTTCACTATTATCATGGGACATGTACCACCATTCAGCATGCACATGACTTGCTCTCTGGTATGCTTTATTAATGATGGAAAGTGGGTAGCCCCTTTCTCGAAGCCGTAATTTTAATTGTGAAGCTTGCCGGCGATATTCTTGTATGGTGGAACATATACGATGCAATCTAATGAACTGGCCCACAGGCAGCCCCCGTCTCAAAGAGGCTGGATGGTAACTTTTAAAATGCAATAGTGTGTTGCGTTGTACTGGCTTTCTATACAACATTGTGCTTATTGTAGTTCCATTTTTAATTAATCGTAGGTCCAAAA
Organism: Ichthyophis bannanicus; assembly: GCA_033557465.1. NCBI lineage: Eukaryota > Metazoa > Chordata > Amphibia > Gymnophiona > Ichthyophiidae > Ichthyophis > Ichthyophis bannanicus. The sequence continues at coordinate 209,660,797 of CM066039.1, read as the reverse complement.
ACTCAATAGTCTCAGAGTCATATTTTGGAGTAAATTTTAAATCCTCAAAGTGTTGATCCAATCGAAAAACATTTTTAATCGTTCCTCTGAATGAGTCCAGATAAAAAAACACATCATCTAAATATCTTGTCCACATACGTATATCTGTAGACCATTCAGATGAGTAAATGTATTGGGATTCAAATTGATGCATATAAAACGTTGCAATCGACAGGGCCACAGTAGCCCCCATTGCCAACCCATAAATTTGATGGTAATAAATATCCCCAAACCTAAAAAAATTATTTTTTAGAACCAGAGATAATAACTCCAAGACAAACTGTTTAGGTAAACGTTCCGGCAAGTTGAGGGTCACAGCCGATGCCATCTGTAGAGCTGCATCCTGATTTATGTTAGTGTATAATGCTTGTACATCCATCGTAACCAAATGCTCTTGATTTTTCAACAAAGACAAAAAATGAAAAGAATCCCGTATATAAGAAGGGATAGTGGGTAATAGGGGACGGAAAAACGAATCAACAAACTGTGACAACGGTTCCAAAATAGAATCCCTACAGGAAACAATAGGGCGACCTGGCGGGTTCTCCAAGCTCTTATGAACCGTTGGAACCATATACAAAATAGGTGCAACAGGATGAGATTTATTAAGAAATCCGAATTCTTGTCTCGTAATCCAACCTGCTTGAACTGCATATGTTGTGCATTCATTAATCCTTTGAATAACCAGCGTAGGATCACAAGAAAGAGCTCGATAAAATTTTTTATCTAAAACGTGTGCTTCCACCGTGGCCGATATTGCAAAATGTCCTGGATAACTGTGGCACCACCTTTATCAGCCCGATGAATATAGATGTCCTCTCGATCCCGCAAAGACTGCAGAGCCAAAAATTGTTGCCTTGTCATATTGGAAAAATGTCTTCGAGAGTTACTCTCCATCAAGGCTAGATCACGTAGTACTAATTGTTGATAAGTTGCAATACAAGGATCCACCTGACCCGGTGGCATCCATTTAGAAGGGTTCTTACAAACTGAGGTGGACCTCAAAGCATTAGACACAGTGTCTTGAAAAAAATGAGCTACCTGTAATTTCCGAAAAAAACTATGCAAAGTAACTCTCATTCGAAACGGGTCATACCGAGGAGTAGGGACGAATGACAATCCTAATTCCAATACTTGTAATTCATCAGTTGATAGGGGAGCTGATGACAAGTTAATCACTGTAGTTTCGAATGAGATCTGGTGGGTTGGTCCCCTCCGACCTTCCTCCATGTAATGTGGCCGGCGTATTGTAGGGCGGCCTCTGGAAAAAGGGGCCTAATGAAAATTACCCCATTTTTGTATCTGTCCCCCAGAGGTAGAGTCCGAAGATTAACTACTAACATCTGTGGTATCTTCAAAAGTCACCTGCTTTTTTTGTTTGTTCGCCAATCGTTGATGGTGCTTCCACATATCTACCTGATCCTTTTCATAATCTCCTGTATCACGTTGGAACTTCCTAACTTTCACTTATCTTACAGAATTCCTAAATTGTTGCAATTGACTCTCAAAACCTTTCCAATCCATTTGAATTTTTTTTTCTATCATGGATTCTTTCAATTATTTTTCCATATCCTCCACCTGTTGCCAAACTGTCTCCTCCTCCGACGTTAACCATTCAATCAACAATGCGATCAAATCTAGCCCGCACTTGTTAAGAATACTGTTCCAGGCCATATAGAATTGTTTGTCATTTTGCAAACATGTGAGGCTGTTTCAAAGTCCTTAATCCCCTTGGGATCATCCGTTGTTTCAGATATTGCGCCATAGTGGCAGCATGAAGTTGTATACGTACTTGTTTCTTATGCAAATTTTTAAAATCAGTCCAGGAAACTGAAGTGTTGTCCTCCAAAGTTTCTATATCGGTCTCAAACAATAGAGGTCTCTTTATCAAGTTATTAATTTGTTCCTCCGTATAAGCAAAGGTGGAGGTATTCAAAGGGAGATCTGATTCCTCTGAGGTCATGATCTGCTTGGGAAATCTTAACTATCAAATTTAGTATCAAATTTTTTTTTAGTTTAGGATACACATTCCTTTGATATTGGTTAATGGCCTCTTACAGAGCAGGGGATTTACCAAAGAGAGCATCACTCAGGCATAGTGATTTTGGTGGTACCTGATTGGCCATGGAGGCTCTGGTTTGCAGATCTGATGTGGCCCCTGTACCTCCCGCAAGTCCGAGGCCTGTTGTGCCAGGGACACATCCTGTTGGACAACCCAGCTCACTTCTTGCTTATGGCTTGGCCTTTGAGAGATGGCGCATAGTATGCAAAGGCTATTCATTGACTTATCCTATGTGTGGCTCTGGTGTCTCTTTGAGGCTGGTATTGCGAGCGCCACTTGGTCCCCAAAAGGTGGAATTCCCATACTTGCTTCCCTTAGTGCAGGAAGGTTTTGAAAAGGGTCTGTCTTAGTTCCTTGAGGGTTCAGGTTGTGGCCGTAACATGTTTTCAAGGTCCGATAGCTGTTTGCTTCATTGTTTCACATCCGGGCTTGGCTCACTTCCAACTAGGGGTGAGGCACTTGCATCCTCTATGGTCAGTGGTCTTACTATGGGCTTTGGACCTTGTTCTTTGGGCCCTAATGTCTGTTTTCTTCAAGCAGTTGAAACAGGCTACACTTAAGGATCTGTCCCTCAAGGTTGTCTTTATGGCCACCATCTGTTTGGTGCATCAAATTTCAGAGTTGCAGGCTCTCTCGTGTAGAGCTCCTTACCTGTCGTCCTCAGAAGAGACTGTTTCCAGTTAGCCAGTCCCTTCCTTCTTGCCTCAAGTAGTGTCTGCTTTTCATGTCAATCAAGTGGTATGTCTTCCTTCTTTTTTGGTAGAACAATGTAAAGTGAAGGACAAGGATCTACATTTAGTTGATGTCTGCAAGGTGTTTCTCAGATATCTGAAGGTCACTAATTCTGTTTGGAAATCAGGTTATTTTTGCTTTTTGCGGGCCATGCAGTGGTAAAACAGCCTTTAATGCCACCTTGGGTTGTTGCATAAAGGAGGCAGTGTCCTTGGCATATCTTTTGCATAATCAAACTGTTCAGAAGGATTGCGGGCACACTGAACTCAGGCACAGATTGCGTCCTGGGCAGAGCGCAGTTCTGTTACCCTGGTTGATATTTGTAGGGCTGCAACTTGGTCATCCCCCTCTAACTTTTGTCAGACATTAATGCTTGGATATCCACTCCAGGGTAGATGCGGCTTTCGGTGCAGAGATTTTGAAAGCATCCGTGTCTTCTCCCTGCCTGCGGGAGTCATAAGCTTTGGTACTTCCCACTTACTTGGACAGGTCTAGCAGGACTCCAGGAAAGGAAATTATCTGGTAAGGAAAATTTCCCTTTTTACTTGTTCACTATCTTCATCTGTATGTTTTGTAGGGATAGTGTCGTTGCTTGGAGGTTTGGTTAGACTATACAGTAAGGCTGCAATATCATGTTTCTGTAGTCTTGGGAACCTTTTTCTCTACATTGAGAATATGCCACTTAAGGTTCTATTTGTCTGAAGATAATTTAACAGCAGAAAATTGTGCCTTGATTCTCCCACATTTGGACTATTGTAATACGCTGCTGATTGGGTGGAATTTACACCACTGCTTTCACCCCAACCAGCCCCCACAATGCAAGGGGGCCCAGGCAGGAAGGGGTCCTACATGATGATGATAAAAGCAAAGTGGAAAACGTATGTTAAAGTGTTTGCCATGCTGCCTCTGCTGCTTTCTGCTCAAGTTTTGAGGCACGGCAGCTATCCCCTCCCATTCCCAGGCTGAAATTTTGCGACAACAGCTGCATCACGAGACTTAGATCTGATAGCGGCTAGGAGGTGATGGCTGCCGGGCCTCAAAACGTAAGAGCAGCGACTGTGCAGCAAACATTTTAAAGTGCCACGGCAATGGGGGATCCTCATTAGAACTTATGCTACTGGGTAAGAGAGATACAGTGCATGCAATAGGTACAAAATACAGTAGCCAGGTTGATAAAGGGACTTTGTAAATTTGATCCTACAACCCCAGTACTTACAGATTTACATTGGCTTCTGGTTCAGTTTAAGATTATACTGTCCCTCATGAGAGACTCTTGGTGAAATTAAAAAGTCATGGGATTGGAGGCAGTATTGTGGATCAGGAACTGGTTAAAATATAGAAAGCAGAGAGTAGGGCTAAATGGCCAGTTTTCTCAATGGAGAAATATAAATAGTGGAGTACCCCAGGGATCTGTGCTGTGTCCGCAGCTTTTTAACATATTTATAATTGACCTGGAAATGGGAATAATGAGTGAGGTGATCAAATTTGCAGATGAGACAAAATTATTCAAAGTTGTTAAAACTCAAGAGGATTGTGAAAAATTGCACGAGGACCTTGAAAAATTGCAAGACTGGACTTCCACATGGCAGATCAAATTTAATGTGAACAAGTGCAAGGTTATGCACCTAGGAAATAACAATCCAAACTATGTTTACATGATGCAAGGTTCCAAAACCACCACCCGAGAAAAAGATATAGTCGTCATTGTGGATAATACATTGAAACACTGCCCAGTGTGCAGCGGCAGCCAAGAAAGCAAATAGAATGCTAGGAATCATAAGGAAGGGAATGGAGACTAAAACAAAGGATATTATAATGCCTCATCATTCCATGGTGTGACCGCACCTTAAATATTGTGTGCAATTCTGGTTGCCATATCTCAAAAAGGATATAGCTGTATTAGAAAAGGTACAAAGAAGAGCAACAAAAATGGTAAAGGGAATGGAAGGATATACCTACAAGGAGAGGCTGAAAAGGTTGGGGCTCTTCAACTTGGAAAAGAGATGGATGAGGGGGGAGGGGATATGATTGAGATCTATAACTTGATGAATGGAGTACAACAGGTAAACGTAGATTGGTTGTTTATGCCATCAGAAAGTAGAAAGACTAGAGGACACGCAATGAAGCTAAAATGCAACCCATTTAAGACTAATAAGAGAGAATATTTTTTTACTCAACGTGTAATCAAACTCCGGAATTTGTTACCGGAGGATGTAGTAAAAGCTATTAGAGTAGCTGAATTTAAAAAAGATTTGGACAAGTTCCTGGAGGAAAGGTCCATAAACCACTGTTAAAGAGGACCTGGGAAATCCACTGCTTGCCCCAGGACAAGCATTGTGTAACCTGTGTGCCTCTTTTGGAACCTGCCAGGTACTTGTGGCCTGGATTGGCCACTTTTGGAAACAGGATACTGGGCTTGATGGACCTTGGTCTGACCCAGTAAGGCATTTCTTATGTTCTTATGATAGTGTTTAAGGTGTTGCAGGGATGGGAACAGGATATTTGCATGGGATATAAACCTACAAGGGTTTTGTGGTCATTGGGGGCAGAACTACTACTACTACTACTACTATTTAGCATTTATATAGTGCTACGCACGCAGCGCTGTACAGAAATTTAAGCAAAAAGACAGTCCCTACTCGTCAGAGCTTACAATCTAGTCAAGACAGCACAAGAACTGTTAGTGTTCCGATGTGTGAAGGATGAATGTAAACTCTGCCACTGGTCTCATGTGTTTTCTGTTCAGGCTTACACCCTGTGGAATGCTCTCCTAGATGGACTGCGGTTGAAACAGGATTTGAGTGTTTTTCGATGGCATCTAAAAACACTTATCGCTTTCAAGCAGCATTTGGGGGATGATGGCTAAAATATGGGTGGGTTGGGAATTGGGGATACAGTTGGGTATTTTTATTTTATATGGCATCTAATTGGTACTGTGTTAAATGATTTTAAAATTTGATTGTAACCTGCAAGGATCCTTCTGGAGACCTGCAGGATAGAAATGGAAATGACTAATAATAAACTGAGAAATGTATTAACATATTATTATCTCCAGGAACAAGCAGGAATATAGTCTTCACATACGGGTGATGTCGGTACCGGCAGAGCCCGAGCAGTAACGCTCCCCAGCATCCAATAGGAAAGCTTTTGGGAGCATCCCACTGTACCTGCATTGCTGCCTTTCCTGCCTTTGTGACTATCCCTCCTCAGTTCTTCGTTTTCCACAGAGCCAGCAGGAAACAAATCCTGTCACCACAGAAAATTTCTTCATTCTTCTTTGTTATTTTTTGTGGTTGCATCTGCCTTACTTACCATCGACGCCGGAACAGATCTCTTTGATTCTATTTATTTCTTTCTGTAAAAAAAACAAAACAAAACAGAACTTTAGTTCTTTCAGGCGCATCAATGCCGCCTTAGGCCTTCCATTCAGTCTGCTGACACGATGGAAAAACCAACCAGTGGTTTTAAAAAATGTTCTAAGTTGGTAGCACTGTTTCTGCTACTGATACCCATGACTGGTGTCCAATGTTCCCTCTAATTTTCTGTAGGCTGTGTGCGCATAAAATATCAGCTGTGTGCAGCTTTTGAAGGAAGGTTAAATTTTTGTGCGCCACATAACGACACTCGGAGTTATATACTTTAAAATTTGACTACATGTCAGAATACAGTATGTACACCACATTGATTTTAATCAAATTAAATGAAAATAGACAATTACTAAATGAAGCGGGAAATTTCTAGTAATTACAATCATAACTTATACATTTTAAGAAGTCTGTGAAATTTTCTATCAGAATCAGAGCCATAATTTTTGTGCGCTCTGTTGTAAAGTATGTGCGCTCGCTCGGCGAGGTATGTGCGCGCGCACACGCGCACAGCTTAGAGGGAACAATGCTGGTGTCTTAAATGCCTTGGCCAAGATCACCAGCCATCTGAATGTCCCCTATGCAAGAAAATGACAAAGAGAGGTCTACAGAATCGGGCCACAAAACTCTGCTCCCTTTTTGCCTCAGATATGGTTTTACTCGCTTAGACATCCATTGAGGGCATCATCCTCCTCACATGGATCTCAGGTATCGAAACCAAAGTCTTCCTCCAAGATAGGCTGTCCTCCCAAGGGTAGATCTCTAAACATAGAGATGCCAAGAGCATTGCCCTGGGGTTGGATCGACTGGCCAAACTACCCCGGTGGAAGGACCTCCCCTCCAAAGCCACTAAAGGGGGGTCCAGGATGCTCCCGAGGCCTCCACCTCAGGAGAGTTCCTGGTGCCATGCTCTGGAACAGTAGCCCATGCTTCTGGTACAGATACCCAGGCATCGGCAAGCACTATGGATCAGCATATGCTGGCCATTGAGTGGAGTCTAGTGGCTCTGTTAGTGGTGTTGGTACCGGTCAAGACATTACCGGCAGTATCGTCTGTACCGGTACCATCAACGCTAGTTGACATCGGGTTTCATGCTGCTCGGCACACTCCTGCCTATACCGGCCCTCAAGTCTGTTCCTGGTTCCAAGATACTAGTATGGCAAGTCTCTCGGGCCGATACTGATCTCGATCAGTACCGGACCTTACAAGAGCAGAAGCATCGCTTCCGACAATACCTCGATTCTGCCAATTCTTTGGATGATGACTCGATTGGTACCCGAGATATGCAAAGTTTTCCGGAGGAACCTTCACCATCGCTGCAACAGTGCATGTCCCCTCCCAAGAATATGTCTTTCCAAGAGTTTATCAAAGATATGGTGTGGGGCCTATCCATTACTCCTACATCTGAGAAAGAACCCAGTGCAGAGGAGTTGGAGGATCTCCAATACCCTACAGCCCCTAAAGAGGCGACTACTCTGCCTATTCACCGTATACTCCAGGATCTTATGCTTCGGATGTGGGAAACGCCCCTCACCATTTCTCCCCATACTTGACGACTCGATACCATGTATCGGGTACTGGAAAGCCCTGTATTCCAGAAAACGCAGCTTCCATATCACTCAATAGTAGTGGAATTGGCTATGTGTTGAATTAAGACTTCTAAGACGCACTCTTCCAATCCCCCCGGCAGGGAATCGAGAAACCTTGATGTCTATGGTCATTGGTGTTTTCAAGCCTCCGTGCTTTCATACCACATAGGTTCATACATACTCTATATGGGAATGTTCCTTAAGGAGGTAACTAGGGATCTGTTATTGATGGCTCCTCTTCTCCTGGATGATAAGAGGGCAGACTATCTTACATTAGTCAAACATGCCTAAAATGTTTCCAAATTTGTCAATAGGGCAACCTTTGACTGTTTTGAATGCACTAGCAGAGCAGCTTCTATCACTATAGGTACACATAGGATTGCAAGGCTCCAGGCATCAGACCTTGAACAATGGGTTCAAGACAAGCTGGGTAATATGCCCTGTACTGGTGAGAAACTGTTTGGAAAGGATTGGCAAGATAAGGCTTCTCAGTTAGAGTCTGAGAATACCACACTCAATAGTTTTTCCACAGCTACTGCCAACCCTGCCAAGAAAAAAGCAACTGCAAAGAAGTTCTTTATATGGTAAGAAGAAGAAACTTTACCCTTCTTATCCTTTAGCTTCTCAATACCAACCTTAAGGTACCCAGAAGAAGAAGCAACCTTCCAAGCAACAGAAGAAGCCACAGGCTCCTAAACCCCAACCAGCTGCGCAGACCCAATCAGTGGTTTTTTACTTCTTCCTAGAGAACATAGCCTCTGCCTCTGGAGAACCCCTGCCCCCTCCACATAGCAGGCAGGCTTTGCCATTATGCCCACAGGTGGCACCTTATCACCTCAGAGCAATGGACACTAACCATAGAACAAGAAGGGAGGGTACAAGCTTCATCTACAAAGTATACCCCCCTCCACTTTGAGGGAATATCATTCTTATCCCCCACTCACTGCTTTCCTGTAGCAAGAGATCACCTCTCTTCTGTCAGAATGTGCTATAGAAGAGGTTCCAACATCCCATCAGGGATGGGGTTCAATTCTCCTTTCTCATACCAAAAAACAAACAGAGGGTACAGACCCATCTTAGACCTCAGGAACCTAAACAAGTTTCTAGTCCGAGAGAAATTCAAGATGGCCTCACTAGGAACCCTTTTACCTTGTCTCCAGAGTCAGGACTGGCTCTTTTCTCTAGATCTAAAAGAAGTATATACTCATTTCCTATGTTCCTATACTTCATCTTCCAGGGAAATCGCTATCAATACAGAGTCCTTCCCTTCGGACTCTCCTCTGCCACAAGATTCTTCACAAAGTGTATGGCGGTTGTAGCTGCATATTTAAGGACTCTCAGAATATTCATCTTCCCTTACTTAGACGACTGGCCAATAAAGCCAGCCACTTCTCAGGAGATTCATCTATCCCTCCTTCGTACAATGCAAGCACTGCAGGATATGGGATTTGTGATAAATCTTCCAAAATCCTATCTAGTTCCCATTCAAAAACTAGAATTCATAGGATCTCTTCTAGAACTTGACGGTCAAGGGCATTCCTACCCCAGGACAGTTGTACTTGACTAGTGCAGCTAGCATCTCAAGTGAGGCTCCGAGACAATCTCTCGGCCAGGGAGATGCTGTAATTTCTAGGCCATATGGCCTCGACAGTGCATGTAGTTCCTTATGTCCATCCGCACATGTGGACAGCTCAATGGACTCTTGTCTCCCAGTGGAAACAGCTCTCTGGAGCACTCGGGGACCGGATCCAAGTCACAGACATTCTCATCGACTCCCTTCTGTGGTGGTCTACCCCAGCAAATTTCCTTGTAGGGTCACCTTTTCAGATGCCTCCACATCAATGCATCCTGACAACGGATGCCTCCAAACTGGGCTGGGGGCCCCACTTGGATTCTCTGTCCACTCAGGGCTTCTGGACAGAGCAGGAGCCGCAGCTCCAGATAAGTTTACTGGAACTTCGTGCTATCTTCAATGCCCTCAAAGTGTTTCAACAACAACTATAGGGCCACAGAGGTTTTTGTCCAGACAGACAATTAGGTAGTTATGTTCTATGTGAACAAGTAGGAGGGGAACGGTGTCTTCGGCCCTCTGCAAGGAGGCTCTCCATTTTCGGTCCTTTGCCATTGCTCATCAAATACACCTCCAACAGCAAAATGTCTTAGAGGACAGGTTGAGTCTGATCCTCCTTCCACACGAATGATCCCTCCATCAGGACACAATCTCCTACATCTTTCAGACCTGGGGAACTGCGGAGATAGACCTTTTTGCCATGCCGCAAAATGCCAAACTACCTAATTTTTGCACCAGAACACCAATGTCCAGTCTCCAACAAGTGGATGCTTTCACCTTCACTGGGGTCAGGATTTCCTGTATGCCTTTTCTCCCATACCCCTGATTCTCAAGATGCTTTTCAAGCTTCAGGCAGACAGGGGCCACATGATCCTCATAGCCCCATGCTGGTCATGTCAACCGTGGTTTCCTCTCCTTCTACGTCTGTCCCAGACTCATCCCTTGAGTCTTGGGTCGGCTCCCAATCTCCTCTCAAAAGAGGAAGGGACACTAGAGGAGGGAGGAGTGGCTGAGAGGGAGGAGTGGCTCAGTGGTTGGGACAGGTTACCTCAGGCCTGAGGGCCGGGGGTTCAATTCCCGCATGGGTCAAGCAACCTCAGGCCAGAAGGACTGGGGTCTCTAGTCCCATGGCCACTCCTTGTGGCCTTGGGCAAGCCACTTAACCCTCCATTGCCTCAGGTACACTTAGATTGTGAGTCCTTTGGGGACAAGGGAATAAAAAGTACCTGATAGTATACATGTAAACCGCTCTGATGCTCAAGTAAAGGGCGGTATATCAAGTGCCTAAACCATAAACCATACTCCATCCCAATCTGCAGTCTCTCCATCTCATGGCTTGGCTGCTGAATGCGTAGTCTTACAAGATCTTAACCTTCCTCAGGAAGTAAAGCAGGTCCTTCTAACCTCCAGGAAACTGTCCACCAGACGTTCCTATGACTTCAAGTGGCATAGGTTCTCCACTTGATTTTCCCAGAAGGATCTTAATCCCTTCTCAGCTCCTGTGGAAGCTCTCCTTCATTATCTCCTCCATTTTTCGTCCTCTGGTCTGAAGACAAACTCGGTGAGAGTTTGCCTCAGTGCATTTGCTGCTTCTCACCATCCCTTGGATGGGCAGCCTATCTCCTCACAACCGCTTGTATCGTGTTTCATGAGAGGGCTCTTATTGACCAAGCCTCCCATAAGACCATCACCGGTGGCATGGAATCTTAATGTTGTGTTAGGACAGCTCCTTAAGCCGCTTTTCGAACCTTTAGCTACAACTTCACTAAAGTTTCTCTCTTGGAAGTTCATCTTCCTTGTTGCACTCATTTCAGTTAGATGCATCAGTGAGCTTCAGGCATTGGTAGCAGACCCATCTTACATCTGGTTCCACCATAATAAGGTGGTCCTTAGGACTCGTCCCCATTTCATGCCCAAGGTGGTATCTCCTTTGTTTGAATCAGCCAGTCTACCTTCCTGTCTTTTTCCCTAGACCATATTCCTCTAGGTCAGAGGCAACCATCCATACTCTTGATGGCAAATGGGCCTTGGCATTCTATCTTCAAAGGACAGCTGAGCACCGTAAAAGCTCTGTTATTCATCTCCTTTGATCCCAGTCATTTGGGGTAGCCAGTATCCAAACATACCCTTTCTAAATGGATAGCAGATTGCATTTCATTTGCTTATGATAAAGCAGGACTATCCCTTGAAGGTCATGTCACTGCCCATAATGTTAGTGCCATGGCTGCCTCGATGGCAAACCTTCGTTCTGTCGCCATTGACAACATCTGCAAAGCAGCCACCTGGTCTTCGGTACACACCCTTGCTGCTCATTACTGTCTTGACAAGGACTCCCACTGGGATGCCTTGTTTGGTCAGGCTGTACTCCAGCACCTCTTTCAGACTTAGAGCATCTCCTACGTCCATGAACCTTTCGATGCCAGACATCTTGAAGGATCCATGCCCTCTTGAGGCCTGCTCTGAGGCAAATCTACTGATTCTGGAGTCATTTCTCTGGCATCTGAGAACTAGGGAGTCCCATATGTGAAGACTACATTCCTGCTTGTTCCTGGAGATAACATAGTTACTCACCTGTAACAGGTGATCTCCGGGAACAGCAGAAATTTAGTCTTCACAACCCACCCTCCTCCCCTAGGAGTTGTAGGGTTTCTCTCTCTCTATTTTGTCCTTTTATCTCAGCTACAAACTCAACTGAGGAGGGAGAGTCACAAAGGCGGGAAGGCAGCAACATAGGCTCAGTGGGATGCTTCCAAAAGCTTTCCTATTGGACGCTGGGTGCAGTCCCACGCGGGCTCCTTTGGTACCGACGTCACCCATATGTGAAGACTAAATTCCTGTTGTTCCTGGAGATCACCTGTTACAGGTGAGTAATTATGCTATCTCTTTGTCTGGTCAGTGATTCCAGCATTATTTTTTGTTTGGTCTGTAGATGAATATCTGTGAACTGTGTGATATTGGGGTGGTTTGAAGATCTGTTTCCTAATAAACTACAAGAGACTAGATTGCAAGGGTACTTGGGAACCCAGTTGATGAATGGATGATTACCAGAGTAGGGGCACATGCCCAAGTGCTTGGCAAGACTGTCCAGGTATATGGGATCAACCACAAGTGGGTATTGTGGGTCGGGCTGAAATGTTGTTAATAATAGCTCTTCATGGAAAGAGTGGTGGATGCATGGAACCACTTTCTGTTGGAGCCAAAACTAATAAAAGAATTACAAGAGACAGGGGATAGGTGAAAGGTGAAGTTAGGAAGGGTAAACAAGAGATCAAATGTCATTAAAACAAGAATGAAGTTGGGCAGACTAGATGAATCTAATGGTTCACTGTCATATTTCATGTCTGACTGGTGGGGAAAAAGATGCATACAGCATTTTATGGGTAAACATTATATGAGAATGTGTCCTTACAGACCTTGCAGAAATTGTTGAATTATGGACAAGTAGAAAATAATCAGCCACATGATAAAACTTTATGGTGTCAGGTTGGTGCATAGGTCATCAGGATGACATTAACCATTGTATGGCTGATGTATCCTGCTGGTCATGTAGAATCCCTGTTACTTGGAGTATGGATCATTTAATAATGGGGATTAGATTTCTTGTCCAGGGTCTTTCCCACTCAGAAATGTGGCATTTTTCAGAGCATTGTGCTGAGTATTATAATTGTTCTGCTCTCATGGGACAGGTGAGTCGTCTTCTCAGCCTGGCTTTAATTTAAAGATTCTTGCTCTTTTTTTCTTAGGTCTTGTCAGCTAATCAGTTTCTTTGGAGGATTCCATGCTCCTGGAGCGATTTTCGGAATGGAACTTTTTTTTCCCCTCTTGAGGATATGAATCCAGGTTTCTGATATGCTTTGTTCACAATGCCTCCCCAAAATGTAGAAAGTCCAGTCAATTAAACTTTATTGAAAACGGAAGTCTGATTTTTTTTTTGTTTGTTTTTTTTATCTCTTATGTTATATGTTACTGAAAAAGGATGGCAGAGAATGAGATGTGTAATAAAGGGAAATGTGTTCCAGTGACTGCAGCACAGCTTTTTCCCAGGTGGCGAAGAGGCCATGTAGAGTTCAAGGCGTAATTGTGGTGACAGGAGGGGGGTGGTCATAGTCCCATTTTTCATAACCACTATAGAAAAAGAAGATGTATATCTGTTGGGGAAGGGTGAGCAGCATAGCTGCCCCTTTCCATCCCCATAAAAAAGCCATGCTCCATACTTAAAATTATTTTTGAATAGTAGATGCAATATATAAAAACCAGTCATGATGTCCAAGGCAACCTGCCTGGTCCAGACAGCTTTCACTGTCATGGTAAGGGACATTGATAAGGTGGCATGGGTGAATAGAGGCAGTGAGTATGTGGTCTTCATGTTTGTGTTCTGACTACTGCAAACCTGGCACAACAAGTGACATTTGAATGTTCATTTCATTTTTTTGGTAAGCATTTGGTTATCTGCCTTCCATGCAAAGCATTCTTCCTTATGAGGAAGGAGTGGCCTAGTGGTTGGGGCACGTTACCTCGGGTGTTCGAATCCTGCTAGAGGACAGCAAACGTGGTCCAGAAGGACTGGGGTTTCTAGTCCCATAGGCAAGCCACTTAACCCTCCGTTGCCTCAGGTACAAATACAAAACACAGATTGTGAGCCTTTTGGGGACAAGGGAAAAAAATATATATATACAGTACCCAGGTCCGGCCCTTCCATTGAGCGATAATGTTGTTCGCACAGGGCCACGCGCAAACTCCATTATCGCACAATGGGTGGCTGCAGAGGGAGCCGGGGAAGCCTGCGCGAGGCCCCGGCTCCCTCCGCACATCCACCAGCATGAAGAGCCTTTTCCTTCACGCTGGTGGCTGTTTCTGTGAAGCCATGAATGCCGGGAAAGGTTAAAAGCAATGCCCTTTAACGTTTCCCGGCATTCGCGGCTTCACAGAAACAGCCGCCAGCATGTTGTTGATATGGAAGGACAGACTAGATAGGCCATGTGGTCTTTTTCTGTCATCATATTTCTATGTTTCTATGTTTTGTGGTGATGAGAGTGAGCAGGAGAAAATGGAAATAGAAGAAAAAGACATTTGTACCTTTAAAACTACTGACAGCTCAGCCCTACACAGAGGTAGGAAAGCTACTATGAAAAAAAGCTAAGCCAAGCCACGCCCTAGCTGTAATGAGGAGGCAGGCTTAGCTACTGATTATGAGCACACGTGCTCAGAGGAAGCTCTGTTAGGAAGGAAACAGGTTTTTAAACCCGTCTTCAAACAGAAGAAAAGAGTTCCAGCCGTGGGAGAGAAGGGAGTTCACAGCTCTCGTTTGAGTTCAGCTTGGAGGAATAGGAGTGCTAGTTCCAGGAGTTCATCTGGTTCAAAGAGTTCCAGCCGTGGGAGAGAAGGTGCCAGTTTGAGTCCAGGTCCTAGGAGCTCATGGATACCTGAGAGACGTGAGTGTGCTGATTTCCAGCTGCTGAAAGCTAAGAGCAGAGAAGGAAATACTCCATGTCTGGGAAAGGTTCCTAAACCAAAAGCCAGCCAACGTTCTGGGAGAAAGGCTGCAAACCTGTGGGAACAGGGACCTTTATCCTGTATTCAGAATCCTAAGCTGAAAACTTCAACTGACAAAAGATGGGTGGATTCGTTTCACTGGGGAAAGAACCAGGACCCAACCGTTAACAGGGAAGTTAATTTGAACTCAGTAAAAGCTTTGAAGCAAGCATTTCAGGGAGAAGCTTACTATCCTTATGTAAAGGTTTATGACCAAAAGGAGAAATTATGGAATGAATTTTGGGAATTCTTACAAGCCAGAAAGCCTGAAGAAAGTGCTGAGGCCTGGAGTAGAGATAAACCAGCCGCAGTACTGGAGCCCATGCAGATACAATTACCTGAGTCACAATCTTCCCGAGAAGATTGCCAGATGGATTGCTCTCTTTGTCTTAGGGAAGCATAAGTTCCTGTGTGCAAGGCTAAGGAAGCTTTTGTAGAAGAAAGAAGGTACTTCTGCTAGAAGGAGCTCATAAGGCTGTGTTATGTTTATTGTCATGAAGACAGCTGCTTGTGTTTAAAGAGACTTGTGCTGCATTTACTTCAAGTACAATTTCCTTTTGTTTACTCTTCTGTTACTGGAGAAGTTATCCATTTTTGTGTTCGTGTACAGAACTTTAATGCGTGTGGAAATCCATAATAAAAATATTCTTGTTTGCCTCAACCTCCGGTTGCACAACTACAGTTTGTCTTTTTGAATACAATTTTCTCAACTACAAGTCCCAGAGTGCATTGCTGGTGGCAAAGGGAAAATAGAGTTCATTTAAGGACAAACAAGGCAGCCCATAGCTGTAAGCCTCTGGCCCAGGCTTGGGTACCACAGTTTCTACCCACTACCTCATGGCCTACCTCATACTCCTCCTCATGTTCGCACCCTGCACACATATCATCAGACTCAACGAGCAAATCCCCCTGATCAACCTACACACCACCCAACCCAGATGCACACCAGCATCACACCTATCCAAAGAACGCCAACAACCAAAGCATACAGCCCACAAACCATACAATACCACACGTAATACACCTATACACCACACAAATAATGAACACACAAACCCAATCATAACAACAAACATCAGGTATGCTCTTCTAAACGCCAGATCTATCAGGAACAAACCAAATACTATTCTTGACCTCATCCACGACAAAAAGCTGGATATAATATGCATTACTGAGACCTGGCTAGACGACTCAGAGCAGGTCATATTAAACCAAGTAACCCCAACAGGATACTCGGCATTTAACTGCATCAGAGCACAAAAGAGAGGCGGAGGAGTATTAATACTTACCAGAAAAGAATACAGATTCAAAACAATCGCCACCACTAATACAATTGAATCTAACAGACTCACTATATCCAACAAGTACCTAAGCATCTCTCTCACATACAGACCACCTGGAGCCACAACTGAACACCTATCAACAGTAATCGAAACGATATGCGCACATAACAGAAGACACAAACCTCTCATTGCACTAGGAGACTACAACCTAACATCCGCACCCACCAGAGAAACTGCAACATTCTTAAAAGCCATGGAGTCATTAAAATACTGCCAGACAATCAACGTCCCAACACACCAGCATGGTACAACTCTGGACATGGTCTTCATGCCAATGCAATTAGTGGAATAGAACAAGACCACAAAACCAACAATCACGCCAGTCCCTTGGTCAGACCACCATGTGATTGAATTCACCATGACCCTGAACAACCCCGCCCAACGCAAAGAAGATGAAAGAACAACTAGACGGTTAAAAACATTTAACAGAGACTCATTCATAAACGAAATCACGCCACAACTTCAACAGAAACATGACACCTTTGACCTTAACATAGAAGAATGGAACACAATAATATCCAACGCAGCATCTGCCCCAGCCATCAAAGAACCACAAACACACAAGAGATCCAATGCCCCATGGTACTCATATGAAGTCAGAGTTGCAAACGCACACTGGAAAGAAAATGGAGACGGAACAAATTACACAACCTCCTAACCCAGGGGTCGGCAACCCGCGGCTCCGGAGCCGCATGCGGCTCTTTCTCACCTTTGCCGCAGCTCCGGAGCACACTGCCCGCTTTAAACGTCGCGTTATGGGCTCCCTCCCTTCTTCTGCAGCCGCGGTTCCCTGTCTCTTAGGGAACCGCGGCTGTGCTTTTAAAATCATCTCGGAGCCCTTCCTGTCTTGACGGGCTCCGTGCAGCATTGTCCCGCCTCTAAAGGAAGTTTGGAGGCGGGACAATGCTGCACGGAGCCCGTCAAGACAGGAAGGGCTCCGAGATGATTTTAAAAGCACAGCCGCGGTTCCGTAAGAGGCAGGGAGCCGCGGCTGCAGAAGAAGGGAGGGAGCTGACATGGAGGGAGGGAGCAGATATGAATGGATGGATGGAGGGGGCTGACATGGAGGGATGGAGGCGGCTGACATGGAGGGAGGGGGGCTGACATGAAGGGAGGGAGCTGATATGAATGGATGGAGGGAGGGGGGCTGACATGGAGGGATGGATCAAGGGGGGCTGACATGGAGGATGGAGGGGGCTGACATGGAGGGAGGGAGGGGGCTGACATGGAGGGGGGGGCTGACATGGAGGGATGGATCGAGGGGGGCTGACATGGAGGGATGGAGGGGGCTGACATGGAGGGAGGGAGCAGATATGAATGGATGGAGGGAGGGGGGCTGACATGGAGGGATGGAGGGGGCTGACATGGAGGGAGGGGGGCTGACATGGAGGGAGGGAGCAGATATGAATGGATGGAGGGAGGGGGGCTGACATGGAGGGAGGGGGGCTGACATGGAGGGATGGATCGAGGGGGGCTGACATGGAGGGATGGAGGGGGCTGACATGGAGGGAGGGAGCAGATATGAATGAATGGAGGGAGGGGGGCTGACATGGAGGGAGGGAGCTGACATGGAGGGATGGATCGAGGGGGGCTGACATGGAGGGATGGATCGAGGGGGGCTGACATGGAGGGATGGAGGGGGCTGACATGGAGGGAGGGAGCAGATATGAATGGATGGAGGTAGGGGGGCTGACATGGAGGGAGGGATCAGATATGAATGGATGGAGGGAGGGAGGGAGGGGGGCTGACATGGAGGGATGGAGGGGGCTGACATGGAGGGAGGGAGCAGATATGAATGGATGGAGGGAGGGGGGCTGACATGGAGGGATGGAGGGGCTGACATGGAGGGAGGGGGGCTGACGAGGGAGGGAGCTGATATGGATGGATGGATGGAGGGAGGGGGGCAGACATGGAGGGAGGGAGCTGATATGGATGGAGGGAGGGGGGCTGACATGGAGGGATGGAGCGGGCTGACATGGAGGGATGGAGGGGGCAGACATGGAGGGAGGGGGCCTGACTTCTAGGGGAGTGACATGGAGGGATTGGGGAGGCGGGCTTACATGGAGGGAGGGAGCTGATATGGATGGAGGGAGGGGGGCTGACATGGAGGGCTGGAGCACTGGTAATGGGGTTGAGGGGACGAGCACTGGAAATGAGCTGATTAGGGGAGGCTAGGACTGGTAATGAGCTGATGGGGGGTAGGACTGGTATTGGGCTGATTAGGGGAGGCTAGCACTGGTAATGGGGTTGAGGGGGGATTAGCACTGGAAGCGAGCTGATTGGGGGGCTTTGACTGGGCATGGGCTGATTGTGGGGAGGGGAGGATAGAGCTGCTGGCCCTGGAAGATAACTGGGGGCTAAGGCTACAAATGGGCTGATATGAGGGGATGGGAGAATGGAACTGGATCTGAGAGGGGCTGCCATGGTATTTGTACTAGAAGGGACTGGTCAGTGGGGAAGGAGGGGGACTGGAAGGAAATGGACACCAGTGGCAATCATGGGAATGCAAGTTGACATTGGAAGGTACTGGGAGTGAGGACTGGAAAGGGGCTGATATTGGGGAGGGTTACTGGGACTGGAAATAGGCTGATGGAAAGAAGTGAAGAAAACGAAAGAAGAGATAAGAACTGGCAGATGGACCATAGACCACAGAAAGAGAGCTAAGAGAAGACAGGAAAGCAGAAGCCTCAGATCAGGACCAGCATGATCAAAGAATAAATTGGTCAGACAACAAAGGTAGAAAAAATAATTTTATTTCATATTAGTGATTTGACTACAAAATCATCATAATTTTGAAATCAAATATTGTTACTTCTTGTTGTTATATTTTCTGGCGTATTTTTTTTGGTGTGCGAAGGAAGAGGGGTAGTCTTATACGGCGAGTATAGGCCAAACACCTATATTTTAACAGGAAAAGTAGGGGGTCGTATATAGCATTAAGGTAAGAAACAATATATGCAGTGTTAGATTTGTTTTAAATGTCGCAATGGTTTTGCGGCTCCCAGTTTTTGTTTTCCCTTCGGAAACGGGTCCAAGTGGCTCTTTATGTCTTAAAGGTTGCAGACCCCTGTCCTAACCCAATACAGAGACAAACAACGGGAATATAACAGCCTAATAAATGAGCGTAAACAGCAATACCATACCAACCTAATCATGAAATCTACTAATAGACCAAGAGAACTCTTTAGCATTGTCCAAAAGCTCACCAAAGATGACACGCAACAAAACACCCACCATCTTGACCCACAAAAATATGCAGACTACATGAAGTCAAAAAACACCAACCAAATATGCTCTACTATACCACAAACAAATGATCATACGATAAAAAAGCAACATAAAAAATGGGAGAGCTTCACCATACCAACAAAGAAGCAAGTAGAAGACATTATATCTGGACTAAACACAACAACTTCACCGTCAGACCCGTGCCCAGTGACGTGGCTCAAAGCTACAAAAAGCCAACTCTCTCATCACATTCAAAAAATCGTCAAAGATTCACTCCAACAAGGATACATGCCGCAACCCCTAAAGCACGCAATGATACGACCAATACTTAAAAGTAACAATCTGAGCCCCACTGAACCAAAATCACACAGTCCCATCTCCAGTCTGCCATTCCTTGCTAAAATTGTGGAAAAGGCAGTGCAAAGGCAACTACAGGACCATATTGATATAAATGCCCCACTGGACATACATCAGCATGGATTTAAGCCCCAACATGGCATGGAAACACTACTAACCTCCCTCTTTGACAATCTCCTAAGAGGCATGGACAACATAAAAAACGGCTTCCTGCTAGTGTTCATGGACATCTCGGCGGCCTTCGACACTGTGTCCCACACCAAGCTATTGCAATGCTTACAACAGATAGGACTATGCAAGAACACCCTGAAGTGGTTTACATCATACTTGGAAGGAAGAATGCAACAAGTCAAATGCGACCAAAAGAAATCACTACAATTCCCCGTCACGCAGGGAATGACTCGGGGCTCAGCCCTGTCATCAATGCTCTTTAACATCTACATGCAGCCCATATGCAACATCATCAAGCACCACAAACTTCACTATCACATTTATGCTGACAACATCATGGTGTACGCTCCAATCAACCTACTAGCACTAAACACCACAACAATAACCAAATGCCTTGAAGACTTGAATGACTGGCTCATAGCCAACAACTTAACAGTCAACTACAATAAAACTGAGGCAATGTTCGTCACCAGGAACCCCACCTTCATACCTCCACAAACTATCAGCATCCTAGACAAACACATAGTAGTCAAAGAAGAAGTTAGGTATCTGGGCATCACACTAGACAGAGCTATGAACTTGAAATCCCACATCACCAAAACCGCAAACAAGGCCTACCAACGATTGAAAACAATCAGACAAATCAAACCAATGCTCTGTCAGGACCACTTCCGCACAGTGTGCCAAGCACTCGTTACACCACTGCTTGATTATGGAAACTCACTATATCAAGGCCTTCCTCAGCAGACACTCCACCCACTACAGATGGTACAAAACACAACAGCACGCATCATTACAGCCACACCAAGGACCGAGCACATCACTCCCATCCTACAACAACTGCACTGGCTTCCAATGCCGGCAAGAGCTAAATACAAAACAATCATAATCAACTTCAAAGTCATTCACCATATCTCAGCAGACGCACTCCAAAACGTTATAACAAGGGATATCAGCAACAGACCACGAAGAACCAATAACGACAACATGATCGGCACACCTGCAGGCTATCACAAAACCAAACAAACAACTTCAAAAAGAGCACCATCACTACTGGCATCCACACTATGGAACTCCCTCCCAACGAACCTGAGGGCACTAGATGACCTCAGACTTCCGCAAAGATCTCAAAACATTTTTATTTATAGAAACATATGAGCATCCAGGCAGCATCCCATACCCAAACTGATATACTGCTTCCACCGCCAACTAAGCATGCACACGTTTATCATACCGCGTTATTAAATACCCTCTTGTTAAATGTTACCTTCAGTTGTACTGTCTTAATGCTGTTAAGTAACTGTACTGTCTAAATGTTTACACGTACCCTAATGTTAAATATAACCCTCCAATTGTGATGTGACGTGACCACCTTGATTGAAGGATAAGGTGGCATACAAATATGTCTAAATAAATAAAATAAATAAAAGGTTAAAGCAGATATAGAGAGAAAATGGAAAAAATCTAAAAGAGAAGAAAGGACAAATGGATAGCTTGCAGAAGACAAGAAGAAACCAGAAGAAAGTGACTGGAGCAATTGCAACTGAAAAATGCCCAAACAGAAGGTAGAAAAATACTTTTTATTTTGAAATTATTAACTGGAATATGTCTGGTCTGGGAAGTGTGTATTGCTAACATCTTTGCGTTTTTGTTTAGTGCAAGAGGAAATTAATTTATAGTTTTATTTCTCCAGTGTTGTACATTTCATGTTTGGATTTTGGAGTTCCCAGTTTAATTATTATCTTCCTATTTCTAAATTATGATCCCTTGTTCTTCGTGTGATGATGGTCTATGTTCTGCATGTGTAACCGAGCTGAGGTATTCTGTTCATGTAGTTCATAGTATGATCATGTTTGATTTAATTAGTGGAGGACAGATAGTAAAGGCATCCACAGTACTACCTTTTAACTTTCAAAAGGGAGACTATGATAGAATGAGGAATATAGTTAGGAAAAAACTAAAAGGAGCGGTTCCAAAGGTTAAAGACTTACAGCAAGCTTGGGTGTTATTTAAAAATACTATCCTCGAAGCCCAGACCAGCTGTATTCCACGCATTAAGAAAAGTGGAAGAAAGTCCAAAAAACTGCCAGCATGGTTTAAAGGTGAGGTCAGAGAGGCTGTTGCTGCCAAAAAAGCAACCTTCAGGAAATGGAAAAAAGAGCCAAATGATGAAAACTGGAAACAGCACAAGCACTGGCAAGTTAAATGCAAAGCATTGATAAGGCAGGCAAAGCGGGAATTTGAGAAGAAACTTGCTACGGAAGCAAAAACACGAAATAAAGACTTTTTCAAGTACATTCGTAGCAAAAGGCCTGTGAGAGAGTCAATTGGACCATTAGATGATAGAGGGGTAAAAGGGGCAGTAAGAGGAAACAAGGTTATAGCAGAGAGACTGAATGAATTCTTTGCTTCGGTCTTTACTGGGGAAGATGTAGGGATGTTACCCAAGAATGAAGTGGTATTTAAAGGTGATACTGCAGAGAAATTGAGAGAAATATCGCTACACCGGGAAGATATATTACAACTATTTGATAAACTGAATAGTAGCAAATCACCTGGACCGGATGGTATACATCCCAGAGTGTTGAAAGAACTGAAATATGAGATTGCAGACCTGCTATTGGTAATCTGTGAACTTTCATTAAAATCATCTGTAATACCTGAAGATTGGAGGGTCGCCAACGTAACACCAATTTTTAAAAAGGGTTCCAGGGGTGACCCAGGAAATTACAGACCGGTGAGCCTGACGTCAGTACCAGGGAAAATGGTAGAAACCATCATAAAGAACAAAATTACACAGCATGTAGATAGTCATGGCCTAATGGGAGACAGCCAACATGGCTTTAGACAAGGAAGATCTTGTCTTACTAATCTGATATGTTTTTTTGAAGGTGTGCATAAACAGGTAGACAAAGGTGAGTCAGTTGATATAGTGTATCTGGACTTTCAGAAAGCTTTTGACAAAGTCCCCCATCAGAGACTTTTGGCGAAGCTAAAAAGTCATGGGATAGGAGGCAGTGTACTATTGTGGATCGGGAACTGGTTAAAAAATAGAAAGCAAGAGGGTAGGGCTAAATGGCCAATATTCCCAATGGAAAAAGGTGAATAGTGGAGTACCCCAGGGATCTGTACTGGGTCCGCTGCTTTTTGACATATTCATAAATGACCTGGAAAAGGGAATAACTAGTGAGGTTATCAAATTTGCAGATGACACAAAACTGTTTAAAGTTGTTAAAACCCAAGAGGATTGTGGAAAACTGCAGGAGGATCTGGATAAATTGGAAGACTGTGCATTCAAATGGCAGATGAAATTTAATGTGGACAAGTGCAAAGTTATGCACCTAGGAAAGAACAACCCACACTATAGTTACACGATGCAAGGCTCCACATTAGAAACCACCACCCAGGAAAAAGATTTAGGAGTCATTGTGGATAACATTTTAAAACCCTCCGCCCAGTGTGCAGCGGCGGCCAAGAAAGCAAATAGAATGCTAGGTATCATAAGGAAAGGGATGGAGAACAAAACAAAGGATATTATAATGCCTCTGTATCGCTCCATGGTACGACCGCACCTTGAATATTGTGTGCAATTCTGGTCACCGTATCTTAAAAAGGACATAGCGTTATTAGAAAAAGTACAGAGAAGAGCCACCAAATTGGTGAAGGGGATGGAAGGCTACTCCTATGAAGAGAGGCTAAGAAGGTTAGGGCTCCTTAGCCTGGAGAAGAGACGGCTGAGGGGAGATATGATAGAGGTCTATAAATTAATGAATGGAGTGGAACGGATAAACGTGGATCAATTGTTTACGCTATCAGAGTATAGAAAGACTAGGGGACATGTAATGAAGCTACAGGGTAAACTATTTAAGACAAATAAGAGAAAATATTTTTTCACTCAACGTGTAATCAAACTCTGGAATCTGTTACCGGAGGATGTAGTAAGGGCTGTTAGTATAGCTGGGTTTAAAAAAGGTTTGGACAAGTTCCTGGAGGAAAGGTCCATAAACCACTATTAAAAAGGGACCCAGGATATCAATGCATGACCCAGTACAAGCATTGTGGAACCTGTGTCTTTTGGGGATATTGCTAGGTACGTATAACCTAGATTGGCCACTGTTGGAAACAGGATACTGGGCTTGATGGACCTCGGTCTGACCCAGTATGGCATGTCTTATGTTCTTAGTTTCTATTTGACAGTCCCACTTGTTCTCTTTCCCCCAGTGAGATCTATTGGTTTAATATCTGCAGTGTTGCCTTTTGATAGGTAGGATTTGATGCTTTGTGAGTCCTGGTAGTGCTGTTATGATACAGTGGGTTTGCTATGGGTTCTAAATGGTCAGTGTTTATAGTACTTCCTAATGGGCCTGGCAGTTGTCACTGCAATATGGTAGTGTATAAATCTGTTAGTCTTTCTTTATCCAGAAACTCATTAAGAGGCATGTTTACTAAAAGTGCATGTTAATATTATGCAAATGAGGCTTGTTATGCAAATGAGGTCCCACAATTAATCTCCACACATGGCACCACACCCCCCTTGGGCCGCCCCTGACAGTACCCGAATGTACATAAGCCTAATAAAATAAAATAAATAAATAATCGTCCCTCCAGTCCAGACATATGGGGTTATCTCCCTTCACTAACAGTGGAGACTGAGCTTGCCAAAACTTTGTGATGTCACAGTAGAAGAGCCCCTTTGCACCTTTTCCACAGCCAGTAAAATCAGTCTCCAGCAGCTGGTGAAGAGCTTCTGCTTTGGACTCCACTGACAGGATTTAAAAATTTTTTAAAAAAAGAATAGAGAGATTCAATAGGAAGGAATGCTAAAGGCTGGAATTTGAACCCGAGTCATTGAATCGGCCAGGTTCTGCTGGGGTGTCACACTTGGTGATCCAGGTCCCTCCCCCCCCCCCCCCATCCCCAAATGGGTGAGCCGAATTTTCGTTGCATCGCGACTGACTTCGGGGCCTCTGTTCTGGAGGGGGGAGGGAGGAGAAGGAAACGACGGACTGAGCAGTGCCTGTGTTAAATGGAGCTCCAGAGCTGCAGCAGTTCATGCGGCTGCGTGAGCGACACTGCGCTTCTACTTTCCTCACAGTGGATGAGTCTTTCTTTTTTTTCTTGGTATCAGGGGCGGCTCTATAATGAGGCGAAGTGAGGTGGCTGCCTCATGCGGCAAAGTTTTGAGGGCGGCAAATGCCCCCAAAACAGTCGCCTCACTTTGCCTTCAAGTTTAAAAAAAAAGCACACAAGTTGCTGCCGAGTCCGCTTCTCGGCAGTGGCAAACTCACTGCCTCCCTGCTTCTGCAGCCACAGCTCCCTGCCTCTTAGGAAACCGCAGCTGTGCTGGTGAAGCCATTGCGGAGCCTCCCTGTCTCTCGACGGGCTCCGCTCAGCATTGTCCCGCCCCCAAAGTAAGTGGTATCCTTTGGGGGCGGGACAATGCTGCACGGAGCCCGTCGAGAGACGGGAAGGCTCCACAATGGCTTCACTGGCACAGCCATGGTTCCCTAAGAGGCAGGGAACCCCAGCTGCAGAAGGAGGAGGCACAGAGCGGTAGCAGGCAGACATGAGGAGGGGGGGCAGGAATCTGCAATGGGGATGACATGGGGAGGGGGGATGATATGGATGGATGGAGGGAGGGGGGGCTGACATGGATGGATGGAGGGAGGGGGGGCTGACATGGATGGACGGAGGGAGGGGGGCTGACATGAATGAATGGATGGAGGGAGGGGAGCTGACATGGATGTGTGGAGGGAGGGAGGGTGGGGCTGATATGGATGGATGGTGGAAGGGAACCGATGAGGGTTCCCTCTCATCCAGCAGGAACAACGGGCATCGAACAAATCAGCTTGATCGCTACAAGTGATCAGGCTAATTTGTGTGGTGGCGGCACTCCAGTTGTTTTACTTTTAGATTTTGCCGCCTCTGCCCTGCGTCTGCCTTCCCGCCGCTTTTTTTTTTTTTTGCTGTAAGCATTCTTGAGGGAAAAAAATGCAGCGGGAAGGCAGAGGCAGGGCAAAGGCAGCAAAATCGAAAATTAAAACAGCCAGAGTGCCCCCGCCACCGCCGGATGAGAGGTGCAAGTGGAGGGAGTGGGGACAGGAGGGAGGACAAGGAGAGACAAAGGTGAGAGATGGGGAACAAAGGGGGAGACGGGGGACAAGTACTAGACAAAGGGGAGAGATGGGGACATACTGGACTGACGGGATAAATGCTGGACAGAGGGAAGAGACAGTGCAGGTTAGGATTATAATGGGCTGATGGGCTAGCACTGGTAATGGGCAGACCAGGGAGGGGCTAGGACTGGGAATGGACTGATCAAGGGGGGGGGGGTTGGGACTGGTAATGGGCTAAGGGGGGACTAGCTATGGAAATAAGCTGATTAGGGAAGGCTAGGGCTTGTAATGGGCAGATGGGGGGGTAGGACTGGAAATGAGATGATCGGGGAGGTTAGGACTGGAAATGGACTGATGGGGGGGGTAGGACTAGTAATGGGCTAATTAGAGGAGGCTAGCACTAGTAATGGGCTGAGGGAGAACTAGCACTGGAAATGAGCTGATTAGGGGAGGCTAGGACTGGTAATGGGCTGATGGGGGGGTTTGGACTAGTAATGGACTGAGGGGGATAGGGACTGGTAATGGACTGAGGGGGGGCTAGCATTGGAAATGAGCTGATCGGGGAAGCTAGGACTGGAAATGGGCTGATCAGTGGAGGCTAGGACTGGTAATGGGCTGATTAGGGAACTAGCACTGGAAGTGAACTGATGGGGGGGCTTCAACTGGATATGGGCTGATGGTGGGGAGGGGAGGATAGAGCTGCTGGCTTTGGAAGAAAACTGGGGGCTAGGACTACAAATGGGCTGATGGGAGAATGGGACTGGAAGGGAGTGGATGATGAGAGGGGCTGCCATGGTATTTGGACTAGAAGGAGCTGGACAGTGGGGAAGTTGGGGGGATTGGAAGGGAATGGACACCAGTGGCAGTCATGAGAATGCAAGTTGACATTGGAAGGTACCGGGAGGGAGGACTGGAAAGGGGCTGATACTGGGAAGGGTTATGGGGACTGGAAATAGGCTGATGGAAAGAAGTGAAGAAAACAAAAGAAGAGATAAGAAATGGCAGATGGACCATAGGCTGCAGAAAGAGAGCTAAGAGAAGACAGGAAAGCAGAAGCCTCAGATTGGGACCAGCATGATCAGAGAATAAAATGGTCAGACAACAAAGGTAGAAAAAAATAATTGTATTTCATTTTAGTGATTGGACTTTGTGTTATCTTTATATTTTACACAGTATTGGGGAACTGCATCTCTTATTTATCTGATGTTGCACTGCTTCTTGGGGTTTCAGTTTAAATACTGTCTACATATTTTTATTTTTACTTTAGATTGTGGTTACTTATTCTGTATTGGGGAACTTGACTATGCCAATGCGATATTGCATGGCCTATCAAAGAGCACGACCAACCCCTTACAACTTGCAATGAATTCAGCTGCAAGAATCCTTCATGGAGCCTCCAGAAGATCCCACATTACTCCAATACTAAAACAGTTGCATTGGCTGCCCATACAAGCCAGGATCTCTTTCAAGATCCTAACTATGACCCTTAAAGCCATCAAGAAATACCCGGCTACTGCCATTACTGACCTAATATCAATCACACCTCCTAACCGAGTAAGGAGATTGAATGCCTCAAATACCCTCATTCTACCTAAGGCAAGCACGAATTGTTCCCAAGTCACTAGATCTAGAGCCTTTGCCTTCTTTGCACCATCCTGCTGGAACGCTCTACCAGCGACTATCAGAACCATCAGTGATCTCTCCCAATTCAAGAAGGCACTGAAACATCACCTTTTTCTCCTTCACTATGATGTTTCAGTCTCCCCCTCACACCCACCTACTTTCACACCTCAAGGCAGCACCTCAAGACCATGCATCTCACATTCTTAGACTGAACACTCGCAATCACACTTTTACCTCCACCCACCATGAGAAGCTTATGCAGTTTCATATAACCCAATATATAGCTGCATAAAGTGGCTTGTATATATTTATCATGTTTTCCCTGTTAAGGAACCTGTTTAATGTATACCCAAGTTATTATACCTGTTCACTGTAAGCACAAATCACTAAACTGAGATGTGTAGTTTAATGTTCATTGTAAACCGCACTGGTGTCAAATAGCGCGGTATAAAAGAGACTGTAAATAAATAAAAATAAAATTCTGTACTTGTTGAGAATCGATGTTGTGAGTGTGTGACTGAGGCCAGGTGTTCTGATAACATGGAGTTTGTACATAAAGATCTATACTGTACTGTAGTAATTTGACTTCTTCAGCTTTTCAGATAGGCGTATGGATGTTCCAGGGCCCACTGTAGTATTTATATTGATGCTTTCTCCAGGACCAAGCAGGAAGTCAGTCCTCACTTATGGGTGACGTCGGCGCCGACGGAGCCCTCGCGGAGCAATTTTCCCCAGCTTTCAAAGAAAGCCTTTGGGAATTGCAGCGCGCATGCGCGGTAGTCTTCCCGCCCGAAGGTGCCATCTTAGCCAGTCTTCTTTTTTTCCGCGGAGCCCTACAGACGTCCCCGTCTTGTCCCCGCGAAAAGGTTGATTTTCCTCTGTATGTATCCTTTTTTCTTTCGGTTCGACGCCGGTCGTTTTCCGCCCGGACTCGCGACGCCGGTCTCGAGTCCTCTAACGGTTTTTTTTCGGTTTTTCTGACTTAGTCAGCTTTCGTTTTCGTTTTTTCCCTGGCAGCCCGGTCCTTTGACCTCGCAGGGGCCCTTTTTCCCCCGATGGCTGCCAGTGGCTTTAAGCGGTGTGGTCGGTGTGACCGAAATATGTCACTCACCGACTCACACGACCTTTGCCTCCGCTGCCTGGGCCCAGATCACGAGGAACTGATCTGTGGGCCCTGCAGCAAACTGTCCTCGAAGGCGTTGAGAAGTCGGCGGCATCAGCGCGAAAGAATCTTCGCTGACCCCAGCCGTACCCGGACCTCGTCGGAGGCCTCACTGTCGAAAGGCTCCAGTTCGGACCGTCGACGGAGCTCCTCCGACCGGGGTTCTCCCTCCGGGGACCATCGACGGAAGGAAAAACCCGCGAGGGCGGCGTCGGTGGACGCTCCTGGCTCCGCGAGGGCCAGGTCGCATAGCCCCGACAGCCGCCCCGGGTCCTTGGAGAAAGAACACCTCCCGAAGCGACC
Organism: Ichthyophis bannanicus; assembly: GCA_033557465.1. Taxonomy (NCBI): domain Eukaryota; kingdom Metazoa; phylum Chordata; class Amphibia; order Gymnophiona; family Ichthyophiidae; genus Ichthyophis; species Ichthyophis bannanicus. The sequence goes on along the minus strand of CM066039.1, from coordinate 209,631,605 downwards.
TCGCCTGGAGTCGGAGATGCCTGCCCGGGTAAGTCCTGTTGTCCTTCTGGACTCGCCTCCGCGTCAGCCGACGTCGGGCCCGACGCCGTCGGGGCCCGAGTCGGGGGCTGCTGGGTCGCCTGAGCTCGGACTCAGGTTGACGGCCTTGGAGAGCAGATTGTCTGCCTTCATGGACCAGCAGCGGGCACTGCTCGCTGGCTTCGCTGGCGTCGCTGCCCCGACCGCCGGGACGTCGACGTCCAAGTCGACCCCGGAGACCGAGCCGATCCTCGAGTCGATGAGAACTCGAGTCGATCCTCGGTCGAGGTCGCCCTCGGCCTCCCGTTCGGGACCGAGGTCGCCGACGCCGACTCCCTCGGCGTCGGGGCGGCTGGCGCCGCACCCTGCCCGAGCCGACCCCACCGAGTCCTCGTCGGAGTCGGTCTGGGAGTCTGAGGAGGAAGAGTCACCTGATTCTTTCCGGACTCGGTGTGTCCCATCGGACTCTCCGGAGTCCGAGCCTCGGAAGCAGTCCCCCCCGGAGGATGCCCGGTTCTCGGATTTCGTTAGGGATATGGCCAAGGCTTTGGCCTTCCCTGCGGACCCCGAGGAGGAGCCTCGAGCCGAAGAGCTCGACGCCCTCCAGTATGACTCTCCCGCGAGGGAGCACTTTACTGTGCCGGTTCCTCCTATGCTGGAACGACTACTCTTCCGCATGTGGGAGAGTCCGGCCTCCTCGCCGGTCCTGAGCAAGCGGGTCGATTCTATCTATCGAGTCCGCAAGAGCCCTGGCTTTCAAAAGGCGCAGTTGCCACACCATTCCATGGTAGTGGAATCGGCCATGCATCGTCTTAAGAGCCAGAAGATGCACTCCTCGGTGCCTCCTGGAAGGGAGGCCCGTAACCTGGATGGCCTTGGCAAAAAGTGCTTCCAGGGCTCTATGCTCGCCTGTCGTGTCCAGACTTACCAGCTCTACATGGGCATGTATCTCAGGGATCTGGCTAAAGAGCTAGCCGGCTTCTCCGCTGGTTTGTCCGAGGAACCCTTGCGGAGGTTCCTAGCCTTGTCCACAGGTATTCGGGAATGCTCAAAGTTCATGTCCCGAGCAGCCTATGATGGCTTTGAAGCCTCGGCTCGAGTAGCCGCAGCCGGCATCGGTGCCCGCCGACAGGCTTGGCTTCAGTCGTCCGACCTTGAGCCCTGGGTACAGGACAAGTTGGTCGATGTCCCCTGCCGAGGCGAAAACCTCTTTGGCAAGCCCATGGCGGAAAAGGCTGCACAAATTGAGACTGAGACTCTCACCAGGACCAGGCTTTCTAGGAAGACCTCCGCCCCTTCCCAGAAAAAGAAGGGCTCGGGAAAAAAGACCTTTTACCCGAGGAAGGCGGCTGCCTACAAACAATACCCCCATTATCAGGCCCCTGCAGCTCCCCAACAGGGCCAGCAGGCCAAGGGACGGGGTAACGGGTCCCGTAGGCAGCAAGCCCCCAAGCCTGCGCCACCAGCCCCTGCTCAGCAGGGTGGGGGTTTTTGACTCGCTCAGCATAGCCTCTCCCCCCCCGCTGGTTCCCCCCAGCACCGGAGGCCGGCTGGTTCACTTCGCCGACAGGTGGTCCAGCATCACCGCAGATGCCTGGGTGCTTCAGGTCGTGCGAGAGGGCTACCTTCTCCACTTCCATCAGGTCCCTCCCTCCTATTTTCCGGGAGAGCCTCCGCGCCCCCCTCTGCACAGGGAGTTGCTCCTTCAGGAGTTAGCAGGTCTTCTGCAGGATCAGGCGGTGGAACCGGTGCCACACCACCTGAGAGGTCAGGGCTTCTATTCAAGGTATTTTCTGATACCAAAGCGAACAGGAGGCCTCCGACCCATCCTGGACTTGCGCAACCTCAACAAGTTCCTTGTGCGGGAGAAGTTCAAAATGCTTACCCTTGGAATCCTTCTGCCCTACCTCCAGCAGGGAGATTGGCTATGCTCCTTGGATCTAAAGGATGCTTACACGCACATCCTCATCCACCCAAGCCACCGCCAATACCTAAGGTTTGTGGTGGCAGGAAATCATTACCAGTACAGAGTACTGCCCTTCGGCCTGTCCTCCGCACCGCGAGTCTTCACAAAATGTCTCGCGGTCGTGGCGGCCCATCTCCGGCTTCACGGCCTCTATGTTTTTTCCGTACCTCGACGACTGGCTCATCAGAGCAGCATCCGCTCAGGAGGTCACCACCGCCACGTGCCGCACGGTGACTCTGCTGCAGCACTTGGGCTTTGTCATCAACTTCGCAAAGTCCACTTTGCTCCCCTCACAGGATCTCGAGTTCATCGGCGCAAGGCTGCACACCCCTCAGGCGCGAGCGTACCTACCGCTCGACAGGGCTCAGCGGCTCATGGACCTAGCCGACCGCTTTCGCAGCCAGCCCCTGGTCTCCGCCAGGCGCTTCCTGAGACTGCTCGGCCATATGGCTTCCACCGTCCATGTGACCCCCAATGCCCGCCTGAATATGCGGCCTGCTCAGTGGTGTCTCCGCCAGCAGTGGCGACAGGCCACGGGCGGCCTAGCAGACCTGGTGCGCGTCTCCGAGCCGCTGGTCTCGTCTATCCGGTGGTGGCTCCGGCAGCCGAACCTGGTATTGGGAATGCCTTTCCAGTCACCTCAGCCGACCCGGGTGCTGACCACCGATGCATCCCTCCTGGGCTGGGGAGCCCATTGCCAAGAGGCACGTACTCAGGGCCTCTGGACCAAGTGGGAGTCTGCTCAGCAGATCAACTTCCTGGAGCTCAGGGCGATCCGCCTAGCTCTAAAGGCCTTCTCCCACCTGACCTCCCAACAGTCCGTCCTTGTCCAGACGGACAATCAAGTTGCCATGTTCTACGTGAACAAGCAGGGGGGCACGGGCTCCTTCCTCCTCTGCCGGGAGGCACAGAAGCTCTGCTCTTGGGCCGTCGGTCACGGCATTCTCCTCAAGGCAGTTTATCTCCCGGGCCAAGAAAATTGCCTGGCGGACAAACTCAGCAGGGTCCTCCAGCCGCACGAGTGGCGTCTGGACCCCTTGATCGTTCAGAAGCTCTTCCTCAGGTGGGGCCTCCCCACAGTGGATCTCTTTGCCAGTCCTCACAACCGGCAGCTTCCTCGCTTCTGCTCTCGTCAGCCTCACCCCCTTCGGGTGGCGGCGGACGCCTTTCTGATCTCATGGTCGGGGAGCCTTCTGTACGCTTTCCCTCCCATCCCGTTAGTCTCTCGGACCCTTTTCAAGGTTCTCCGAGACAAAGCTTTCGTGATCCTGGTGGCCCCTCGCTGGCCCAGGCAGCCGTGGTTTCCGCTCTTGCTGCAACTGGCGGTGGAGGATCCAATCCCTCTGGGGGTGCAACCGGATCTCCTCACCCAGGATCAGGGGTCCCTACTGCACCCCAACCTCAGGTCTCTCAACCTCATGGCCTGGCTGCTGAGAGGGTAGTCCTTGCTCCTCTCCTCTTGCCGGCAGAGGTGGAGGAGGTCGTCTTGGCTTCGCGGCGGCCTTCTACCCGCAAATGCTACGCCCTTAAATGGCGTCGCTTTGCAGTCTGGTGTACCCAACAGTCTCAGGATCCCTTCTCCTGCCCGGTGTCGGTGATCTTACAGTACTTGCTACACCTCTCTAATCTGGGACTTAAGTCCAACTCCGTCAAAGTTCACCTCAGTGCTCTTTCCGCACATCATGTGCCGGTGGACGGCAGACCTCTCTCCAACGACCCTCTCGTAGCGAGGTTTCTCCGAGGTCTCCTACTACTTAAACCACCTCTGCGCCCGCCAGCGCCTGACTGGGACCTGAATGTGGTTTTGCAGCGGATCACCTGTCCGCCTTTTGAACCTATGGCTACCTGCTCTCTCCGTTTTCTGTCTTGGAAAACGCTGTTCTTGATAGCCCTCACTTCCGCTAGGCGCGTAAGTGAATTACAGGCCCTCGTGTCTGATCCCCCCTACACTCGGTTCTACAAGAATAGGGTAGTCCTACGGACTCACCCAAAGTTTCTGCCTAAAGTGGTCTCCCCTTTTCACTTGAATCAGGAGGTGGTACTTCCAACCTTCTTTCCCAGACCACACTCCAGCCGAGCTGAGACGGTCCTCCATACCCTGGACTGTAGAAGGGCGTTGAACTTCTACCTTGACCGTACGCGGGAGCACCGTAAAGCTGCGCAGCTTTTTGTGTCCTTTGACCCCAATAAATTGGGGCTCCCGGTCTCCAAGCGTACTCTGTCCATCTGGGTTGCGGACTGTATCTCTTGGGCTTATGGGGCAGCCGGACTCGCCTTAGAAAGTCGAGTCACGGCTCATTGCGTTCGGGCAAAGGCCACGTCAGTGGCTTACCTCCGCTCTGTTCCGCTGGCAGACATCTGCCGGGCCGCTACTTGGTCTTCGAGCCAGACTTTTGCGGTCCATTACTGTCTCGAGAGGGAGTCCCGTAGGGACAGTGCTTTCGGACAGGCAGTCCTCCGTAATCTCTTTGAGGTCTGAGCAACTCCTACCCTCCATCCCGGATGTGGGCTACCGGTGGGTGATAATTCAGCGAAGATTCTATCCTTCTGTGCTGCTGAGCTAGAGGGAGCTCGTTTTTGTGCTTAGGGTCTCCGGTAGCCTTGAGCTTGGGAGTCCCATAAGTGAGGACTGACTTCCTGCTTGGTCCTGGAGAAAGCGTAGTTACTCACCTGTAACAGGTGTTCTCCAGGAGCAGCAGTAATCAGTCCTCACTACCCTCCCTCCTCCCCTTGGAGTTGCAATCGTCTGCTTATGTTCTTTTTGCAAATTTTTATGCTGTCTTTTTTAGCTATGTCATCTGACTGGCTAAGATGGCACCTTCGGGCGGGAAGACTACCGCGCATGCGCGCTGCAATTCCCAAAGGCTTTCTTTGAAAGCTGGGGAAAATTGCTCCGCGAGGGCTCCGTCGGCGCCGACGTCACCCATAAGTGAGGACTGATTCCTGCTGCTCCTGGAGAACACCTGTTACAGGTGAGTAACTACGCTTTTTTTGGATGGGCTCCTTATGTGAGTTTTGGAGGTTTGTGCTGATATAGTATGGTATGGTAGGTTTGCTCTTTGTTGTAGGGTTTTGTATTAGTTCACAATATGCCTGGTACTGGAGAATAGTGGTGGTGGTTGTTAGTGAGATGATCAAAGTCTGTTTGTTTTTTTTAAATATTGAGTTCTGTGGGTGAATGTCCTGGTTGTGCTCTGCACTCACTTTGGATGCAAAATATATGTTGAAAAAGAAAACGCAAGAACTATAACACAGTTTATAACAACAAAATAAAAATGAGTTATAATTTAGTTTTATAAACTGTGCTGTTGGTTCTTGCTCTCTTTCTGTTCCTTGGTGTGCAAATGGGACCGTACCTAGCCCTGTGCAAGCGATGCAGCCGCACAGAGTGCAAAGGCTTGGGGGGTGGGGGGCGCATTTTGGCTGTCTGCTGTTGCTCTGCTGCCACTGGCAGGACAATAGCAGGCAGCTAAAATGTGCCCCCCCCCACAAGCCTTTTCGCAACACTTTTAGCAGGTCTGGTCCCTCCCTCCGACGACGCGATGTCAGAGCACGGAGAGACAGATCTGCTTAAAGTGCCAGTGCCTTTCAGATCGGGCGCATGCCCCCCTCCTCCTCCCCATACCTCTGTCCAGTGCTGCCTGCTCTTTCCCTGTTCCCAATGCCACCTTGAAAAAAACAGAGGGCGGCAGCAGCAGGGAAAGAGCAGGCAGCACTGGACGGAGGTATGGGGGGGGAGGGCGTGTGCCCAAGCTGCAAGTCACACAGGACGCGATTGCAGCTTGGTACGGCCCTGTGTGCAAACATCTTGCATTCCCTCCATATAATCTAATTGGCTTTTTGGTTTGGTTCAGTCCCTGATTGGAATTCTGAAAAAGCCCCGCCCCCTCTAAGGGGGGGGGGGGCGCACCATCTCATTCTTCGCCTCAGGCAGCAGATTGCCTTGAGCCACCCCTGCTTGGTATTATAGTGTTTAAACATGGGGAGAGCTTTATAATGCCGCCAGAGATACAAATTTTTGTGGCATATGGTAGCTGCAGGAGTTCTAGGAGGGGGGGGCTGTGCCGCTCTTGTCAGAAGGAGGACAAGGCTGTTGAAAATGACTTGACTGAGGCCGGGGCTAATGCAGAGAGTGGTTCTGGGGGCCAGGAAGCAGCGGGAAAATCTTCTCAAGGTAATCTTGCTGTCGCAGTTTTGGTGGGAACAGTGGCTATTTTGCCCTCTCCCTCCGTTTCTCAGTCAAGTCGAGGAGCGGTGGGAGGCGGGTCCTCTAAGACTAGCGATTTGCAAAGTTCTATGCCTCCCAGGATGCCTTTCCCCCCGGATTTAATTTTGTTATTGCATCAGGTATACTTAAAGCAGGTGTTGCAAAATTGTATTTCCTCACAGAGTAGTTCAATGCCAGCACAGTCTGGCAACTCGGATCCCTTTCATAATACCACAGGGCAGCCAAATAGCCCACTTCCCAAGCGCAGGTGTTTGGAATCTGCTGTCTGGGAAGACCAGGGGGTCCTCCTATTCAGAAGTCTCGGAGGATCCAATGGAGGGGCCCCTCTGATCTCTGGGAAAAGTCAGCTGCCCCTGAATTGAAGGAGGGAGAAATCCCACTGGGAGAAGATCCTAATGTTGTTTAGGATGGAAGAATTGGCTTCCCTAATTTCTCATTCCCTCTCAGCTTTAAATATTGCTCAGTTGCCACGATCTACAGAGGAGCCTTTGGGGGATCCTCTCTTGCAGGGTCTTAAGACCTTCTATGCAGCTTTCCCAGTGCATAGGGCAATCAAACAGATGATTGAAGCTGAGTGGGAAGTTTCTGAAGCTAGCATGAAGAGTGATAGATCCATGGGCCTGCTCTCCCCTATCCCACAGGAGGAAAGATCTCTCAGCCAAAAACAAAGACAACATCAATTGAATCAAATAACCTACAGTGACACACAGAGACATGGGGAGACTTTACTATTCCCAACACTCAGACAAATGGAACACATCATACCAATCCTGAACACAACAACCTCACCAACCGACCCCTGTCCAGTGACATGGATAAAATCAGTTAAGGAACTAATAATCATCACTTTCATCCACCACATCACATACACATCCCTTACACAGGGGCATATGCCTGCATCCCTCAAACTGGCATCAATCAGGCCCATTCTAAAAAGCTCCAAATCTGACAAAACAGACTCCAAATCATACCGACCGGTCTCCAGCTTACCTTTCATGGCCAAAATAATAGAGAAGACAATTCAGTTACAACTACAGGACCACATCAACTCCTATGCACCCTGGGATCCACATCAACATGGATTCAGGCAACACCATGGGGTTGAAACCTTATTAAAGGCTCTCTGACTAAATCATGAGAGAAATTGACAATACAGAAAAGGGCATTTTTCTAATATTTCTCAACATAGCAGCAGCCTTCAACTCAGTGTCACACTCCATATTTCTAAGACGCCTACAAGAAATTAGTCTCTACAATAACACTTTGAAATGGTTCCAATCATACCTAAAGGATAGACAACAGTACTTCAGATGTGGGAGAGACACTTCCTCTCCATTAACACTAACACAAGGAGTCCCCCAGGGGTCAGCATTATCATCCATGCTTTTAACATATACATTCAGCCACTTTGTAAAGTCATACAAAAACATAACAAAATCTATGCTGATGACAACATGGTATACAAGCCATTTGATGTCGAAACCCCGGATTACACAAATATAACTGAATGCCCCACAGAAATTTCCAGTTGGCTAAACTCCAATAATCTCATCTTAAACTATAGCAAAATGGAAGCACTCGCAATAATAAGAAACAAGACATAAGAACATAAGAACATAAGAAATGCCATACTGGGTCAAACCAAGGTCCATCAAGCCCAGTATCCTGTTTCCAACCATGGCCAATCCAGGTCACAAGTACCTGACAGGTACCCAAAGTCCACCACTTCCACAATGTTCATTCTGGGGTAAGCAGTGGATTTCCCAGGTCCTCTTTAATAATGGTTTATGGACCTTTCCTCCAGGAACTTATCCAAACCTTTTTTAAACCCAGCTACACTAATAGCTTTTACTACATCCTCGGGTAACAAATTCCAGAGTTTGATTATGCATTGAGTGAAAAAATATTTCCTCTTATTAGTCTTAAATGGATTACATTGTAGCTTCATTGCATGTCCTCTAGTCTTTCTACTTTTTGATGGCCTAAACAACTGATCTACATTAACCCGTTCCACTCCATTCATTAATTTATAGATTTCTATCATATCTCCCCTCAGCCTTTTCCAAGTTGAAGAGCCCTAGCCTTTTAAGCCTTTCCTCATAGGGGTATTCTTCCATCCCCTTTACCATTTTGGTGACTCTTTGTACCTTTTCTAATTCAGCTATATCCTTTTTAAGATATGGTGACCAGAATTGCACACAATGTTCAAGGTGCGGTCGAACATGGAATGATACAGAGGCATTATAATATCCTTTCTTTTATTCTCCATTCCTTTCCTTATGATACCTAGCATTCCATTTGCTTTCTTGGATGCTGCTGCACACTGGGCGGGGGGGGGGGGGGGGGTTAAACAAATTATCCATGATGACACCTAAATCATTTTCCTGGGTGGTAATTCCTAATGTGGAACCTTGCATCGTGTAATGAAAGTTTGGGTTCTTCTTTCCTAGGTGCATAACTTTGCACTTGTCCACATTAAATTTCATCTGTCATTTGGATGCCCAGTCTTCCAATTTCTCAAGGACCTCTTGCAATTTTTCACAATCCTCTTGGGTTTTAACAACTTTGAATAATTTTGTGTCATCTGCAAATTTGATTATCTCACTCGTTATTCCCATTTCCAGGTCATTTATGAATATGTTAAAAAGCAGTGGGCCTAGCATAGATCCCTGGGGCACTCCACTATTTACTTTTCAGCATTGAGAAAATTGGCCATTTAGCCCTACTCTCTGTCTCCTATCTTTTAACCTGTTTCTGGTCCACAATACTACACTGCCTCCAATCCCATGACTTTTTTAAATTTTGCTAAAAGTCTCTCATGAGGGACCTTGTCAAAGGCTTTTTGAAAATCCAGATACACTATATCAACCGGCTTACCTTTGTCTACCTGTTTGTTCACACCTTCAAAAAAAATATAACCGATTAGTAAGACAAGACTTCCCTTGGCTAAATCCATGTTGGCTTTCTCCCATTAAACCATGACTGTAATTTTATTCTTTATAATGGTTTCTACCATTTTTCCTGGTACTGATGTCGGACTCGCAGGTCTGTAGTTTCCTGGATCATCTCTGGAACCCTTTTTAAATATTGGAGTTACATTGGCCATTCTCCACTCTTCAAGTACTACAGTTGATTTTAATGACAGTTCACAGATTACTAATAGGTCTGCAATCTCATATTTTAGTTCTTTCAATACCCTTGGATGTATACCATCCGGTCCAGGTGATTTAGTACTCTTCAGTTTATCAAATAGTTGTAATACATCTTCCCAGTTTATCAAATAGTTGTAATACATCTTCCCGGTTTATCAATATTTCTTTCAATTCTTCCAATACATTACCTTTATATACTATTTCAGACACGGGTAAATTCCCTACATCATCTTCAGTAAAAACCAAAGCAAAGAATTCATTCAGCCTGTCCGCTATGGCCTTGTCTTCACTTAGTGCCCCTTTTACTCCTCTATCATCCAGTGGTCCAACGGACCATTTCACAATTTTTTAGCTACGGATGTACTTGAAAAAGTTTTTATTATGCATTTGTGTTTCCACGGCAAGCTTTTTTTCAAATTCTCTCTTTGCCTGCCTTATCAATGCCTTGCATCTAACTTTGCAATGCTTATATTGTTTCCCAGTTTTGTCATTTGGCTCCTTTTTCCACTTCCTGAAAGATGCTTTTTTGGCTTCAACAACCATCCCTCCACATTAGCTACAAAGGATGGGTACATTGCTGTCAGAAGTGAAATTAAATATCTAAGGGTCATCTTTGATCAGAATTTAAACTTACAAGCCTGTATTAAAAGGACAACCCAGAGCGCTTACCACAAAATGAAAATCATTTGGAGACTATAGCCCCTGCTAAGTTACAATGACTTCAGAATGGTCCTACAGGCCATAATCACACCAGTATTGGACTTTTGTAAATCAATTTACCAAGACCTGCCAACAACAACAATCCATTCACAACAGATGGTACAGAGCACCGCTGCTCGCATTCTCACAGGAACATACAAATTGAACACACAACACCAATCTTGGCACAACTTCATTGGCTCCTGATCAGGAGTTGTGCAAGATTCAAGGCAATCACTATTATATTCAAAACACTCCAAAATGAATCAGCTGAATTACTCCAAGACCTAATAAAAATACACCCCAAAAACCGCCCGTCTAGAACAAACAATAAAAACATTTTAACCATACCAAAGGAATTCTCCAAAGCTAAGCAGTGCACTTCAAATAGATCCTTTTCACTATATGTGTCAAATCTATGGAACTCCATACCAAATAATATCAGATGCACGAATGACGCTAAAGAATTCAGGAAAATGCTGAAGACATTTCTATTCATTAATCATTTCAGCAACATCATACCAGACTTGGACAATGACTAGTAAACAATGTTCACGATCATACAACAGGACCACAAACTGTAAATAGTTTACTTATGTAAATAAGTTATGGAAACATACTGTTATAACTCAATGATGTCTCCAAGTTATAGAGTTTTTAAAACACCTTGTTACGACTCGTAAATGGTTGAGTTCAGTGATGGAGTCTAATGTAAACAACCTTGTTTCATAAGATAAAAAAAAATTGAGTTTAATGTAAACCATTTTGATTTAAGGAAAAGGTAGTATATAAATACTGTTAAATAAAATAAAAATTAAACTGCCCAGAGTAGATGCCCTGGTCACTACTGTCATGAAGAAAACCACTATCGTGGAAGGGCGGGGCAGCCCTGAGAGATGTGCAGGACCACAGACTTCAAACTTTCTTGAAAAGGTGTTTGAAACTTCAGCGCTCACATTGTAAGCCTCAATTTGTAGGGCTTCGGTTACTAGAGCATGCATTAGGTGGCGCAAATGCTGCCTAAAACAGAGGGAACTCCTCCAACTCTGAGGTGGACAAACTGGAAACTGCATCTGCCTATTTGGCAGACACTTTCTATGATATGGTCCAAGCCTCTTTTAAGACCATGGCGTTGGTTATAGCTGTGAGGCACTTCTTGTGGCTCCGTAGCTGATCTACAGATGTTTTATCAAAGTCCCGACTCAGTAAGCTTCCTTACAAGGGGAAGCTCTTGTTTAGGGAAGCTAGTGAAGGTCCTGGGTTGACAACAAGGGCACCAGGCTTCCGGAGGATAAGTCCAAAGGGCCTAAATCCTCTGCTTCTTCTAGAGGTCAGCCTCAGGACTATTGCCATTTAGAGCGGCTAGATTTGCCCCTTTTCAGCAAAGTTGTTACGTTTCTCGAGGTCAGTCCTTTCGAGGGCAGAGAGGAGCAGGCAGAGGATATTATTAGTGAGCTCCAACGGCTACAAAGAAACCACAGTGAAGCGAGTCCGGTCCAGGAGGAGTTGGTTCCTGTTGGAGGGTGACTATAGTTCTTTCACTCTGCTTGGGCCCGTATAACAACAGACCAGTGGGTTCTGGAAAGTATCCGTGATGGCTACATTCTAGAATTCGCTCGTCTGCTCTCTGATGCTTTTATGCTAACCCCTTGCTGGGCTCCAGCCAAGGCACAGGTGGTGCACGACACTCTGCAAGTGTCTCCTCCGTGGAACCTGTTCAATCCTACCAGTTAGAACTAGGTCGATATTCCATATATTTTGTAGCGCCCAAAAAAGAGGGAACTTTTCGGCCAATCCTGGACCTTAAAGAGATCAAACAAGCCTTACGAGTAGCACATTTTCACACGGAAACCCTGTGGTCAGTCACCGTGGCTGTGCATAAGTGCACATTTTTGTTTAACAGTTTTTATTATAAGATATAAGGAAATACATACAGCACAGCAATACAATATCAGACTATCTGCTACAGCAGCCCCCACCACCCAACCTAGAAACAATCTGCCGCCCACAAATGTTAACAGAGAAGCCAAACCCCCAAAATAGAATACTAACCAATAATAATCACACATATGGCCAGTAGTCCTAATTACATCAGTGATTACGTAACAGGTGGCCAACATCAACAACAGCCAGGATAAAATAACCATGAACTCAACAAAGAGAGATAAAAAGATAAGAAAGAAAACACATCACCAACAATGCCTAATAAAGACCTCACTATTATACTTGCATTACTGTTTATACATAAAGGTCCAGCTTCCTCATTACCCTGACTATCCGTTATATTCGTTATTCGTTATATGGGGATCGAAAGCCATATAAACAGATAGAAACATCCCCCATAATATAAAGAACCAGACATAAAGGCATTAGAACAATTCAATACCTAACAGAGGCAGGGAGCCTAAAAAAAAAAAATAGCAACCCAACTCATCCCTCCCCCTCCCCCACCCCCCTCCCCCTTTCCCCACCCCCACCCCTCAATCTCAACATTGAGGATCTACCTCCTCCCATACAGGGATCGAGGCTAAGTAAGAACACGGAACTAGTACAATAAGGAGTGACAGTATGTACCAAATTCTGACTTATGCCAGTGTACCGAATACAAAGAAAGACTAGTGGGAACATATCTCTTCAAGAGGTAAGAACATCGCCCATAGTTGTGACACACTATCCATCCGACCCCTGAGGATAGCTGTAAGTTTTTCCATCCTATAGATATCCCATATCTTTATCCACCATTCAGGCAAAGTAGGAGCCAATGAGCGCTTCCAAAAGCGCCCAATTACCGATCGAGCTGCTAACAGTAAACAGTTTACCAATCGACCCTTGTCATGCGGTAGATCCAAATCCGAAAGGTAACCCAAAAGACAAAGCTCTGGCCTACAGGGAAGCTCCACCTCCAGCTTATTAGCAATTTGGGCGAGGACTGCCAACCAAAAGGTCTGGATGTATTTACAATCCCACCACATATGTAAAAACGTGTCCCTCTGACCACATAAACGCCAACACAGAGGATCATCTGCTCTTCCCCACCGAAACAATTTCTCAGGTGTAATAGCCATCCTAAATAATATACGCAGTTGTGTATTCACAAGCGATAAAGAGATGGCACACTTATGCGAATAAGGAATAATTTCATCCCAAAACTCCTCCCTGGTATCCGTCAATTCCCTCTCCCATTGTTTTTGAGATGTTGGAGGAGAATAAGAGGCAGTGACATCCAAGGAAAGAGCTCTATAAAGTCTAGCTAAAAGAGCCTTTGAGCGAGAACCTTTAAAAAGAATAGTTTCCCATTGTCTCGGAGATCTTGTTCCAGCATTGAAATACATCAATTCCGAAAAACAATGCCTAAATTTGAAATACTGAAAGTCTGACACCTCCCGGCCAAAGAGAACTTCCAATTGTTGTTTGGACAGAAATTTAAAATTGTCATACATGGCGGAAACACTAATCTGAGCACTAATGGATAGCAGACCTTCCCCAACAAACCCAAGGAAGGAAAGAGACCCTAACACTGTAAAAGGAGATAATCTCGAAGGCAAGAATGATAATTTGCTCTTTATTCCCCAGCTCCTCCACACCGGTTCCAAAAGTACATGACGTAAGAGTAGCCGATATCCCATACATGCATCCACAAAAGGTATCGCTAATAAAGGAATAGGCGTAAGCCAGTCAGCTTCAGCTTGAGCCCAAGAAGAATTCTGATCATGCATCCAAAAATGGAGAATGCGAAGGCAAGAACAATGATGATATAATTCAAAATTGGGAAGACCCATACCCCCCAAAGGCTTAGGACGGACTATTGTCTGCCAATTAATCCGCGGATGTTTACCTTGCCAGATAAATTTGGTTAATAATTGTCGTAATTCTACAAAAAAAAAACCTAGGAACGGATATTGGTAATTGTTGGAAAAGAAATAAAAACTTTGGTAAGACCAACATCTTAATCACATTTATTCTACCCAGCCAGGAAACCGTCAGAGAAGACCACTGTAGAAGCTCCTCCCTCACCGCCTTCAACAAGGGTGGATAATTTAATACATATAAGTCTTCCAATTTTGCAGGTATATTAACTCTTAAATATCTGAACTGAGAAACTAAGGGGAAAAAGTCGGCAGAAAAACCTCTGTCCTCTCTCTTTCCTTTGGAGCATGGTAACAAGACCGATTTGGTGAAGTTGACCTTAAAACCTGACATAAAAGAGAACTTATGGAGTAAGTCAATGATTATAGGTAAGGTACGATCAGGATCTCTGAGAAAAATCAATGTATCATCAGCATATAAGGAAACAATGTGAGATTGATGCCCTATTTTAATGCCAAGATCGGCCACTTGGGCGCGCAACCGAATCGCGAGAGGCTCAAGAGCAATAGCAAAACGTAACGGGGAGAGAGGACAACCTTGTCTTGTCCCTCTGTTCAATGCAAAGGGAGACGAGTGAAATCCATTAACCTGTACTACAGCACTCGGGGCCTTATATAAAGCCTCCATCCACCCCCGAAAATTAGGGCCAAATCCAAAATGAAGCAATGTCGCGAATAAATAAGGCCACTCTACCCTATCAAAGGCCTTGTCAGCGTCTAAAGGTAACACCGCATACTGACCCTCCCTCTTCATCAACCCAATTAAAATGTTAATAAGTCTCCAAACATTTTCAAAACCATATCTACCTTTAATAAAGCCTGTCTGATCCGGGTGTACAATCTCCTGAATGATGGAATCCAGTCTCATCGCAAAAATTTTGGCAGGATTTTATAATCTATATTTAGTAAAGATATAGGTCTGTAATTATTACAAAGTGTCGGGTCTTTACCTTCTTTAGGAATCACTATAATAGCAGCCTGATACATAGATTGTGGTAATTTTCTTTGAGTTAATATCTCATTATAGACCTTAACCAAAACGGCAGCAAATTGGTCCGACAGAACCATGTATAATTCTGCCGGAAAGAGATCTGGTCCAGCAGCCTTAGCACTCTTCATTCTACGAATAGCATCCTGCACCTCCGCTAATTGAATCGGTCTGTCTAAGGATTTAAAGGCATCTTCCGATATTTGAGGAAGATTAGATGCAGTCAGCCAGCAATTCAATTCATGTGCCTCAACTGAAAACTGCGATGTATATAGAGTTTTTTTATAAAATTTTGCCAATCGGCCATCTCCGTAGATTTCTTAAGAAGGGTGCCTGTATCATCCACAATGGCAGAAATTTTCTTTTTCAGCCTCTGCCGCTTTAATTGCCATAGAAGCAGCTTACCAGCCTTGTTACCATGTTCATAAAAGTTACGCTTTGTTCTCTGCATATTAGATGCAATCTCAGCTGTTTCCAAAGCCTCTAGTTTGCCTCTCAGATCAATTAACTTACGCCAGTTTCTTATTCTGAGTACGCTTATGTAACTTCTCAAGATCAGTTATCTGAGCACGCAAATTATCCTGCTGTAACAACTCTTGTTTTCGAAACGCTTTTGAAAGTGATATCAAATGTCCTCTCACCACCGCTTTCCCCGCGTCCCATAACAAAGAACTAGATATCTTAGGTGAGTCATTAAATTGTAGGTACTCTTTCCAACAAACTCGAATGTGCTCCACAAATTTCTTATTCTTCAAAAGCTGTCTATTCAAAGACCAAGTCCGGGGGGGGGGGGGGATTTCTTGATCTGCCAGCACCCAATCTAAGGCAACCAGATGGTGGTCCGATGGACCATTAACGCCAATGTGAACACTGGAGATAGAGGGTAATAACGATGGAGACACTAACCAGGAATCAATTCTGGAGTGTGAGTGATGTCGGGGTGAGAAAAACGTATAATCTCGTTCTCCGGGATGAGTCTCCCTCCACACATCTCTGAGGTCAGAGTTTGAAATAAAAGTCCTTAGTGCTTTGGACCAACCCGACCCCCTTCCCCAGGGGTACAGATCTATCCAACTCTGAAGAGACACTATTAAAATCTCCCCCCATCATAGTTTCACCTGTGGCTTGAGCCTGAAGCATATCTAGAAGATCATGCAACGGCATCACAACATCTGTAGGGGGAATATAGACATTAAGCAAAGTAATTGGAAAATTATTGCAAGACCCAGAAATGAGAAGGAATCGCCCCATGGGATCCGAAATGTGAGTTGAAACGATGAATGGACAATCCTTAGATATTAAAATCGCCACCCCCTGCCTATGTGAAGTAAAATTAGAATAAAAAACCTGCGGATATGCTTTAGAGGATAAACCTGATTGTGCACCTGGTGCAAAATGAGTTTCCTGAAGAAACACAATGTCTGCTTTTTCCCTATGAATTTGGGCTAACACCCTGCACCTCTTAATGGGGTGATGTAACCCCCTAATATTCCACGTTATTAATTTAAGCATGATGTCCATTAAAAATTTGCTTACCGGAAACAGCCAAATGGTTCCATACCGTCACTCTGTTAACATTGAGAGAAAAGGTTATGTACCAAGAAAATCCCCTAAGCTCCCAAGTCTTCCAAAAAAGAGTCTTCACCAACCCCCAAACCCATGAAACCCGCTTCCCTCCCTCCCTTATAATCCCCCCAACCCCCTTCAACCCCCCCCAAAACCCAGGTCCAGAAAATAAAGGACCTCTCCCCGTCATACCAAAGTTGCAAAACAACTCTAGACATACTGTTCCCCCCCCCCTCCCAGACTAGTGCAGTATCTTATAATAACAGCTAAATATAACCACAACTCTACATCATATTAATCATGAGCAAAAAATCTCCAGAAGTAAATCAGGAAATCCCCATACCCCATACCAGCAGGACAATCAAACCGTGACAATGGAAAAGAGACAAAGTCAAATGACTTCATGGAGGAGCCACAGTGTCCATAGCCTTGAGGGCATGATCCTCAGCATCTGCTTCTGACTGGCAACGTGAGCGTGGAATCTTTCTCCTTTTAGGCGTCAAAACTTCCCAATCCGGTCGCATGTTGCACTGACGTGGCATACGATTATCTCCATATTTAATCTGATCAACAAAGTCCATACATACTGATAAGTCCTTAATTTTTGGGGTTTTATTGTGCCACTCAAAAATTAAAACAAAAGGAAAGTTCCAGCGATATTTAATCTGCTTTTGTTGTAGAAGCTGTTAATGGTTTGAAGCTCCGACGTTTCTCCAATGTGAAGGCGGATAGATCTTGATAGATTTGAAGCTCCCAGTCTCTAAAGAAAAAGGAACGTTTTCCACAAAGTGCTCTCATTAACTCAGCTTTATCTTCAGAGCATTGGAAGCAGGTGATGATGGGATGTGCTCTGATATCTCCCCCAGCCTTCACACTACCACTATGATGCGCTCTTTCTATTTTAACTGGAGCATCCATCGCCGGCACACAAAAAGCGTAGATCTCTTGAACTAAAGTAATAAGGTTACCAGCAGTAGTGGGAGATTCCGGCACCCCTCCAAATTCGTATGTTGTTTCTCCGTTGTCTATTTTCAATATCATCCTGCCGTTCCTTCATATCCGTAGTGAGTTGCTCCAACTTATAAATCTTTGATTGAAGCTCCACCGTGGAGTCCATTTGTTCCCCAATATTCAATTCCATTTGAGTTACTCGATCATCCAGAGACTTAAAGTCAGAGTGAAGATCCGAAATAGCTTTAGAGAATTCAAGCCGGAAGGACCGCAATTCTTGCAAGATTTCCAGCAAATCCGCCTTAGATGCTGGCTGAGCTCCCATGGTCTGGTCTGCACTAGATTCAGGTGACAAAGAAGAAGTCCCAGCTGCTCCGGATGTGTGACTAGATGTTGAATGCTCAGTCTTCCTAGAGAATTTGGAGAGCGCAGTGGCATAATGATTCTTAGCAGACATTCTAATCTCTACAGCAATCCCAGAAGGATATTCACAACTTTCTAAAAATTTAGTTTTGAAGTTCCAGCAGTGAGACACAAATTCTAACAAAATAGGTAGAGTGGATATCTATTCATAGGGCAATTCCACTGGGGTAGTGCCGAAATAATAATATTACTAACTCTCTTCACAGTCCCAGGAAGGTCATGAAAATAAAAAATATGAGAAGTGTATGGCAATGAGAGCAACAGCCACTAGATGGGGCTAAATGCACTAATATGAAGATCGTAGTCATGAAAACAGCGAAAAACCTCCATACAGCTCTGATAGATGCAGTACATCAAATGCTTGAGTAGTTGTATATGGCAGCTGCTAAGATGGTGGAGATGAGTTTTCTTAAAATTCCACAAATTGGTAGTGAGAATTCCACCCTATTTGATCGGAAGGACAGAGATGTACCCTGCTAATCTTATTAAAGAGAGTTTTGACTGCATCCGATTCTCTCAGAAGTAGCCCGCCAGATTTTACTAGCTGTCATTCGACTGTAACGGAATTGACAGCTCCAAGACGCCTTCAGACACATCTCATCCCAGACGCTGCCCCTCAATCACAGCCAGGATCCGTGCTCGGGAGACTCCATTACACACTGTTTAAGCTGTCAGTGCAGTGATGTCACGAAATGGCTGAAGTGAACACTCTCAGCCACAATTCATCACTGCATGTCACCACGATGTAGGAATGGCCGCCCCAACACTTTTTTCCCACCTCAGAATCACAGTGCCTGAGAGATCTAACAAGAGCATTAGCATCCCTATTAGCAAAAACAGTATCAAACAGCAGGATCAGGCTGCAATTCGTGATCGATGTGGAAAAAGTACTAAGCAGGACCTTTAAAGAAGGATCAGCCGCAGGAACTGAGCACCACAAGCTCCAGGGAGAGAATTGATAAGCAGCACTCATGATTTTCAGCGATCTTCGATGTAAAAACCACGCCATGCCTCAATCCGTTTTAATGTACATAGCGATCTGACAGCCCACGTTAATCGAACTTCACTCCGCTGATTTTAGGCACCTCAGGAGATGTAGAAGGAGCAAATCAGAGCTGGCGAAATTATCCTGCATCAGTAAACGACATCAGCTTTGCTCGATTCTCAAAAAATTAAACGATATCAACATCCAGCCCCATTCCGGCACTCAGATCTGTGAGAGGGGGGAATTAAAAATTACATTCTGTCAAATTTTAATGAGGACAGGATGCTCTGGGCTCGGAGCTTCAGGGAAACACAGCCATTCCTCTCTGGGCTCACTAGCGCCCCCCCCCCCCCCCCGGTGCACATTTTTAACAGCCTTGTACCTTATGGAGGCCTATCTTCACATTCCAATCTGTCCCAAGCATCTGTGATTTCTCCGGTTTGCCCTTCCAATGAGGCATTATCCTTTCAGAGTAATGCCCTTTGGGCTGGCCATAGTACCATGCACGTTTACAAAGGTGATGATGGTCGTTGTGGTGCAGTTATGTCGCAAGGATATGCTGGTCCATCCGTACCTTGACAACTGGTTAATAAGAGTCAAATCTCTGGAGGAGAATCAGAGAGCCACCGGATGGGTGATAGCGCTCCTACAGCAACTGGGCTGGGTGGTCAATCTGGACAAGAACCAGCTATAACCCACTCAAGATATGGTGTTTTTGAGTGCCCCTTTCAAAACAGGAGATGGGATAGTTTCCCTGCCCCACGAGAGAGTTGTGAAAGTCGAGGAGCAAGAGAGCAAATTCTTGCGCATGGTGGCTCCATTGGCGTGGCATTCTCTCCAGTTGCTCGGATCCATGGCGGTGACACTGGAAGTGGTGTGGTGGGCCAGGATTCATATGAGATTGCTTCAACAAGCTTTCCTGTCCTGCTGGTCTCTGCAGAAACACCCCTTAATGAAGCGCTTGATTTGTCCCATGGAGATACAACTGCATCTGTGCTGGTGTTTGCAGTCGGAGAATCTTCTAGCAGGAATCCCATTGAAATCCCCCCAATTGGATTCTCATGACCACAGATGTGAGTCTGTCAGGGTGAGAAGTCCACTGTCAAACCCAAGTGACAGAAGGCAGTTGGAATCCAGAGGAACAGACATGGTCCATCAATCGCCTGGCGATGAGAGCAGTGGTCTTGGCATTGAGGTTTTTTCGACCACTACCCTACAGCAAGGCAGTGCAGGTTTGTTTGGACAATGCGACTGCAGTAGCTTATATCAATCGCCAGGGTGGTACAGGCAGGGCTGTGCTGGCAGAGGAGATCTTCCCCAATACCAAAGGAATGTGTATGCTAAACCAAAAATTTTTGTCTGAACTATTGCCATGAAGACATAATATCCTCTCGCAGAAAATACGTTCCTTTTAGTCTTTTATTTAAAATTGGGGACGCAACCCCGAAAACAACCTTTAAGATACTCAAACCATAAAGGGTTAACTTGATTTAGTATAAGAACTGAATCTAAAGGAATTACGATTATAGTGGCTCCACCAATGCGTCAAGTGGGAGGTTACTTAGCTTTTCAAAGCTCCTTGATCAGACTCCACGGTGTTCACAATATCCATTTGGGTCTCCGGAGGCAAAAACAGATCTCTCCCCAGCAAAAGCCAAAATCGTAAGATATCTCCATCAATATGCAACGTATTAAGAATCCATTGAAATCATTAACCCAACGTTGCGTTTCGGGCTCCCGATACTCACAGCCCTTCCTCAAAATTCCGTTGCAAATTCTCATGCCTCAGGTAGATCGATTCTCGCTTATGGCTTGTCTCTTGAAAGGGTGAGATCGAGAAAGAAAGAAAGGGTATTCAGCTGGAGTTAAGAACATAAGAACATAAGATATGCCATACTGGGTCAGACCAAGTTCCATCAAGCCCAGTATTCTGTTTCCAACAGTGGCCAATCTAGGTCATATGTACCTAGCAGTTTCCCCAAGGGACACAGGTTCCACAATGCTTGTATTGGTTCAAGCATTGATATCCTGGGTCCCTTCTTAATAATGGTTTATGGACCTTTCCTCCAGGAACTTGTCCAAACCTTTTTTAAACCCAGCTACACTAACAGCCTTTACTACATCCTCCGGTAACAAATTCCAGAGTTTGATTACACGTTGAGTGAAGAAATATTTTCTTTTATTAGTCTTAAATAGTTTACCCTGTAGCTTCATTGCATGTCCCCTAGTCTTTCTATATTCTGATAACGTAAACAATCGATCTACGTTTACCCGTTCCACTCCGTTCATTTATTTATAGACTTCTATCATATCTCCCCTCAGCTGTCTCTTTTCCAGGTTAAAGAGCCCTAACCTTTTTAGCCTTTCTTCATAGGAGTATCCTTCCATCCCCTTTACCATTTTGGTGGCTCTTCTCTGAACCTTTTCTAAAATTGCTATATCCTTTTTAAGATACGGCGACCAGAATTGCACACAATATTCAAGGTACGGTCTCACCATGGAACAATATAGAGGTATTATAATATCTTTTGTTTTATTTTCCATTCCTTTCCTTATCATACCTAGCATTCTATTTGCTCTCTTGGCCACTGCTGCACACTGGGCCGAGGGTTTTAACATGGTATCCACAATGACGCCTAAATCTTTTTCCTGGGTGGTAGTTCCTAATGTGGAACCTTGCATCGTGTAACCATAGTTTGGGTTGTTCTTCCCTAGGTGCATAACCTTGCACTTGTCCACATTAAATTTCATCTGCCATTTTGATGCCCAGTCTTCCAATTTATCAAGATCCTCTTGCAATTTTCCACAATCTTCTTGGGTTTTAACAACTTTAAATAGTTTTGTGTCATCTGCAAATTTGATAACCTCACTCGTTATTCCACTTTCCAGGTCATTTATGAATATGTCAAAAAGCAGCAGACCCAGCACAGGTCCCTGGGGTACAGCACTATTCACCTTTCTCCATTGGGAAAATTGGCCATTTAGCCCTACCCTCTGCTTTCTATCTTTTAACCAGTTCCTGATCCACAATAGTACACTGCCTCCTATCCCATGACTCTTTAGTTTTGCCAAAAGTCTCTCATGAGGGACCTTGTCAAAGGCTTTCTGAAAGTCCAGATACACAATATCAACTGACTCACCTTTGTCCACCTGATTATTCACTCCTTCAAAAAAACATATTTCATCTTTGCTGAAAGCCTGCAAGCATTCTACTTCCCTCTCCTATGTCAGGGTCTAGAGCCGGGGTCTCTCACGCATGCGGCCCGCGAGAGAACTTTGTGCGGCCCGCGACGGAGGGAAACAAAAAACCCAAAAAACCCTGGCTTCTGCTGCTGCCGTTGCCGCCGTGGCAGCAGCAGAATCAACTGTCAAATTTTAAAAAAAAACTGACTTCTGCTGCTCAAGCAGCAAAATCAGCTGTCCTGCGGCCCCTTCCCCTCTGCCCGGAGATCCCTGAGTCTGATCCATCAGCGGCGTGCTTTTCAAGCCGCGAAGAGAGTATTTCCCTCTCGCGCGGCTTGAAAAGTGAATAGGCTTAAGTCGCGCGAGAGGGAAATACTTTCTTCGCGGCTTAAAAAAAGCCCGCCGCTGATGAAGCAGACTCAGGGCTCTCTGGGCAGAGGGGAAGGGGCCGCGGGACAGCTGATTTTCTGCTGCAGCAGCAGAAGCCAGGTTTTTTTTAAATTTGACAGTTGATTCTGCTGCTGCCACGGCGGCAGCGGCAGCAGCAGAAGCCAGGGTTTTTTGGGGTTTTTTGTTTCCCTCCATCGCGGGCCGCGTGTTTGAGACCCCGGTTCTATATGATGTGGCTCGGTAGCACTTCACTTCACTTGTCAGCAGCAGAAGCCTGGTTTTTTTTTTTTCTTTACCTGGGCTGATGGGAGGGAGGGGGGGTGTAGGACTGGAAATGGGCTGATGGGGGTTAGGAAGGACTGGAGGTGGGCTGATGGGGGGAGTTAGGACTGGTAATGAGCTATAGAGGGGCTGACTGAAATGGGGTAATGGGGGTTAGGACTGGAAGTGGGCTAATGGCAGGGGGGGTTATGACTGGTAATGGGCTATGGTGGGGGCTAGGACTGGAAATGGGCAGATGGGGGTTAGGACTGGAGTTGGGCTGATTGGGGGGTTAGGACTGGAGGTGGGCTGATTGGGGGGTTAGGACTGGTAATGGCCTATGAGGGGAGGTAAGACTGAAAATGGGGTGATGGGGATAAGACTGCAAGTGGGCTATGGGGGGGACTAGGACTGGTAATGGGCTATGGGGGGGTAAGACTGAAAATGGGGTGATGGGGGGGTAAGACTGGAAGTGCGCTATGGGGAGGTTAGGACGTAATGGACTATGGGGGGTCTAGGACTGGTAATGGGCTGGAGGGGTTGCTAGGACTGGAAATGGGCTGAGTGGAAGGGGGGCTTGAACTGCAAATGGCTGATGGGGAGGGGGGCTTGGAATGGAAATGGGCTGTGAGGGGAGGGAGCTAGCACTGGAAATGGGCTGAGTGGGGGGGGAGCTAGGATTGGAAATGGGCTGATGGGGGGCTAGGATTGGAAATGGGCTGATGGGCTAGGATTGGAAATGGGCTGATGGTGAGGCTAGGATAGGACTGGAAATGGACTGATGCAGGGTGGGGCAGGAACTAGAAGGGAGCTGATGTTGGGGGAGGATTAGAATGGGATGGAGCTGGGAAAGTGAAATGGAGAGGGGAAAAATATTTTGTCTGGGAGAGAAGACAAATCTACAGTTGGCCAGGTATTGGGAGAGTAAGTGGGGATTGAGGATGGAGGGGTAAAATTTGAGTGGATGAAATAGGAATGAGGAAAGAGCAAAAGGAGAAAGATTAGTATGTTAAAGCAGATGTAGAGAGAGAATGGAAAAAAAACTAGGAGAGAGAAGAAAGGACAATTGGACAGCAGACGATGGAGAGTTAGCAGAAGACATGAAGAAACCAGAAGAAAGTGGCTGGAACAATTGCAACTGAAAAAAAAATGCACAAAAGGTAGAAAAATATCTCTTTATTTTGAATTTATTAACTGGAATATGTCAGCTCTGGGAAATGTGCATCATTAATGTTTGCGCTTTGTTTAGTACAAGAGGAAATTAATTTATAGTTTTATTTCTACAGTGTTGTTGTACATTCCAAGTTTGGCTTTTGGGGTTCCCAGTTTAATTATTGTCTTCCTGTTTCTAAATCTTTTAGTCTTTCTTTATCCATACTCATTAAGAGGCATGTTTACTAAAAGTTAGTGTATGGTAACATTATGCAAATATTTATGCAAATGAGGCCCCGCGTCTTATGCGGCCCCCGGGTTACTTTACAAGTCCTCATTTGGCCCTCAAAGCAATTTGAGTTTGAGACCCCTGGTCTAGAGAGTGTTTGAAGGTTGTTATGCCGAGAGGCAACTCCATGCTTTGTCGGCTTCCATGCCAGATAGTCTCGCCTTTTTGCAAGCAGGTCTTGAGAAGGGTTTAGCATTGAATTCTTTGCAGATTCAAGTGGTGGCCTTGACCTGTTATTGGGGTCATGTGCAAGGGAACTCCCTGGCCACTCATCCGGATGTTGTCTGGTTTCTGTGGGTGGTGAAACAGGTTCGCTCCCCTCCCCCCCCCCCCAATTTGTTCGTTGGTTCCTCCATGGGACCTTAATTTGGTACTTTTGGTGCTTGTGGAGCCACCCTTTGAGCCTTTGGCAAGAGCCACGCTGAAGGATCTTACTTTGAAGACTATATTCCTGGTGGTCATTTGTTCAGCGAGATGCCACTCGGAGCTGCAGGCCTTGTCATGCAGAGGGGGCCTTTCCTTCTCATCTCTAGGGAAAAAGTGGTCCTCATTGGTGCCATCTTTTTTGCCTAAAGTGTTTCTGTCTCTGGTTTCATCTGAATCAGTCAGTTTCGCTCCCAGTCATCTTGGCTTCGGAGAGACTCTGCAGGAGCGTCTGTTGCATTTGCTTGGTGTGAGAAAAGCCCTCTGTAGATATTTGAAATGGATGCAGTACTTCTATAAATTGGATCACCTCTTTGTGGTGTTCGGCAGTCCCCGGCAGGCGGAGGCAGCGTCTGTGGTCAGATGGTTGAAGGAGACCATTGCTTCTGCTTATTTGCTGTGGCATAAACCACTTCCTAGGAGTCTGCCGGGCTCAGGCAGCATCCTAGGCTGAAATGGGACTAGTGCCTCCAGTGGACATTTGCAGAGCTGCGACGTGGTCTTTGCTACTCACGTTTGCTTGGCACTATTGCCTAGATGTGCAATCGCAGAATGATGCACAATTCGGGGTGGCGGTGCTCCAGGCCGGGCTCTCCTGTCCCTCCCATTAAAGTAATACTGATTTGGTACATCCTATACATCTGAACTGGACTGGAGGGATGATAAGAAAGGTGAAATTAGGTTCTATCTGATAATGGCCTTTCCTTGAGTCCCTTCAGTCCAGTCCAGAACCCGCCGTAGAAGTCAGGTAATGGAATGAACCCTGGAGTGTGCGGTACATGGCTTCTGGTTTTCGTGGGAGGGAATCTCTTCAGATGGTGGGTGTTTTCAGCTATTTTCTTTACCTCAGTCTTTGTAATTTTCGTAGCACCTGTTGTGCTTTCTTGAAAGAAAACAAAAGGAAAAAAAAAACAAAGAGAGTATGGTATACTACAGGAGAGCCACAATCCAGCCTGATTTTCAGGATGTCCCTAATTTTATCTAATTTATTTAACTTTTTTTATACCACTTAGTCAAGTAATCAAAGTGATTTACATAAAACAATATAACATGAATTTTACAAGGTACTGGGAACTCAGTTTAACTTTAGATACAATTTACAAATGCAACATAGAACAATAACATGATTATTGATACATTTAACATGTAACTCAAAAAACTTTCGATTTTACTGGTGCAACATAAGTGAGTAATTGGAATGTGTGTGGTTTTCTGTCTAATGAATCTGTAGGTGTGGTGGGTTTTCAGTTCTTTACAGAAGATTGAGAGCTCAGTGATACCTCTGAATATTCATATTTGCATCTACTTCCTCCCATTATATGCAAATATATCTCATGAATATTCATTAGGGACATCAGAAAGCCAGACTGGATTGTGACTCTCCAGGACTGGAGTTGGCCACCCATGGTATATTACATAAAACTGCATAGGTATGATTCTAGTGTTAAGTTTGCCCTTGGAGTCTGCTTTGGCAACAGAATACTGGCTGTGTAGGAGATGCAAGGGGTCACAGAGTTCTGAAATGCTCCAGCTCCAACTGCTGGTGAAGGGAAATAACTCCACACGTCTGGACTGGACTGGAGGGACTCATGGAAAGGCCATTATCAGGTAGGACCTAATTTCACCATAACCACCCAATAGACTATTACGTTGTGACTTTTAGATTTGCAAAGACCTGGTTTCCTACAAATTTTGCAGTAAAGGTATACATTTTAAAGTTCCAAGGTCCTTTGCATAGTAGACTGATACATAGAAGTAGGATTTCATTTGAAAATTTAAAGTTCCATTGCTTTGTTAGAAACCCACCTTACAGGGTGTGGTTAATTCAATCAGTTTCTGCTGCCTGAGCAGTTCTGATTCAGCACAATCCCAAGAGACTGCAAAGCTAAGTTTCTAAATTTACTATTTTGGCTGGTTTTGATATAAATTTTCCTTGCCTATTTATTACCTGTTTATATTCTCGTAGATCTGAGTGTGCCCTCAATTCATAGAAAAGGTCTACAGTAGTGGAAAAAATTGTGGATACACCTGTAAAATTTGAGCTCTCCGCGATAATATCTGTCTTACTTATATTAATTAAGTATTCTATATATTAGATACTCTATGCAGATTGTTGCCATAACATTTGGGAACATATTACAAACGAATATCAACATTTATCAGAAAAAAACTTCAATTTGGAGTCAGACAAGGTAATTGATGTCTCTTTCTCAGGAAAATGATATTTTTCATGAAACTGTCGATCCACTTTAAGCAGGTTTTATGCAGAATCTCATGTATAAGCTGACACTTCAGATAATGTGTGCTATACTGCCAGGTGTATACAAGCTGTATCAAAGTCATATTTATGCTTTTGTTATTTTTACAAATTTATTTTATTTATTAGCGAAAATATTTTTAAAAAATGACAAATGCTTAATAAAAAGTTTCCAATTTGGAATATGTTGTGTATTTTGTAGATTAATGATGGCAGCAACAAAGAGGGTTGACTGGTCTCCTAAAAAGAGAGCAACAGCCATTACTTTAAGAAATGAGGGGTACAGCTTTTGTGAAATCGCTCAGAAGATGGGCCATGGAGTGACAGCATCTGGTGTACAAAAGTTGTGTGCTCGCTTTAAAGTCACTGAAAGTGTTGCAACTCAGAAGGGAAGAGGAAGGAAAAAGTCTACAACTCCAAAAACTGACAGTATGATTGTTAGGCTGGCTTTAAAAAATTGTAAATCATCTGCCAAGGACATCAATCAGGAACTTATGGATCCTGGTGTGTCCGTTACTGATCGAACTGTTCGAAACAGGCTACTCAACGCCGGTCTGAGGGCAAGAATTCCAAGAAAGAATATTAACACCCACCTTTTCTCTTTATCCTAGAACTGCTTTATAACCATCTTAATCAGCATGTCATGTATTCAATGCAATAGTTGTGGTGCCTTCATTCTAAGAAGAATCATTTGAAGCCTAAGAGTTTGCCCTATATGTCTCAAGTTATCTACCATGCATAAAGAATTGATTCTATTAAGGCAGAGGTACTCAAATCCAGTCCTGAAGGGCCGCAAACCAGTCAGGTTTTCGGGATATCCCTAATGAATATGCATGAGATAGATTTGCATGCACTGCCTCCATTGTATTTGAATCTATCTCATGCATATTCATTAGGGATATCCCGAAAACCTGACTGGTTTGCGGCCCTCCAGGGCTGGATTTGAGTACCTCTGTATTAAGGGAAGAATTAGCTGCAATTAAACACACCTCCTCTAGGGTACAAATTGAAAAAAAATCCACCACCACTCCCATAAAGAATCAAGCAGTCCAGAAACAAATGGATCACAGTGGTAGGTTGTGACCTGTAACACAGAGACACCCTCGCCATCAAGAGATATCCCTGCATAACGCCTTCTCTGCCTTGGGAAATTTGAGTGCCCAATTAGTGGAAACTGAAGGCCCTTAAACGAGAAGGTTAATACCCAATCTACTAATAATGCCCAAAATATGAGGAAACTACTACTACTTGGAGATTCTATCATCCGAGGCCCCAACTTGGGAACACAGTTCAAAGAGAAGATGATCAAATGTCTCCCAGGCTCTTCAGCCAGCAGGAATACAAAGCAAATTGCTGGCATTGTTAGTGCAGAAAGCGAGCACTCCAGAATTAATGTTATCATCCACTTGGGTATAAATGACCTGGCTAAATACAGTGCCTCTACATCTCAGAGAGAGTTCCAGATTCTGGGAGAGAAACTCAAACCCATTGCTAACATTATAGCATTCTCAGAAGTTCTTGGTAAGGGGGCAGAAAGGCTGCATTGCATAATCAACTTTAATACATGGCTCCAAACCTGGTGCAAACAAGAAAGATTTAGGTATATAGGTGACTGGGGAAATAGATGGAACAACATGAGGTTATACTGTGTTGATAGACTACATCTCTCTGCTGCAGGGAAAAGGATCTAAGTGAAAAATTCAGGCATTATGTGGATAGGCATTTAAACTAGGGAAAGGGGATGACGGATGGAAAAAAACAAATTCAGTTTGTCACTATCAGCAAAAACATAATAACATTGGAAACAGCCGCAGTATTAACCCACACATCCATGCCAAGTGGGAAGAGGCATGTAAAAGAAAATCCATGCAAAATACAGGCAAGCCAGTCAACAAATGCTTGAAGCCTAGCCAACAGAGTTCCTGACCTGGAAGCTCTAATTGTGGAAATGGACTTGGACATTGTGGCCATTATAGAAACATGGCTTAACTAATCGCATGAATGGGATATAGCCATAGCTGGCTATAATCTATTTAGAAGACATAGAGAGGGTAGAAAAGCAGGAGTAGCCCTATATGTCAAAAGCAATATTGAAGCTGCTGAAATGCAGGGGGTGTGGGGAAAAGAAGTGCTGTGGATTGTGTTGGAAAGAGAAGATGGCACTGTCATCCATGCTAGTGTATTTATTTATTTATTTACGCACAAATTTGTATCCCGCTGCTTCCAGTGATCAGCAGCGGTTGCAAAACAAGGTAAGGCTGGTTGTACTGGCCAGCAATTAGGGGTAGGTACAATTCGATTAGAGAGGTGGGTAGCACACATAAGAAGGGTTACAGATTTACAGTTGATTGAGGTTAGGACTTTACACAAGGTGCTTATATACATATTTACACTTTACACAAAGGAAGTTATATACATATTTACACAAGCCAGTCTGCTAGGACTTCACTTAGGATCTTTATAAACATATTTACACATGCCTGAATGAAATTCATGCGGTTAAATTGAAGTGAGATTGGAAAAGGTGCGTTTTAAGTTTTTTCCTGAAGTCTTTTAGATCACAGATCGCACGCAGTTCACTTGATAATCGGTTCCAGAGTGCTGGAGCTATAAAAGAGAAAGCCCTGTTACTAGTACCTGCATTAGCCTTTCTAAAGGACTTCGGGAGGCAGAGGGTATTTAGGTTTGTTGTTCTTCGGCTTCTGTTGTTGGGTAGATTGGATAGTAGGCTATTGAGATGTGAGGGCGCTACATTCTGAATGAGTTTGAAAGTGGTGACTAATAATTTGTATTGAATGCGGGCCGAGATGGGGAGCCAATGTAGCTCAATTAAGACTGGTGTAATGTGGTCAGACAGCCTTTTTTGCATAATGATTCTGGCAGCAACATTTTGAGCCATTTGCAGAATGTTTATGGTTTTTCTTGGTAGGCCTTGCAGTATGGCATTGCAATAGTCCAGGTGTGGAATGATGAGGGCTTGCGCGACAGATCTGAAGTCGGCATGATCGAGTATGCTACGTAGGGGCTGCAAGACTCTTAGTTTGTGGAATATTGCTCGGTTTGTGATTCGAAGATGCTTGTCCTTATTAAGGTTGCTGTCTAGTAACACTCCTAGGTATTTTATCTCTGTTTTGATGTTGTAATTGTTATTGTTCATGGTGATCGTTGCCGGGGGCACGAATCCCAGTTTCCTGGAGATACACATTGCTTCTGTTTTCTTGTGGTTGATGGCCATATTATTGCGTTGAAGCCAGATTTGGAGCTCGAGTAAGCATTTCTCAAGGTTGCTGATGTTTGGGTTATTTGCATCTAGTTGCGTGTAAAGCATTAGGTCATCCACGTAGATATGGTAGTTGATGTCGTGGTCCTGGAAAATCTTGCATACAGGTTGTAGGTATAGGTTGAAAAGGAGGGAGGAGAGGGCGGAGCCTTGTGGAATGCCTTGGGTTTGCAGGAAGGGGGTTGCTTTATCATTGTTGAACTGGACCTGCTGCATCCTGTTTGTTATGTACGATGAGAACCATTTTAGCGGGGTTCCTGAAATGCCCATGGCCTCGAGTCGCTCTAGTAATGTGGGGTGATGCACTGAGTCGAAAGCTGCTGATATGTCTATGAATATGAGCATATACATCTTGCTCTTGTTTTCCAGGCCTTTGAGAAGGTTGTCCAATAGGGCTAACAGGAGGGTTTCTACGCCGTGATGTTGCCGAAACCCGTATTGATGTACATCAAGGGCGTTTGTGTCGTCGATGTGGTCCTGTAGTTGCTGCTGAACCGCTTTTTCGATAATCTTGGCGAGGAAGGATATGCTTGAGATTGGGCGGTATGAAGTTGGGTCATCCTTGTTGAGTGTCTTGTTTTTCAAAATGGGTCGAATGAGGGACTTCTTGAGAAGAGATGGCATGAGTCCTTGCCGAAGTGAGAGGTTCACTATGTGAGAGATGTGCTGACCCAAGTCTTGCTTGGTTGCCTTGATCCAGGAGGCTGGACAGGGGTCAAGAGGGGAAGTAGTAGTTTTTAGGCTGGTAATGATGTCTTTAATCTGCTGGACATCCACTTTCAGGAAGGTTGACCATTTTCTGGCCTGGACTGGTTTTCCCTGGGTGTTGAATTTTTGCAGGGAGTTAGCTGCGTCCATGTTTGGGGTGGGGAGGGCAGGTGCCGTGGGGTTTGGTTTGCTGGCATAATGATCCGCTAGCCGTTGGGCAGTTATGGAACCACTGGTATTGTTGTCCTGCTGCGTCTTGGTGAGCGATTTGACGAGTGCGAATAGCTCCCTGGGCCTGTTGAGGGCTTTGTTGAGTGTATTTGTGTGGTATGTTTTCTTTGCCTGGTTGACTGCATTCTTATATGTTGATAGGAGGTTGAGGTAATCCTTCCTGTGCTCCTCGGTTTTGAGCTTTCTCCATTTTCGTTCTTGTTTTCTCAGGTTCTGCTTCAGTTCTCGAAGGGTTGTGGTGTACCAAGGTTCCGTCTTTGATTTTGCTGTGGTCCTTGGGCGACTCCAGGTGGGTTTCGAGGTAGCCTCAATTCCTGCGTTCCAGAGGTTTGCGAGCAGCTCGAGGTCCGAGAGATCTATGTGTATGTAGTTTGTTACGGATTCAATGAGAGCTTCTTTGTTGAATTTTTGGAAGCATTTACGTTTGAGCGATGCTTGGTCCGTTTGCGACTGGTCAGGTCTGGTGGGGAGAAGTATGGAGAGTTCAATTTGATGATGGTCTGACCATGGCACTTGTGTTATTTGTGGTTTGGATTTCAACAGCTTAGGATGTTTAGTAGGTAAAAAAACCAAGTCTAGTGTGTTTCCTTTGATGTGGGTTGCGTCGTGGATGATCTGCTCATAACCCAGTTGGTCCATAGCTTCATAGAATATGCTTGATTGTGCTGTGGGGGTAGAGGCTAGGTTTAGGTCACCCAGGATGATCTGGATCTTTTTGGGAGCCGTGGTGGAGATGACTTCCAGAGCTGCTGCCAGAGATTCCTGTGGGACGGTTGGCGGTCTATAGATGAGACATATGGATATGGTTCTGTTTTCAATTTTCAGCATGTCGATGCCGTCGAGTACACTTAGTGGTGTGCTTGTTAGAGTTAAGTCTGATTTGGCTATGATTAGGACGACTCCTCCCCTTCTCTTGGAGCGGGGACAGTTATAGGTCGTAAATCCGGGTTTGCTTATCTGGTTGATAATTACAGGGTCTGTTTCGGTTATCCATGTCTCCGTGATGCATAGAATATCCGGTTTTGCATCTGTGATGAGGTCATGTATTACGTGGGTTTTGTTTCTTATAGACCTGGCATTGACTAGTATAATGGAGAACGTTGACTGCGCTGGGTGGACAGACTGCGAGTCCTTGCCTTGCTTGGTGGTTCTGGGTTCCTTTGAACGGTGTTCTTTTTTTGCTTTGGGGAAGCGGCGGGGTCTCTGTTTTGCACCGGAATCATTTTTGGGCCCGTGTAGTCTACAGGCTCCAACTCAAACCAAAGAAATGGATAGCAAATTTATTATTGATATTGCAAAGATAGCCATGAAGGGGAAGTGATCATATTGGGTGACTTTAATCTACCTGGTGTGGATTGGAGTAATCTCCAGGAACAAGCAGGAATGAGTCTTCACACGTGGGAGACGTCGCCGACGGAGTCCGCACGGGAATGCTCCCCAGCATCCAATCAGAAAGCCTTTGGGAGCATCCCCTGCGCCTGCGCGGTGGCTTCCCGCCCTTCCTACTGCCTCTCCCCAGTTTTTCGTTTTCCGCGGAGTAGGCAGGACGTCCCTCCTGCCACCGCAGAAATTTTTCCTTTTTTCTGTAGTCGCGGCTTTCCCGCCGACGGCACCTCCGTGCCCCCTTTTCTTTCTTTTTTTAAAATTATTTTTCAATTAATTTTCGTCGCCCCCTCCGGGCGCTGAGGACCGGGGCATGGAGCCTTCTTCCCCCCAGCCTCACGGCGGGGACTTAATTTTCCACGTGGACTCCAATGCCTGGTGCCTCTCCTGTTTGGGGCCTGACCCCTTTTTCCCGGATTCCCCGGGCTACAGTGTCGGGAGAAGACCCTCCCTCTTTCGGGTATCCCTCGACGACGTCTTCGTGCCCAAGGCGCGGTCGTCGGGTTGTTCTTCTCTCCAGGATCAGGTAACCACACAACAGTCTGTTAAGACTAGCCGAGTCTTGAGGGGGGAGTCTCATGCGCGGCATGGCGATGGCTCCGGCCAACCCCTCAAGTCCTCCTTGGCTGATATACCCCGGCGGGAGTCCTCGGGCTCCAAAGCATTTACGGGGTTTTGGGATGTTCCTGAGGTTCGTTCCTCACAGAACATTCCCGAGCCATGCCCGAGGGAGGTACCCGCTTCGAGCGGTGCCGATTCCCTGGCGTCGGCGTCGAGTGTTCCACTCTTCGCCAGGGATCGTCAGCCGGTGTCCTTGGCGCCTTCGGGGCCGATCGACTCGACCGGGTCTGACCTCCCTACATCCAAGCCATGCTCGGGCGTGGTAGCCGCTCCGGGCGGTACTGAGCCCCCGGCATCGGCGTCGGTGTCGAGCGCTCCGCTCCCCACCGAGGATTGTCGGCTGCTGTCCTCGGCGCCTCCGGGGCTGATCGACTCAGTCCAGCCTGGCGTTCCTCCATCCCTGCCATGCGCGTGGCTGGTACCCGCTTTGGGCGGTATCGACCTCTCGGCGTCGGTGTCGAGCGTTCCGTTCCTCACCGGGGATTGGTGGCTGTGGTCCTCGGCGCCTCCGGGGCCGACCGACTCGCGCCGGTATGGCGTTTCTATGGGGGTGGTATCCGCTTTGGGTGGTGCCGACCCGTCGGCGTCGGTGTCGAGTGACCCGCTCCCCACCGGGGATCGCCAGCCGCTGCCCTCAGCACCTCGGGGGCTGATCGACTTGACACTGTCTGACGGCCCTACGTTCAGGTCATGAGCGGAGGTAGTACCCGCTTCGAGGGCGCGGGCGTTGGTGGTTCCGCCCTGCGCTGGGGATGGTCATCTGGCCTCCCTCCCCTCGGGGCTGCTCGCTTCGACCCGCGCCGGGTCGCCGGTATCCCAGCCCTGCGCAAGGGTGGTACCGGGTTCGAGCGGCGCCACTCCGCCGGCGACAGCAGGGGCGTCGAGCACGAGGGACCGCCATCGACCTTCCCCGGGGACCTCGGGGTATGTCGGCCAGCGCATGGGCGACTCCCCGGCATCGACGTGGCCATCGAGGGCCCCGCCCTTTCCTAGAGAAGGGGCCTCAGGGTCTTCGACCGCTTCGACCCAATCTGGATCTGCGCCGCCCTGCAACGGTACCCCGACGTCGGCGCAGGGGCTTTGCACTCCCCCCCCCCCGCAGGGACTCGTCGTCGGGTGACCGGGGTCCCCTCGGGGATGGGCCGTATGCCCCGGAAGGATTTCTCTTCGGGTCGGACGGGTTCAAGAGGGAGCCCGGCACCGGGCAGTGCCCGCCGATCGACATCTGCGCCGGCGTCAGATGACCCCCTCTTCTCCGAGCACCGTCCTCGGGGGCCCTTGATGCTCGCGGCACCGGTCGGCGCGGTTCCGATCCACACTCTGGGATCTCCACCACCGGCGCGGTCACTCCCACCGGGGGCCTCGAGGAAGGAGTCAATCTCCTCGCTCGGTTCGATGCCCAGCCTGGAGTCATTGTCCAGCCTTGAAAGCCTGGCCACGGCACGTCTCGGGATCGGCCCTTGTCCTCTCCCGCAGCGCAGCGCAGAGCAGAGACCGCTGGCCCCTGCCCTCCGGTGGCCGCGGATTCGCTCCAGTCACGGGGGGAAGCGCCGCCCCCGGGTTCGGGGCCGAGGCCAGTTCCTGCGGCGCCGTCGGTGCCATCGACTTCTTCGATGCCTAGCTTGGAATCAATTCCAGGAGCCGACGACGCCATGTTGACTGCCCCGATCCGGGTCGGTTGGTCCCCTCCTCTGCCCAGCGGGCATCGGCCCGAGCGGCCTCTTAGTGCCCTGGCGGCCTCTCCCGCCATAACTGCTCCGGCAGAGCCGCTTTTTCAGGATTTCCTCCTTGACATGGCGGACCTGCTGGCCATCCCTATCCCGGACGCGAGCCCAGGCCCTGCGGAACAGGCAGCCGCGATGCTTCCTCTGCATCCCGCCCTGCAGGATCTCCTGCTGGAGGCTTGGCAGTCGCCTTTGAGGGTTCCGGCGCCGCCGACTGCGATGCAGGCTCTGTACCGGGTGCCTCCGTCCCTGGGGTTTCGGCAGCACCAGCTTCCACATCGGTCCATTGTGGTGGAATCGGCGCTGAGGAAGGCCGGAAGCAAGGAGAGGCATGCTTCTCGCCCTCCAGACCGCGCCACGAAGACGCTAGATACTCTAGGACGTCAAGCCTTCCAAACGTCTATGCTGGTGGCCAGAATTATTTCATATATATTTTATATGAGTCTGTCGCTTCGGGAGGTCACCGAGAGGTTATCTCGGTTATCCACCTTCGTATCTGCAACCAAGGCCTTTGAATATTCCCTGCTTCTTTATCATTGCAGGAATATCTCTGGGTTCCTTTCTCGTGCTTCGCTGGACTCCTTCCGGTCGGTCAGCAGAGCCTCTGCTGTTGCCATTAGAGCACGCCGCATGGCATGGTTGCAGGCATCCAAGTTGTGTAGACAGGCACAGCACATCCTGGGTAATTCTCCCTGCGACGGAGATCACCTCTTCAATAGCGAAGCCTTACGTCAGGTCGCACAGTGCTTCGCTAACCTTCCCAGAGTTAGCAGCCAGCCTAGGGCCCGGCTTCCCCCCGGTGGTGGTAAACGCCCCTCCAGACCCCCCTTCCCTAGGAAGAGGAAATGTCAGCCCTCCGCCCACCCTCCAGGCGCGCCCAAGCAAGGGACCTCTCACCCCGGGTTGATGTCCCCGGGCCCGCGCCAGGACTCTCATACTAAGCATTTTTAGGCTCAGGTGGGCGGCTGCCTGCACTTAACCTCCTTACAAGAAGTTTAGACTAGAGCTCTACTCTGGGACTCGTCCAGTTGGAAAATGGTTCGGGGACTTATCTAGGGGTTCAGGTCTTCTCCCCCGTGGAAAAGGGAGACCACCTTACGCCGTGATAGCTATGGCCCACGGTCACCCTACTTACTCTTCGGTATGTCCCCGAACCCCTCTCAGCCAGTATCCTCTTGCTGATTGCTTCCGTACTGGAATTCCTCTCCAGCCGCTATAGTCCCCCTATACTCAACAGGGACTATACCCTCATGTCCCCCGATTGTGCGGGGGACAATTTCTACGCGCAGGTCCTGGGGACACATTAGGGCCTCCAACCCCTGCGGCATTCTACCGGACTGATGCTATCCTCCGTCCCCCGCGCTACCGCGCTCTTAGCTCGCCGATCTGCCCTTGCCCTCCGGGAAAGATCCCTCCCCTGACGGATCTTGCGGCCACCTCTCCAGGTGGACGTTCTGGGGATCGATGGCAGATCCGCCTTACCTGAGTGCTGCTCATGGAGGCAGGCCCCCCGGCGTGCCTGCGTTAGTACCGGAGGGGGCATCCCCATGTCCACCGGCTTAGATATACTAGATATCATCTGCTTGGCAGGCGCCTTTGGGGGATCCCCACAGCACCTGTGTTTACCGCCTTTTTCCCCCTATGGCCGGTACTCACCCCCCCCCCCCGGGGGTCCAGCCAGTCCGCCTGCCTATTCCCGATCGTCCCGCGGACTGGTGGTACCCTACTGCTGTGAGGTCAACAGTCCCCTTTTCAGTTAGGTCCTCCTCCCAGAGGTCCGGACCCTTGTCTCCCTATCTCTCGCTAGGGCAGACTGTGTACCCCTTCGGCTCCGGGGTACACCTCTACTCTTCTCCGGGATAGGCTCTCTAGTTCGGCCTGTCTTCCACTGTTGGTCCTCTGAGTTATGGACTCTACTCCTAAGGGAGTGCTCAGCTTGCCGTGAGCCCCCTGGAAGACCTGCTGTCCTTCTCCTGACCCAGCTGACACCTGGATCCCATGGCCTTCCGGATTTGGAACTTCCTCCTCGCTGCGGTGAAGTTTCCTTGATGACCTCGCTACTGCGTCTACAGTGCCTTCATCACAGGACTACTTCCGACAACCCGGTGGGTAAGCAGTACAGGGTTCTAAACCATTAATTCATTAAAACTTAATGGCCGGTAAGCTCTGTATGGTACTAGGTCATTTACTCATTACATGCTTAATGATTCTCTTCATGCACCCCTCTGACTACTCCCGTAGCCTGGGGTTTTTTTTTGCTGTATCCTAATGGTACCTGTTCTGCACTCTAAAGACTTGCCTCCGTAGTCTTTGGATTCGCTGTTCCTCTATTCAACTCCTGCCCTCCATCCCTCAGGAGATGCCGGAGATTCAGGCTGGGCAAATGCCATCCCGTCTGGGCTGCGCTTATGGGATCTCCCCGGGCATCCTAAGCTAGGGAGTCCCCACGTGTGAAGACTCATTCCTGCTTGTTCCTGGAGATAGCACAGTTACTTACCTGTAACAGGTGATCTCCGGAACAGCAGGAATTAGTCTTCACAACCCGCCCACCTCCCCTGGGAGTTGTATCTCTCTTTTTCTCTATTCCTTCCTCTCCTCTCCTTCCGGCTCAGCTATGAAACTCAACTGGGGAGAGGCAGTAGGAAGGGCGGGAAGCCACCGCGCAGGCGCGGGGGATGCTCCCAAAGGCTTTCTGATTGGATGCTGGGGAGCATTCCCGTGCGGGCTCCGTCGGTGACGTCTCCCACGTGTGAAGAATAATTCCTGCTGTTCCGGAGATCACCTGTTACAGGTAAGTAACTGTGCTTTCCTTCTGCAAATCTGGAAAGAAGCAAAGAAATTATGGATGCCTTCCAAGATGCATTACTTAGACAAATGGTGATGGAACCAACCCAGAGAAAGCTTGATGCTGGATTTAGTACTCGCCAATGGAGATAGTGTGTTGAATATCCGAATGGGTGTCCATGTGAGCAGCAGTGATCATCACACAGTGTGGTTTGAGATAAAAGCCAAGGCGGAATCCAATCACAGCAAGCTCAAAGTCCTAGACTTCAAAAACACTGACTTCAGTAAAATGGACAAGTGCCTGAAGGAGGAGTTGGCAGGGTGGGAGGGGATAAGGGAAGTGGAATTACAGTGGGCTAAACTAAAGAAGGCAATAAAAGGGACAACAGATACATATGTAAGGAAAGTAAATAAAAACAAGAGGAAAAGGAAACCTATTTGGTTCTCCAAAGAAGTGACTGCACAAATAAAGGCAAAACACACAGCTTTCACAAAATTCAAAAGTTTGCGAACAGAGGAACACAGAAAAGAATACAGGATAAAACTAAAAGAGACAAAAAGAGAAATAAGGATAGCAAAATCAAAGGCAGAAGAAAAGATGGCTAAAAATGTGAAGTGTGGCGACAAAACATTTTTCAGGTATATTCGGGAGAGTAGGAAAATCAGAGGTTGAATTGCAGGACTCGAAAGTGCCAGGAACGAATTTGTGGAAAGTGACATTGAAAAACCGAAAATGCTAAACAAATACTTCTGTTCTATTTTTAGTAAAGAAAATTCTGGAGAAGGACCACCTGTGATTGACAAATATACAAGTGGGAATGGAGTAGATACCACACCATTCACAGAAGGTGATGTTTTAAAACAGCTTGTAAAACTGAAAGTGGACAAGGCCATGGAACTGGATGGGATACATCCCAGGATACTGAAAGAGCTCAGAAAGGTTCTTTCAGGGCTGTTGAAGGATGTTTTTAATAGATCCTTGGAGACAGGAGAAGTTCCACTGGACTGGAGAAGGGCTGATGTACCTCTTCACAAAAGTAGTAATAGGGAAGACGTGACAAACTACAGGCCAGTAAACCTTACCACGGTAGCGGAAAAAGTAATGGAGGAGTTCATGAAAGAGCGAATAGGGGACTTTCTCAAAACCGACAGGTTGCATGACCTCTGAGGCAACATGGTTTTACCAAAGGACGATTTTGCTAAACAAATCTGATTGAGTCCTTTGACTGGGTGACCAGAGAACTAAATCCAAGGGCATGCAATGGATATGATCTACCTAGATTTCAACAAAGCCTTTGATACTGTTCCTCATAGGAGACTTATCAATAAACTAAACAGCTTGGGGATGGGTCCCAAGGTGGTGAAGTGGATCAGAAATTGGGTGACTGACAGATGACAGAAGGTAATTGTAAACGGAGCTCATTCAGATGAAAGGAAGGCGATTAGTGGTGTCTCCCAGGGTTCAGTCCTGGGACCGGTACTGTTCAATGTATTTGAGAGTGATATTGCTGAAGGACTGAATGGAAAAGTCTGTCTTTTGGCAGATGACATGGAAATTTGCAACACTTTGCACTCCCCTGAGGGGGAGTGGATAAATATGAGGAAAGATCCTTAAAAGCTGGAAGAATGGTCTAATGCTTGGCAGTTAAGATTTAATGTGAAGAAGTGCAGTGTCATGCACTTGGGAAGCAGAAATCCAAGGGAATTGTTTGCAGTAGGGGGCGAGAGGTTGGTGTGCCACAGACCAGGAGAAGGACCTCAGAGTGATTTGTTTCTCAGGATCTCAAGGTGACAAAACAGTGTGACAAGGTGGTGGCAAAAGCCAGGAGGATACTGGGCTGCATACAGAGAGGAATTACCAGCATAAAGGAAAAGGTACTAATGCTACTGTACAAGTCGCTGGTGAGGCCTCACTTGGAATCAGGGCCGGATTTACCTTGAGTGAGGCCCTACGCCAACAAAAATTGTGGGCCCCCAGCAGGGGCGGCCCAAGGGGGGTGCGGACCTCATTTGCATAAGGGGCCTCATTTGCATAAATATTTGCATAATGTTACCATATACTAACTTTTAGTAAACGTGCCTCTTAATGAGTGTATGGATAAAGAAAGACTAAAAGATTTCTACATTACTATAATCCAGTGCCAACTGCCAGACACATTAGGAACTACTACAAACACTGCCCATTTAGAACCCATAGTAAACCCGCCGTATCCTAACAGCACTACCAGGACTCACAAAGCACCATACTCTACCAATCAAAAGGCAACACTGCAAATATTAAACCAGTACATTTCAGAGAACAACAATACATGACCTACTGGGGAAAGAGAACAAGTGGCAATGTCAAATAGGAATTATATAAACAGAACACCTCAGCTCAGTTACACATGCAGAACATAGACCATCACCAAACAAGTAATCACAATTTAGAAACAGGAAGACAATAATTAAACTGGGAATCCCAAAAGCCAAACTTGGAATGTACAACACTGTAGAAATAAAACTATACATTAATTTGCTCTTGTACTAAACAAAGCGCAGACGTTAATGATGCACATTTACCAGAGCTGACATATTCCAATTAATAAATTCAAAATAAAGAGATATTTTCTACCTTTTGTGCATTTTTTTCAGCTGCAATTGCTCCAGCCACTTTCTTCTGGTTTCTTCGTGTCTTCTGCTAACTCTCCATTGTCTGCTGTCCATTTGTCCTTTCTTCTCTCTTCTAGATTTTTTTCCATTCTCTCTCTCTACATCTGCTTTAACATACTAATCTTTCTCCTTTTGCTCTTTCCTCATTCCTATTTCATCCACTCAAATTTTACCCCTCCATCCTCAATCCCCACTTACTCTCCCAATACCCGGCCAATTGTAGATTTTTTATCCCTCCCACACAAAATATTTTTCCCTTCTCCATTTTACTCTTCCAGCCCCATCCCATTCTAATCCTCCCCAACATCAGCTCCCTTCTAGTTCCAGCCTCACCCAGCATCCATTCCCTTCTAGTCCCTGCATCAGCCCATTTCCAGTCCTAGCCATCCATCAGCCCATTTCCAGTCCTAGCAACCCCCCAACCCAATACCAGTCCTAGCCCCCCATCAACCCACTTACAGTCCTTAACCCATCACCCCATTTTCAGTTTAAGCCCCCCCTATAACCCATTACCAGTCCTAACCCCCCATCAGCCCACTTCCAGTCCTAACCCCATCAACCCATTTCCAGTCAGCCCCCCATAGCCCATTGCCAGTCCTACCCCCCCCCATCAGCCCACAGCCCATTACCAGTCCTAACCCCATCATCCCACCTCCAGTTTTAACCCCCCAGCCCATTTCCAGTCCTAGCCCCCCATAGCCCATTACCAGACAGCCCCCATCAGCCCACAGCCCATTACATGTCTTTACCCGCCCATAGCCCATTACCAGGTCTAAACCCGCCCCAACAGCCCATTACCAGTCCTAACCCCATCAGCCCACCTCCAGTCTTAACCCACCAGCCCATTTCCAGTCCTAGCCCCCCCATAGCCCATTACCAGACAGCCCCCATCAGCCCACAGCCCATTACCAGTCTTAACCCCCCCAAAGCCCATTGCCAGTTCTAAGCCCCCCCAACAGCCCACAGTCCAGTACCAGTCCTAACCCCATCATCCCACCTCCAGTTTTAACCCCCAGCCCATTTCCAGTCCTAGCCCCCCCATAGCCCATTACCAGACAGCCCCCATCAGCCCACAGCCCATTACCAGTCTTAACCCCCCCCCAAAGCCCATTACCAGTTCTAAACCCCCCCCAACAGCCCATTACCAGTCCTAACCCCATCAGCCCACCTCCAGTCTTAACCCCCCAGCCCATTTCCAGTCCTAGCCCCCCATAGCCCATTACCAGACAGCCCCCATCAGCCCACAGCCCATTACCAGTCTTAACCCCCCCCCCAAAGCCCATTGCCAGTTCTAAGCCCCCCCAACAGCCCACAGTCCATTACCAGTCCTAACCCCATCAGCCCACCTCTAGCCTTAACCCCCCCAGCCCATTTCCAGCCCCAGCCCCCCCAATAGCCCATTACCAGTCCTACCCCCCCCATAGCCCATTACCAGCCCTACCCCCCCAGCCCATTTCCAGCCCCAGCCCCCCCAATAGCCCATTACCAGTCCTACCCCCCCCCCATAGCCCATTACCAGCCCTACCCCCCGCCCATTTCCAGCCCAGCCCCCCAATAGCCCATTACCAGACCTCCCCCCCCCCCCATCGCCCATTACCAGCCCTACCCCCCCCCCCCCGTCGGCCTAAAGTAAAATTTAATCAAACAAAAAAACCTGGTGGCTGCCGCCGCGGGGCCCCCTCTGCTGCCGCGGCAGCACCGATTGACCCGCGGGGGCCCCGTCTACAAGCTGAAGCCGTCGGGTCGGGTCGGGTCGTTCCTCCCTCCCTCCGTCCATGCAGGCTGCAGTCTGTGAGAGACGTGAAAGGAGAGTGTCTCCTCACGTCTCTGTTAAGCCCGCAGGGGCTGATGGGAAATTTCCCATCAGCCCCTGCGGGCTTAACAGAGACGCGAGGAGACGCTCTCTCTTCGCGTCTCTCACAGCCTGCAGCCTGCACGGAGGGAGGGAGGGAGGGAGGAACGACCCGACCCGACCCGACGGCTTCAGCTTGTAGACGGGGCCCCCGCGGGTCAATCGGTGCTGCCGCGGCAGCAGAGGGGGCCCCGCGGCGGCAGCCACCAGGGTTTTTTTTTTAATTGTATTTTAAAAAAATTTACTTGTTCTTTTTTTGTGGGCCCCTGCCGGCTGTGGGCCCTACGCCATGGCGTACATGGCGTATAGGTAAATCCGGCCCTGCTTGGAATATTGTGTTCAGTTTTGGAGACAATATCTCGCAAAGGATATAAAAAGACGAAGGGAGTTCAGAGGAAGATGACCAAAATGACATATGACCAAAAGACATATGAGAAGAGACTTGAAGACCTAAATATGTACACTCTGGAGGACAGGAGGGACAGGGG
This sequence comes from Ichthyophis bannanicus, assembly GCA_033557465.1. Classification (NCBI taxonomy): domain Eukaryota; kingdom Metazoa; phylum Chordata; class Amphibia; order Gymnophiona; family Ichthyophiidae; genus Ichthyophis; species Ichthyophis bannanicus. The sequence continues at coordinate 209,589,085 of CM066039.1, read as the reverse complement.
AGATATGATTCATACCTTTAAATACTTAAGAGTATTAATGAACATACAACCCTCTTCCAAAAATGGGGAAGCTGTAGAACTAAAGGGCATAACATGAAAATGCAAGGTGGGTAAACTGAAAGGCAATGTCAGGAAATACTTTTTCAGTGAAAGGGTGGTGGATGCTTGGAATGCTCTCCCGATGGAAGTGGTGAGGGCAAATACAGTGACAGAATTCAAAAAGGCATGGGACAGATACAGTTGATCCCCTTATAGCAGCAGGATAAAATCAAAATAAACATAACTATTTCTTATTTTATTTATTTATTTGAGTGTTTTATATACCGCTATATCCTATATCGCAACAAAGAGGGGTGACCTACACGGAGCGGTGAGTACACGCCTAAACAGTGGCATGGGGAGGGGTGACCTGCACGGAGCAGCAAGTGCACCTACTCTTGCTGCCTTGCTGGGCAGACTAGATGGACCAATACTGGTCTTTATTTGCTGTCTTATATTATGTTACTTTAATCTCTGAATGTGTGATTCAGACTATAAAAACCCCCTTCTATATTGTCCTGCTAGATCAGTCCAGACAAGTGAGTTGTGTTCCCCTACCAGCAGTTTGGTAGAGACAAAGAACCAATGAAAAGCCTAGGTTTCAATGACATCAATCCCATGCCTCTATACTCCTCAGCCACCAGAGGGTCTCTTCAGTATTTCTTTGTCTCCAGCAGATGGTGGATGGATTTTTCTCCCTCTGAAGAAAATCTGAAGAATTTGAGAGAAAAAGATTGATTTAAACACTCGTTAACGAGCACCTCGAGGGTGACTAGCTTACTTGAGCGTGACATGGGAGGCTCCACTAGACTGAGGTCTTTTTGGTAGCCATAGAAGGAGGGAAAATTGATTCAGCTCCATGCTCTTATCCTGATAAAAACCTGTTGAGCAGCCAGAAAATAAATTGAAAGAATTTGAAAAATTCAGCGGTTCACACAACCTCAGTGCCCCATCCTTCCTTCTCTGTTCCCCCCTGCTGCCTCCCGAAGATTACAGAAGGCTCTCAGAGGGATCTGCCTGCCAGCCACCTTTAAAAGTGGTACCTGCAAAGCCAGAAAAATAGTTTCAGAAGAGTAGAGCTAAGCCCGGCTCATTTTCTCTGCCTGGGACTTAGGGGGTGAGTACCAAGGCTTGACCTTATCATTGTCCTTGTTGGAGGCTCCCGATTCCATCCAACTAGGGTGCAATTCAGGGTAGACTGTATGGTGTGGGGATTTCCTGCCATTTTCTGCATGCATTAGTGTTTTTTCCTATTGTGCACCTGGCAGTTGCGCAGTCCGTTTGCGTGTTCTGCCCAATTGGCTCCAGTGAGTGTTCCTACCCTGGCGCCTGTAACGTGCGTTGTTGCTGTAATAGTGCTGTTAACATGCGCCTTCTGGGCTGCCATGGCCTTAGCATGCACTGTTTGGGATACTTGCCTTAACTCTCTATCTTCTTCCAGGAAATGTTGTTTGACCATTGGCAAGTGAGGTGCCTCATCTCCAGCTTCTGGACTCTGTTCTTCCTACATGGCAGCCTCTGAGTCATCCCTAGAGGGCTTGCTCCCCCTCACTCAGCCAGGGGATGCGCTTAGTCCAGCCTTAACTGCCTCAGAGCAGGAGGAGGCAGATGGCACTGTGGGTGAGAATAACCAGCTGGCCAGAGGTTCCAGTGACCGTGCTGTGGGCCACTCCCCATCTTTGAGAGGATCTGCGGCAGCTATGTCCCCTGTTGTTGGGGAGTAATTTCTGAGAGGAGAGCTTCCAGACTCTGAATTATCCTCCCCGGAATTCTTTTTCCTTTTTACAGCAGGCCTGGTCATTCTGGCACAGAAATTCAGACCCTGCAGCCTCTGGGTGTCCCTGGATGTAGTCTTGTGATGAGCAGGCTGAGAGTGGAAGTCCTATTTGGTTGCCTATGGCTAAGCGTCCCTGGCGAAGGTCGCCCCCTGGAGATATGGGGATCACCTGGGATCTGCCTGAGCTTTGGATTCCAATGTCTCTGAGCTGGGTTCTGATGTGGATGAAGAAGTACTCTTGCCTTCAAAGGATTGTGAAGAGGCTGGTATTATCCGTCTGTTCCGGAAGGAGGAACTGGTGGTGTTGATTGCCAGGATCTCATCCACCTTGAAGTGCCAGATGCCCCAGCCATGGAGCAGGAGCTGAAAATGCATCTGTTCCTGCAAGGGATGCAGAAGTTCACCTCCGAGAACGGGAAGACAGTAGTGGACAAAGGACGTAATCCAGTCTGAGTGAGATTCCCCAGTCTAAGGGGCTAAGGGCATATAAGAAGATGTACGCTCTCCCAGAGAAGGAGTGTGCTGCATGGTTTGATATTCCCAAGGTGGATGTGCAGGTCACAGCAGTTACCAGATAGACTGCCATTCCTGTGGAAGGTGGATCAGCCTTGAAGGATTTTCTGGACCAAATGGTGGATTCATTGTTGAAGAACCAGATTCCTGCAGTGGCTGCTATTCTTCAACTGGCGGTATGTGCAGGTCTGACATCTCGAGCTCTATTTCAGTAGATTCAGTCTCTTTCACCAGTTGATACCACTCTTCTTTTGGCATCGGCTATGGCCTTCTTTTTGGATGTCATGTATGACCCGATACGTCTAGCGGCCAGGGATAGTGCTGTCGACTGTGACACAACGCTGGATTTGGCTACGACACTGGGAGATGGACACATCTTCCAAAGCCCAGTGGGCCTAATTGGCCTTTAAAAGGAAGCTGCTTCTTAGAAAAACAGAAACATGATGGCAGAAAAGACCAAATGGCCTATCTAGTCTGCTATTCCATATCAACTACTATAGTCCCTTTTTTTCCTTTAGAGATTTTCTGTATTTGTTCCATGCTTTCTTGAATTCAGATACTGTCCTCGTCTCTACTACCTCCACTGGGAGACTATTCCATACATCTACCACTCTTTCCATAAAGAAATATTCTCTGGGAACAAGCAGGAAGTTAGTCCTCACATATGGGTGACGTCAGCGCCGACGGAACCCTCATGTGGAGCAAATCCCCAGCTTTCAGAGAAAGCCTTTGGGAGTTGCCATCACGCATGCTCTGTCCCCTTCCCGCCCAAGGGTGCCATCTTGCTCAGTCTCCTTTTTTTCTGCGGAGCCCTTCAGACGTAGTCCCCGTGTCCCTGTGAAAAAAGTTGAAATTTTCTCTTTTCTTCGACTGGTCGACACTGGTTCCTCTTCCCTTCGGCTCAGTACACCGGTATTGAGTCCATCTGTTTTTGTTTTTTGTCCTTCGTGAGTGGCATTTGCGCCCTTTTTTCTTTTTCACTGGCAGCCTGGGTCTTTGACCTTGCAGGGGCCCTTTTCCCCCCAATAGCTACCAGCGGGTTTAAAAAATGCGATCGGTGTGTGAAACTTATGTCTCTCACCGATACGCATCACTACTGTCTCCGGTGCCTCGGGCCCGACCATGACCCGACGTTCTGTGGCCCGTGTAGGAAAATGTCCTCTAAGGCCCTGAAGAGCCGCCAGTAGCAGCATGATAGGATTTTTTCTGAGTCCTTGCCTTCGAGAGCCCGGACCTCGTCTGAGGCCTCGACTTCTCGTGGGGGGGGGGGGTCTCCCTCAAGGGAACACAAGAGGAAGAAGAAATCCTTGAAGGCGGTGTCTCTGGATGGCTCGGAGCAACCCGGTTACTCCCGGGGTCTGTCATGGAGTCCTGACCGCCGGCCGGGATCTTCGGAGAAGGAGCGCCCGGCAAAGGTTCCTCGTTGGGAGACGGATCAGCCGAGGCAGGTGACAACTGTTCTCATCGAGGACTCCCCTCCACGGGAACCGATGTTAAGCAGGTGGCTGCGGAGCCTTCCGGACTCGAGTCCAGAATGGTAGCCTTGGAGCGCAGTTTCACTGCCTTCATGGAGCAGCAGCGGGCGCTGATTGCCAGTCTGTCCGGTTCCTCTGCCCCGACCACTTGGCCCTTGACGTCCAAGTCGACCCCGGAGGCTGAGCTGATCCTCAAGACCTTTCAGACTTGAGTCGATTCTTGGCCGAGGTCCCACTTGGCCTCCAATTCGGGACCGAGGTCGTCGCCGCCGAGCCTCTCGGCATCGGGGCGGTCGGCGCTGGGGCCCTTAATCCTGGAGCCCCCCGATTCCTCCTTGGAGGCATCGGTGTGAGAAACGGAGGATGAGTCCCCGGACACCTGTCGGCACAGGGATGTCCCATCCGATTCCCTGGTGTCCGAACCTCGGAGAAGGTCCCCTCCAGAGGACACGAGGTTCTTGGACTTTGTGAGGGATATGTCCAAGGCTTTGGCGTTCCCCACGGAGTCCGAGGAGGATCCTTGAGCTCGAGATCCTGAGGCCCCCCTCGGGAGACCCTTACTGTACCCGTGCCTCCGATCCTGGAATGACTGATGCTCCGCATGTGGGAGACGCCAGCGTCGGTGCCGGTGATCAGCAAACGGCTCCACTCGATGTATCGAGTCCACCGGAGCCCTGGATTTCAAAAGTCACAACTGCCGCACAACTTCATGGTTGTGGAATTGGCCATGCACAGGCTGAAGAGCCAGAAGACGCATTCCTCGGTGCCTCCTGGCAGGGAGGCCCGCAACTTGGATGCCCTCGGCAGGAAGTGCTTCCAGGGCTCGATGCTGACTTGTCGAATCCAGGCCTACCAGCTGTACATGGGCATGTACCTGAGGGACCTGGCGAAGGAACTTGCTGGGTTCTCGACTGGTCTCTCCGAGGGGCCTTTGCAGTGCTTCTGGAGCCTGTCCACAGACGTTCATGAGTGCTCGAAGTTTGTCTCGAGCAGCCTATGACAGGTTCGAGTCTGCAGCCCTAGTAGCCACAGCTGGCATCGGTGCACACTACCAGGCATGGCTGCCATCATTGGACCTCGAGCAGTGGGTTCAGGACAAGTTTGGTCGATGTCCCATGCCAGGGGGAGAACCTCTTTGGCAAACCCATGACCGACAAGGCCGCAGAACTGGAGACCGAGTACATGACGAGGACACGGCTCTCCAAGAAGACCTCTGCCCCTTCTCGCAAGAATGGCTCTGGTAAAAATCCCTTTTAACCGAGGAAGGGTGCTGCTTACCAAAGTTACCCCAATTTTCAGGCCTCCCCGGCTCCCCAACAGGGGCAGCAGGCCAAGGGACAGGGGCATGGCCCACGTATGCAGAAGCCCCCAAATCCCAGGCACTGACTCCAGCCCAGCCTGGCAGTGGCTTTTGAGGCCCCTCTTCCCACAGGAGGCAGGCTTGCCGTGTATGCCCACAGGTCGACAGCCATTACCACTGATGCCTGGGCCTTACAGATGGTCCAGGAGGGGCTACCTTCTTCACCTAACCCAGGTGCCGCCTCCTTACTTCCCGGGAGAACCCCTCAGGTCTCCCCTTCACCAGGACCTCCTTCTTCTGAAGGAGTTGGCAGGTCTTCTCGAGGATCAGGCGGTGGAACCGGTGCCCCACCACCTGCAAGGCAAGGGCTTCTACTCCAGGTACTTTCTGGTACCAAAGAGAACTGGAGGCCTCAGGTCCATCCTCGACCTGTGCAACCTAAACAAGTTCTTGGTGAGGGAGAAGTTCAAGATGCTCTCCCTTGGACTATTGCTGCCTTACCTCCGCCAAAGAGACTGGCTATGCTCCTTAAACCTAAAAGATGTGTATAAACACATCCTCCTACACCCAGACCACAGGCAGTATCTGTGCTTTGTGGTGGGGGGGAATCACTACCAGTACAGGGTACTTCCCTTTGGTCTGGCCTCGGCCCCCAGGGTATTCACAAAGTGCTTGGCAGTGGTGGCTGCCTTTCTCAGGCTCCAAGGGGTCTTTGTCTTCCCCTACCTAGATGACTGGCTCATCAGAAGCACTTCAGTCAGCAAGGTCCACCAGGCCACGTCTCGCACCATCCAGGTGCTGCAGCATCTAGGGTTTGTGATCAACTACCCCAAGTCCAGCCTCGCTCCAACTCAGCAGCTGGAGTCCATTGGGGTCAGACTCAACACCCTTCAGGCAAGGGCCTATCTGCCTGCAGGGCAAGCAGGCTTTTGGCTCTGGCAGGGCAGGTGAGTCGCAGGTCTGTAGAAACATAGAAACATGATGACAGAAAAAGACCACATGGCCTATCTAGTCTGTCCTTCCATAACAACAACTACAACAGTCCACTTTTTACCTTTAGAGATCCTCTGTGTTGGTCCCATGCTTTTTTGAATTCAGTTACTGTCCTCATCTCTACCACCTCCACTGGGAGACTATTCCACGGATCCACTACTCTTTCTGTAAAGAAATATTTCCGCATATCACTCCTGAATCTATCTCCCTTCACCCTCATCCAATGTCCCCTCGTAGCAGAACTTGCTTTCAATTGAAAGAGGCTCTCTCCCTGAACATTTATGCCATGGAGGTATTTAAACATCTCAATCATATCACCTCTATCCCGCCTTTCCTCTAAGGTGTACATATTAAGATCCTTAAGTCTGTCCTCATATGCTTTATAATGAAGCCCATTAATCATTTTAGTAGCAACCCTCTGCACCGACTCCATCCTGTTCACATCCTTTTGAAGGTGCGGTCTCCAGAATTGCACACCATACTCCAAATGAGGTCGCACCAAAGACTTATACAGAGGCATTATCGCCTCCTTTTTTCTGCTAGCCATTCCTCTCCGTATGCACCCAAGCATCCTTCTAGCTTTTGCCGTCGCCTTTTCTACCTGTTTAGCTACTTTAAGGTCATCAGACACAACCAGGCCTAGGTCCCGCTCTTCTTTAGTGGACAAAAGTACTTCACCTCCTATACTGCATTGCTCCCTTGGATTGCTGCAGCCCAAATGCATGACCTTACATTTTTTAACATTAAATCCCAGCTGCCAAATTCTAGACCATTCTTCAAGCTTAGCTAGATCCCTCCTCATGTTATCTACACCTTCCTGGGTGTCTACTCTATTGCAGATTTTGGTATCATCTGCAAAGAGGCAAACCTTACCCGACAGCCCTTCCGCTATATCACTAACAAAGATGTTAAAAAGAATCGGACCAAGGACAGATCCCTGGGGCACACCACTGGTAACATCCTTCTCCTCAGAGTGAGCTCCATTTACTTGTACTCTTTGTCGCCTCCCACCCAACCAATTTCTAACCCAAGCAGTAACTTTAGGGTCCATCCCTAGGGTGCTCAGTTTGTTTATAAGTCGCCTGTGAGGAACATTGTCAAAGGCTTTACTGAAATCTAAATACACCACATCTAGAGCTCTCCCTCGGTCCAACTCCCTGGTCACCCAGTCAAAGAAATCAATCAGATTTGTCTGACAAGACCTGCCTCTGGTGAATCCATGCTGCTTCGGATCCTGTAATACGCTGGACTCCAGAAACCTCACTATTTTCTCTTTCAGCAGCGTTTCCAATAATTTACTCACCACCGAAGTTAAACTAACCGGCCTGTAGTTTTCAACCACATCCTTACTTCCGCTTTTGTGTAAAGGCACCACATGAGCCTCTCTCCTGTCCTTTGGCACCACTCCCGACTCCAACGAGGCATTGAAAAGGTCAGTCAGTGGAGTTGCTAGAACGTCCCCAAGTTCCCTCAGTATTCTAGGGTGTATCCCATCCGGTCCCATCGCTTTGTCTACTTTAAGTTGAGCTAGTTTCTCACGAACACAGTCTTCTGAAAATTGTTCAAGATGTCCCTCGCTTCTGTTCTTATTTGTGGGTGTTTTCTGAGGTCCTGCTCCTGGTTCTTCATCTGTGAACACAGAACAAAAATATTTGTTAAGCAATTCCACTTTATCCTTATCAGCTTCTACATATTCCCCCCCTGCACCCTTGAGTCTGACAATACCACTTTTGCCCTTCCTCTTCTCACTAATATATCTGAAAAATGTCTTATCCCCCCATTTTATTGCATTGGCTATTTCCTCCTCCTTTTGAATCTTTGCCTTCTTGACTACTTTGCTAGCTTCTCTAATTTTTTCCAAATACAGATGCCTGTCTTCCTCTCTCTGTGATCTCTTGTATTTCATGAAGGCCTCCCTCTTTTTCTTCACTTTTTCAGCTACTTCCTTCGAAAACCATAGCGGTCTCCTGTTCCTTTTGCCTTTATTTACCATTTTAACAAAAAGGTTGGTTGCCTTTAAAATACCCCCTTTCAGTTTTGCCCACTGTTTTTCTACATCCCCAGCTGTTCCCATCCCACTAACGACTCCCTGAGGTATTGGCCCATCTTCGCAAAGTTAGCCTTCCTAAAGTCTGAGATCCTCACCTTGGAATGGATTCTAACAGCCCTAGTCCTAATACTGAACCACACCATCTGGTGATCACTGGATGCAAAATGATCTCCCACTACAACATCAGAAACACTTTCACCATTGGTAAGCACCAAGTCCAGTATGGCCCCTTCATGTGTGGGGTCTGTTACCAATTGCCTGAATAGTTCTCCCTGTAGAGAATCCAGGATCTCCTTACTTCTAGATGATACTGCAGCAGGAATGTGCCAATCAACATCTGGCATATTGAAATCTCCTATCAGTAGCACTTCCCCTTTCCTAGCAATGCTGCGTATGTCTTCAATTAACTCTCTGTCCACCTCTTCCTCTTGTGGGGGAGGTCTGTATATCATACCAATGCAAATAGATTTCTCTTTCCCTCTTTCTAGTTTAACCCACAATACCTCCTCTCTCCCTTTTAAGCTCTGTAATTCCAAAGCTTTAATAGTAGTTTTTACATATAGTGCCACTCCTTCTCCCCTTCTTCCTACCCTGTCCTTTCTGAATAAAGTATAGCCAGGTATAGTTACATCCCAGTCATGGTTTTCTGTGAACCATGTTTCTGTAACTGCCACTAAATCCAAGTCAGCCACTCCCACCAAAGCTTCAACTTCAGGGATCTTATTTCCCATGCTACGGGCATTAATACACACTGCTTTCCATATGTTACCCCTGTTACCCATTTCCATAAAGGTATTTAATGTATCACCTACCTGGGGGCTTTCACTTACCTGGGGGCTTTCTTCACCCATCCCCAACGAATCTAGTTTAAAGCCCTCTTCAGTAGATTAGCCAGTCTACTACCAAAGATGCGTTGTCCTTTCTTGGACAGATGGATGCCATCATGGATGCCATGGATGGATGCGTAGTGTCAGCAAGACAATTTCTGCGCCTCCTCGGGCACATGGCTTCCACGGTCCATGTGACCCCAGATGCCCACTTCCACATGCAAACTGCTCAGTGGTGCCTCAGAGACCAGTGGTCACAGTGTCCAGGCAGCTGGTACGGTCCCTGGACTGGTGGCTTCAGCCGCTTTACTTGGAGGTGGGAATGCCTTTCCAGGCTCCTCTACACATGAGGATCCTTACCATAGATGCGTCCCTACTGGGCTTGGGGGCCCATTGCCAGGGTTTCCATACTCAGGGAGTGTAGTCCCCGAGTGAGAGAACGCAACAGATCATTTTCTTGGAGCTCTGTTCCATCCGCCTAGCCCTGGGAGTTTTCAGGCAGATCCTGGCCCACAAACCGGTCTTGGTACAGACAGACAACCAGGTGGCCATGTTCTATGTGAACAAGCAGGGTGGCACGGGGTCCTGTCTCCTATGTCAGGAAACCCTGGATCTGTGCTCATTTGCAGCCCGGCATGGCATTCATCTTCGGGCCATCTACCTGCTGGGCCAGGACAACTGGTTAGCCGACAGGCTAAGCAGGATTCTCCAACCTCACGAGTGGCAATTGGAATGTGGGGTAGCCAATTGGATTTTCCAAACCTGGGGATGGCCGGTGATGGACTTGTTTGCGAGTCCGGCCAATCACCAGTTGCCCCGGTTCTGCTCCAGGCAGCCACACCTGCACAGGGTGGCCGCCGATGCTTTTCTGATATCATAGTCTTTGGGCCTCCTGTATGCGTTTCCTCCGATGCCTCTGGTGGCCAAGACTCTGTTCAGGATCCTCCAGGACAGGGCCTCGGTCATCCTTGTAGCCCCACGGTGGCCAAGGCAGCCCTGGTTTCTGCTTCTACTTCAGCTAGCGGTGGAGGCCCCCATTCCCCTGGGGTCCTCCCCTAGCCTCCTGTCTCAGGAGGAGGCGTCCTCCTGCACCCCATCTCAGCTTCCTCAACCTGATGGCGTGGCTGCTGAGAGGGTGATGCTCGCTCCCGTCCTCCTTCAGAAAGATATTGAGGAGGTCTTGCTGGCCTCAAGGAGGCTGTCGACTAGATGGGTCTACACCTTAAAGTGGCGCAGGTTTGTGGCTTGGTGTGAGGAGCAGGGTGAGGGTCCCTTCTCCTGCCAGGTTGGAGTGGATTTACAGTACCTTCTTCACCTCTCGAATTTGGGCCTCAAATCCAACTCCGTCAAAATGCACCTCAGTGCCCTTGCGGCGAACCACTTCCCTGTGGAGGGGAAGCCTCTCTCTGCCCATCCCTTGGTTTCTCAGTTTTTTGAGAAGCCTGCTTCTTTTGAAACCTCCGGTTCGCCCTCCGGCGACCGAATGGGATCTGAATGTGGTTTTAGGGCAGCTTACTCGGCCACCTTTTGAGCCGATGGTGACCTGCCATCTCTGCTACCTTTCTTGGAAAGTGGTTTTCTTATGGGCACTCGGCTCGGTGAGTGAGTGAGCTTCAGGCCCTAGTGTCAGAAAGGCCTTACACCAGATTCTATAGGAACCGGGCGGTGCTCCTCACGCACCCAAAGTTCCTTCCGAAGGTGGTCTCCTCGTTCCAACTCAACCAGGAGATAGTGCTGCCTACCTTTTTTCCCAGGCCACATGCCAGTCGGGCAGAGACAGTACTGCATACCCTGGACTGTAAGAGGGTGTTGGCCTTCTATATCCAGCGTACGCAAGTGCATAGAAAGGCTTCTCAGCTCTTCATATCCTACGACCCCAGTAAGCTGGAGATAGCTGTTTCCAAGCATACGCTGTCCACCTGGGTAGCAGACTGTATTGCCTGGGCATACAGGGCAGCCGAGCTTCCGATGGAGGGTTGCGTTATGGCCCATCGGGTCAGGGCCATGGCGGCATCAGTGGCTTATTTCCACTGCCACCTGGTCTTTGGGTCAGACTTTCACAACCCAATATTGCCTGGATAGAGAGACGGGACAGTGCTTTCGGCTAGGCTGTCCTCCATAATCTTTTCGAGGTCTAGGCAACTCCTGCCCTCCGACCCTTCTGTCAGGCTACCGGAGTGCTATTCTCTTAGTTTAATTTCTATTGTGGCTGCTTGCGGCTCTCGTAGAGGGAGCCTATTTTTCAGCTATGCGTTCTCGGTAGCCTATAGCTGGGGAGTCCCATATGTAAGGACCGACTTCCTGCTTTTTCTCGGAGAAAGCTTAGTTACTTACCTGTAACAGGTGTTCTCTGAAAGCTGGGGATTTGCTCCGTTGGTGCCGATGTCACCATATGTGAGGACTGATTCCTGCTGTCCCCGGAGAACACCTGTTACAGGTGAGTAACTACGCTTTTCCGTATGCTGCTCCTGAATTTTATCTCCTTTCACCTTCATCCTATGCCCCTTTATTACAGAGCTTTCTTTCAATTGAAAGAGGCTCTCCTCTTGTGCATTTATCCCATGGAGGTATTTAAATATCTCTATCACATCTCCTGTATCCCGCCTTTCCTCTATAGTACACATATTGAGATCTTTAAGTCTGTCCCTATATGTCTCATAACGAAGACCACTGAATATTTTGGTAGTCACTCTGCACCAACTCCATCCTTTTGAAGGTGTGGTCTCCAGAATTGCACAGAATGCTCCAAATGAGGTCTCACCAAAGACACTATCGCCTCTTTTTTTACCTGCTGGCCATTCCTCCCCCTAATCACCCAAGCATCCTTCTGGCTTTCACCATCACCTTTTCTACCTGTTTAACCATTTTAAGATCATCAGAAACAATTGCATCCAGTTCCAGCTCTTCTTTGGTGAACAGAAGTACTTCACCCCCTATACTGTACTGCTACCTTGGATTTTTTGCAGCCCAAATGCATGACCCTGCAGTTTTTAGGGTTAAATCTCAGCTGCCAAATTCTTTTTTTTTAATATATCTTTATTTAGCTTTTCAAACCTCCACACAAAACCAAAAAAAACATAATACAATACTTAAACAAAAGAGTACTGCAGGATACAACTATTTATCCCAACAAAACTCCCCTCCCCCAACCACCCCACCTTCCCCACCCCCCCCCCTCCCCTCCTGGGTCCACAAGCAGCCAGCTTAAACAGGCTTCTGGCAGTGGTGACGAGTTATGGGACTATGGTATTTCTCCAAACCCGATCACCGAGCATGTTCAACAAACTCATTTAGAGCCTTCCATTTCACATACTTAGACACATCTGTTGACATACCTTTTCTGGTCATTTGTTCATATTTACTGTACATACATAGAAGATTCCACCATGCTAGCCAATTTACATCATACATATGTTTCCAGTTCATAACAATCATATGTACTGCCACTCCAACCATAAAGTCAAGTAAAAAGTGACAGTCCTTTTCAAGAGAAGGGATCTCAACACGAGATCGAAATACTACTATAGCCCAAGAAAGGGGAGCTTTGAAGCTTAGAATTAGTTGTATCCAATCCCATGTTTGCAACCAAAAATTCTGGATGCAGGGGCAGCTGAACACTATATGTTCTAGAGTGCCTATTGACTTTTGACAAGACCAACATTTGCTGCTGGAAGCTTTGTCCCACTTAGCCACTCGGACTGGTGTACAGTAAGCCCTATGAGCAAAAAAGAAAAGCGATTGGGTAATAGAGGCCGCTTTAGACACCCTGACTGACTTTGTCCAATTTTTTCCCCTTTCAATGTGGAGAGAGCCGCCTCTGTGTCATGTTTCCAAACATCATGTAACCCACTTATTTGAGAGGAAACATTTTGGTGCAATATTTTATAATAGCGGGATGCTACCCCAGCCATTTGTGTAACTTGCTGAATCAAGGAGTCTATGTTGTTCTCTTTTCCCAATCGCTTGACATCTACCCCTGCTTTCCCCACACAGTGTCTAATTTGTAGCCATTGGAAGTAAAGTGTCCCTGGAAGGTTAAATTCCCACTGTAACCTGTCAAAAGCCTTCCACCCTCCCTTTTCCACAAGATGACCTAACTTCCAGAAACCCCATGAGTACCACCAAGGCCAGGCAAACACTCTCTCGCTGTATCTTAAATAATGGATTATACCACAGAAGGGTGGATTCAGAGACAACCTTGTCATATTGCAAGGAGTGCCGCAGAGTTAAGAAAGCCCTCTGAGTATCACAGATCACTACGGGGACAGCCTTGCTTGGGCATAACATGCTAGTGTCATGAGGTGCAGCGGTCAGAGCCCATGGAGATAGGGGATTCTGAACAAAACAGAGCTAACTTTGACAGCTCGGAGATACACATGGCCAAAGGTTGCCATAGGAACTATACACAAGCTATTTCACGTGGTGTAGGGGAACGCCCAGACTCAAAGCTAGCTCGTGGCTCATCAGGGGATGAGGGGCAGCTGACAAGGGGCGGTGCCAACATCACAAGCTACGCAGTTAAAAATCACTCACCTGAGAGTAGTGCAGAAGCGGCTAGAGGGAGAACTGCAAAAGAGAGAACTGCTGAAGAGAGACGTGCTGGCAGGGAGAGAAGTCCCGATAGCAGGAGAACTCCAAGCAGGGAGAGAAGCTTGAGAGGCAGGAGAGAAGGATCTCCATGCTGGTTAAAACCAATTGCTGACCAAAGGAGACTACCAGGGAGGTGCAGTGCTGAGAAACCCAGGAAGGGCTGTTTGGAAGAGCAGTGCACAGCTGACCAGTGCTTCCGAGAACCTTGCTACAGAGGAAGCAGAGGTAGTAGCTCTGAGGCCAGGCTAAGGCAAGACCAGTCACCCAGCACAAGGTACCAAGCAGGAGAAAACCATTATCCTGAAGATAATTTGGTGCCAAGGAGAAAGCTCAAACAGACACGGAGTGAAAAGCCTTCCCACGAGCAGAGCTGTGCTCGAGGGAGGAACGTTGAAGGGAGACTGCTGAAAGGTAACCTTATTCTTCCTAATAGGAGAAGCTTAGACTATAGCAGTCAGCCCTGTTCTTACCAAGAATTATGTGCCGCCTCTGAGAGAGACTATAGTGATTACGGTATTTACCCATCCACCTCTAGGCTGGTGGGTGAAGGGAACTCTCAAAGCTATAGAGAGGAACTCAGCAGTCAGAACAGAAGTTTCACTCACCGGGAAACTTACCCAGATATAGAAGAGATGCAATGTGATCCGTGTGAGGAGTCTAACGGTGATATTTACATGGACTGTACATATACCTTATCTGATAGCATATCTTCTCTATGCTGAAGAGCTGTAGGAGCTAATTCATAAAGAAAACAGACAGGAAGAGTTTTGTGAAGGAAACTGTTTTCTTTTACCATTTTTTGCCTCCATCGTGAAAGCTGAAGATAAGCATATCCTTTGTTCAAATGTTTCTTTAACTTTGATACCAGACGTATGGTTTTTGTGTTGCCTTATTTCATTGTGTGAAAATCCAACCCTGGGAAGGGAATAAATCCTGTTTAAATCCTTATCACTCTGACTACAACTACTTTCTTTTTGCTAAAGTTGTGGAACTACAAATCCCAGAGGGCATTGTCAAGCCTCTCTACTATACTCCACAGCTATTAAAGAAGTTACCCTGCTAATCCACCCATGCCTATGGCCTCTGGGGGGGTGAGTGGGCGACACTAGGCAAGAGTATACTGGGAATGGGGGCAGTTAATTTCTGTTCCAAGGCCAGCCAAGTTGGGCTTTGTTCCGTTAACCTGCTCCATCCACCTGGAGCCCTGTTTAAGTAAAAAGGCAGTATGGTAGGACCAGAAATCGGGGAAGTTAATCCCTTCCTCCTCTTTCCTAGCTTTCAATCTTTTCAATGCGATTCTGGGAGGTTTATTGTTCCATAGGTACTGACTTAACAGCCCCTCAATCTGGCAGTAGGTATGCCTGGGAAGGTAGCATGGAAGCATCTCAAGAACATAATTGATCTTCGGGGTAATGGTCATCTTTATCGACTCTAGCCGCCTCCACCACGATAAGGCCAAGGGGGACCACTTACTAGTCAAAGCCCGAGTTTGGGTTAACAGCATCTCTGAGTTAAATTTAATTGTCTCATCCAACGGATAACAATATTGCACTCCCAGGTATTTGACCATTTTGATTCCCAAACGAAAGAGAAATGCTCTATGTTGCTTTTTTTTGCGACTGAGTTTAATGGGAAAGCAGTAGATTTTGACCAGTTTATCTTGTATCCTGACAAACGGGAGTACTGATCAATAAGACTAAGAATCTGTGTCACTGATTTTGGGGTGGAAAATAGTAACAAGTCATCGGCGTATGCCGACAGTTTGACTTCAAACCCGGCAACAGAGATGCCGTGGATGTTCGGGTTTTGTCGGATTAACAGGGCAAGAGGTTCCAGTGCGAGGTTAAATAGTAGCGGGGATAAAGGACATCCTTGCCGGGTGCCGCGGCCAAGCTCCATGCCCACCGACTGAACGTTGTTTACACAAATAGTGGCAGTGGGGTGGGTGTACATCACTTTAAGTAGATTGACACAGCCCTGTCCAAAACCAAACTAGTCCAGAACTGCGAACATAAAAGGCCATTCTAACCGGTCAAACGCTTTCTCCGCGTCGAGAGATAGCCCAATAATAGGATGGCTCACCTGTTCGGCCCCTGCAAGGATTTGACACAGCAGTCTTGCGTTATCGGCAGTTGACCTGCCTTCCACAAACCCGCATTGATCAGGATGGATCAACCTAGGAGCCACTTCAGACACCTGACGAGCCAAAACCATAGCATATATTTTGTAGTCTGAGATTAGCAGTGATATGGGGTTGTAATTGCTCACCAACTGAGGGTTTCTACCTGCTTTCTCCAGCACAATT
Organism: Ichthyophis bannanicus; assembly: GCA_033557465.1. Lineage (NCBI taxonomy): Eukaryota > Metazoa > Chordata > Amphibia > Gymnophiona > Ichthyophiidae > Ichthyophis > Ichthyophis bannanicus. The sequence goes on along the minus strand of CM066039.1, from coordinate 209,573,216 downwards.
ACATTTGCTGCTGCAAAAGCTACAAGTTGAGCCGACTCTTGTGCTAGGGCCTGGAAGTATAACTGGAGCTGCGGGGCTAGTTCTGCGGCGAATGCTTTAAAAAATTCTATGGGGAGTCCATCAGGACCAGATGCTTTCCCCCTTGCCAAAGAATCAATAGCTTGGTGTATTTCTTACTGAGAAGGCATCGTCCAGCCTATCAGCAGCTTCTTTGTCCAGAGTGGGTCTCTGAGTCTCATCTAAAAAAGCTGCAAACTCCTCTTTCTCAAAATCTACCTCAGAGGAATAGAGAGTCCTATAAAAAGATCTAAATGCCTCAGCTATTTCAGCATCCGCAACTAGGAGGTTCTGACTTTGAAGATCCCGAAAGGCCGAGATCCGACCCACATTTCTGTGGGCCCGCAAGGCATTGGCTAGTAGTTTCCCGGCTTTATTGCTTTCCCAATAATAAACTCCATTCTGCGCTTTTATGCTACGCGAGGCCTCATTTGCTAAAAGCTGGTTATACTTATATCTCAGTCGCTGCAGTCGCAACAGTATACAGGGGTCCGAGCGCCTGGTGAGGATGCGCTCGCCCGCCTTTATTTGTGTTTCTAGGCCCCTGAGTTGCTCCTTGGTCCTTCTTGCCTGATTAGTACTGTAGCTTGTTATAACCGCTCTGATGTAGCCTTAAAATCCCTCCCACCATGCCCAGCCTGCCGTGTCCTGTAGCCTATTGAGCTGGAAGTATTCCTCTATAGTGGCCTGGATTTTCGACCGAAAATCTTCCTCGTCTAGGAGAGATCTATCAAAAAAACATCTCCCAGAGGGGGGGGGGTCGTGAGCGTCCTCCCTAACTGATATGGATATGGCTGCGTGACCTGAGAATGTGGATCGCGTGAATGTTTGAGTCTATGACTTTTGAAATCAATGCCTTTGATATCAATAACAGATCAATTCGCGAAGAGTTGTGCGGGGAAGAATAAAAAGTAAAGTCTCGGCCCGTCGGATGCTGAAGTCTCCAGATATCGACCAACCCGGCATCCTGCAGCAATGAATGAAGGATTATCCGCGCCCTGGACGGTTTCGCTGCTTTAGGGGGAGACCTATCAATTATTGCATCTATCACCAGGTTAAAGTCACCTCCCAGAATTATCGGCGTTGGCAGCGTAGCCAGAATTTCTTCTGCTAGGGAGTTGAAGAAGTCCGGACTATCTATATTAGGTGCGTAGATGTTGATACATGCTACCTCTGCTCCCCCCCCCCCCCAATCCTTAAGAGAACTTTGGTCCATCTGCCTTCCTTGTCTGAGCGTGTTTGAAGCACCCCAGGGATAAGTGGCTTTTGTACCAAGATGGCTACGCCATTTTGCTTATGGATGGCTGCTGAGTATGCTACTAACATAAAGCGTTTAATACTGAGTTTCAGAGATTCTCTAATGTTTAAATGTGTTTCTTGGAGAAACAAAACATCGGCTCTTTCTTGGTTCCCATATAGAATTATTTTCTTACGCTTGATGGGATTATTAATCCCCTTAACATTTAGGGAGAGTATCTTAATGGTCCCCATGATTGTTGCCTAGCAATCCTGCAATGAACTGAACCCAAGCCACAGCATTATTTTGCGCACATCTCACATTGCCTGCCCTTTTCCATTCCATTATCATATCACATTGTATGCCCCAGAAACTAGTACAAGGATCACCCGATTGCACAGCCCAACTTATCGTAAACTCCAATAAGGCTGCTGTGAACACCGGGGGGGAAACCCTCTTTACCAAATTAATGGGAAAGCCCAGCGAAAACAAGATGGGCACAGAGGGCCGATATTGAGAAAAGTTCCCCCAACATACCAATTCCTGAACTTAGATCTTGTTACTAAAATGCCTAAACCTTGACTCCCCCCCTTCCCCCACCATCCCAAAGTTATGCCAACATTTATACCTCATGCTGCTCCAAACATTTCTCAGCCCTTTCTTTTAAACTTAACCTTTAAACACTGACTGAGATCAATTAACATTTGTCCTAAAGTGACGGCCCCTCCACTTAAACAAGGGGCGCATCACAGCTGAACAAGACAGCGAGGGTTGTTGCAATCCCCTCATTGTTAAATCAGCGCATCTGCATCAGTTCTTTTTCCTCTAAGTACGCAGCTAGAGCCTCCAGGTCCTCAAAATTCTTGGTCTGATTGTGCAAAGTCACTCTCATCCGAGCCGGATACAGCAGACCAAACCTTGCTTGCAGTTGTTGCAACCGAGGTCTCAGAGCTAGCAAACCTTTCCGTCAGTCCACTGTGTGTTTGGAGAAGTCAGGAAAAAAGAACAACCTGTGTCCCTCAAATTCTATTGGGGAACGTGACCGCAAGGCCTCCATGACTTGCATTACCTGCTGGAAATGGAGGATCTTGAGGATAACAGGCCTCGCTCGCTTGTTATTAAGTTGAGGCTGCAAAGGAACCCTATGCGCACGCTATATCTCGAAGGGGAGCGCAAATGTTAAATTTAGTACTTGCGGAATCATTTTCTGCAGAAACGCAAATATGTCTTTACCTTCAGCCCCTTCAGGAACACCAACAATCCGTACATTGTTCCTTCGTGCTCTATTATTCCCGTCCTCCAGATCTTTTTGTAGAGTTTTAATTAGTTTCACCTGTCTGTCGATGAGACGAAGTTGTTCTTCATGGACGCCAAGTACTTTTTCTACCTTATCCTGTCTTAAGGTAAGCGCCTCCATAGAAGATCTCATGACCCCAATATCATCTTGAACAGCTGACAGCGCCTCACCATTCGATCGGACCATCTCTCTGATTGCACGTACCTCAGAGAGCAACTCCTGCAAGGCCTCCAGTTCTTGAGTGGGCGCCATCTTTTGTGGGGAAGGAGACTTCGTCTTCGACCTCTTCGCACTATTAGTCTGTGCTGTGGGAAAGTCCAGTCGTGTCGGTTTTAGCCCAGACATTCCTCCTGGCTATCACACTCCAAACCCTCTACTTCTCGCTACAAATAGTGGTATGCTGGACAGGATTCTATTCAAGCCCTCCAGAGCAAAAGCTTTACGCAGCCATCTCGTTCGGCACTCGGCTCCACCCCCTCTCATTCGGCACTCGGCTCCGCCCCCCCCCCTCCAGCTGCCAAATTCTTGACTGTTCTTCAAGCTTACCTAGATCCCCCCTCATGTCCTTCCTGGGTGTCTCTCCATTGTAGATTATGGTATCATTCACAAAGCGGCAAAACTTATCTGACAGCCCTTCTTCAATTTCACTAACAAAGAAGTTAAAAAGAATTGGACCAAGAATAGATCCCTCTGGCACACCACTAGTAACATCCTTCTCAGAGTGAGCTCCATTTACCAGTACCCTTTGTTACCTCCCAGTCAATCAATTTCTAACCCAGTTGGTAACTTTACAGGAACTGGTTAAAAGATAGAAAGCAAGAGGGTAGGGCTAAATGGCCAATTTTCCCAATGGAGAAAGGTGAATAGTGGTGTACCCCAGGGATCTGTGCTGGGGTCCGCTGCTTTTTGACACATTCATAAATGACCTGGAAAAGGGAATAACGAGTGAAGTTATCAAATTTGCAGATGACACAAAACTATTTAAAGTTGTTAAAACCCAAGAGGATTGTGAAAAATTGCAAGAGGATCTTGATAAATTGGAAGACTGGGCATCAAAATGGCAGATGAAATTTAATGTGGACAAGTGCAAAGTTATGCACCTAGGTAAGAACAACCCAAACTATGGTTACACGATGCAAGGTTCCACATTAGGAACCACCACCCAGGAAAAAGATTTAGGCGTCATTTTGGATAACATGCTAAAACCCTCTGCCCAGTGTGCAGCAGCGGCCAAGAGAGCAAATAGAATGCTAGGTATCATAAGGAAAGGAATGGAAAATAAAACAAAGATATTATAATGCCTCTATATCGTTCCATGGTGAGACCGCACCTTGAATATTGTGTGCAATACTGGTCGCCGTATCTTAAAAAGAATATAGCATTATTGGAAAAGGTTCAGAGAAGAGCCACCAAAATGGTAAAGGGGATGGAAGGATACTCCTATGAAGAAAGGCTAAAAAGGTTAGGGCTCTTTAACCTGGAAAAGAGACGGCTGAGGGGAGATATGATAGAGGTCTATAAATTAATGAACGGAGTGGAACGGGTAAACGTAGATCAATTGTTTACGTTATCAGAATATAGAAAGACTAGGGGACATGCAATGAAGCTACAGGGTAAACTATTTAAGACTAATAAAAGAAAATATTTTTTCACTCAACGTGTAATCAAACTCTGGAATTTGTTACCAGAGGATGTAGTAAAGTCTGTTAGTGTAGCTGGGTTTAAAAAAGGTTTGGACAAGTTCCTGGAGGAAAGGTCCATAAACCATTATTAAGAAGGGACCCAGGATATCAATGCTTGACCCAGTACAAGCATTGTGGAACCTGTCTTTTGGGGAAACTGCTAGGTACGTATGACCTAGATTGGCCAGAGTTGGAAACAGGATACTGGGCTTGATGGACCTTGGTCTGACCCAGTATGGCATATCTTATGTTCTTATGTTCATCCTTCGGGTGCACAACTTATTTATAAAATGCCTGTGTGGAACAGTGTTTAAAGGCTTTACTGCCATCTAAGTACACCACATTTAGGGCTGTCACTCAGTCCAACTCTCTGGTCACGCAGTCAAAGAAATAGATTAGTCTGACAAAACCTGCCTCTAGTAAACCCATGCTGTCTCGGATCCCGCAATCCATTGGACTCCAGAAACCTCACTAGCTTCTGTTATGGCAGCATTTCCATTAATTTACTCACCATAGAGGTCAGACTAACCAGTCTGCGGTTCTCAATCTCATCCTTACTTCCACTTTTATGCAAAGGGGATCACATGTGCCCTTCTCCAGTCCTCTGGGACCATTCCTGACTCTAAAGAAGCATGGAAAAGGTCAGACAATGGAGCTGCTAGAACTTCTCCAGGGTGCTTCAATATTCTCGGATATATCTCATCCTGCCCCATCTGTTTGTCTACTTTTAGTTTAACTAATTCCTTATGAATACAGTCTTCTTGGGCCCATTTGGAGAAGCTGGTGAAGGATCTGGGTGAGATGAAATCTTACCACCTTCCATAGGACGAATCCAGGGGGGTCTGTGAAGTGGACAGGTGCCTCCTTCCTATCGGGGACAAAAGCAGAGCACAGGTACCTGCAGAGGTACTAGGAGACAAAAGAGCAGATATACACACACATGCCATACTGGGTCAGACCAAGGTCTATCAAGTGCAGTATCCTGTTTCCAACAGTGACCAATTCAGGTCACAAGTACCTGACAGGTTCCCAAAAAGATACATAGTTTTCACAGTGCTTGTCCTGGGATAAGCAGTAGATTTCATCGGTCTTCATTAATAATGGTTTATGGACTTTTCCTCCAAGAACTTGTCCAAACCTTTTTTAAACCCAGTTATACTAACAGCTTTTACTACATCCTCCGGTAACCAATTCCAGAGTTTGATTATGCATTGAGTGAAAAAATATTTTCTTATTGCTCTTAAATGGGTTTCACTGTAGCTTCATTGCATGTCCCCTAGTCTTTCAACTTTTTGATGGAATTAACAACCTATCTACATTTACCCATTCTACTCCATTCATTCATTTATAGATTTCTATCATATCTCCCCTCAGTCGTCTCTTTTTCATGTTGAAGAGTCTTAACCTTTTAAGCCTTTCCTCATAGGAATATCCTTCCATCCCCTTTACCGTTTTGGTGGCTCTTCTCTGTACCTTTTCTAATTCTGCTATATGCCTTTTAAGATACGGTGACCAGAATTGCAAACACTATTCAAGATGGGGTCGCACATGGAATGATACAGAGGCTTTATAATATCCTTGGTTTTATTCTCTATTTCTTTCCTTATGATTCCTAGCATTCTATTTACTTTCTTGGCTGCCTCTGCACACTCTGGGCAGAGGGTTTCAGTGTTATTCATGGTGACGCCTAAATTCTTTTCCTGGGTGGTGGTTCCTAATGTGGAACCTTGCATCATGTAACCATAGTTTGGATGGTTCTTTCCTAGGTGCATAAATTTGCACTTGTCCACATCAAATTTCATCTGCCATTTGGACATAGTCTTCTAATTTATCAAAGTCCTCTTGCAAGTTTTTACAATCTTCTTGTGTTTTAACAACTTGAATAATTGTGTCATCAGCACATTTGATCACCTTACTCATTACTCACATTTCTAGGTCATTTATGAATATGTTAAAAAGCAGTGGGGCCATCACAGATACCTGAGGTACTCCACTATCCAGTTCTCCATTGAGAAAATTGGTCATTTAGTCCTACTCTCTGCTTTCTATTGCTTAATCGGTTAGACATCATGCTCACTGGTCTGTAGTTTCCTGGATCACCCTGGACACCCTTTTTTGGTGGGGGGTGGGGGGATTTTATATTGCATCTGTTTGAGAACAACAAACTTCCCCAGGCTGTAGTGACACTTACAGACCAAGAGAAACATAGTGGATAACAGTAAAATAAAAAGTTACTATCTCCCCCACCCAACAGCTGTTATATTCACCAGGCATGCACGCCCCATGAGGGGCCAATCCAGACAACAATCATCCACACAGGGGATCCTGGTCCCTAGTTCCCACCCCCATCACTCAGACTTGTGGTAGGATACACACTTCAGGCCTAAAACTGCCTAAGGGAGATCCCCGACCCTCCATTAGTTGCTGTCAAAGCCCACCCCATCCTTGCTGACTCCACCTTCCCCCTGTCATCTCCCCATCCCCCCTCCCCAACATCGTGCGATTGCCAACCTGGTCACCCTCCCAGCTGCTCCACTGGCCTCCATATCTGTCTGCCTCTTGTAGGTCATTCAAGACCATATCCCTGCCCTTCTGTGACAGTGTCTGAATACTGTCTTCCCAGACAGTCAAAAATTTGGGAACTCTGTCAGATTTCCCTCAGTCACTCTTTGTCAAGTTGCATGTGCTGGTCAACAAAATAACCTTTTTTGCCAATGCCCAGACCAGTTTAAGCCACTGTCCCTGCCCAGTGACCTCTAAACCCTCCATTACATTAAATAAGTCTGTGGGGTCAGATTCCACTGACCCTGCACCACTTTCTTTGCAAATAAGTGCTTTTTCCCCCAGTAGGCCTGTACAGATGGGCAGGACCAAAACAGATGACCCAGGAATGCCCCTTCCATCTCACATTTAGAGTATTGGATCCAGTCAGAGTAACCCATCCGCTGCATTTGCACCAGCAAAAAAGTATGCCCAGTGTACAACCTTGTATTGCATGTCCTTCAGGTATACCATGGTCATTAGTTTGGGGATTTTCCCAATATGTTTTCATAGACGATCTCCCGTTAAAGCAGTTCATTTCCAGGTCAATGCTCCATTTAGCTGCTAGGCAGTGGCAAGTATCCCATGAGAAGGTGTCTGCAAAGGAACTCCAGATCCAGGATACCGTAATCTTCACCGACTCTTCCGACAGAAAAAAGTCTTCTAATTCCATATAGAAGTCACTTGACAAGTTGTCACATTCCAGCTTCCCAACCTTACTGGATTTATGTAAAGTCATTTTTATTGTTTTCACATAACGCATACAGTCAACATACTTACAGTCAGTCGGGCCAGCAAATGCCCAATGATAACAACAACAAAAGTAAATGCAGATACCAACAAAGGCAAATGAACACACAAAGTAAAATTCTAAAAGCAACAGAAGCCGAGGAGTACAATCAGCACATAGTCTAGAGCACAGGAAATAAAGTGTTCAACACAGAGAACAACGGTGCCCGAACTGCCATGACAATATGCGGCCATATCTGAAGCCCCATAGGCTATGTTCTGACAATAATATAGAAACATCCTTCAAGCCCAACAAAACAAGAACCACCTCTGAACCTACCCCCCTCCCCCTCCCCTAAACCACTCACCCCCCGCCTTAGCTAAAGAAGCCTTCAATACCCCCCCCCCCCAGGTCTCCCCTATGTTCGTCAGCCTAATACCCCCTGTCCCATATTAGGGTCCTCCTCCGGTGGCAGCAACCATTTCCTAAGTCTACTCCTGTTCCCGATTGGGGTCTAAACTCGGGGTTGGTATCAATGGTGCCCAGATGGTTTGAAAGCGGGTCCATGCTTTATTCCCCAGAAGCCGGGCTGTTCTACCTTCCATACGCCTGAGGTCACCCACTAGTCGCTCCCACTCCACTATCCCTGGACCACCCTCCGATAGCCAATTACGTAAGATACAGTGTTTAGCTACTAGAAAACTCTTCTCACACAACCTCCTCTGGGCGGCGGTTCCCTGAACCCCCACACTACCCACATTAAATAGACACCACAGCGGGTGCAGGTCTACCTCCCCTCCCACCCAGAGTGTCAATTTACTCCTCACCGCCCCCCAAAAGATTTGAATTAAAGGGCAAAACCAAAACCGATGTGACAGGGTACCCGGGTTCCCTTTACAGAGACCACACACATCTGACGCCAGAAGCCCCATCTTCCTCGCTCCAGTTTCAGAAACATACACTCGCCACAGTAGCTTAAATTGCAGCTCGTGGTATCTAACAGCCTCTGAAAGTTCTCGGATTCTATGAAAGGCAAGCTCCGCCAATTCTACCGTGAGATCCGCCACTCCATCCCGTTGCCATCGCTCTACCAGCAAAAATAATCTCCCCAAGCTTCCAGGGGGAGTCAAGAGTTCCCGCAACTGCATAGCTGTAAGATGCTCTTGGCATTGCTCCAGTACTAACCAAAGGCTATGCGCCCGGGAGAGCAGCTCAGTTCCCCCAGGGATACTGCTCACATAATGCCGCAGCTGTAAGTAGTAATAAAATGTCTCTTTCTTCAGATTATATTTTCTCGACAAAATTTGAAGAGAGTCAAGCTGATCCATATTCTCCATTCGCAACTGCCCAAGGTACTCAATACCTGCCCGCGACCAAAGTTGGCCCACCCCGCCGGCAATTCCCGGCGTGAAATTCCCGTTGCCTTTCAGAGGCAAACAGTCCGTGGCGCTCCAAGGCCGGCCTCGAGATCGACATAAGAATTTCCAAACCACTCGAAGCGTACGGAGATATGGGGACGCTCGCCACGCCAGTGGGAGCGCCATGCCCCCACAGTGGAGCAGATAGGCTCTATGCCACCTCTCAGAGAATTGATCGATCAAAGTGATCGGTAGCCTCTCGGCATTCCCCATCACCAAATCACTCAGTCGCCGCGTGACATAGCATAGATTATAGGACCGCAAGGGGGTCAGGCCTAGACCCCCTTCCGCAGCCGGTCGCATAAGTGTCTCTAAGGCTATACGTGATCTCCGGGATCGCCACAGAAAGCGACCAATCTGTCCATGCAGCTCCCGCAGATCCTGCCCAGCCAGCCAAAGGGGGAGATTCCGCAACAGATAAAGCCAGCGTGGCCATTCTATCATCCGTACTAGTGCAACCCGTCCCATCAGAGACAGGGGGAGATCTCTCCACCTCTGCAGTTTCGCTGTGGTAGACTTGAGAAGTGGTCGAACATTTACTTCGTATAGGGATCGCAAACGGGCTGGAATTTGGACGCCCAAATAACGAATGTGCCCCCCCGCCCAGCTAAGCGGAAAGGTGCCCCGCCAATTACACCGCAATTGATTATCCACATCTAAAACCATCGACTTTGTCTGGTTGATGCGAAGCCCTGAAAACCCGCCGAAATATGCAATCACACGGAGAGCCTCAGGTAAGGACCCCATCGGCTTCGTCAGACACAGCAAAAGGTCATCCGCAAATGCGCTTACCTTGACGCTCCCTCCCCGCCATTCAATGCCAGATATCTGCGGGGATGCTATTAGAGAGAGTAGAAGAGGTTCTAGTTGTAACACATATAGTAGAGGGGAAAGCGGGCAGCCCTGTCGCGTGCCACGATTTAGGAGAAAGGGCTTGGAGCATACCCCCCCAACGTCAACCACAGCTCGGGGAGCTGCGTATAACGCACGCAACCCCTGCAGGAAAGCCCCCTGAAAACCAAACTTCCTGAGGGCCGCAAACATATAGCGCCATGACACCCTGTCAAAGGCCTTTTCTGAGTCCAGACTGGCAAGAATCAGCGGGTCTCGGGCAAGTAAGGTCCGCTCCATACCCAGCAACACCCTACTGATGTTTATCGAGGCTTCTCTACCCTTGACAAAGCCAGCTTGGTGGGAACCCACTAGCTCAGGCAGGAACAACTGAAGCCCCGCAGCTAACACCGATGCAAAGAGCTTTTGATCGACGTTGATCAATGAGATAGGCCGATAAGAGGCGGGATCCTCAAGATCCTTTCCCTGCTTCGGAATCAATGTAATTCTAGCCGTTCGCATATCTCTCGGGAAAGTGCCTGTCTCCGCAACTTTGGCATATAGTGCCACCAGCGTGGGGACTACCGATACCAATCCAACTTCTCCAGCCCTTGAATTGAAGAACCATTATGCAGCCCTGGAAGTGGAGGAGGTGAAAGCATCCCTGGAAAGGGAAGAACCAGAGTTCAAGTACCCCATAGTTGCAGAATCAGTGACCAGAAGGAAACGAAGGGTAGTGGTGGTTGGAGACTCTCTTCTGAGGGGGTACTGAGGCGTCCATCTGCCGACCAGACTTGATGTCCAGAGAGGTATGCTGTCTGCCTGGTGCCAAGATCCAAAATGTTACGGAGAGTTTGCCGAGACTCATCAAGCCCACTGACTATTACCCAATGTTGCTAATCCATGTTGGAACAAATGATACTGCCAGGTATACCTCGGAACGTATCAAAAGTGACTTCATGGCTCTGGGACAGAGGGTGAAGCAGGTAGGTGCACAGGTGGTGTTCTCTTCAATCCTCCCTGTTGAGGATAAAGGCCAAGGCAGAGAGGCTCGCATCCTGGAGATTAATGCATGGCTGCGTGGATGGTGTCTTCGAGAGCGTTTTGGTTTCCTAGACCATGGGATGCTGTTCCAAGGGTTGCAGAGCAGAGATGGCATCCATCTGTCCAAGAAAGGTCAACACATCTTTGGTAGTAGACTGGCTAATCTACTGAAGAGGGCTTTAAACTAGATTCGTTGGGGATGGGTGAAGAAAGCCCCCAGGTAAGTGAAAGCCCCCAGGTAAGTGATACATTAAATACCTTTATGGAAATGGGTAACAGGGGTAACATATGGAAAGCAGTGTGTATTAATGCCCGTAGCATGGGAAATAAGATCTCTGAAGTTGAAGCTTTGGTGGGAGTGGCTGACTTAGATTTAGTGGCAGTTACAGAAACATGGTTCACAGAAAACCATGACTGGGATGTAACTATACCTGGCTATACTTTATTCAGAAAGGACAGGGTAGGAAGAAGGGGAGGAGGAGTAGCACTATATGTAAAAACTACTATTAAAGCTTTGGAATTACAGAGCTTAAAAGGGAGAGAGGAGGCATTGTGGGTTAAACTAGAAAGAGGGAAAGAGAAATCTATTTGCATTGGTGTGATATACAGACCTCCCTCACAAGAGGAAGAGGTGGACAGAGAGTTAATTGAAGACATACGCAGCATTGCTAGGAAAGGGGAAGTGCTACTGCTAGGAGATTTCAATATGCCAGATGTTGATTGGCACATTCCTGCTGCAGTATCATCTAGGAGTAAGGAGATACTGGATTCTATACAGGGTGAACTATTCAGGCAATTGGTAACAGACCCCACACGTGAAGGGGCCATACTGGACTTGCTGCTTACCAATGGTGAAAGTGTTTCTGATGTTGTAGTGGGAGATCATTTTGCATCCAGTGATCACCAGATGGTGTGGTTCAGTATTAGGACTAGGGCTGTTAGAATCCATTCCAAGGTGAAGATCTTAGACTTTAGGAAGACTAACTTTGCGAAGATGGGCCAATACCTCAGGGAGTCATTAGTGGGATGGGAACAGCTGGGGGATGTAGAACAACAGTGGGCAAAACTGAAAGGGGGTATTTTAAAGGCAACCAACCTTTTTGTTAAAATGGTAAATAAAGGCAAAAGGAACAGGAGACCACTATGGTTTTCGAAGGAAGTACCTGAAAAAGTGAAGAAAAAGAGGGAGGCCTTCATGAAATACAAGAGATCACAGAGAGAGGAAGACAGGCATCTGTATTTGGAAAAACTTAGAGAAGCTAGCAAAGTAGTCAAGAAGGCAAAGATTCAAAAGGAGGAGGAAATAGCCAATGCAATAAAATGGGGAGATAAGACATTTTTCAGATATATTAGTGAGAAGAGGAAGGGCAAAAGTGGTATTGTCAGACTCAAGGGTACAGGGGGGGAATATGTAGAAGCTGATAAGGATAAAGCGGAATTGCTTAACAAATATTTTTGTTCTGTGTTCACAGATGAAGAACCAGGAGCAGGACCTCAGAAAACACCCACAAATAAGAACAGAAGCGAGGGACATCTTGAACAATTTTCAGAAGACTGTGTTCGTGAGAAACTAGCTCAACTTAAAGTAGACAAAGCGATGGGACCGGATGGGATACACCCTAGAATACTGAGGGAACTTGGGGACGTTCTAGCAACTCCACTGACTGACCTTTTCAATGCCTCGTTGGAGTCGGGAGTGGTGCCAAAGGACTGGAGAGAGGCTCATGTGGTGCCTTTACACAAAAGCGGAAGTAAGGATGTGGTTGAAAACTACAGGCCGGTTAGTTTAACTTCAGTGGTGAGTAAATTAATGGAAACGCTGTTGAAAGAGAAAATAGTGAGGTTTCTGGAGTCCAGCGGATTACAGGATCCGAGGCAGCATGGATTCACCAGAGGCAGGTCTTGTCAAACAAATCTGATTGATTTCTTTGACTGGGTGACCAGGGAGTTGGACCGAGGGAGAGCTCTAGATGTGGTGTATTTAGATTTCAGTAAAGCCTTTGACACTGTTCCTCACAGGCGACTTATAAACAAACTGAGCACCCTAGGGATGGACCCTAAAGTTACTGCTTGGGTTAGAAATTGGTTGGGTGGGAGGCGACAAAGAGTACAAGTAAATGGAGCTCACTCTGAGGAGAAGGATGTTACCAGTGGTGTGCCCCAGGGATCTGTCCTTGGTCCGATTCTTTTTAACATCTTTGTTAGTGATATAGCGGAAGGGCTGTCGGGTAAGGTTTGCCTCTTTGCGGATGATACCAAAATCTGCAATAAAGTAGACACCCAGGAAGGTGTAGATAACATGAGGAGGGATCTAGCTAAGCTTGAAGAATGGTCTAGAATTTGGCAGCTGGGATTTAATGTTAAAAAATGTAAGGTCATGCATTTGGGCTGCAGCAATCCAAGGGAGCAATACAGCATAGGAGGTGAAGTACTTTTGTCCACTAAAGAAGAGCGGGACCTAGGCGTAGTTGTGTCCAATGATCTTAAAGTAGCTAAACAGGTAGAAAAGGCGATGGCAAAAGCTAGAAGGATGCTTGGGTGCATACGGAGAGGAATGGCTAGCAGAAAAAAGGAGGTGATAATGCCTCTGTATAAGTCTTTGGTGCGACCTCATTTGGAGTATGGTGTGCAATTCTGGAGACCGCACCTTCAAAAGGATGTGAACAGGATGGAGTCGGTGCAGAGGGTTGCTACTAAGATGATTAGTAGTCTTCATTATAAAGCATATGAGGACAGACTTAAGGATCTTAATATGTACACCTTAGAGGAAAGGCGGGATAGAGGTGATATGATTGAGATGTTTAAATACCTCCGTGGCATAAATGTTCAGGGAGAGAGCCTCTTTCAATTGAAAGCAAGTTCTGCGACGAGGGGACATGGGATGAGGGTGAAGGGAGATAGATTCAGGAGTGATATGCGGAAATATTTCTTTACGGAAAGAGTAGTGGATCCGTGGAATAGTCTCCCAGTGGAGGTGGTTAGAGATGAGGACAGTAACTGAATTCAAAAAAGCATGGGACCAACACAGAGGATCTCTAAAGGTAAAAAGTGGACTGTTGTAGTTGTTGTTATGGAAGGACAGACTAGATGGGCCTTGTGGTCTTTTTCTGTCATCATGTTTCTATGTTTCTATGATACTTTCAACATTTTGTACGCCTCATAAGTGAATCCGTCCGGACCAGGAGCCTGGTGCGTTTTCCCAGTTCGGATCGCTTTCTGGAGCTCCTCGCCCTTAATCTCCTGATTCAACACTGCGATTTGCTCTGCTCCGAGCCGTGGGAGCGACACACGTTCCAAAAAGTCATCCATGGAGGCCTTATCCCCCTCCTCAGATGTATACAACTTTTTATAGAAGGAGCGAAACACCTGTGCTACATCCTCTGCCCTGGTATGTCGTCTGCCCTCTTTGTCGCGGATTACCATCACCCCGCGGGGTCCAGCCTGATCTCTCACCAATCGAGCCAACAACTTCCCTGACCTGTCGCCGTAGTGAAAGAACTGATGGCGATAGTATTGTTGGGATTGGATGGCTCTTTCCTGCAGCAAGTCATTCAGCCGCTTCTGAAGCTCAAGATAACCCGCCTAGCCCTTCGATTGCGTGAACGCCACAAGCTTTGCTGCGCGAAGTTCCCCGGTTAACCAAAGCACCTCCGCATTAACTCTCTTACGTTCCGCACAGACATATGCAATAATATGCCCACGGAGAACAGCTTTCCCCGCCTCCCAAAAAGATGCCATAGAGCTGACCGTCCCCTCATTGAACTTAACATATTCAGCCCAATGCCTAGCCACAAATTCACGGAAGTCCGGCCGATTCTCAAGGTGGCTTGGAAAGGACCATTTAGTAGCTCCCGTCCGCTCACAACGCCACGTCAAAGTGACCATAGCATGGTCAGACACAAGAATCGGTCCTATCTCCGCTCGGATCACTTTCCCGAACCATTGCTGCGATACCAATATGTAATCAATTCTCGACCACGTCTGGTGGGCATGCGACAGATGTGTATAGTCTCTGCTATTTTGATGTAGCACTCTCCAGGCATCCACCAGCTCTCCTAATTCACAAAGATAGCTAATTCCCCTTTTATTCCAGCCACTCCCCATATATGGGCGAGAGCGGTCCAAGTGGGGATCATGGGGACAGTTGTAATCCCCTGCTAGTACTACCGGGACCTTTGGGGCATCCAAAACCCTATGCAGAATAACTTTAAAAAAAATCATGATCATAGCTATTGGGGGCGTACACATTTCTCAGGAACAGCTCTTCTCCCTGAAGCTTTAACATGGGCGAACAAAAATCTACCCTTGGGGTCCATCTCTACCTTTAAGACCTCACAGGCTAAATTCTTGTGTATCAGGATTGCAACGCCTTTTTTGCGCGTGTCTGAGGGGGCTGACAAAACTGTCCCCACCCAGTCTCGTTGCAGCTTGGAATGTTCTGTGGCAGTCAAATGCGTCTCCTGCAACAGAGCCACCTGGGCCTTTTGACGCTTAAGAGCTTGGATAATTTTGGTACGTTTCACAGGAGTAGTGATCCCCCCCTACATTCCAAGTTACAATGTGCAAATCATGGTGGGTAGTGTATTCTTTCGATGCATAAAATCTTAGGATGAAACAGCTGGAATTGAGCGTGGGGCAGCCCAGCCTCTACCCCACCCCTTCTTAACTGAACTCTAGAATTTAGGATTTTCCAGACATGATGAGACCACGGCCCGTCTGGGGGTATGGGCCATTGTATGAACAAACCTCTCAGAGATTCCCCCTCCCTCCTTACGCCCCCTACTCCCCCCCTCACCCCTCCTATCCCCTCCCATCCCCCTATCCCCTTCCAGTTCCCTTCCCCAGCCCCCCATAAAACCCTCATCTGCCATTTCCCTCAGTATCCTCGACTGAGGCCTCGGTCATAGCGATGCTGCAGGGCAGCCTCCGCATTCCTCCCTGCTCCCCCCCCCCCGCCCCATATGCTGGCACAAGCTTACCATTGCAAGGTCCTACATCATAACCTAGTATAGCAGTACATGCCAAAGAAGGAAGAAAGTGACAAAAGACAATCAATAGATAATGCACACTAAAGACTAAACTGCACATCTATGGACCCGCTTGGTCTCCCCTGCCTCCAAGACCATAAGCCAGGGTCCTCCATCTCTGCAGCGCGCCATGCAATTGCGGTCTGCCCCATCAACAGGATGGATACGTCCCCTCTTTGCACTCCACATCGTCCCCGACAGCGGGGTTGCTGTCCCATCTCTCAGTCCTCCACCTGCTCTGCAGGTAATTCCGCCAAAAATTGCTTTGCTTTCCCGGCTTGCTCAAAGGTATGTGCCTTCCCTCGGAAAGTAATCCTCAACGTGGCTGGAAAGGCCAAAGTAAAGCGGGCCTTCCGACGGAATAGCTCTGCACAAACTGGTGCAAACTCCCTCCGTTTTGCTGCTACCGCCGCAGAGTAATCTTGGAACATTAAGATTTTTCGGTTGTTCAGCAACAGCTCAGGAATTTTCCTATACGCTTGCAGAATTAGAGTCTTATGTTGAAAGTTGAGCACTCTCAATATCACCACATGTGGTCGGTCGCCGTCCTCTCGGCGGGGTCCCATCCGGTGCGCACGCTCGATTTTGAAACGGCCTCGTAGATCCTCAAGGCCCAAAGCCTCCGGAAGCCAAGTTTCCAAAAAGGGGAGCAACTCTCTCTCGGCCTTCTCCTCTCCTATCCCCAGAATGCGCAGATTTTTTCGCCGTGAGCGATTTTCTAGATCATCCAGTTTCTGCTGCATCTCCTGCAAGAGTTGTGTGTGCTTGGTCATTTCCCTCTCTCGGCACTCCTCTTCACTCTCAAGGCTAGCGACCCGGTGTTCCAATTCATCAACTCGCTTTCCAAAGTCTGCCAGCGAGTCTTCCATACTATCCAACTTTTTCATGAGCAAATCAAATTTCGGGTCCAAGAGCTTGACCACTTCCTTGGCGAGCTCCGCTGGGGCCGAGTCTATACTCTCACCTCCTGGAGAGGCGGGCTGCGTCAGCACCGACGTGGAAGGCCCAACTTTGGAGAGCTTTTCTCGCTCTCGTTTCGGCGCCAGCGGCATGGTTGGGGAGCGCGGGTTCCTACCGTTGGTAGTGTGCAGCTTCGGAAACACGTTCAGTGAGCAGGGGAGTATTGGGGAGGCAATAAGCAGAGTTTAAAGCAGATTAATTCTTGTGGCTGCCCCGGAGCGAACGGAAAAGTGTCCACACTCACTCACGCATCACGTGACCCCTCCCCAACATAACTGGATTTGATGGTAGCAGAAAAGATCTGCAGCCGCCAAGGTGTATTGGGTCCTTATGTCCTCAGGTCTTCAAATGAGAGCATCCTCCCCATCAGCGTACAAAATCTGGTTCCGTTGTTGTAGTTCTCTCTGCTGCCAAACCCTAAAATGGGACGTGGACATGCTGGGGATTAAATCAGCATTACCCTGGATTGGTAAGTAGACTGATTGTATAGACGAATGCCCCAATTTGCCACAGATCCAGTGCCAGATTCAGCAGGCGGATTGAACAAGCATGCTGCTTCACAGCAAAGCAGGCTGTTTCCCCGGTTGGGCTTGGATAACATATTTAAGTGCTAGTGGGGCCGTCAAGGCATTCTTACAGCCTAAGTGGGTATACACCTCTGTGTCAAACAACCAGTCTATCAAGTGTCATAGCAGGCATGCCAGACCATAAGATCACACTACCAGAAACCCCATACTCCCCCAGGTACCAGGATCCTTTGAGCATTTTTATGGCAATTTGGGCCCTTCTGCCGCCCCAGAGGAACCTGGAGAGTATTCTATCCAACTTGGCAAGAGCCTTCGCAAGTAGCCATAAGGGCAACATCTGCAGTACATATAGCCACCGAGAAAAAAGTACCATCTTGAATAAAACTATCCAGCCCCCTAGGGATAGTGGGAGGCCCTGCCCTTAAGCAGGTGGACTACATTACAGCGATAAATATCCCCAAGTCACAGGGTAACGTAATTCCCATGTACCGAAAAGAATGGTTCACCCAACGAAGCAGGAAAAAAACCTCTCCCAGGCAGATAGGACAGAGGACTGAGTCGGCAGCGCTTCCGATTAATCCATGTTAAACTTGTAGCCTGAGAGCTCCCCAAACCTGCAAAATTCCATAAGAAGTGTCTCTAGGGACCGACGTGGAGCAGTGAGATGGACCAAGGGATCATCCACAAAGGCTGATAACTTAAATTCATAGGTCCCCTCGGATATACCGTTCACCTGGATTCGATGCAGCAGATGTTCTAAAGTTAGAAGAAACAGCAAGGGTGAGAGGGACACTCCTGTCGCATCCTCCTGTGCAAAGAGAAACTCTCTGTATGGAGACCATTCAGCAAGATCCATGCCCGGGATCACCATATAATACCCAAATAGCCTGAATAAAAGGGCCCCGAAATCCAAAGTGCTCCAGAGTCAGAAACATATATTGTCAGCTGACCCTGTCAAAGGCCTTCTCTGCATCAAATCTAATAAGCAAAGAAGGCCTCTCTACCATTGCATAATAATGCAGGTGGACGTGAGGATCACCTGGTAAAATGCCTGCCTGGTGCGAAGGTAGCGGACCTCACGCGCCACCTAGACAATGTCTTAGATAGTCTTGGGAGGAGTCTGCTGTCTTGGTACATGTTGGTACCAATGACATAGGAAAATATGGTTGGGAGGTTCTGGAGGCTAAATTTAGGCTTTTAGGTAGGAAGTTGAAATCCAGAACTTCCAGGGTAGCGTTCTCCGAAATGTTTCCCGTTCCACGCGCAGGACCCAAAAGGCAGGCAGAGCTCCGGAGTCTCAATGCGTGGATGAGACAATGGAGCAAGGATGAGGGGTCTGGATTTGTTAGGAACTGGGGAACATTCTGGGGAAAGGAGGGGCTCTTCTGAAGGGATGGGCTTCACCTTAACCGGGATGGAACCAGGCTGCTGGCATTAACCTTTAAAAAGGAGATAGAGCAGCTTTTAAACTAGATATTAGAGGAGAGCCGACAGTCGCCCAAGAGTGTGTGGTTCGGAACAATGTATCCTTGAATGATACTACCAAAAAATGAAGTTAGGGCACATCAGCAGAGAGGTTCCAATAAAGACAAAGGTAGCCCAAATGCCCTTGAGTACAGAGCAGACAGAGCTTAACAATTCCAAATTACCCCTGCCTACTGATAACCAGATTAATATGAATAAAATACAGTCTCTAAAATGCTTGTATGCAAATGCTAGAAGTTGTGATAAGGAAGCTTATCAGGACCCAGGAGACAGGGATAAAGAGAAGGAATTCACCCTTATCAAAGGACCTATTTTACAAGGTCAGAGACACAAAACTCCATTTAGACCTAGAAAGCAGGTATTTCCTAGCTGCAATAGGTTGCAGAATGCCCCTAGTGGAGAAAAGGAGAGGGAATACAGGCCCAGGGTAAGGAGCCCTTACGTCACTGAATTCCCCAAGTGCTCATCTGCCACGAGGCAGTTTGATCTCCAACACCTGAGAGGAGAAGGGGTGGGGCTGGAGCCTGAGAGGTTTAAGACTAGGTCAGATTATCCAGAGAGAGAGAGGAGTAGGAATGCATACTGGAAGAGGAATGGAGCTGGAACAGTAAGAACAGCAGGAACAAGGAACACAAGTTGGAGGACAGGACAAGGAAGCACAGGTGCATGGTGGCCAGAGCATGAGAGAGGAGAAGCTGATACAAGCCTTGACCCAGGTAGGAGCATTAGAAGTTTGTCTAATTTGGAGCACTACAGAGTTGCAAGAGACAGCTTTTGCCCTAATGGGAGGCAGTCAGCCAAGCCCTCTGAGCCAGACATGAAGGTAGAGCCTATACAACTGGGTGAACAAGACCTAGCTGTAGAAGAAGAAGACTCATACATGGATTGCTCTTTATGCCAGTCTTCAAATACGGAGGGTTTGGAAGGGAGTCAACCGTAAGGAAAACCTCCAGAGTCCGGTAACCCTGAGAGCCTGTAGATAACTTGTGAAGGTCCTGTATTAAAGGAGAAATACCTTTGCTGAGCAAACTGCAGCTGTCTAATTAAAACTTGTTAAACAGCTACTAGCCAGTGCAGTGCACAGCCTGAAGCCGTGCTGATGGTGAAAGTAAGAAAAGCTTTGATTTTGTTTTCACTATTCCTGAAAGCCTTGCATAGAGAATTGTTTGCCTATGAAGAGTTTAACTTCTTGTTGAAAGTTTTTACTGTGCTTAAGGGAGACAAACAGCCAGGAAGTGTTCTAAACTGAGAGAAAAGAAACTTGCTTTAGGAAAAGCTGTTTCTGTTTGTTTTGAACAGCACTGCTAGCCGTGTCTGGTAGCATTAGCTGTTGAAAGGACTTTTCTTTATGCTAAAGAACATTATAAGCTGTTTTGTTTTGAGTTCAGCTATATCCTGATGTATTTTTGAAAGAATCCTGGAGAAACAATCCAAAGGTGTTAATTTATGACCCTAGCGTTTACCCCATCAATAAATTTCTGTCAAAAGCCTTACCACTCAAAGCCAACTACAATTGTGTTTTTTTTTACCTAAAGCCAAGTACCTCCTGACTGAACTACCTTTCCCATGAGGCATTACAAGGCAGCCAGTCAGGTAAAGGCTAAATGGTGAATCTCTCCTATGACAAGCACACCCCTCCTTACTGTCTGTAAGGGGCTAAGGGCGTGACAAAGTCTAAAAAATAAGATGGGTGAGTTAGAATATATAGCACTAATGAGAAGTTAGATATGATTGGTATCTCAGAGACATGATGGAAGGAGGACAACCAGTGGGACACTGTGATCCCTGGGTACAAACTATATTGCAATGATAGAGCTGATCAAATTGGTGGAGGGGTTGCGCTCTATGTCAGAGAGGGCATTGAGTCACAAAGGATTAAAGTTTTGCAGGAAACAAAATTTGCTGTAGAATCTCTATGAATTGAAATTCCATGTAAAAAGGGGAAGGCGATGGCAGTGGGGGTTGTACTATCAACTGGCTGGCCAGAATGAACAAATGGATGATGAAATGCTCAAAGAAATCGGGGAAGCTAACAAAAGTTACAGAACAGTAATAATAATGGGTGATTTAAATTACCCCCCCCCGGTATTGACTGGGTCAGTGTCGCGGCAGGACATGCTAGGGAGATAAAGTTTCTAGATGAAATAAAGGACTGCTTCTTGGAGCAGCTGGCTCATGAACCGACCAGAGGGGAAGTCATTTTGGACTTAGTCCTTAGTGGAACGCCAGATCTGGTGCAAGAGATAAGAGTGTTGGGGCCACTTGGCAATAGTGATCATAACATGATCGCGTTTGATTTAATTAATGGAGGAGGGATAGTAAGGAAATCCACAGTATAACCTTTTAACTTTCAAAAGGGAGACTATGATAAAATGAGGAAAATAGTTAAGAAAAAACTAAAAGGAGCAGTTGCAAAGGTTAAAAACATACATCAAGTTTGGGTGTTGTTTAAAAATACTATCTTGAAAGCCCAGACCAGCTGTCAAAGGAAGTCCAAAAAACTGCTAGCATGGTTTAAAGTTAAGAACAGAGAGGCTGTTGTTGCCAAAAAAGCATCTTTCAGGAAATAGAAAAAAGAGCCAAATGACAAAAACGGGAAACAGCACAAGCACTGGCAAGTTAAATGCAAGGCATTGATAAGGCAGGCAAAGAGAGAATTTGAGAAGAAACTTGCTGTGGAAGCAAAAACATGTAATAAATACTTTTTCAAGTACATTCATAGCAAAAAACCTGTGAGAGAGTCAGTTGGACCATTAGATGCTAGATGGGTAAAAGGGGCAGTAAGAGGGGACAAGGCTATAGCAGAGAGACTGAATGAATTCTTTGCTTTGGTCTTTACTGAGGAAGATCTAGGGATGTTACCCATGACTGAAGTGGTATTTAAAGGTGATACTGCGGAAGAATTGAAAGAAATATCGATACACTGGGAAGATGTATTACAACTATTTGATAAACTGAAGAGTAGCAAATCACCTGGACCAGATGGTATACATCCAAGGGTGTTGAAAGAACTGAAATATGATATTTCAGACCTGCTATTAGTAATCTGTGAACTATCATTAAAATCATCTGTAATACCTGAAGATTGGAGGATCGCCAATGTAACACCATTTTTTAAAAAGGGTTCCAGGGGTGATCCGGGAAACTACAGACTGGTGAGCCTGATGTCAGTACCGGGGAAAATGGTAGAAACCATCATGAGGAACAAAATTACTCAACATGTAGATAATCATGGCTTAATGGGAGACAGCCAACATGGCTTTAGACAAGGAAGATCTTGTCTTACTAATCTGTTATGTTTTTTTGAAGGTGTGAATAAACAGGTAGACAAAGGTGAGTCAGTTGATATAGTGTATCTGGACTTTCAGAAAGCCTTTGACAAGGTCCCTCATCAGAGACTTTTGGTAAAACTAAACAGTCATGGGATAGGAGGCAGTGTACTATTGTGGATCAGGAACTGGTTAAAAGATAGCAGAGGGTAGGGCTAAATGGCCGATTTTCCCAATGAAAAAAGGTGAATAGTGGAGTACCCCAGGGATCTGTGCTGGGTCTGCTGCTTTTTAACATATTCATCCTGCATGGCCGTCATCCTGCATGGCCTCCCCAAGAGCACGCTTAATCCACTGCAACTTGCGATGAACGCGGCAGCCCGAATACTCTGTGGCCTATCTTGAAGGACCCACATCACCCCCATCCTCAAGGACCTCCACTGGCTTCCTATAAACTGCAGGCTCACATACAAGGCACTACTCCTAGCCTTCAAAGCAATCAACTTGATTTCCCCCTCGTCCCTCACGGCTCTCCTTAAATCCACCCCCAACAGGTCAAGAAGGGCTGTAGCCGCCAATACGTTAATTATCCCTAAGGAATCTACAAGATGTACACAGACAACCAGGAACAGAACCTTTGCTTTCTATGCCCCAAGATGCTGGAATAACCTCCCCCCACACATCAGATCAATCAAAGACCTAATACAATTTAGGAAAGCCCTTAAACATCACTTGTTTACTTTACACTTCGCACAGCCAAACACAACACAACCATGTCCCACATCTCAACTCACTCAGGCCGTACCCAACTAACCTACAGCTGACTTTTCTCCAGGACCAAGCAGGAAGTCAGTCCTCATATATGGGTGACGTCGGCGCCGACGGAGCCTTCGTGCGGAGCATTTCCCCAGCTTTCAAAGAAAGCCTTTGGGAATTGCAGCGTGCATGCGCAGTCCCATTCCCGCCCAAGGGTGCCATCTTGCTCAGTCGTCTTTTTTCCGCGGAGCCCGACAGACGTAGTTCGTTTTTCCCCGAGGAAAAAGTTGATTTTCCCTGTTTTTCTCTTTTTTCTCCGGTTCGATGCCGGATCCTTTTCCCGCTCGGACCGATACGCCGGTATCGAGTCCTTTTTCTCTCTTTTTCGGTTTTTGTCCTTTGTGACTGGCGTTCGCGCCTTTTTTCTTTTTTCCCTGGCAGCCTGGTCTTTTGACCTAGCAGGGGCCCTTTATCCCCCAATGGCTGCCAGCGGGTTTAAGAAATGTGATCGGTGTATGAAACTTCTGTCTCTTACCGACACACATGACTGCTGCCTCCATTGCCTCGGACCCGATCATGACCCGATGATCTGTGGTCCGTGTGGCAAAATGTCCTCGAAGGCGTTGAGGAGTCGGCAGCACCAGAAGATAGGATTTTTTATGACTCCGCGTCCGGCCAGGCCCGGACCTCGTCAGAGGCCTCGACGTCTTGGGACTCCGGCCCCGAGCAGCGTCGGGGTTCCTCTGAACGGGGGTCTCCTTCGCGGGAACATCGAAGGAAGAAGAAACCCATGAAGGCGGCGTCGGTGGACGCTCCTGGTTCCTCAAGGGCCAGGTCGCATAACCCCGATAGCCGTCCCGGGTCTTCAGAGTCGGAGAGGCCTGCCAAGCATCCTCATGTCGAGATGGAGTCTCCTGGACACGTAAGTGCTATTGTCCTCGTTGACTCTCCTCCGAGGGAGCCGACGTCGGGCCCGACGCCGTCGGGGCCCGAGTCGGGGGCTGCTGGGTCTCCTGAGCTTGGACTCAGGTTGTCAGCCTTGGAGAGCAGCTTCGCTGCCTTCATGGAACAGCAGCGGGCATTGATCGCCAGTCTCACCGGTGCATCTGCCCCGACGATCGGGACCTCGACGTCCAAGTCGACCCCGGAGGCCGAGCCGATCCTCGAGTCCATGCGGGCTCGAGTCTATCCTCGGCCACGGTCTCCCTCGACCTCCCGTTCGGGGCCAAGGTCGTCGGGGCAGAGGGCATCGGTGCCTGCCCGACCGGAGCCGCTCGATTCCTCCTCTGAGGAGTCGGGCTGGGAGACGGAGGATGAAGAGTCACCCGACATTCATTGGACTCGGTGTGTCCCATCGGACTCGGTGTGTCCCATCGGACTCGCCCGAGTCCGAACCTTAGAGACGGTCCCCACCGGAGGATACCCAGTTCTCGGACTTCGTGCGGGATATGGCCAAGGCCTTGGTCTTCCCTGCGGATCCCGAGGAGGAGCCTAGAGCCGAGGAGCTCGAGGCCCTCCAGTATGACTCTCCCCCGAAGGAGGCCTTTACTGTTCCGGTTCCTCCGATGCTGGAGCGGCTGCTCTTCCGCATTTGGGAAACCCCGGCCTCGACGCCGGTGTTAAGCAAGCGGGTCGATTCCATCTATCGAGTCCGCAAGAGCCCCGGGTTCCAGAAGGCACAATTACCGCACCACTCCATGGTTGTGGAATTGGCCATGCATCGACTGAAAAGTCAGAAGATGCACTCCTCGGTGCCTCCCGGCCAGGAGTCCCGGAACCTGGACGCCCTCGGTAAGAAGTGCTTCCAGGGCTCTATGCTTGCTTGCCGTGTCCAGACTTACCAGCTCTACATGGGCATGTACCTCCGAGACCTGGCAAAGGAGATTGCCGGGTTCTCTGCTGGTCTCTCCGAGGAACCTTTGCAGAGGTTCCAGGCCTTGTCCACCGGTATTCGAGAATGCTCGAAGTTTATCTCTCGAGCAGCCTACGATGGCTTCGAGGCTTCGGCCCGAGTAGCCGGGGCCGGCATCGGTACCCGCCGACAGACTTGGCTACAGTCATCTGACCTCGAGCCATGGGTCCAGGACAAGTTGGTCGATGTCCCCTGCCGAGGTGAAAACCTCTTTGGCAAGCCCATGGCTGAAAAGGCTGCAGAACCCGAGACCGAGACTCTGACCAGGACTAGGCTTTCCAGGAAAACCTCTGCCCCTTCTCAGAAAAAGAAGGGCTCGGGGAAAAAGTCCTTTTACCCGAGGAAGTCATCTGCCTATAAACAATACCCTCATTATCAGGCCTCTGCAGCTCCCCAACAGGGTCAGCAAGCCCAAGGGGCAGGGTCAAGGGCCCCGTAGGCAGAAGGCCCCCAAGCCACCAACACCAGCCCCTGCTCAGCAGGGTGGGGGTTTTTGACTCAAACAGCATAGCCTCTTCTCCTCAGCTGGCTTCTCTCAGCACAGGAGGCCGGCTGGCCCACTTTGCCCACAGGTGGTCAGCCGTCACATCAGATACCTGGGTTCTTCACATAGTCCAAAAGGGCTATCTTCTCCATTTTCACCAGGTACCTCCCTCCTACTTTCCAGGGGAGCCTCCAAGACCCCCTCTGCACAGGGATCTACTCCTTCAGGAGTTAGCAAGTCTGTTAAAGGATCTGGCTGTGGAACCGGTGCCCCACCACCTGAGAGGTCACGGCTTTTATTCCAGGTACTTTCTGGTACCAAAAAGAACAGGAGGCCTCAGACCCATCCTAGACTTGCGAAACCTCAACAAGTTCCTTGAGAGGGAAAAGTTCAAGATGCTTACCCTTGGAATCCTGCTGCCCTACCTCCAGCAGGGAGACTGGCTATGCTCCTTAGATCTCAAGGATGCGTATACTCACATCCTTATTCATCCAGACCACAGACAATATCTCAGGTTTGTTGTGGGAGGAAACCACTATCAGTACAGAGTACTACCCTTTGGCCTGTCCTCCACTCCCAGGGTGTTCACCAAGTGCCTGGCAGTGGTGGCGGCCTACCTGAGGCTTCAGGGTCTTTTTGTGTTTCCGTACCTGGACGACTGGCTCATAAGGGGCCAATCTTCCCAAGAGTCCAACCAGGCCACCCTTCGCACTGTGGCTCTGCTTCAGCACTTGGGGTTTGTCATAAACTTCCCCAAGTCCACTTTGCTCCCGTCCCAGAACTTAGAGTTCATAGGGGCCAGGCTAGACACTCTTCAGGCAAAGGCTTTTCTGCCTCTGGACAGGGCCCACAGGCTAATGAATCTAGCCAGCCAGTTTTGCAGCAATTCCCTGGTCTCTGCCAGGCAATTCCTGAGACTACTCGGCCATATGGCTTCCACGGTTTATGTCACCCCCAATGCCCGCCTGCACATGCGGCCTGCTCAGTGGAGCCTTCGCACTCAGTGGCATCAAGCCACAGGGAGCCTTGCGGACTCAGTTAAAATATCCGACCTCCTGGTCTCCTCTCTGCAATGGTGGCTTCACCTTCCGAATCTGGTGCTCGGAGTGTTTTTTCAATCCCCTCTGCATTCTCAGGTGATGACAACAGATGCTTCTCTTCTCGGTTGGGGAGCACATTGCCAAGGGACATGTACTCAGGGTCTCTGGACCCCTTGGGAGGCTACTCAACAAATAAACTTCCTGGAGCTACGGGCGATACACCTAGCTCTGAGAGCCTTCTCCCACCTCGCCTCTCACCAGTCTGTACTGGTCCAGATGGACAATCAAGTTGCCATGTTCTATGTGAACAAACAAGGAGGCACAGGCTCCTTCCTTCTTTGTCAGGAGGCACAACGACTGTGCTCTTGGGCTGTCCATCATGGAATCCTTCTCAGGGCTGTCTACCTCCCAGGTCAGGAAAATTGCCTGGCAGACAGACTGAGCAGGATCCTGCAACCACACGAATGGAGATTGAACCCATTGGTGGTTCAGCAGGTCTTTCTCAAGTGGGGACTCCCCACCATGGATCTTTTCGCCAGTCCTCTGAACCGGCAACTCCCGAGATTTTGCTCCAGACAACCGCATCCTCTCAGAGTAGCAGCGGATGCGTTTCTGATCTGATGGTCCACAGGCCTACTGTATGCATTTCCTCCCACACCACTAGTGTCCAGAACGCTGTTCAAAGTCCTCAGGGACGGGGCTTCATTGATTCTCATAGCCCCCAGGTGGCCGAGGCAGCCGTGGTTCCCGCTTCTGCTACAGCTGACGGTGGACACACCTATTCCTCTGGGGTTTCAACACGATCTCCTGTCTCAGGATCAGGGGACTCTCTTGCACCCCAACCTCCAGTCCCTTCATCTGATGGCCTGGCTGCTGAAAGGGTAGTCCTAGCCCCCCTACTACTGCATCGAGAGGTGGAAGATGTAGTCTTGGCCTCTCGGCGTCAATCCACCAGGAAATCCTACGCTCTTAAGTGGCGTAGATTCTCCGCATGGTGTGCTCAGCACAGCGAGAATCCCTTCTCGTGCTTGGTAGCGGTAGTATTGCAATATTTGCTCTATCTCTCCAATCTGGGCCTTAAGTCTAACTCTGTCAGAGTTCACCTTAGTGCTCTCTCAGCACACCACTCGCCGGTGGATGGCAGGCCTCTTTCCAACCACCCTTTGGTGGCTCTCTTCCTCAGAGGCCTCCTTCTGCTTAAGCCTCCTTTGCATCCACCGGCCCCTGAGTGGGATCTGAATGTGGTCTTGCAGCGGCTTACTTGTCCGCCTTTTGAACCTATGGCTACCTGCCCTCTCCGTTTTCTCTCCTGGAAAACTTTATTTCTGGTAGCTCTCACCTCTGCTAGGCGAGTGAGTGAACTACAGGCACTAGTGTCTGATCCTCCTTACACTAGGTTCTACAGGAATAGGGTAGTCTTACGGACTCACCCTAAGTTTCTTCCTAAAGTTGTCTCAACTTTTCACCTCAATCAGGAGGTGGTTCTTCCGACCTTCTTTCCCAGGCCGCATGCCAGCCGGGCTGAGATGGTCTTGCATACCCTGGACTGTAGAAGGGCGTTATCCTTCTACCTTGACCGTACGTGGGAGCATCGGAAGGCTGTTCAGCTTTTCGTTTCTTTTGACCCCAATAAGTTGGGGCTCCCTGTCTCCAAGCGTACGTTGTCCATATGGGTCGCTGACTGTATTGCCTGGGCTTATGGGGCAGCCGGCCTCTCGTTGGAGGGTCGAGTCACGGCTCATCGTGTCAGGGCGAAGGCTGTGTCAGTGGCTCATCTCCGCTCTGTTCCGTTGGCAGACATCTGCCGGGCCGCTACCTGGTCTTCAAGCCAGACTTTTGCGGCCCATTACTGCCTTGCGAGGGAGTCCCGCAGGGACAGTGCTTTCGGACAGGAAGTACTCCATAATCTCTTTGGGGTTTAGGCAACTCCTACCCTCCGGCCCTGGTGTTGGGCTACCAGTCGGGGGTGTTCTCAGAGAAGATTCCTTCCTTCTGTGCTGACGAGCTAGAGGGAGCTCATTTTTCCGCTTGAGGTCTCCGGTAGCCTTAAGCTAGGGAGTCCCATATGTGAGGACTGACTTCCTGCTTGGTCTTGGAGAAAGAGTAGTTACTCACCTGTAACAGGTGTTCTCCAGGAGCAGCAGGAATCGGTCCTCACAACCCTCCCTCCTCCCCTTGTAGTTGCAGTCATATGATTTATTTTGCTCATTTTTTTGCTGTCTTTTAGCTATGTCATCAGACTGAGCAAGATGGCACCCTTGGGCGGGAAGGGGACCGCGCATGCGCGCTGCAATTCCCAAAGGCTTTCTTTGAAAGCTGGGGAAATGCTCCGCACGAGGGCTCCATCGGTGCCGACGTCACCCATATGTGAGGACTGATTCCTGCTGCTCCTGGAGAACACCTGTTACAGGTGAGTAACTACTCTAAATGAGCCAAACATCTGAATCATTAATTATGTACCTTAATCATCGGCTGTCAATCCACAATGTTGATCCTGCTTGAGCATAATGTATAACCTGTAAATAGTTATCCTACCACAGCTTGTGTGGTTGGTTATGTAAATAGTTCACTAGTTACAGCTCCAAGTTATAAGATCCTATTCACTGTATATGCAAGGCTGTTCCCTTTGTCTTTGCAGAATTTATTTGTAAACCGCACTGATATTGAAGAGCGCGGTATAGAAAAACTGTTAAATAAAATAAATAAATTCATAAATGACCTGGAAAAGGGAATGAGTGAGGTTATCAAATTTGCAGATGACACAAAACTATTTAAAGTTGTTAAAAACCCAAGAGGATTGTGGAAAATTGCAAGAGGATCTTGATAAATTGGAAGACTGGGCATCCAATTGGCAGATGAAATTTAATGTGGACAAGTGCAAAGTTATGCACCTAGGAAAGAACAACCCAAACTATAGTTACACGATGCAAGGTTCCACATTGGGAACCACCACCCAGGAAAAAGATTTAGGCGTCATCGTGGATAACATGTTAAAACCCTCTGCCCAGTGTGCAGCGGCGGCCATGAGAGCAAATAGAATGCTAGATATCATAAGGAAAGGAATGGAAAATAAAACAAAGGATATTATAATGCCGCTGTATTGTTCCATGGTGCGACCGCATCTTGAATACTGTGTGCAGTTCTGGTCGCCGTATCTTTAAAAGGATATAGCGTTATTAGAAAAGGTACAGAGAAGAGCCACCAAAATGGTAAAGGGGATGAAAGGATACTCCTATGAAGAGAGGTTAAAAATGTTAGGGTTCTTCAACTTGGAAAAGAGACGGCTGAGGGGAGATATGATAGAGTTCTATAAATTAATGAATGGAATGGAACGGGTAAATGTAGATTGATTGTTTACATCATCAGAATATAAAAAGACTAGGGGACATGCAGTGAAACTACAGGGTAACCTATTTAAGACTAATAAGAGAAAATATTTTTTCATTTAACGTGTAATCAAACTCTGGAATTTGTTACTGGAGGATGTAGTAAAAGCTGTTAGTATTGTGTTCAGTTTTGGAGACCATATCTCACAAAGGATACAAAAAGACTTAAAACTGTTCAGAGGAAGGCGACCAAAATGATTTAGAGCTTGCGCCAGAAGACATATGAGAAGAGGTTTGAAGACCTAAATATGTATATGCTAGAGGAGAGGAAAGACAGGGGAGATATGATACAGACCTTTAAATACTTAAAGGGTATTAATAAACAAACAAACCTTTTCAAAGACGGGGAAGCTGTAAAACTAGAGGACATAATATGAAGCAGCAAGGGGTAAACTGAAAGTCAACTTCAGGAAATACTTTTTCACTGAAAGGGTGATGGATGCTTGGAATGCCTTCCCAATGGAATTGGTGGGGAAAATACAGTGATAGAATTCAAAATGGCATGGGACAGACACAGTGGATTCCTTCATAGCAACAGGATAAAATCTGGGTTTAAAAAAGGTTTGGACAAGTTCCTGGAGGAAAGGTCCATAAACCGATATTAAAAGGACCCAGGATATCACTGCTTGACCTGATACAAGCATTGAGGAACCTGTGTCTTTTGTGGAAACTGCTAGGTACTTATGACCTAGATTGGCCACTGTTGGAAACGGGATACTGGGCTTGATGGACCTTGGTCTGACCCAGTATGACATATCTTATGTTCTTAGGGAGGTGAGAATCTGGTGCATGTTCACCACAGACTGTTGCCCCTTAACAAAAGCCACCTGAGAGGAATGAATGAGATGTGGCATAATCTGAGCCAGATGGTCAACCAAGATCTTGGAAAGAATCTCGAGGTTCATATTAACAAGGAAATTGGTCGATATGACTCTGGCAACAAGGGATCCTTGTCCAGCTTGGGGATAACTGTGATGAATGCCTTATTAGTATTATAGAGGAAGACCTGCAGTTCTATAAGCTGTTGGTACATTTCTGAGAGAGGCATACAAACTTTATCCTGTAAGATCTGAAAAAATTAATTGCTGAACTCATCTGGGCCTGACTGGAAACCTTTTTAAAAATTGGTGTTATTTTGGCCATTCTCCATTCTTCAGGTACTACAGATGATTTTAATGATAGTTCACAGATTACTAATAGTAAGTCTGCAATCTCAGAATTCAGTTCTTTCAACAGCCTGGGATGTATACCATCCGGTCCAGGTGATTTGCTACTCTTCAGTTTATCAAATAGTTGTACTACAACTTCCCAGTTTATCTATATTTCTTTCAATTCTTCTGATATATCACCTTTAAATACCATTTCAGGCATGGGTAACTGCCCTACTCATCTTCAGTAAAGACTTTTTGCAAAGAATTCATTCAGTCTCTCTGCTATGGCCTTGTCTTCCCTTAGTGCCCCCTTTACCCCTCTATCATCTAATGGTCCAACTGATTTTCTCTCGGGTTTTTTGCTACATATGTACTTGAAAAAGATTTTATGCGTTTTTGCTTCCACGGCAAGCTTTTTTTTTTCAAATTCTCTCTTTGCCTGCTTTATCAAGCCTTGCATCTTACTTGACAGTGCTTATGTTTCCTGTATTTCATCATTTGGCTCCTTTTTCCATTACCTGAAAGATGTTTTTTTGGCTAAAACAGCCTCTCTGTCCTCACCTTTAAACCACGTTGGCAGTTTTTTGGCCTTTCTTCCACTTTTCTTAAAGCGTGTCATACATAGTAACATACACAGTAACATAGTATATGACAGCAGATAAAGACCAGTATGGTCCATCTAGTCTGCCCAGCAAGGTGGCAAGAAAAGGTGCACCTGCCACTCCGTGCAGGTCACCCCTATTTTCTGAGATATAAGAAATAGTTGTTTGTTTTGATTTTATCCTGTTGCTATGAAGGAGTCCACTGTGTCTGTCCCATGCCATTTTGAATTCTGTCACTATTTCCCCCACCACTTCCATCGGGAGGGCATTCCAAGCATCCATCACCCTTTCAGTGAAAAAGTATTTCCTGAAGTTGACTTTCAGTTTACCCCTTGCTGCTTCATATTATGTCCTCTAGTTTTACAGCTTCCCCGTCTTTGAAAAAGGTTTGTTTGTTTATTAATACCCTTTATGTATTTAAAGGTCTGTATCATATCTCACCTGTCCTTCCTCTCCTCTAACGTATACATATTTAGGTCTTCAAATCTCTTCTCATATGTCTTCTGGCGCAAGCTCCAAATCATTTTGGTCGCCTTCCTCTGAACAGTTTTAAGTCTCTTTGTATCCTTTGTGAGATATGGTCTCCAAAACTGAACACAATACTCCAAGTGAGGCCTCCTTTCTTCTGGTAATTCCTCTCTGTATGCAACCCAGCATCCTTCTAGCTTTGTCCACCGCCTTGTCACACTGTTTCGCCTCCTTGAGATCTTCAGAAACAATCACTCGGAGGTGGTCCTCCTAGTCCATGCACACCAGCCTCTCGCCCTCTCTCGCATATGATTCCCTTGGATTTCTGCATCCCAAGTGGTCTGGGCTTCCAAGATAGTATTTTTAAATAATGCCTATGCTTGATGTAAATCTTTAACCTTTGCAGCTGCTTCTTTTAGTTTCTTATTTATTTATTTATTTTATTTATTTATATTTCTTATATACCGCGCTATTATAATCAGTGCGGTTTACATTTGAAACAGAACATACAAGAATGTAAGCAAGTTACATCAAGTTTTTTACATTGAAAGGGAATGTAAACATGGAGTAAAAACGAGGGAGAAACTATGTACATATTATAAAATTATAATTATAATTATAATTCTTTACTATTTTACTCATTTTATCATAGTCTCCCTTTTGAAAGTTAAAAGGTAGTACTGTGAATTTCCTTGCCATCCTCCCTCCATTTATTAAATCAAATGTGATCATGCTATGATCACTATTGCCAAGTGGCCCCAACACCCTTATCTCTTGCACCAGATCTTGTATTCCACTAAGGGCTAGGTCCAAAATGGCTTCCCCTCTTGTCAGTTCATGAACCAGCTGCTCCAAGAAGTAGTCATTTATTTCATCCCAGAATCTGGGTTTATCTTTAGCTCTTCTGTTTGATGGTGGCAACAATCGAGATGGTGCCGTGGGTGCGTGCTCACATGCGGTCACTCCAACAGTCCTTAGAAACATGATAGCAGGAAAAGACCACATGGCTTATCTAGTCTGCCCTTCCATATCAACTACTACAATAGTCCCCTTTTTTTTCCTTTAGAGATTCTCTGTGTTTGTATTATGCTTTTTTGAATTCAGATACTGTCCTCATCTCTATCACCTCCCTGAGAGACTTTCCATGTATCTACCACTCTTTCCGGAAAGAAATATTTTCGCATATTACTCCTGAGTCTATCCACTTTCACCCTCATCCTATGTCCCCTCATAGCAGAGCTTGCTTTCAATCGAAAGAGGCTCTTCTCCTGTGCATTTATGCCATGGAGGTATTTAAATATGTCTATCATATCTCCTCTAACTCACCTTTCCTCTAAAGTATACATATTAAGATCCTTAAGTCTGTCCTCATATGCTTTATAATGATGACAACTAACCATTTTAATAGCCACCCTCTGCCACCCTATCCTTTTGAAGGTGCGGTCTACAGATTTGCACACAATACTCCAAATGAGGTCGCACCGAAGACTTATACAGAGGCACTATCACCTCCTTTTTTCTGCTGACCATTCCTTTCCCTATGCATCCAAGCATCCTTCTAGCTTTTGCCATCGCCTTTTCTACCTGTTTAGCTACTTTAAGATTGTCAGACACAATCATGCCCAGGTCCCGCTTTTCTTTTGTGGACAGAAGTACTTCACTCCCTACACTGTACCATAAGAACATAACATAAGAACATAAGATATGCCATACTGGGTCAGACCAAGGTCCATCAAGCCCAGTATTCGGTTTCCAACAGTGGCCAATCTAGGTCATATGTACCTAGCAGTTTCCCCAAGAGACACAAGTTCCACAATGCTTGTACTGGGTCAAGCATTGATATCTTCGGTCACTTCTTAATAATGGTTTATGGACCTTTCCTCCAGGAACTTGTCCAAACCTTTTTTAAACCCAGCTACACTAACAGCCTTTACTACATCCTCCGGTAACAAATTCCAGAGTTTGATTACACGTTGAGTGAAAAAATATTTTCTTTTATTAGTCTTAAATAGTTTACCCTGTAGCTTCATTGCATGTCCCCTAGTCTTTCTATATTCTGATAACGTAAACAATCGATCTACGTTTACCCGTTCCACTCCGTTCATTAATTTATAGACTTCTATCATATCTCCCCTCAGCCGTCTCTTTTCCAGGTTAAAGAGCCCTAACCTTTTTAGCCTTTTTTCATAGGAGTATCCTTCCATCCCCTTTACCATTTTGGTGGCTCTTCTCTGAACCTTTTCTAAAATCGCTATATCCTTTTTAAAGATACGGCGACCAGAATTGTACACAATATTCAAGGTGCGGTCTCACCATGGAACGATATAGAGGCATTATAATATCCTTGGTTTTATTTTCCATTCCTTTCCTTATCATACCTAGCATTCTATTTGCTCTCTTGGCCGCCGCTGCACACTGGGCCGAGGGTTTTAACATGGTATCCACAATGACGCCTAAATCCTTTTCCTGGGTGGTGGTTCCTAATGTGGAACCTTGCATCGTGTAACCATAGTTTGGGTTGTTCTTCCCTAGGTGCATAACCTTGCACTTGTCCACATTAAATTTCATCTGCCATTTTGATGCCCAGTCTTCCAATTTATCAAGATCCTCTTGCAATTTTTCAGAATCTCTTGGGTTTTAACAACTTTAAATAGTTTTGTGTCATCTGCAAATTTGATAACCTCACTCGTTATTCCACTTTCCAGGTCATTTATGAATATGTCAAAAAGCAGCGGACCCAGCACCGCTCCCTTAAATCTTTGCAGCTCAAATGCATGACCCTGCTTTTTTTAGCATTAAATCTCAGCTGCCGAATTCTAGACCATTCTTCAAGCTTAGCTATATCCCTCCTCATGTTATCTACTCCTTCCTCATAAGAGGCAAACCTTACCTGACAGTCCTTCCACAATATCACTAACAAAGATTTTAAAAAGAATCAGACCGGCTTTTGGTGACGTCACCATCCCACATGGAAGGCTGAGAGCTGAGCTCCACCAGACAACCTCACTAAAATGAGCCATAAAGGATCATAAATTCTGCAACCTCCCCCCCCCCCCCCTCGAAATATACATCAGAAAGCATACTAGTACAGATAACAGAAGGGATGGCAGCAATGCGGAAGAAAAGGTGGATTTATGCAAATTTGTGTATTCGGGCCTACGCAGTGAAAATAAAGAAAGGGAGGCGGGAGGGTGGAGATCCCGCAACAGGATGCTCCATAGAGGTGACGCAAGGAACATTGGAGTTAGCACAGAGTGAAGGCACACTTGTGCAAATTACAAAGGAGGAACTAAGAACCTGGTTTGGAGAGCTGCGGTCAGAAATGGCAGGTTTTTGCACTGACCTGAAAACCGCCATCACTGTGTTTCACACAGACGTCATGGACCTTGGCAGGAGGGTGGAAGAGGCAGAAAACCAGATGGAAGAAGTTCAAAGTACAGTATAGGGGTTGGACCAAAGTATCAGGGCCTTGGAAGTAGCTAAAGAGCAGCTAGAGCTTAAAGTTGAAGACCAAGAAAATAGGTCAAGGAGGAACTGAGGTAGAAATCCAGGCAGGGCTGAGAGCTGGAAGGGTTAAGTGAAAAGGACACACCCCTCTTGAAGTCATACCCTGGTACATGCTTGTCCCTCCCCTATTCCTTTGTCCTGCTGCTCTCTCTGCTTGCTAAAGATAACTACTCTCCCTCTGCTTCACTAGAGATAAGAGTACAGTGGACTTTCTCCAGTCGGGACTATATTGTAATAAAGTGACCAATCATGAAGAAATGCTGTAATAATCCAATAAGAAGTCTATATAATCTCTCTGAGCCCTCTGGTGGGGGCCCAGAATTTGGAAAAACTATTTTCTCCGGGTCTGTGCACATTAAACCATTGTTTCCTTCTAAGACTCCTTGTGTGTTTCTTTCTTCATTCGTTTATCTGCTACATTTTTGGTTCCCTGACCTGGCTGAGACAACGAGATAAGAAAGAAAAGGTTATCTTGCTACCTCTAGGTTCAATCGGTTTGAGCCGGGCTGGTGGCGAACGCAAGGGGGAATACAAGGCACCACCAGACCAGTTGTTCTGGAAAGTATTCCTTCCTGATTCGCCTCTGTCACTGGCTTTATCCGACGGACACTTAAGAACCCGCTCTGGGGTCTAGGAAACAACCCATTCAACTCCAGAGGACATCTGAGTGAGGTAAGTGATAACGGGGGTCTGTCTCTGTCTGCAGTTCAGAAATATCGGTCCTTCCTATGGGGAGAAGGAGAGCATGATCACCTCTCGAGGGAATCGCCCTAGTACCCTGAGCTGAGTTGAGCTGGGGGAAACCGCGTTCCTAATAGTTCGACTGTGTTTTTACAGAATTGGGAGGCTGTCTATGTGTCGGTCTGTGCTTGATTTATGTGTTTGGCACAAGCAGAGGCTTGTGCAGTGAGCATAGACTCCTGATTAGTGCAGTTCCTGGCCAGGTGACTGCGCCCAGGTCAGGGAAAAATGGCGAAAGTGCCATTTTGTTAGGGTGTGGTGAAAGCGCCATCTTGTTAGTTACCCTTCTTGAGACTAGAGCAGCTGGATTCCTGGCTGTCTGCATTCCTTTCCCTCTGTGTTTTCAAAGCCTGGAAGAAAGATACGGGGGGATCAGAGACGAAATGCAGCCCCTTAGAGTGTATGGTAAAGCATTTCAGGAAGGGATTCTCTGCAGATTATGGTGTTCGTATGACCCCCGCCCTGTTAATGAAATATTGTCAGAGGGAGTGGCCCAACTTTAACATTGGTTGGCCCCCTGAAGGAACCTTTGATTATGACTTGGTTAGCCGAATGCACCAAGTTGTGGTAGCTAAACATCCTGATCAATTCCCTTATATTGATTCCTGGCGGGATGTTTGTCGGCAGAGACCTAAATGGCTCAGGAGATGCTACGAGGAACACTGTCCCATACTTTTGTCTCGTAGCCCACAGGAAATGCAGCCTAAATTAAAATCACAATTGCCCGTTTTAGTACAGGAGCCAGAGACAGAAGAATTCCCCCCTTTCCCTCCCCCCAGGCAGATTTCTGTGACTTCAGCTAGGTCGGCAGTCTCAGCAGGGAATTCGGCTAGTTCTCCCCGCCCCTCTCAACAGATACTACATTCTCTGACAGAAGAGCAGTGAGGGAAGCATACAAATGCCAGTTTCAGATACAGACTTGCCCAGCACTTCAGAAAGTTCCCTGAGTCCCATATCTGAAGAATGTCAGTTTCACGTTCGTACACCCTCCCCCCCCCCCCTGTACTAAAGCACTTCACCCTCATTTGGGGGCCCCAGCAAGAAGTGCTGAGAGACTTTCCTGACCTAAAACCCCACTGGGCGGTAAACAGTGATGCAGGCCACCTTGCTCTGAATTGTTATCATCGGGCTCTCCTTGAAGGCTTTAAAAGGGGGGCCAGAAAACGATGAATGTAGGGAAAATATCTGAGGTACTGCAAACCCCTGATGAGAGCCCTGGCCAATTTTATGAAAGACTCTGTGAATCTTTCCGTGTTTACACTCCATTTGACCCCGAAGCACTTGAAAACCAGTGGATGGTGAATACAGCATTTGTGGGACAATCACAGGGGGACATTCGAAGGAAACTTCCGAAGCTTGAAGGTTTTGCTGGAATGAATATAACCCAGCGGATGGAAGTTGCTATGAAAGTATTTGTGAACAGAGATCAGGAGATGAAGCGTGAGTGTGAACGAAAGATGAAAAAGAAAGCTGATATGTTATCAGCGGCGCAGTCAAGAAAGGACAAGGAAAGTCGATGTGGGAACCGAGAAGCTGAGGCTGGTTTAGAGGAACCCGGCGAGGATCATTGGAGCAAGGACTATTGGAACGAGATCAATGTGCCTATTGCAGAGAAATGGGCCACTGAAAAAGAGAAGAAAAAACGAATGTCCCAATTGTGTCAGGCAATGCTCCCTGCCCCGAAGAGAGGTTGAGGGCATTCATAAACATCTCCAACAACTACTTAAGTCTGGACTCCTCAAAACCATGCCAATCACCCTGGAATACCCCTTTGCTGCAAGTTCGAAAACCAGGTACTACCGACCTGTGCAGGACCTACGGAAGGTCAATGAAGCTGTTGTTACCATTCACCCTGTTGTGCCAAACCCCTACAATTTACTGAGTTTGATTCCTACACAAGCAACCTGCTTCACTCTTCTGGACTTAAAGGATGCCTTTTTCTGCTTGAGATTGGCCACTCCTAGCCAGCCACTGTTTGCATTTGAATGGGAAAACCCTATTACTGGCAGTAAGGGTCAGTTGACATGGACACGGTTACCCCAAGGATTCAAAAACTCCCCCACTCTGTTTGGGGATGCACTTAGTCAAGATTTGCGTCAGTTCCAGTCTTGCCCTTCTCAACACGTGTTGCTACAATACGTGGATGATTTACTCATTGCTGCTGTTTCCGGGGAAGAATGTCTAGCCACTACTTCAGAACTTCTACACCTACTTTGGATGTCTGGCTATCGGCTGTCCCGAAGTAAGGCCCAATTGTGCCAGACTGAAGTCAGATACTTGGGATTCCATGTTGCCCAAGGCCTTCGAAGATTGAGCTCTGAGTGGAGGGAGGCTGTTTGTTCTATTCCTGAGCCACAAAATCGCAGGCAGTTAAGAGGCTTCTTAGGGGCTGCTGTTTTTTGTTGTATCTGGATACCCAACTATGCAGTGTTGGCAAAGCCCCTGTATGCAGCTACAACAGGGGGAGAAAAAGATCCTTTCGACTGAGGCCCGGACCAAAAGGAGGCCTTTCAGAATATGAAGAAGGCTTTGCTATCAGCCCCCAGTCTAGGACTGCTCGACGTGGAAAAACCATTCCATCTGTACGTCCATGAAGAAAGGGGGATGGCAGTTGGTGTCCTCACTCAGAGCCTAGGTTCCTGTCAATGACTGGTGGCTTATCTGTCCAAACAGCTGGATCCAGTAGCAAGAGGGTGGCCTTCTTGTCTCCTTGCAGTAGCAGCAACAGCTGTCTTGGCAACAGAGGCTGATAAATTGTCCCTTGGGCAAGAACTGTATGTTAAAGTGCCGAATGCAGTATTGACACTGATGGAGTACAAAGGCAATTATTGGTTTACCAATGAGCGGATGACAAAGTACCAGAACATGCTGTGTGCGAATCCTCAGGTTTACTTGGAGATAGTGAAAACATTCAATCCTGCTACTCTACTCCCTGTAGCACCTGGGCTACCTGAACATGATTGTATCCAGGTTATGGATGAAGTGTACTCCAGCTGTCCGGATTTGAAGGATGTACTGCTGGCCTCTCCTGATGTTCAATACTTTACCTATGGCAGCAGTTTCATGGAAGATGGACAGCGGAAGGCTGGATATGCTGTGGTCACTCCTGGGGTTGTTGTGGAGGCTGAGCCCTTACCCTTACCCTTAGGGACTTCTGCCCAGAAAGCTGAACTCAATGCCCTCCAGTTAGCTGCAGGTCTGAAGGCAAACATTTTCACTGATTCTAAGTATGCATTCACTACACTCCATGCCCATGGGGCCCTCTATAGAGAGAAGGGATAAATTCAAGCGGGAAATCTATAAAGTATGGGAGGGAGATTTTGGAGTTACTAGAGGCTGTGTGGGCACCAGAAGTGGTGGCTGTTGTTCACTGCAAGGCACACCAATGAGGAGACACTCTGGTCATCCAGGGTAACCGCAG